>LR812528.1:47460971-47755971 GCA_903798195.1 Danio kyathit | reverse complement strand
GCCCTATTTGTTTTGCTAACTCCTAAATTCTGCATTCTGGATCATGTGTGTGTGTTTTTATGTGGTTTAGGTGGTGTAATAATAATAATAATAATGCTCTTTCCGTCTGATCCCAGCAGCTGCCTGCGGAGGCTTCATCTCCAAACTCAACGGCTCCTTTACCAGTCCCGGATGGCCGCAGGAATATCCGCCTAATAAGAACTGTGTGTGGCAGCTCATCGCCCCGGTGCAGTACCGCATCACACTGCTTTTCGATGCTTTTGAGATGGAGGGGAATGATGTAAGTTTACCGTTGCCCAGCTGTAATTGATTCACATGGGGGACGCCGGCTCATTATAGCATTTACAGCGGCTAGCTGGACAGTTAATTTGGATATTTGTTTACACTGTGGAATAAAGGATACATTAAAAAGGGTAATTGTGACCTTTTATCACGTTTCTGACCTGCTTTCTCAAAAGTTCTCAACTTTCTTTGACAAATTGGTACTTGGTTTTAACTTAAAACCACAAACTCACAAACACTTTCATGAAATAAGGTCTGAATTGGGGCAGCACGGTGGCTCAGTGGTTAGCACTGTCTCCTCACAGCAAGAAGCTCCCTTGTTTGAGTCATGGCTAGGCCAGTTGACATTTCTGTGTGGAGTTTGCATGTTCTCCCCGTGTTGGCGTGGGTTTCATCCGTGTGCTTCGGTTTCCCCCTCAGTCAAAAGACATGCAGTACAGGTGAATTGAATAAACCTGTAGTGCATGTGTGTGGATGAGTGCGTATGGATGTTTCCCAGTACTGGGTTGCAGCTGGAAGGGCATCCGCTGTGTAAAACATATGCTGGAAAAGTTGTCAGTTCATTCCGCTGTGGCGACCCCTGATGAATAAAGGGACTAAGGAAAATGAATGAATGAAATAAGGTCTGAATTGGGGTGGCACGGTGGCTCAGTGGTTAGCACTGTTGCCTCACAGCAAGAAGGTCACTGGTTCGAGTCATGGCTAGGCCAGTTAACATTTCTGTGTGGAGTTTGCATGAAATATAATTTGTAAATATGATTATGTTGAGGTCCACAGTGGTTTGTCAGCTGACGGAAAGCTTCACGGTAAATTCTGCGGCACAGAGAAAGCAGAGGCGATCACGTCTCAGCTCGTCTCAGTGTGTATGGATGTTTCCCGGTACTGGGTTGCAGGTGGAAGGGCATCCGCTGTGTAAAACATATGCTGGATGAGTTGCCGGTTCATTCCGCTGTGGCGACCCCTGATAAATAAAGGGGCTAGGCCGAAGGAAAATGAATGAATGAATTGGGGCGGCTCCGCTTTCCCCCACAGTCCAAACACATGCGCTATAGGAGAATTGAATAAACTAAATTGGCTGTAGTGAATGAGTGTGTGCCAGTGTTTCCCTGTACTGGGTTGCTGCTGGAAGGGCATCCACTGCGTAAAACATATGCTGGAATAATTGGCGGTTCATTCCGCTGTGGCGACCCCTGAAAACGAGACTAAGCCGAAGGAAAATGAATGAAAGGAGGAAACAGACAATTTTTACCAAGTTTTAGCTTTTTCATTTTTTTTTTTTTTATGAATTTCAAGATGGAAACAGCCCAAAAAAGGTGCTTATATTACTCTCTTTTTTTTTTTTGACCACTGCCAAACTGGTGTGCTTAGTGGTAAAGTAGACAAATGTGAACAATTTTATTACTAAAATGCTAGAGACTGTTTGCAAGAATAATATTACAGTGCCTCTCCAGGGCAAGTGGTAAGGTTATTGCACACTGAATCTGAAATTTTCATCCATAATTTCAGATTCAAGTTGTGTGATTCGTATCGATTCACTGCCTCCGAAACTTTCGACCGTCGTAAAAATTTCAAACTGGGTTGAATTTTTTCTTTTTTTGCATCCGAAAAAACATTTTGAGAGGTGTTTTGACAGTTCAGAGCCACCATACAAGAGAAAAGTTAAATAAAGGATGGCGTCATTTGACCTACGTATAACTTTATGACGAACACCGTGCATAACATAAAGACAGAATGTGGCAGACAGTTGAGAACCCCTATATGCTGGAATCAGTGACTGGCGCACCTCTGCCCTGCTGCTGTTTGGTGTGTGTGTGTGTATATGTGCGTGTCCATAAATTTGACGTACTACCCATAGACATAATAATAGAAAGCTTTATGCCTCGTGGTTTGCTTTCGGTCCGTTGCTCCAACACGTCAACGCTGCCACCATCTATTATAATGTCTATAGTTACTGCCAGTCTCTGTTCAGGATTTATTTACGTATGTGAATATGTGAAGTATCACATATCTACTCATTTCCTGTAATAAACTTTACATTTGGGGATAATCCAGCGTAGCTCTTTAATAATGAGCTGAACCCTTCTTCCTCTCTATGAAGTAGTGGATGAATGCAATATGTAGCCTATACTATATCTTTTTCTGCTTTGGAAAAGAGAGAGGAGAACAACGCTTAAACTGACTCTGAATTCTTTTGAGTTTTTTCGTGATGGATTAATTAATATGCATCAAACTCAGTGTGCAATACGAAATTTCGTATGAATGCAAAAAAAAAACACATACAAAAATTTCAGACTTTAGTGTGCAAAGACCTGTACTCACTGCAGAGCCACATGGGCAGAGCTGAGCTCCAGCAAGGGGGTGCTTAAGCTTCAGCTTCTTTTTCTTTTTTTTTTATTAATTAATTTTTTATTGTATTTACTGAACATTTCCAATCAAATGCATAACAAATCTTACAATAGGATATTCACATTTTAGCATAAAATATACAAACAAAATAATATTCATTCATTCATTTTCTTTACGGCTTAATCCCTTTATTAATCTGGGGTCGCCACAGCGGAATGAACCACCAACTTATCCAGCATATGTTCTATACAGCGGATGCCCTTTCAGCTGCAACCCATCACTGGAAAACACTCATACACTCTCATTCACACACATACACTGGACAATTTAGCTTACCCAATTCACCTAAAGCGCATGTGTTTGGACTTGTGGGGGAAACCGGAGCACCCGGAGGAAACCCACACCAACACTGGGAGAACATGCTAACTCCACACGGGAATGCCAACTGACCCACCTGAGGCTCAAACCAGCGACCTTCCTGCTGTGAGGCGAGAGCGCTACCCACTGCCCCACCGCGCAGCCTAAACAAAATAAAAAAAAGGAGAGGAAAAAAATAAAGAACAAGAGCAGGTATACATTACAATTTCAAATAGAAAAGAGGAGTCTAGTTTTTGAAGTATATTTACAGTTCTGGTTGCTTTACGACTTGAATTAAGAGTTTCAAAATAAATTTTTTAATCAGCCTTGAAATGGGAGATGTTAGGCTTCCTCTACGGCCATTCATTTACACTTGTGTATATGAAACTTGCCTAATAATATCAATAGATTTAACATAAACAGGAGATTCTTATCTGTATCTTTTTTATCTATGTAAAATAGGGCATCTCTTTTCTTTATATTAATTCTATGACCACTCAGTATAGACCATTTTGAGATATGTAAACAATAATGGTCCAAAGGCATTTCCTGTTTTACATTTTTAATTTGTGTAGCTTCCGAGAATCCAAAAAGGTCCATATATTGATAAATATTGTTATGATAACTGTTTTAACATGAAGTTATGATTGAATTGCCTCTTGTTACAGTTATGAAATAGTTTGATAACAAGCAGGAAATGTTCATGTGCAAATGACATGATCACATTGAAATGGTCTATATTAAGGGTGCTTTCACACTTGGTTCAATTGCCTGGACCGTACCCAAGTTCGATTGTCCGCCCCTTGCCACCTTCTCGGTTGGTTTGTGTTCACACTGTCTTTTTTCCTTCTGAACCCCGGTACGCTTGCGTCATAGAGCTGCTGTTTTGTTTACGGCTGTTGCTAGGTGACAGTCACGAAAGCAAAGCGCCAAAATGGAGACTTCCGCACATCACGGTCGATTTGCTTTTACTGAATCATAAGTTTTGGACATACAGAAAGCGACTCGCGTCTGTCTGCTGCAAAAATATTATAAACATTCAGAACATCACACAGTGTCTGCAGAAGCTGTTTCTGGAGGAGACAAGCAGACATCACTGTGTATCACTGTGCTTGGCTCAGTTCCGCTAAAGGTACAATACGTGGCGCACATACACACACACACACACACACACACACACACACACACACACACACACACACACGAATGAACGTTATGAAAACGATAGTTTGTTGTACAGTTGCCGGTTCACTTCCGCTATTTGGTACGATTGCATTCATACCAGAAGTGAACCGTACCAGAGTTCGCATGAACCGTACCCCAGACCACCTCTTTCAGGCGGACTCGGGTACGGTTCACGGGTGCGCACCCGAGTTCAGAAGACACATTCACACTAGCTAAACGTACCGTACTATGACGTCAAACGAACCCGGGTGCGGACCAAAAGTGCTAGTGTGAAAGCACCCTAAATAGACATTCAACATCAAACCAAAAATATTTAACATGCATACAATCAAAAACAAATGCATAACAGTCTCAACATCCATTCCGCAAAAAACTTCAGAAAGAACAACTTTATATCTCTTGAGAAAATGGTTGGTTGGATATATTTTATAGTTTTAAAGTAGATTTCACTGACTTTATTAGTGACACAATATTTGTTGTTATATTAAGTCCAGATCAAATTCCAACTGATGTTCTGAGCTCCAGCTCCTCCTTGCTGCTCTTCTTCTACAAGTGATGTCACTTGGGGTTGGGGTTAGGGGCGGGGAAGGTGTAAAACAGCTTATAAGAGGAGGAGCTGGAGCTCAAGCTCCCCCTTATTGGAGGTGAGCTTCACCCAAGTGTCTCTGCAGCAAGCATCATCTCCTAGAGGTATCTGTTAAGAAGTAAAAGATAAAATATGCCATGTGAAAAAAAAATGACTGGGTCAAATTTAATCTAAGTAGAAAAAACTGTTTGCTAATATCCACATTTTTATATTTAAGTAGTTTGTATTTATATATTGAAGGGGACCTATTGTGCAAAAATCACTTTTATAAGGGGTTTAAACACAGTTGTGGGGCAAGAGTCTGTGAATATAAGCAGCTTCTAATGGTAAAAATTAATTCATTTTAATCACACTTGATAAAAACAGTCTGCAGAAACACTTTGATTGACATTTTCTCTTTGTACGTGTCATCAGAGGGGGAAAGCCCCGCCCATTAGTGACCATCTCTGCCTCATTAGCATTTTAAATCTGCCACTATGCTGACACATAGACATTTTAGATCCGCCCTCTTTTAAAAAGAGCACAATCTCATTTGAATTTAAAGCGACAGTAACCAATTACGATCAAAGCCTAAAACAGGCAGTTTCAGAGAGTTATAAAACATTATTTGTTTGGTATTTTGAGCTTAAACGTCACACACACACTTATGTAGGGACTTATTTTTACATCTGCTTTTAAAAAATAGACATAATAGCCTCTCTTTAACTGTTGCTTCTCTGTCCACAGGTTTGTAAATATGATTATGTTGAGGTCCACAGTGGTTTGTCAGCTGACGGAAAGCTTCACGGTAAATTCTGCGGCACAGAGAAACCGGAGGCGATCACGTCTCAGCTCAACAGCATGAGTGTTGAATTCAAATCAGACAACACCGTCTTCAAGAGAGGCTTCAAAGCTCAGTTCTTTTCTGGTGAGCATGAAAAAGACCCCCAGGTGCTGTGGTTTCTGCAATAACGCTCATGTTTTTTCATCAGCTGAATCGAGCTGCATCATATTCCCCCTATAATGCAATTAACTTCAAACAAGTCAAACATGCTCAGAGTGTCACAATTTTGTATTAGTCCTGAAGGAGACACATGTAAGCATTTGTATTTGCATATCACATAGTTTCAGTTTCACTTTGTGTAAAAAAAGCATAGGACACTTGCAATACTAATGGATTTCCTCCAGGTGCTCCGGTTTTCCCTACAGTCCAAACACATGGACTATAGGTGCATTGAATAAACTAAATTGGCCATAGTGTACGACTGTGTGTGTGAATGAGAGTGTGTGGATGTTTTCCAGTACTGGGTTGCGACTGGAAGGGCATCCGCTGTGTAAAACATATGCTGGATAAGTTGGCGGTTCATTCCGCTGTGGCCACCCCTTATGAGTAAAGGGACTAAGCCGAAGGAAAATGAATGAATGTTCGGGCCCAAAAAATATTTGTTGCATTTTTAATTTGATTGTTGCATTTGATTGGCTATATAAATATCAGTGGATGTTATCGATGCATTTATTGGGCAAAACTGCTACTTTTTACTGTCATTCAATGTGTTTTTGGTCATTATCAATGCACTGTCACAAAACTATTGTGGCACTGCTGCTTCAGCACCGCTTATGCTCCACTGCTGCTCTACTTTTGCATGCAGTACGAAAGCTCTGATCTGTTAACATGAAAACACACATGCTGCTCACGCGTGCTGTGTGAAACAGGCGTTAGTCTGTAAGGAAGTACAACGGTCTAGCTTCCTTAAAGTGCTAGTTCACTTAAAAATGTAAATTTACTCACTATTTACAGACACTCAATTACTTCCAGTCCTTCACATTTTTCTTTATTCGGATAAACACAAAAGCAGATATTTTTGCAGAAAGCTGAAAACCTGTAACCATCGACTTCCACAGTAGGAAAAACAAATAGCCTACTACGCAAGTCAATGGTTACAGGTTTTCAACATTTCTCTAAATATCTTCTTTTGTGTTCAACAGAAGAAAGAAACTCAGTCAGGTTTTGAACAAGTGGATGGTGAGTGAGTGATGACAGAATTGACATTTTTGGGTGAAGTACCTTTTTTAACGTGCTGCACAAGCATCTTCTCTCGCTGTTCTAGATGTACAGGTGTGTATTGCGTCAATCATCAGAATAACACAGTTGCTTTTTTTCTCTGTCAGATATGGACGAGTGTTCGAGGGAGAATGGAGGTTGTCAGCATGAGTGTGTGAACACGTTCGGGAGCTACAGCTGTCAGTGCCGCAGCGGATTCGTGTTGCACAGCAATAAACACGACTGCAAAGAAGGTTCGATTTTTACATCAATCTTTACCTTAAATATTACTGACGTGAGGTGAACTGTTTAATGCGTGTTGGGGAAACTGTTATTTAATAAACCTAATTTATAGTTTGAGACATTTAACCAAAAAAAAATGCAGAAGGAAATGCTTCAAAGCTCTTTATTCTTTTTGAAGTGAAACAGTTGGTGAATTTTTGCAATATTCGTCATTGCTCCAAGGCTGCCGTAAGCACATGAAATATATTTTTTCTAGACGCTTTAAACCTGAACTCGAAGTCACGATAACCTCTTAAAGGGACAGTGCTCCTAAAACTAGTTCAACTTCATATTGTTGCAGACCTGTCAGAGACTATGGCAAAAGTTTTCTGCAACTGCATTGAAAGTTGTGGTAACCACAACTTAAAAGATCAGAAAGACATGCTAAAATGAGTCCAAATTAATTTAGCTGTTTAATTAAAGCCATGTAAACGGAGACAATGTCCTTATATGATGGACATATTTAATTTAGGTTTTTATTTCATTCATTCATTCATTTTCTTGTCGGCTTTGTCCCTTGCGGGGTCGCCACAGCGGAATGAACCGCCAACTTATCCAGCACGATTTTACGCAGCGGATGCCCTTCCAGCCGCAACCCATCTCTGGGAACTTCCACACACATTCACACTCATACACTACGGACAATTTAGCTTACCCAATTCACCTGTACTGCATGTCTTTGGACTGTGGGGGAAACCGGAGCACCCGGAGGAAACCCACGCAAATGCAGGGAGAACATGCAAACTCCACACAGAAACGCCAACTGACCCAGCCCAGCCGAGGTTCGAACCTGCGACCCAGCGACGTTCTTGCTGTGAGGCAACAGCACTACCTACTGCGCCACTACGTTGCCAGGTTTTTATTTACATCTAAACAATGATCCACACTGACATTTGTGTAATGAGTTTTTGAATATTAATCAAAGTAAATGATGACAGAATTCAGAAGTATCTCCTCGACAACAAAAACCTAAAAAAGATATGTTTAATAAGTTAAATAATATGCACTTTATGTACGTCTTTATTTACTATATGTATGTGTGTGTGTGTGTGTGTGTGTGTGTGTGTGTGTGTATGTATACACACATACTCACCGGCCGCTTTATTAGGTACACCTTACTAGTACTTGGTCGGACCCTCTTTTGCCTTCAGAACGGCCTTAATCCTTAGTGGCATAGATTCAACAAGGCACTGGAAATATTCCTCAGAGATTTTGCTCCATATTGACATGATAGCATCACGCAGTTGCTGCAGATTTGTCGGCTGCACATCCATGATGAGAAACTCCCGTTCCACCACATTCCAAAGGTGCTCTATTGGATTGAGTTCTGGTGACCGTGGAGGCCATTTGAGTACAGTGACCTCATCGTCATGTTCAAGAAACCAGTCAGAGATGAATCGCACTTTATGACATGGTGCGTTATCCTGCTGGAAGTAGCCATCAGAAGATGGGAACACTGTGGTCATAAAGGGATGGACATGGTCAGCAACAATACTTAGGTAGGATGTGGCGTTGACATGATGCTCAATTGGTACTAATGGGTACACCCAAAGTGTGCCAAGAAAATATGTTCCACACCATTACACCACCACCACCAGCCTGAACCGTTGATACAAGGCAGGATGGATCCATGCTTTCATGTTGTTGATGCCAAATTCTGACCCGACCATCTGAATGTCGCAGCAGAAATCGAGACTCATCAGACCAGGGAACATTTCTCCAATCATCTATTGTCCAATTTTGGTGATCCTGTGCGAATTGTAGCCTCAGTTTCCTGTTCTTAGCAGACAGGAGTGGCACCCGGTGTGGTCTTCTGCTGCTGTAGCCCATCCGTCTCAAAGTTGGACGTGTTGTATGTTTAGAGATGCTTTTTTTGCAGACCTCGGTTGTAACGAGTGGTTATTTGAGTTACTGTTGCCTTTCTATCTGGCCATTCTCCTCTGACCTCTGGCATCAACAAGGCATTTACACTCACAGAACTGCCACTCACTGGATATTTTCTCTTTTTGGGACCATTCTCTGTAAACCCTAGAGATGGTTGTGCTTGAAAATCCCAGTAGATCAGCAGCTTCTTAAGTACTCAGACCAGCCCGTCTGGCACTAACAACCATGCCAGGTTCACAGTAACTTAAATCACCTTTCTTCCCCATTCTGATGCTCAGTTTGAACTGCAGCAGATCGTCTTGACCATGTCTACATGCCTAAATGCGTTGAGTTGCTGCCATGTGATTGGCTGATTAGAAATTTGCGTTAACGAGCAGTTGGAAAGGTGTTCCTATTAAACCTATTAAAGTGGCCGGTGAGTGTATATGTATTGTATATTATACATGTATTAAAAATGTTACTAAATTGTATATTATTTCCTTTTTTGTTTTATATTTATTCATAATGATCAGGATGAATGTACAATTTAAAAAATACAATCTATTAAAAGCAACTTTTAAAGACATCATGATGTGACTTATAGAACAAATGGACTAAAAAAGCAGATCATAAACAGTAATAATAAATAACCTGCTGTGGCTGCACAGTAGCGCAGTGGGTAGCACGTTCGCTCACAGCAAGAAGGTCGCTGGTTCGAGCCTCGGCTGGGTCAGTTGGCATTTCTGTGTGGAGTTTGCATGTTCTGCCTGTGTTCGCGTGGGTTTCCTCCGGGTGCTCTGGTTTCCCCCAGAAGTCCAAAAACATATGGTACAGGTGAATTGGGAAAGCTAAATTGTCCGTAGTGTATGTTTGTGAATGAGCGTGTATGGATGTTGTGTGAATGGGTAAAACCTAGTGGTTTGATTAATAGTGGCAAATAATACAGTTTATTATAAAATAATAATTTGCGAGAGCACTGTGATCCTTAAATGGAGTCTTTTAATATTATTAAATGATTTTTGCTTTGTGTATGCAAGATACAATTCTTAGGTATGTAGATACCTGTTTCACTCATATATATTGTGGTTTTGTGCTGTCAGTGGGCTGTGATCAAGCTGTCACCAGTGTGTCCGGGCTCATCACAAGCCCAAACTGGCCAGATAAATACCCCAGCAAGAAGGCCTGCACATGGACCCTCTCCACCACTCCAGGACACCGCATTAAACTGGTACACACTTGAATTAACCTTACAAATTGAGTGTTTAAAGACTCACTACACGCTTTTAACCAAAAGACTGTTTACAACCAATCCTCCAGCTCTATCTAGGGCTTTTCACACTGCACATAACCCCTGATTATCATCATTATAAACCCTGCTTTCAACCCTGGGTGATGGAGTGTTTCACTGTTGTAATTTTAAATTCAGCATTTAAGGGGAAACATAGATTTTGGATTATAATATCTGTTATTGTATTTATTATATCTGTCCTTATAGGTATATAGAATCCAATAGTGATGGCAAATGTGTTGAATGGAGTGAAGCAGAAACCGTTTCTGTTTTACCTTTCTAGTCTGAAAACTACAGAAATGCTTATTTGCATATAATACGGAGGTTAAAGACACTGTGAAATCAAAATGATTTTTTTAGGTGTTACTATCAATATGCAAGTCTTAAAGGGCACCTAGGTTACCCCTTTTTCCAGATTTAATATAAGTCTTTTGTGTCCCTAGAATGTGTCTAAAGTTTCAGCTCAAAACACCCATCAGATTATTTATTAGAGCTTTCACTAGTTTGTGTTTTATAGCTCTCAACAGCTTTTTGCTGTTTTTGTGTACTGCGCCTTTAAGGCTAGTCCTCCCCGCCCACCGTTTCCACGTGCCTGTCAGCGTGCCTCAGTCTCCGCCCTCGGCTGCCTCAGACAGCTGAGACAGACATGAAGGAAGCAGATCTCATGTAACGTTTGTGAGGAAAAACTACAGTAAGAACTTAACCAATGATTATTTGATGCATTTGTTGTGGAGCTGCAGGATGAGTCACACACAATGTCGTTACAAAGTTCACGCACGCACACAGACACAGACACACACACAGCGCAGACACACACGCACATACATACAGCGCCCGCATTTAGCTTTGCAGCCATTTCCAGCCTGGTCTTAGCTGGTCAGGCTGGGAGTTGACCAGCTAAAACCAGCTTGACCACCCAAAACCAGCTATGTCCAGCTTAAACCAGGCTGGTCAAGCTGGTTTTAGCTGGTTTAAGCTGGTCATTTTCCAGCCTGACCAGCTAAGACCAGGCTGGAAATGGCTGGAAACCAGCCTGGAAATGGCCAAAACCCCTCTAAAACCAGGCTGGTCGACCAACTAAAACCAGCCAACCAGCTTAGGCTTTTTTTTCAGCAGGGATGTAATTTCAAATATTCGTAGCTTGACACAGATGGAAAATGACTGGATTGTGCTCGCTCTTACAGCTATTGCGAGGGCTTAAATGAAGCAGTGCTCATAATATTGAGCGGAAAAAAGAAAAAGACAGCTGGGAAACATAACCTGCTTTGTATTTTTGTTGGAAACACAGTTTAGATCTTTTTAGGGTAAGAGGTGTGTGAGTTATTGCCGTCTATCAGGAATATCGAAAACAAAACCAACTTAACCCCGCTCTTTTAGAACCCCTCACAGAGCTTGATCCATGCTGGCATTTCTCCCTTTGGGTTTTAAGTTTTGGAATAGGAAAAAATTCCACCACCACGTCCAAACATTCAGGATACCAGATTTGCACAATCCATATGCACAACGCGTTGGCTTGTTTCCCTCGCTCGAAAGCTTGACAGACCTCCTGTGTCTAGCTACGGTTGCTAAGCCACGATTGGTGTGTGGCGGTTTTCGGGTGTGGCTTAGCGAAGACTCAATTGCTCCATGTTGTCTCAACACAAATCGATTAAGTCAATTGAATTGTTTTTGCACCTTTGTTTTTCACAAGTGGATTGAACACAAATCAATTAAGTGGTCCCCCAAAAAACTCAGTAATCGTGTTGTTTAACTTATTTAAAAAAAGTTAAAGTCTTTATATAAACAGATTGTATCATTGCATGTTCGTTTATTCATTCATTTTCCTTTGGCTTAGTCTCTATTTCAGAGGTTGCAACAGCGGAATGAACCGCCAACTATTGAACTATTCAAGCATCTGTTTTACGCAGCGGATGCCCTTCCAGCTGCAACCCAGTACTGGGAAAAACTCATACACACTCACATTCACACACACTCACACACTACGGCCAATTTAGTTTATTCAATTCACCTATGTATGGGGAGAACATGCAAACTCCACACAGAAATGCCAACTGACCCAGCTGGGACTCGAACCAGCGATCTTCTTGCTGTGAGGCGACAGTGCTAACCACTGAGCCACCGTGTCGCCTATCATTGCATGGTTATCCCTGTAAAGCGTCTTTGACAATCTTTATTGTATAAAGCACTATGTATGGAAACACTATGGTGACTTCACTTAAACAGGTCATGCACTGTGTCCAATCAGTGACATTGTAAATATGCAATTAAGCTTTAGAACTGTACAGTGCGAGACTGAAGCATATTAATTGTAGATGACCCTAATGACCAGTGTGAAGAAAGATAATTACTTAGAAATGACCCAGGGTTCAACCAGTTCAAGTGTGAAAAGCCCTTTTGTTTGATGACTGATTAAAATAGCGCTCTCTCCTGTAGGCTTTCGAGGAGATTGACATGGAGGCTCATCAGGAATGTGCTTATGACCACTTGGAGATTTACGACGGACAAAATGGCAGAGCGACCAGTGTCGGCCGCTTTTGTGGAAGTAAAAAGCCATCCCCGGTCATTTCCAGCGGTAACACAATGTTCCTGCGGTTCTTCTCGGATAACTCAGTACAGAAAAGAGGCTTCAAGGCCTCTCATTCAGCAGGTATTTCGCTTTCAGAATGCTCCTCTGGTTTCTTTATGAGCATTTTCTTTTGCGTAAAGGAACATGCTGACTATAGAAAAAAAGAGTCATTATACAACCCACTACAGTTAAAGAGCCCCTATTATGCATTATAAAAGGTCATATTTGGGTTTGCAGGGTCAAAAAAACTTTCATTGTCTTATAATATGCATTTATTTTTACCTAATTATCCTAAAGACTCCCATATGATTTGTTCAGCAATTCTTTTGTTCCCAAACCCCTCCTTTGCATGAGGCTAATCTGCACTGATTGATCCGATGACCCAGTCTTTTGTGATCGGTCGACTACATTTAGTGTGAGACAGAAAGAAACGCTCACCACGGTTATGAAGTAGCACAGAGTATATGTGTGAGGCCAGTGCAGGAATGCATTAAAGCAATGCAGATAAACGCCAGCATATTCCTCTTTTCTTAACCCTAACCCAGAGTAATAACAACGACACATTTTAAGTATTTATCTACACGTTTTAAAAATTGACCGTGCCACGTGTGTGCAGAACAGCTGGTGGAGGCCATAGCAAAGACAAACAGCAGAGGATCGCGAGCTCAGAAACGCATTTAAATCGGTAAAGAAAGAAGAACGCTTCACGTTTTCAATGTTTGGAACGCGATATGTGAACAGCCCCATACAGATTTAACCTGAGAGATGCAGTACAAGCGTTGATCTATAATAGATAAGTGATTACAAGCCACGTGGAGCGATTACAAGTTACAACACACAATTAAATTCATATTTTGCATACTACAGAAAACGAGGCAACCATTTTAATCACATTTACAGGTTATGTAGGAAGGAATATCGTAATGTATTAGGGTTGGACAATGTCGAACAATTTGACATCGTACGATGTCTAATGTGAAACATTGCGATGGACGATGGCATCGTTGTCGTAGGCGACGGTGAATTAATTATTTATAAATAATTAATTCATTCATAACGAATTTATTATTTGTAGCCTACCGTTTCAACTACCTGACAATAAATAAATAAAGATAAGTTACACACAAATTACCACCTGTCAATCACTTTTTCCGCGGGACTCTGGCATGAATAGGCAGAGTGATCTCTGGCAGTCGTGCGTGCGTGCGTGTGTGGTTACATGATGTGCGTTTTCAGTGGTAGGACGGAGGGCTTTTCTAGAATGCTAGGTGAAACGCCAGTGTGGACGTGGATCGTTTTCATTCTAAAATGGCATTTTAAAACATCTGATGATCTGATAAAACATCTGTATTCGTGTAAACGGGGCCTAAGTGTGTGTTTTTTGCGAGCAGGTTGCTGCTGCGATGGGGGTGGGGCGGAGGGTCGCGATGCCAGCTCAGCATAGCGATGTCTATCGGCCATTGGCGATGGGCGATGACATCGTCTATCGACCCAACCCTATAATGTATTACTTTTAAAAGTAAGTTTCCCCAACACTGATCATGACAGCAGCATGCTATATGATATTAAACAGCTGTGGACTATTCAATTCATGTTTATTTCTATAGCGCTTTTACAATGTAGATTGTATCAAAGCAGCTTAACGTAGAAGTTCTAGTAAAGTCCAGATTTCAGAGTTGAACTATCTCCTGCTGCAGTCATGATTATGATTATTATGCTGGAATGAGAGTATAGTTCCTAGACATATCAGCCTAGAAACTAGCAACTTTTCATTTTCTGTCAGTCTTAGTACATGATCTAGACTAGTACATTTGATCTACACTTAGTACATGTCACTACAGAAGAGTCGAGCTTTAAATAGGAAAATCATCAAAATTCTTTGGTCATTTTTGAGATGCTAATGGTCTAATCCGATTCAATGACTTATGCTAAGCTGAGCTAAAAGTGCTGAATGGCTGAATGGATTCAAAAATGGTAAAACTCACCTGTTTAAGTGATATGGGAGTTGTAAAATGACCTATTTTCCTAAAAAAAATGTGTAGTGTTTGTTTAATTGTGATCGTTCTTGTTTTCAGAGTGTGGCGGTAGTCTGAAGGCAGAGATAAAGACTAAGGATCTGTATTCTCATGCTCAGTTTGGTGACAATAACTATCCCGGCGCTTCAGACTGTCAGTGGGTGATCTCAGCGGAGAAAGGCTACGGCGTCGAGCTCATCTTCCACACTTTTGAGATTGAGGAGGAAGCTGACTGCGGCTATGATTACGTGGAGCTGTTTGATGGTGGAGATGTCAAAGCACCCAGGCTGGGACGCTACTGTGGCTCTGGGGTAAAACTGCAGATTTTTTTTTTTTTTTTGTTAAACCAACGTAATGGCCTGTTTTCACCTGGTAGTTACATACATTCACATGCATCATCTTACTTCACACTTTAGCTTACTTTTAAGGGGGAGATCAGTATGAGGTGCCAGACAGAATCTGCAGTTTGTCTGTGCAGAAATATGTAAAAAAAAAAAAAATATGCAGAGTGATTTTGAGAGCATAATAATTCAATTAAAGTGTATTTGTATAGTATCTCACAGTAATTATTGTTTCAAAGCAGCTTTACAAAAGGTGCACATTATTGCGTTTTAATCAAAATCAGAAAAGTTAAGGAGTTTATAGGGCGGACATTATATGCAAACTTAGTTAACCTGCAGTTATACACAGTTGAAACCAGAAGTTTACATACTCTGTATAAAAAGGCACATTCCATTAAAAAAAAGTTAGATGTTAATGTGACTAAACTTTTTCTCCTTTAGGTAAGTTAGGATTATCAAATTTGTTTCTGTAATGCTTAATAGCAGAATAATGAGATATTTTGAGAAATTGTTATAACTTTTCTTGAAAGTCAAGTTTACATACAATAAGATTATTATGCCTCTGAAAAAGCTCAGATGATGGTGTCAAGGTTTTGGAAGTTTCTGATTGGCTAATTGACAGCATTATAGTTAATTGGAGGCACAACTGTAAAATAGTATTTAAGGAAAACCTCAAACACACTGCTTCCTTGTGTGACAACATGGGAAAATCAACAAGCCAGAATCAACAAAAAAAAAACAGATTACAATTTGCAAATTTACACTGGGAAAGAGAATAATTTTTGGAGACGTGTCCTGTGGTCTGATGGAACTAAAATTGAACTGTTTGGCCATAATGACCAGTGTTACATTTGGAGGACAAAGGGGAAAGCTTACAAGCCTAGGAACACCATGCCAACTGTGAAGTATGGGGGCGGCAGCATCATGTTGTGGGGCTATTTTGCTGCAGGAGGGACTGGTCCACTTCACAGCATAGATGGCATCATGAAGAAAGAACATTATGTAGAAATACTGAAGCAACATCTCAAGACATCAGCCAGGAAATTAAAACTTGGCCACAAATGGGTCTTCCAAACAGACCGTGACCCTAAGCATACTGCCAAATTAGTTAAAATGTGCTTTAAAGGTGCAGTATGTAAGTTTGACACCTAGTGGTTAAACTTGGTGTTGCACTCCTGGATCAAAACAATAGCATGCGTGGGATGCCAGAGAAGCGAGTGATTTAAACTGTTCTAAAAAAAGCGACGACACGCGATAGAGGGAATATTCTCCATATTAAAGGGAGTTTTTGTCCTAACCAACACCTCGAATTGAATTTATTAGAAACGGCTTCTATTTCTAACAGCTGAACTTGTGAAACCTATGACAGTGATCAGCTCAGGTAAATCTCGTGTGCTTTATTCAATGCTAAATGCTAACAATATGAGTTTGAATGCCATTTTACATTTAATGATGTTAACGTGGGTTAACATGTATTAAACAGATTCTAAACTTTACCATTTCATGAGTGAGTGCATATTCTGTGCTTCTGAAAGGCTGTGTTTAAATTTCTGCCGTGTTTGATCTGGTGCAAACAGCCAAATAGCTCATCACTGCCTCTCTCGTCACAGCGTGTTGTTAGGACACGCGGTTACAATGTAACCTGCTCACCTAATGTTGACGTTCATAATATTTATGTAATTTGCTAATTAATAACCTCATGTGGAACTGAATCTGTCTCCCATACTGTCCTTTTCGGTCACGGACGCATGCTTTCAGAGCCTTTCTGAATGAATGTATGAAGTATGCTGTTTCCCAACATGGCAACCCGGGGTGCTGAATTATAATTGGCTAAACTGGCATGTGCATGTGAAAATTACCTAAACAAAGAGAGCGTTCCGGCACGGAAAAAACATTTTCAAAGCAGAATATCTGACTTCAGCATTGTTTTTCAGTTAAACAAGTATGTTCACTTAGGATGTTTCTTAAATATCTGCACACATATTATGGTAATTTTATGCTTTAGAAGAGTAAAAAAACTTACATACAGCACCTTTAAGGACAACAGAGTGAATGTTTTGGAGTGGCCATCACAAAGCCCTGAGCTCAATCCTATTGAAAATTTGTGGGCAGAGTTGAAAAAGCTTGTGCGAGCAAGACAGCCTACAAATTTGACTCAGTTACACCAATTCTGTCAGGAGGAATGGGACAAAATTCCTGCAAACTATTGTGAGAAGCTTGTGGAAGGATACGCAAAACATTTGACGAAAGTTATACAGTTTAAAAGCAAAGGAAATGTATGTAAACTTTTGACTGTCTAGAAATTAATGAAAACTTCTCAAAAAAAAATTCTCTCATTATTCTGGCATTTAGCAAATGTAAATGATTTATGTAATCCTAACGGACCGAAAATAGTAACCGTTTAGTGCAGGGGTGTCCAAACTCGGTCCTGGAGGGCCGGTGTCCTGCAGATTTTATCTCCAACTTGCCTCAACACACCTGCACATATGTTTCTAGAAAGCCTAGTAAGAGCTTGATTAGCTAGTTCAGGTGTGTCTGATTGGGGTTGGAACTAAACTTTGCAGGACACCGGCCCTCCAGGACCGGGTTTGGACACCCCTGGTTTAGTATAATTTACCATCAGACATTTTTTTAAAAATGGTTATGTTTCTTTTTTTAGAGTGTATGTAAACTTCTGGTTTCAACTGTAGTATATAGTGTCCTTCCTAAATAAAAGGAGCTATATAAACGAACGTATAAAACAGAAGTATTTCTAACAAAGAGAAGAAGTGTGTATCCTATAGGTAGTTTGTCAAGCCCACTCACCTGCATGGAGCCCACTCAAGGCTGGTTTAAACTTCTGTGTCGTTTGCTGTGCTGTGACCCGCGGCGCATGCCTTGCGCATAGTCGTGCATTTATACTTCTGCGTGCTGTTTGTGTTGCTCTGCAATAGCACTTCTGAAACGCTAACTGGCTGTGAGGTTTTTATGTTCCTCTGTGTCGAGTTTCTTCGCAGGTGTTTTGTTTTTTCTGAACGCTACCTTAATGTACAAGTAGCTAAAACTCGCTCATTTAGAGGTGGGAACCGGTGGACGTGCAACAACTTTAATTATAGGGTAAACACAAAACAAAAGTTTCCATCTGGAGTTTCATCAGGGGACTCGACACTTGTAAACACTCGCTCCAACGGGTTCGTGCAGTTCCCGGCCCCACCCGCACTCGTCAGTACTACTAAAGTTGACCAATTGCAGAGTTTGTGCTACGCGTCGTTGAGACGTGTAGTTACATAGTTTTTGAAAGGTGCGCGTCAGCGTCGGTGTCAGCCATGGTGAGGGCCATGTCATCGTGCGAAGGCTGTGCCGGACCATACGCGTGCACTTGATGCAGAGTATAAATCAGCCTTCAAGCATCTTACAGTTATGTGATGCGTTGTTTATATGCTTTACTTAAAGATAAGTCTTTAATCTAGTTTTAATTGAACTATCAAAGGTGAACGCACACCGAATAAATAACCGTACACAACATTATAACACTTGATCATGTCATTCACCATTTAGAAAACTTTATAGATAAAGTATAAACTTAACTCATAAAATAAAAACTAATGACTTTTTAACTTTAAGGTTTACAATGCAAATTAATATTAGCATATTATTCAATAATATCACTGAAATTAATAGAAAGACTTAATAAATTCAAATTAAACTACTATTTTCAATCCATTTTAGCTTGTTTTGGTACAAAATCGAGAAGTATGAATATGTTATTATGGTGAATTTACGCAAAAGTCAATTCAGGTTTATTTCTATAGTGCTTTTATAATGTAGATTGCGTCAAAACAGCTTAACATAGAAGTTCTAGTAAATTGAAACTGTGAGTCTAATTTCAGAGTTGAAGTTCAGTTTAGTTCAGTTCAGTGTGGTTTGAATTCATCCATCGATGTGCAGCTCCACAAGTCACAAACCAAGCAAGCCAGTGGCGAGGAACAAAATTTCACCAATTGACATACAGTAGTGAAGGAAAAAATACTCGAGAGAGACAAGGGTCAGTTGTGCATGGCCATTTCTCCTCTGGCCAAACTATTTGAAGTTGGCCAGATGTCGGATAACATTAAAAAACCTATATGTAAGGGATAATCAACTGCTTGCCGTGCATTAAAAGATTTTAATGCACAACGTGGAAGCGAAGGAGCACACGACGTGCAGCGGAGGTGAATCCTTTAACGCACGGCAAGCCGATGATTATTCCATGCTCATTATATATAGGCAATTTTGCAAAAGAAACAAACATATCAGGACAGGTAAGAGAACATTCTGCTCTATTTATCTTCTTTAAAACAAAAGTAATTAGCCAAACACACAGGATCAGTGGAATATTACATTATCTACGGTCATAAATTAATTATGAAACTTATCTCTGCGATCTGCCAAAACACACCTGAGAACAATAATAGGTTAAAAAGTCTAAATACTGACCGATAGATACACAAAAGATTAATTATATATATCATGTTTTAACAACAGAGATGCAAGAGATTAGATCCAGTGGCAGGTCCTGAGATGGTCTGCCCTATAAAAAGCTTCGCTCGGGGGGAGCAGTTCGCGGAGCTGCCGCTGACTGCCTGGAGCTTCCAACATTTTAAAACACGCGCTATGCTTATACATAAACTGCCGATTTGACTTTAAAATATCTATATTCTCGCTCGAAAAACTCTTAAAACTTGATTTTGTGGCATAATTTATGAGTATTTTTCTAAGTTTGTGCATTCCCGTCATTAACAGTCCTCGACGGTTTCCTGTGCAGCGCATGCGAGTTGCTATGGTAAATATAAACGTTTGGGAGAAGCGCATTTATTTCGAACTGTGATCAAAACTGACTCGAACTACCTGTGCATTTCAACAAAAATAATGCACACCCACCAGCCAATCAGAATCAAGAATTTCAACAGACCATGGAATAAATTTGCATATAAAATTCACAGTATACTAAATTATAAATGTTTTTTGCTATTTTATATAACTAATTTGCAATAAATCCTAAGTCACCTAACTGCTAATAAGCAGTCAATTAGAAGTTAATTGAACTAAAAGTCTTATGCTGCGTTCACACCAGACACGGAACGCGTGGATAAATCGCGATATTTGCGCGTAAGTAGACGCGTGAACATTTGAGTTTACTCGCTTCATTCGTGCGTCAAACTCCGCTTTATTCGCACATCAAATCCGCTTCCTTCGCGCGTCAAATTCACTTCAGAACAGACGCGGATTCGCGTCTTGGGCAGGGCTTCTGTCTGCCCGGTGACTGTAGCTTCGTTGCTAAATGGCTAGCATGGATTTTATTGAGAAAATAACTGTGTTTATGTGCTTTATGAAGGCTGAAAAACAGCGTAGATACGTTTGGAGCAGTGTCTGAGTCCACTAGATCCTTTCAGAGGTGCACCCAGCTCTGTGAGCTCATAAACTCCTCCAGAACTTAACCTGGATGACGGAGGCTTTCAGCGGTGCTTCTGACTGAGCCGAGCCCAGTTTGATGAACTGTTGTCGGTGTGTCGGCTGTAGGATTTCCCCCGGGACACCAACAACAGCTGCTACGCCACAATCATGCCCCCACAAGAGCAAGCTCCTGATTGGTTAACGCGGCGCAAATGTCCACAGAAGTTCAGATTTTTAAACTCGAGCGATTCGCGCGATTTGCACGTCAAACGCGCAACACGCTCAATTCGCGCCACGCCATTCGCGCGTATCGCGCCATCTGCGCCGCGCCATACGCGCAATTCGCGTCATTCGCTCCATGCCATTCGCGCGGATGTCTATTTGTGCGTTTGCATTGACTTAACAAGTAAATCACTCGCGCTTGACGCTGTGGGGACTCAATGCAGACACCTATAACTGAGTCGACACCTGTGATCAGAATCACCTTGATCGAGAGCCGTTTTTGGTCTCTGACCAAAATCAGAAGGTCAGGCCACATTTTTGCAGTAGAGCAGGAAGCGGATGCCTTGAGGCTATCGGACTCGTGAAGTGTCATCGGACCCACTATCCTGACCAAGTTAACTCAAGACGAACGGGTAACTGATCACGAGAACACAATTTTTTTTTTAACAAAGAGCTCGTGTTTGACCTCAGGAAATGGGGTTTTCCAGCCCCCATGCAAGACAGAGAATTGACTGACTTTGCTCCAAAACAGAGAATCAAAGTTCTCTCTGAAATTTAAACTATCACCAAACATTAAAGTTCATCAGATCATCCTCAAAACGATGATAGCGGACTTTTAATGAAATGTAATGTTATTGCTCTTGTATAACACACGAATCCTGTATATGTTAAGAATGCATTAATCATGGATAACCCATTATGCTTGGAGTTATTACAAACGTACCATTACGTGTATGTTATTTGAGATGAATGAGTGAAATCCTTTCCCTTTCTTTCATTCCTTTTTAATTATAGATATGTAAAATGTATCATGTTCATATTAAAATTGTATGGTTAATGCTATATGTCTGAGCACCATGGCTCATGTGAGTAAGTCACGCCAAAGTGCATGTGACGACATGGGATTGTCACGCAGATCCACGGACAATGCCTCATTTATCCAGCTCTATAGGGGCCGGAAACATTGGGTGATAAAACCCATCTCCCAAGACATTCTTTAGGCTGGGCGAGGCAAAAGAACGGAGAAAGGCAGCGAAGCAGCAGCAGCTGTCCAGAACTCTTCTCAGGGTCCAGTCCAGCTGGACTTGGACATTAAGATGGGTTGAGACCAGCCTCAAACTTCCCATCTTCCGTTTACTCTTCTTTCTTTTCTTTCCGTCGAGAGTCTAGTTAAGTTGCGCCGCGAAACCTGTCAACACGACAACCGTTTGGCCGTCTCCAACTTAAACTACTGGACTTCATTCATCACCAGCCTCAGAGACGTCACTTCAACGACCAGCCAAACCCCAGCGAACTCATGTGGGAATCCCGCTCCACGGAGGGATTCACCACATCACTACGGAACGCAAGTACATCTCCAGATCCATTGCTGAACTGGTGTATGATCTGCTAATCATGTTAAATGATAGATAACCCTGTCTAAGACACAGTAAAGGTTGAATTGATTATTTGGTTCGCTTGGTTAAGGTTTTACATCTCGAGGTTTTACATCACATCTCTCCTGAACTCTTCTTTCCTTCTATTCCTTATCTGCAACCAGTATGAATGCGTGTGTGTGTGTGTTTTTGTTAGTTTGTTCGTAGTCAATAAAGTCTCTTTTGTATTGAAAGGAAAGTGACCTGTGTATACTTATTAATTTAATGCCTTATACCTAGATCTTGGTACCCTGCTTAAATATTAAAGTGTTTTACTTTAGTTCGAATAGTAATATTCATTTTTGAGTCAACAGCCCTGTCTGTTCAAACGAGCGCTGGACGAGTCGTTTGTTCAGTTCAAGAGAGTCGATTCTTTTGGAGCCGCTTTAAATTCTGTTGTATTCCCTTTGAGCTAATTTAAAGTTAACGCACTACATAATTGTGTATTACGTGTGCGAGGCCCTACATAAATTGGTGGAGAATGCGGGCAAGATTAAACTGGATTATAAACATATACGGGTCAATTTCTTTATTGCAAAAGAGATCAGAGACTACCCTATTGTGTGACGTAGTCAGAGCGCGCGCAGCGCGTCTGTGTGAGTGAATGGAAGACTGAGCTGTGACCTTAGACCTGCCTCCCAGCTGTGAACAACTGTGAACTGCTTTGGGATGATCTGCTTTTATAAAGGTTAGAATAGAGCGTGTTCCTCTAATTCTAGAAACCCTTTTGCTAGACTGAATCACTGCGTGTTCCAGTGCTTTTCAGATAGCCACTCAAGCCACGAGCTTATGTGCTGAGATCTCATATTATAATAAGTTGAACTGAGCGTGTTCCTCAGTTTCTGTAATGCCTTGTGTAGCTAATGTCACTGCGTGTTCCAGTGTCATTTAGATAGCTATACTTGTGTTAAAACTGCAGTATTTAAATTAAGGATCGAGCGTGTTCCTCGATCTTTGTGCAAAGGCCTTAAACTTATTTACAGCTAGATTGATTGTCAGTGCGTGTTCCATTGTCAATTCAACAAGCTGTCTTTTTTTTTTGTTTTGTTTCTCACCCTGTTTCATTAGTAGCTAAACGCATAACTGCTCCTGTTTGCTGAACAGAGCTCGTGTAACGTCACGTGTGCATTAGTGTGATTTAAACGGGTGTATTTTGAAATCTTGTACAAGTGAAGCTTTACTATTAAAGTCTTGTGCCCAACAGTGAAAACCCTGTTGTGTTTTACGGGTCCAGAAACCCTGGCATGCAGAGGAGATCTGCCGAAATCACCTTTGCATTTATTAAGTTAACTGCAGTACTAAACTGTACTTTTTCTTAATGTTTAAACCCACTTTTTAAGAGGAGTGTGAAGCGCTACATCATAAAACCATTTATGATAAGTGTGTTTTATTCGAAATGTTGAAATGTGCTGACATTTCATGTTTATGCTTGGATCTTTTATTTGCAAAGATTCATATGCTACTAACCTAAGATTTGCTTGGTTGCCATAGTCACCCTGTGACAAGAAAGTCACTGACACTTCCGAGTTAAGTCTGAACTGCGCATGCGCAGTGCATTGGCACCAGAACAAGCTACTGCGTGTTAAGCTAACTAGCAGTTGTTTGCATTAAAACAGTATTAGATGCGCTAAAGTCATTAGCCTGCAAGGCTAGTGCTTAAATATTAACCTCCAGTGGTTGAATGCAGTGTCTGTTTGAGAAACATGAAAGTGATTTAACCATTTAACATCTTTGCATTTGTTGGCTTCTCTATTATTACTCTCTTATGCCTCCTTTACTTGTATTTTGTCATAAAACAAAATACAATTTTACTGTTCTTTATTTCTGATTTGTGTTTCATATTTAAATCACAAATTATAAATTCAAGTGATTGTTTTAAAAGAGGAAATACTGGCTCACTATTGTTAAGTATACAAGTTGCAACTTGATTAACAATATTAAACTAAAATCTTTATTCGTGTTGTGTGTAAATCACATTACTGCATTAAAGTGGAATTCAAATTTTCCACAAATAACTTTGAATTACCATTATTCCAGTATTTCCCTTTTGGTCTAATCACTTTAGGCATGAATAAACTAAAGTTTAAGCACTCTTATACCCGTCTTACAACTTTTAATTTTCCCCCTTTGTAGAAAATCTGTTTTATCAAATTCAGACTTTCTCATTATTTAATTGCATTGTGGCTATGTAGCCATTGCTTGCTTTTTTTTGGTTTTCTTGTTTTTCTCTCCTTATCCTCACTAGGAGACCTCTCACTACGAGTTTGTGAATAAATTAGAGACAACCCTGTCTCATTATAATTTATTTTATTTAGTTGTACATCAACTTTGATTTTTGAATAATTAGGAGACAACTCGTATAGTCTATTTTGTTTAGTTGTACCTCAACTAGCAATTTCGTACTCGTAGTGAGACGTTAAGGCCTTAGAGCCATTTGTGGACCTGGTCCACCCAGTTCTCCTTCTCCCTGCTTCTTTCTTTAGTATTTCCTGTTTCCTTTCTCTTAAGTTTTCCTGTCTTCCTTTCTGTTCATCAAGTTTGTAGGGACCAAGCCTGAGAGAACCAATCAATCAATTCTATAGAAAAGAAACAATTTTGATTGTAATTAAACCAACCTTTGTTCTCATATTCTCCCTGCAATTGTGAATACAATTAAAATTTTTTGACTTTTTGTCCAAGATCACTTGACAGAGACAAGTATTGAGCAACCGTCCCCTCAAAAGCATCGCTGGTAAGCGGTCCAACAAGTAAGGTGTGTGGTGTCAATCCTGTCAGATCGAGACAAGACAAATTTCAGAATTATAATTGTAGCATTTTTTTTTTCCTTTTAAATAGAAGCAGTAATATTATTTTATTTTCAGTGATACAAAATATTTAGAAATATTTTTAACTGAAAGAAAATTGATATCCTTCTGTTTAAATTTGCTTTAACCTTGTTTTCTCTCTCTTCTTTTCTCATTTAAGTGGCAAAGTCTTCACAGCACTAGCCATCTTTTATGCTGAGACCAACACATAGCCAGCACCTCACTTCATTTTGGTTTACAATCACTGACACGACACTTAGCTGCTCCACCACATATAGGCTTATAACACCACAAAGATCTGTGTCTTCACCTCCCGGCGTGCCAGCATGTCACTGACTGCAAACCCCACTGCCCGAGGAGAAGATGTGGACACCTGGCTAAGAGGAATCACGGATGGCTTCACCGGCAAGGCAACTGAACTGTCACCTGACTCAAGCCAGAGTCACGACCATGCAGAACTATTCAAAGTCACCTATTTCCTAAGCCACGCCTTCACAGCCCAGCTCAAGCTCAGCGACAAGCACATCACCTATCTTCAGAAGGAGCTGACACGTGCACAAAGCCGCATCGACAAGCTGGAAGTGAAAGCCCAGGATGATTTCAAGCGTCAGACCACTGAGTTCCTGAGAGAGCTACTGCACACTCCAGGCTGCACAGACAAGCTCGAAGAGGAAACCCAGTATCAACACAAGGTACCAGACGAAGTGGAGTATCTAACTAAGAGACAGTTTGAACAGCTCCAAAAGGCCCTTGCTGTTGCTGAACGCGACCGTCATGAACTAAAGTCTTCCCAGCAGGACCTGATACAGCGTCTCCAGTCTGCTGAACAGCAACTACAGGAAGCTGAAGCAAGACTCAAAGACAAAGACTCTAAACTAAAAGCTCTAGAAGCTCAACTGAACAGGTACAGCAGTGAAAATGATCATCTGACCCAACAGCTTGATGACTTCAGCGATGAACTCTACAGGGTCAGAGATGAACTTCTGCACGCTTACCAACAGAAACCAGAGCCCAGATGGGCGGAGCCCTCATCAGCATCACCACTGCTGAACCCAACTGACTCCCTCATCATCACTGACAGTGGAAGAAGTAGACGACTGCAAACCAGGCCATCAACAGCCTTTGACACGGACCTCTTTCCTTCTAACGTAAGCAGAAAGCCTATGCACACAGGTTTTACACCTGCACTTGAATTGACTCTTAAAGACCTTGACAAACTGGCTAAAAACATCACCCAGTTTAACCCCAACTCCACAGGGAGCAAAGATGTCCAGGCCTACCTCAGAGACATAGACTTTTACCTTGAAGCGAGACCTCATGTGACTGACAGAGACCGGTGGTACCTCCTCAGATCCACATCCTGTCCCGAGGTGCAAAACTTCCTAGATAGACAACATGTTCACATAAAGTCAAACTACCAGCTACTGTGTGCAGCACTAATTAAGGAGTTTAAAGACTCTGAGTTTGAACACGGACTGTTAACTGCCCTGGAAACCAAACAAGGCCGCCAAGAGACACCTCAAGCTTTCTACCACAGATTTAGACAAGCATACTTTGCTGCACATGATGACCCTGAACTTGAAGAGGATGTGAACTTTAAAACCCTCTTTTTAAGAAACCTGCACCCTGGAGTAAGTCGTCATCTAGGCATCATGGCTTGTCCACGCACAATGTCCCTCCAACAGCTACGGGACCTCACAGACAAAGCCTACATCAAACAGAAGATGTCCTCCAAGAAAGGTTTAAAATCTTCTATCAGCCACGACGACAACACCAGAGTCTTCTGCAGTGCCAACAGAGAACGTGCCTCCCATGTCAACACCAACTACCACACAAACTGGTCAGAGACAACACGGGACCAGCCACGCTTCTCAAGACACCCAAAGTTGTTTCCCAAAGGAAAAAGAAATGGCTGGACAGTTCGTCAGCCAACACGTTTAAGAACTCAGACCACTTCAAGGGTGAGTGATGTTCTTCATGACTAACATGACTGATACACCTGCATAGTGGAGATGACGACCACCTGTTCTACAACAACTGAACTTAAAGGGGGAGGTCTCTCACCACCGACAAATCCAGAGGTATCAGAACCACCACACTGTCCACCTCACACTCACCAAGAAATGTCCAACTGAACATTCATCTTTACCTGACAGTAACCACGGTCAGGCCTTGAGGTCAGAGAATTTGTTCCAGTCAGAAGGCACCCACAGAGCAATGTGACCAGGGACAAAAGTTTGCATCTCAGCTCCACACAGCTACGTCGAACTATTTCCCTCAGTCAGCCAGAGACACTTTCCTTACTGGACCCCATCAGCTCATGAATGAACTGTCATCCAGGAAAAGATGCAAAGCCAACCTTCACCTGTGCCCACTCAGAGCCACTGAGCAAAGAAGCAAGTGCATCAAACCTGCAAGGAAAGGGGGACTGTCAAAAGACTGACACAGATCTGACCATACATATACACTACACTGTTAAGTTATTTTACACTGTTTTATACATGTGACATACACAACACTCAAGCGTTGTCTTCTCACAGCTAGAACTCACAGAACTAGCTTCATTTTGTCCTAATATGCGTCATGAGATTCCATGTAACTCTCCACATAGCAAACAGATTACATGTGATTATGCTATGGCCTATTACACCTGAGCCACTCAACTATAGGTGAAAGCCTGGTTGTCAAACTACTTAAGTTTTTTTGTTTAACTTTGCCTTTCTTTTCCTGTCCTATCTTTCTTAAATTAGAATAAGATTGAATTACCATTAGGATATCAGGATTGGCACACCATACCTAATTGTTCTTTTTGTTGATACCAACTAAAGATGCTCGTGAACTTGATCACCTTATTCTGGTCACCAGTAATGCCAGAAATTAAAGGTAAACCATCTTAAACTAGAACAATCAATTCTGCGAATTTGACCACAGTACAATGACAATCTCAAAACTGAATCAAATTGTACTCAACATTTGAAATTTTAACTTCCTAATGAGGTTAAATGATCAGTGCGCAGATAACCTGACGCCCTGCACCAGTACAGTACATGGTAATGGAGGTGTTGTCTTGTTGTTTCCTATGTATGTGTCTGCTTTTCCTCTTGTGTTTATCCAGCGTTCGCCGATGTCTTCATCCCAACACATCGTCTAGCGAAAGGGGGTCTGTGGGGACTCAATGCAGACACCTATAACTGAGTCGACACCTGTGATCAGAATCACCTTGATCGAGAGCCGTTTTTGGTCTCTGACCAAAATCAGAAGGTCAGGCCACATTTTTGCAGTAGAGCAGGAAGCGGATGCCTTGAGGCTATCGGACTCGTGAAGTGTCATCGGACCCACTATCCTGACCAAGTTAACTCAAGACGAACGGGTAACTGATCACGAGAACACAATTTTTTTTTTAACAAAGAGCTCGTGTTTGACCTCAGGAAATGGGGTTTTCCAGCCCCCATGCAAGACAGAGAATTGACTGACTTTGCTCCAAAACAGAGAATCAAAGTTCTCTCTGAAATTTAAACTATCACCAAACATTAAAGTTCATCAGATCATCCTCAAAACGATGATAGCGGACTTTTAATGAAATGTAATGTTATTGCTCTTGTATAACACACGAATCCTGTATATGTTAAGAATGCATTAATCATGGATAACCCATTATGCTTGGAGTTATTACAAACGTACCATTACGTGTATGTTATTTGAGATGAATGAGTGAAATCCTTTCCCTTTCTTTCATTCCTTTTTAATTATAGATATGTAAAATGTATCATGTTCATATTAAAATTGTATGGTTAATGCTATATGTCTGAGCACCATGGCTCATGTGAGTAAGTCACGCCAAAGTGCATGTGACGACATGGGATTGTCACGCAGATCCACGGACAATGCCTCATTTATCCAGCTCTATAGGGGCCGGAAACATTGGGTGATAAAACCCATCTCCCAAGACATTCTTTAGGCTGGGCGAGGCAAAAGAACGGAGAAAGGCAGCGAAGCAGCAGCAGCTGTCCAGAACTCTTCTCAGGGTCCAGTCCAGCTGGACTTGGACATTAAGATGGGTTGAGACCAGCCTCAAACTTCCCATCTTCCGTTTACTCTTCTTTCTTTTCTTTCCGTCGAGAGTCTAGTTAAGTTGCGCCGCGAAACCTGTCAACACGACAACCGTTTGGCCGTCTCCAACTTAAACTACTGGACTTCATTCATCACCAGCCTCAGAGACGTCACTTCAACGACCAGCCAAACCCCAGCGAACTCATGTGGGAATCCCGCTCCACGGAGGGATTTCACCACATCACTACGGAACGCAAGTACATCTCCAGATCCATTGCTGAACTGGTGTATGATCTGCTAATCATGTTAAATGATAGATAACCCTGTCTAAGACACAGTAAAGGTTGAATTGATTATTTGGTTCGCTTGGTTAAGGTTTTACATCTCGAGGTTTTACATCACATCTCTCCTGAACTCTTCTTTCCTTCTATTCCTTATCTGCAACCAGTATGAATGCGTGTGTGTGTGTGTTTTTGTTAGTTTGTTCGTAGTCAATAAAGTCTCTTTTGTATTGAAAGGAAAGTGACCTGTGTATACTTATTAATTTAATGCCTTATACCTAGATCTTGGTACCCTGCTTAAATATTAAAGTGTTTTACTTTAGTTCGAATAGTAATATTCATTTTTGAGTCAACAGCCCTGTCTGTTCAAACGAGCGCTGGACGAGTCGTTTGTTCAGTTCAAGAGAGTCGATTCTTTTGGAGCCGCTTTAAATTCTGTTGTATTCCCTTTGAGCTAATTTAAAGTTAACGCACTACATAATTGTGTATTACGTGTGCGAGGCCCTACAACGCTTCTTCCGCGTCTGGTGTGAACGGAGCAAAAGTTAATGCTTTGTTAATAGCATGAATTATACCTTAAAAAAAAGTGTGACCAAATATGTACTATATAAGTACAAATAAACAGCCAATATTTTAACAATAGGCAAGTAATAAGGCACTAGTTATTAGATTTATTAGAGAATTGGTACTTACCCCAATCTTAATACCAAATGTAAAGAGGCCAAAAGCAATTAATATGTTTAAAATGTCTATGCACTCTATATTTATGTCAATATCTATATTCTTTATAGCCACCAGAAGAGATCTACTCTGCCGGCGACGCCATCGTCATCAAATTTCACTCAGACGACACCATCAACAAGAAAGGTTTCCACGTTCGCTACACCAGCACCAAGTTCCAGGACACCCTACACACCAGTAAGTGAGATCTTCAAGATTTGAGAGCTCAGAAAAAAAAACAGCAGCGAGGGGCTCTGAAGCCTCCCGTGCACCTGTTTTAGTGATGCCACCCCGGGCCCCTTGTTCCTTCCCCGCCAAAACTGCAAAGAGGAAGTCCTAATGGAGCCAGACCCTTTCAAAAAGCAAGGAGGACATGTTTGATGTAGGGATATAAGGCATTATTATTTGCCCTGTCGTACCTCAAAGGATCCATTGAAAACACTAAAAGAAATGGAACATCAGATTGGAAGATATTATTAGTTTGAAGAGTTTTGTTGATTGCAAGTCACGAAGAAAGGATGAATTGGATAGAAAATGTACTCGATGCACTTTTGCCTCCCAGAGATCTCTTTCATTGCTCCAAGGCTAGCATCTAAAAGACTTTTAGATTGTTCTTTTATTAAATGATGAAATGCACAAATCGTAAAGATCGCCACACGGCTAGGTCAGTGGTAAGTAATTGAGTTTTGTATGAAATATCATTCAATGATTATTTCAAAGTTTGTAGCTTTTGGTAAAAAAAAGCAAGTCTAGCACTATTCCTTACATGAGAGTTGTACATTATTATTATTCAGACTGCTAGACTTTAAATTATGTGACATGAAACTATCCACCTGAAGCAAATGTTAATGTTACTAATAAACATAATTTAAGGTAAAAAAAAAGACGTTGTTGGTGCTTTTGTTTAAAATTAGCTTGCTAGCTAAAAAAGAGAAGCTCATTTAATAGTGGTCTTTTAAAACTTGATTATTTTTACTATTATAGTCTGCACTTAGCCAACCTGGCTAAAGTCTTTATTTTTTTATTTATGTATTTATTTATTTAGTTAGTTAGTTAATATTTTATACTTTCTTTTAACTTTGGTACACTCTAAGAAATGCTGGGTTATTTAACCCCAAATTGGGTCAAATGTGGACAAACGCAAAACTGGGTTAAATTTGATCCTATAAATTTTATTTAAAAAAAAAAACATAACCCAGGAGTTTGTTTAGCTTGTATTACACCCATAATTGGGTTTAAATAACCAAAGCTGGGTCAGTTGGCATTTCTGTGTAAAGTCTGCATGTTCTCCCCGTGTTGGCGTGGGTTTCCTCCGGGTGCTGAATTAGCTGAATGGAATAAACTAGTTTGGCCAAAGTGTATGTGTGTGATTGAGTATGGATGTTTCCCAGTACTGGGTTGCAGCTGGGCGAACATCCACTGTGTAAAACATATGCTGGATAAGTTGGCGGTTCATTCCTATGTGGCGACCTCATAAAGGGACTAAACCAAAGGAAAATGAATGAATGAATAATCTTAATCCGGTTCAGACTCAGCACAGCCAAGTGTATTGCTGCGTATATAAGACATTTGATTCAATAAAAAAATTAGGAAATAAACTGTGATTCCTTTTATCTGTCATTTATTCAACAAATTGAAGAAGTGATGTGCTTCCGCTGAAAGATATAGTCCTTCACACATAATTTCCTAACGATGTGCTGCGCTGCCTGCGCAGTGATACTAGCCTAAAACAAAACTAGCTTAACTCGTGTTGCACTGCTGGAATACTGCATTTGATGAATCAGCAACCTGGAATATTTTTTGTCAACAACATTGACGTGTATGGCACACTTTTTGTTCACCCTCTAATTACTCATTACCACAATTACCAACGTCTCGACTTACAGTAAGTTGTACCTCACAGTGCAAAATACAGGCAGACAGGGCCTTTACTTGAGTGGTCTAGATTCTTAATATTTCCGCATTTTGCTAAGTGTTTAATAATTATTTATGTGTTAAATATTTGGCGTGGGTCTAATAATTTTAATCTAAACACATAAAGACCGCAGGAAACTAGAGGGATCGTCGACAGAAGCACATAAGAGAACTATTGCGCCCCCTTGTGAGTAGTGATGGTAAGTGCATTAATCTAATGTAGTCATCATGAGGCGGGAAAAGATTTTGTGAAACATTTATTGGTGTGTTTTTTTTGGGATTGTACATTTTTTGTATTTAAAATTGCATAAAGTCATTGTAAAATAATGATTGCTCATCAGATGTGAGGTAGGCCAATATCTTGTTTTCTTCCCATCTAAATTACAAGTATATGGATTGAATCTTAGTTTAAAGGGATAGTTTAAGCAAAAATAAAAATTATGTCATCATTTACTCACAATTCACTTGTCACAAACCTTCTGTTAAACACAAAACCTGCAGGCCTATTGACTTCCATTGTTTTTTCATACGTGTGTTTAGCTTTCTTCAACATATATTCTTTTGTGTTTAACAGAAGAAAGAAACTCATAAGGGTTTGAAACCACTTGAAGGTGAATAAATAGTCAATTTAAATTTTTGGATGAGCTATTTCTTTCACTTGCGTTTACATTAGCTGAAATGACTCCATTTTGCTGTATAGCTACTGTCTTCACATATATCCCTCTTTCAGTGGAAGTGGAAGGATGCTTTTTCTCTTTTTTGCTCTCAAATCACTCTGAAAATGCTGTCCATGTTGATCGACTGATGACAAAAACGTACACAGACTTCAATAGTGACGTCAAGGACGCAGCTGATGGCCCAATGTAAGTCCATTTTCCTGCTTTTAAAGATGCATGTAGATAAGACTCAGTCCCTGGTTACAGATCTACACTATGTACTGAAATAATTGTGATATATGTTGTTTGCAAAAACATGTTTTTAATGTAAATGCAAAGAAATTTCAGAAAAATTTTCAATGCTTTTTCCTCTGAACAATGCAGTTACTATATCAACCAGCAGGGGCTGACTTAATAACAAACGCTTACCTATTTGTTAATGAATGCTTGGATTTATAACATCCCTGCTGAAAAATCCAGCTTAAACCAGCCTAAGCTGGTTGGCTGGTTTTAGCTGGTTGACCAGGCTGGTTTTAGAGGGGTTTTGACCATTTCCAGGCTGGTCTTAGCTGGTCAGGCTGGGAGTTAACCAGCTAAAACCAGCTTGACCAGCCAAAACCAGCTATGTCCAGCTTAAACCAGACTGGTCAAGCTGGTTTTAGCTGGTTTAAGCTGGTCATTTTCCAGCCTGACCAGCTAAGACCAGGCTGGAAATGGCTGGAAACCAGCCTAAAAATGGCCAAAACCCCTCTAAAACCAGGCTGGTCGACCTGCTAAAACCAGCCAACCAGCTTAGGCTGGTTTAAGCTGTTTTTTCAGGAGGGATAACATTAACACGAACGTGTAGAATATGTCTGCAAATGCTGTGATATTTGTACTGGGGTAACATTTGCTTTAGCAGTCCAAGATAAAATCACTTATAGCAGCTTTAAAGTGGGAAAGGGTCATAAGTCCATGGTTTCCAACCAATGTTTAAGATTTGTTTTCATTTTCCATGTGCTTCTACTAACCCAATGCGTTGTTATAGAGTATATCCAATAGCAATTGTCTTGCATTTAAACAAAGTGCTTAATAAAAAGTCGTCCATAGCTTTGTGCCCTAAGCCCATAAGAAACATTTTCACTTTTAAACACATATATGTGAAGAAACTTTTACTCAAATCTGAGAGATTTCTGTCCTTCCACATGAAGAGATCACAGAGAGACAAAGTCACTTTCTAATTCATGTAAAAACATTGACTATGAATGTTTACAGCATGTAAATTTGGCCAGAGAAGCTCATGCTCGTTTGACACATGAACCAATGAGGTTTATTCTTGTGGGTCGCATGGTGCATTTGAGTCTCCGCATAACCAATGAAGTGTGTTCTCCTGCATCAAGCAAGTATGCTCAGCTTATGTTTATGTTCATTGTTCTTAGGTCAAAGATGAGATGTCCCACCTCAATAAAATTACATTTATGCATGTTATTTAATGTACAAAACATATAAAATATAAGTTTCTACCTCTTTTAAAATATAAATAAATAAAAGAACAGGGGTGGAATTATAAAAAGTAATATATGAGTAATTACAGTCCTTATCCCAGGTGGAGGAGTTCAAGTATCTTGGGGTTTGTTCACGAGTGAGGGAAGGATGTAACGTGGGATTGACAGGTGGATTGGTGCAGCAGTAATGCAGTCGATGTATCTGTCCGATGTGGTAAAGGAGCTAAGCCGAAAGGCAAAGCTCTCGATTTACCGGTCACCCTTCCTACTCTCACCTATGGTCATGAGCAAGATCTCGAATACAAGTGGCCGAAATGAGTTTCCTTCGCAGGGTGGCAGGACGCACCCTTATAGATAGGGCGAGGAGCTCTGTCACCCGGGGAGGAGCTCTGAGTAGAGCCGCTGCTCCTCCACATCGAGTGAAGTCAGCTGGGGTGGCTCTGGCATCTGTTTCGGATGCCTTCTGGACGCTTACCTAGGGAGGTGTTCCAGGCATGTCCCATCGGGAGGACACCTCGGGGAAGACCCAGGACAGGCTGGAGAGACTATGTCTCTTAGCTGGCCTGGGAATGCCTCAGGAAGTGTTTGAGGAGAGGGAAGTCTGGGGTTCTCTTCTGAGACTGCTGCCCCCGTGACCCGGCCACGAAAAACTAATGAAAATGAATGAATATGAGTAATATTTTTAGGTAAAAACAACACTGTATGAACTGTACCTATTAATATATATATATATATATATATATATATTATATATATATATATATATATATATATATATATATATATATATATATATATATATATATATATATATATATATATATATATCTGATGAGTTTTCAAATGACAGTTAGTATGTTGGGGCTTATAATGTAATATAATCTTTTAATATGTCATTAAATATTATTATATAAACTGTGGTTACACTGAATGACTGTCATCATATGTCGTTCAAAATGAATGGTCATTATTTAAATAAAAAATAAAACAAATGGACAGATTCTACACTCTCAGAAATAGAGGTACACGAGCTGTCACTGGGGTGGTACCTTTTCAAAAGGTCCACATTTGTACTTAAAGGGTCCATATTGGTACCATATTGGTACACTTTTGTACTTTTTAGGTACTAATATGTACCCTTGAGGTATTAATATGGACCTTTTAGATACAAAATGCGTACCTTTATTTCTGAGAGTGTACTGTATGGAAAAAAAATAAGAAAGTTGACTTGGTTATATGTTAATCGAATACTAAATTAAATCTCATAAAGTGATCATATTATCTCTTCAGAAAACTTGGATTAATTTCATGTAGATTTATCTCTATGACTGTTTTAAAGCGTCATGTGTGAGCAGACTTTCAGTGGAGGAACAGAAATCTCACAGATTTCATAATCCAGAGTTGAACAAAATATTTTGGCTATATAACGACATGATGAGTAACTGACCGATTAAAGGGATAGCTCACCCAAAAATGAAAATTCTGTCGCCATTTACACCCTTTGCTTGTTCAAAACCAATTTGAGTTTCTTTTTTCTGTTGAACACAAAAGGCCATATTTTGAGGAACGTTGGTTGATAGCACCCATTGACTTCCATAGTGTTTTTTTTTTTCTTACCATGAACCAGCATTCTTCAAAACATCTTCTTTTGTGTTCAGCAGAGAAAAGGAGAATAAATTAGCTAATTAAAATCTTTGGGTGAACCATCCCTTAAAAAAAAAAAATCTAGGACCAGCCTAGCATTTATATAAAAATGTAATTTACATATAATACACATGAATATACAGTTGAAGGCAGAATTATTAGCCCTTCTGAATTATTTGCCCCTGTATATTTCCCCCCCAATTTCTGTTTAACAGAAAAACACATTTCTATACATAATTTTAATAACTAATGTCTAATAACTGATTTATTTTATCTTTGACATGATGACAGTACATGATATTTGACTAGATATTTTTCAAGATGCTAGTATTCAGCTTAAAGTGACATTTAAAGGCTTAACTAGGTTAATTAGGATAAATAGGCAAGTCATTGTATAATGATGGTTTGTTCTGTAATCTGTAATGATACTTTTTATCTCTCTTCTTTTCTACTTCAGATCTTTGCTCTGTTAGCATGTATAGGTGACATCAAACTTAGGATGGAAGAAAATTTCAGCGCTTTCTTGGGGCCTCAAATAATCACTCTAATGTCAAAAATCTCAGGGTCATTTTTGACTGAGATCTGAAATTTGACACGCAAATAAACTCTGGTTAGGGCCAGCTTCTTCCAACTAAAGCAACTAAGAAAGTTAAAGCCCTTTCTTTCTTTTAAAGACTTGGAGACTGTTATTCACACTTTTATCTCTTCTAGGCTCGATTATTGTAATGCACTGTACACTGGCATCAGTCAGTCATCACTCTCACGCTTACAGATGATCCAAAATGAAGCAGCCCGTTTTTTGACAGGGACAAAAAAGAGAGAACATACTTCTCCCATTCAGGCCTCTCTTCACTGGCTCCCTGTGAAACAGAGAATTTATATTAAGGTTTTACCTTATGTATTTAAAGCTCTACATGGACTTGCCCCGGCCTATATATCTGAACACTTAAGTTTGTATTCTCGCCAAAGATCCCCTCTGCTCAGCTCCTGCTAATTGTTCCTAAATCCCACTTCCTAAAAGGAGACAGAGCCTTCTCAGTCTATGCTCCAAAACCTTGGAATACATTACCTTTAGAAATTAGAGCTTCATCTACATTAAGTGTTTTTAAAAAATCAGTCAAAACCTACCTCGTCTCTCTGGCCTATTGATAGAAATTAGTTTTTTAGGACTGAATATACTGACTTTTTATTTACATTTTTTTTATTTTACTGTAGCACATATTGTCCTGTCTCTCAAATTGTTTATTATTGTTGCCATGTTTGTGAAGCACTTTGGTCAACATTCATGTTGTTTTAAGCTGCTGTATAAATAAAATCGACCTTGACTTTAAAATGTTTTTAAAATATTAAAAGCTGCTTTATTCTAGCTGAAATAAACCAAATAAGACTTTATGCAGAAGAAAAAATATTATAGGAAATACTGTGAAAAATTCTGTGCTCAGTTAAACATCATTTAGGAAATAATTTGAAAAAGAAAAAAGCGTTCACAGTAGGGCGAATAATTTTGACTTCAACTGTATATAACAAGATACAAAATTCAGATTTTGGGCATGAACACTTTAAGAGGCTCATTTTCGTGCACTTTATCCAGGAAGCCCAGGTTAAAGTATGGAAAGAGGGTCTCGGTGAAGGTGTCCCTGAAGGTGTAGAGGTGCGTCATGCTCTCGGCGTTATAAAAGGACACCAGACCTCTCTTATAGTCCAGATAGACCCCAATCCTGGCCAGCGGCTCCTCCAGGGACAGCAGCGTTGGCGGAGACGTCCCAGCCATATACTGAACTCCATAGGACAGAGAGAGCGTCCAGAAGCCGTTTGCAGGCATGGTGTTGATGACGCCTTTCCTGGTTACAGATTCGCGGGCGACGCCGACGGTCCAGACGGTGCTGCTGTAAACCTCCACCTCCCAGTAATGGCGGCCTTTAGTGAAGCCCTGACCGCCCATGAGGGACAATGCCGCATTGAAGCGCTGAGGATTGTCCTGCACACTGCTGTTGAAGGTCTGGTATCTCACACAGGTCAGGGATGAGGTCAGGCTCAGCCAAGGATTCGCAGTTTTGGAGTTAAACGTGATGGCGGAGGGAACTAGAAGGGGGAATGCAGGAGAGGAGAGTTAGATGTTTTTCTGCTTGTTCAGAGTACTTATTTAAAATGAGCCGAAACAACATTGTTCTTTAGTTTTTTAGGGACAACTCAATTGTTTTATATTCAATCAACTTAAATTTGTAAAAAATAATTAAGTTAACTTAATCAATTTGTGCCGGGACAACATAGAGGAATTGTGTGAAACCAATATCCACACAATTCTTGAGTTTTTTTGGGGGACAATTTAATAGTTTTTTTTTTTATTCTTTTTTTTTTATTGAACATTTTGAACAAAGCCCGAGATCCACCTAACAAAAAATAAATAAATTAAATAGAATAAAAACAGTAATACTGTAATAATACAGTTGCAATCAGAATTATTCAACCACCTTTGAATTTTTTTTTTGCTTTTTTAAATATTTCCCAAATGATGTTTAACAGAACAAGGAAATTTTCACAGTATGTCTGATAATATTTTTTCTTCTGGAGAAAGTCTTTTTTGTTTTATCTCGGCTAGAATAAAAGCAGTTTTTAATTTTTTAAAACCCATTTTAAGGTCAAAATTATTAGCCCCTTTAAGCTATATATATTTTCAATAGTCTACAGAACAAACCATCATTATACAATTACTTGCCTAATTACCCTAACCTGCCTAGTTAACCTAATTAACCTAGTTAAGCCTTTAAATGTCACTTTAAGCTGTATAGAAGTGTCTTGAAAAATATCTAGTCAAATATTATTTAATGTCATCATGGCAAAGATAAAATAAATCAGTTATTAGAGATGAGTTATTAAAACTATTATGATTAGAAATGTGTTGAAAATTTTTTCTCTCCGTTAAACAGAAATTGGGGAAAAAAATAAAAAGGGTGGCTAATAAATGAGGGGGTTGAATAATTCTGATTGCAACTGTAGGTACAAAATCAGGATTGAAACATATCTGATATAGTCTCTCTCATATTTAATCAAAATTGTACAGTTTTTTTTTACTGGCACCATTTATTTTGGCTATGGTGTTTTCCAAACTAATAATGTCCAGTAGATAGAGCCTCCAGGATAGATCAGTTGGAGCAGATGGATCCAGCCATAGTTTCAGGATCGTTTTTTTTTTTTTTTTGCAGCAGCAGCAGTCAGAACAACTAACAGAATCTTTCTTTGGTTAATGAATAAGGAGAGTGATGAATCGTCCAGCATGAGAAAAAGCAATTTAACTGTTTATGTTCAGTCTACTTAAACTTGTAAAAACAATTATGTTAATCAGATTTTTTTTATGTTAAAAAAAAATCGTATTTCTGCCAAACATTTTCTTGAATAGTTTATCTATATGAGAACTAAAGGGGACTTATTTTGCCCCTTTTTACAAGATGCAAAATAAGTCTCTGATGTCCCTACAGTTACTATGTGAAGTGTTAGCTCAAAATACCCCACAAATAATGTTTTATAATGACTCCTCGAAACTGCCCCTTTTAGGCTTTGATCCAAATGTGCCATTTTGCTTAAGTGTATCTGTCTGCAGACTGCAAGAAGGGGGTGTTACTTGTAGTAAGTTAGAGGCGTAACTTGCAGTTATCGAGATCCCCTTGAACTATGCAAGATGTCACAACGAGATTTTGTAGGCAAGACGGCGGAAATACTTACCAGAGAACATTCTCACCAAATGCTTTAATGAGTTTTCTCCAAATTTATCCACAACCAATTCATTTGATATATTATTACATTCATTCATTTAGTAACTCCACCATGCAACAGTTAGTCTACTCTGCTTCGCCCCCTGTGGTTGCAAATAACAGTATGGCGAGCACGTCAAGTATGAAAGCTTCCGCAACTCGCGGCTGTACTTGAATAACCATGATGGTTGGGTTTGGGGTTGGGGAAGGTGTAGACATTAATAACTGTGATGGTTGGGTTTGGGGTTGGGGAAGGTGTAGACATTATTAACTGTGATGGTTGCATTTAGAGTTGGGCAAGGTGTAGACGTTAATAACTGTGATGGTTGCGTTTAGAGTTGGGGTAGGTGTAGACGTTAATAACTGTAATGGTTGGGTTTAGGGTTTGAGGTAGGTGTAGACGTTAATAACTGTGATGGTTGCGTTTAGAGTTGGGGTAGGTGTAGACGTTAATAACTGTGATGGTTGCGTTTAGAGTTGGGGTAGGTGTAGACGTTAATAACTGCGATGGTTGCGTTTAGAGTTGGGGTAGGTGTAGACGTTAATAACTGTAATGGTTGGGTTTAGGGTTTGAGGTAGGTGTAGACGTTAATAACTGTGATGGTTGCGTTTAGAGTTGGGGTAGGTGTAGATGTTAATAATTGATGGTTGGGTTTAGGGTTTGGGGTAGGTGTAGACGTTAATAACTGTGATGGTTGCGTTTAGAGTTGGGCAAGGTGTAGACGTTAATAACTGTGATGGTTGGGTTTGGGGTAGGTGTAGACGTTAATAACTGCGATGGTTGGGTTTAGGGTTTGGGGTAGGTGTAGACGCAAATAACTGAGATGGTTGGGTTTAGGGTTTGGGGTAGGTGTAGACGTTAATAACTGCGATGGTTGGGTTTAGGGTTTGGGGTAGGTGTAGACACTAATAACTGCGATGGTTGGGTTTAGGGTTTGGGGTAGGTGTAGACGTTAATAACTGCGATGGTTGGGTTTAGGGTTTGGGGTAGGTGTAGACGCAAATAACTGAGATGGTTGGGTTTAGGGTTTGGGGTAGGTGTAGACGTTAATAATTAATGGTTGGGTTTAGGGTTGGGGAAGGTGTAGAGTTTAAAATTTGATGGTTGGGTTTCAGAGTTGGGCAAGGTGTAGACGTTAATAACTGCGATGGTTGGGTTTAGGCTTTGGGGTAGGTGTAGACGTTAATAACTGTGATGGTTGGGTTTAGGGTTGGGGAAGGTGTAGATGTTAATAATTGATGGTTGGGTTTAGGTTTGGGGTAGGTGTAGACGTTAATAACTGTGATGGTTGGGTTTAGGGTTGGGGAAGGTGTAGATGTTAATAATTGATGGTTGGGTTTAGGTTTGGGGTAGGTGTAGACGTTAATAACTGTGATGGTTGGGTTTAGGGTTGGGGAAGGTGTAGATGTTAATAATTGATGGTTGGGTTTAGGTTTGGGGTAGGTGTAGACGTTAACAACTGTGATGGTTGGGTTTAGGGTTGGGGGAGGTGTAGACATTAATTACTGTGATGGTGGGGTTTAGGGTTGGGGAAGGTGTAGACATTAATAACAATGGTTGGGTTTAGAGTTGTGGTAGGTATAGACGTTAGTAACTGTAATGGTTGGGTTTAGGGGTGAGGTAGGTGTAGGTGTAGACATTAGTAACTGTGATGGTTGGGGTAGATATAAACGTTAATAACTGTGATGGTTGGGATTAGAGTTGGGGAATGTGTAGACATTAATAACTGATGTACACCGCCATCTTGCTGACAACATAGTTTTGACATGTTGGGTCTCCATATCTTCAAGTTACACCTCTAATGTACTACAAGATACGCCCCTGTCTTGCAGTCTGCAGACAGACCCTACCCATTTTGCTGACTGTCACTTTAAATTCAAATGAGATTGTGCTCCCGGCCCTCTTTTCAAATAGGGGGTGGAGCTTTAAACACCTACGTGTCACCATTACAGCAGATTCAAAACTCAAATTGCAGACGGCTGCTTCTCACTCAGGGCTGTCTATGCTAATGAGGGAGAGATTGTCACTAGTGGGCGGGGCATTCCCCCTCTGTTGAGAAGTACAAAGGGAGAATGTCAAAGTGTTTCTGTTTTATATTAAGTGTGATAAACAATAGAATTAAATATTTTTATCATTAGAGGCTGGCTATATTCATGCACTGTTGCCACACAACTGTGCTTAAACCCCTTATAAAAGTGATTTTTGTAATATACAGTTGAAGTAGGGCTGAACAATATATCGTTTGAGTATATCGATGTCGCGATGTGTGTGTCTGCAATAGTAACCTCACTGGATTATGTTATGTATTAAATATTAAAATATGAATATATCATTATTATTTTATATTATTGTGTACATTTATTTATACACAATGATGAGCATGTTATTTTGTTTGTTTAACTCTTGTATTTGAATACTGTTGGACTCCACAGAAAACCATAAAGCACTGTATATTTCACTTCTATCTTTGCTCTTTCGCATTTATATATGATTGTAATTTATTGTATTTTATGCAGATCATCCCAGTAGAGCTAAATTATTGAAATCTTTCCAAATATAGCAATTCAAATCACCTGGTGAAATTATAATCATATCGCAATATATATCGCAGCAAAACAAAATATCGCAATGTGAGATTTTTTCCAATACCATGTAGCTCTGAATTGAGGTCAGAATTATTAGCCCCCCTCTATTTTTTTTCTTCAGGTTCTGCTTAACGGAGAGAAGATTTTTTTTCAACACATTTCTAAACATAAAAGGTTTAATAATTCATTTCTAATAACTGTGACAACTGAATGATATTTTTCAAGATACTTGTATTCAGCTTAACGTGACATTTAAAGGCTTAACTATGTTAATTAGGCAAGATAGTGTAATTAGGCAAATCATTGTATAATGATGGTTTGTTCTGTAGACAATTGAAAAAACAAATATTGCTTATGGGGGCTAATAATATTGACCTTAAAATGGTTTTAAAAAATTCAAAACTGCTTTTATTCTAGCCGAATAAAACAAATAAGACTTTCTCCAGAAGAAAAAAATATTATAGGAAATACTGTGAAAAATACCTTGCTCTGCATCATTTGGCAAATATTTAAGAAAGCAAAAATTCACCGGAAATTCATATCAACTGTATATTTTTCTTCCTTTTAAGCTATTTATCTTTTTCTTTTCTCTGACCTGGATAGATGCTGCCCTTGAGTGACTTCCAGACTCTGTACTGCAGGGGCCCGGCGAATCGGCCCTCGCACAGGCTGGGCGGCGTCAGCGTCGGCCTCTCGAACTTGGGTGGCTGCCTGCTTAAAACAACAGAAGCCCAGACACCAAAACAATTCACGCAGATCCTCATCAAAACATTAGAGAGCGTATTAACGGACAAGAGCCACTCACCTCTGAAGCAGACCCTTAATGCTCTGCAGAAAGACAGGAAAAAGCAGATTGGTGAAAGCGGCGGAGGCTCGAGGGCCAAAAGTTTTCCACATGAGATCAGTGTTTTGTAAGTGAACTGCTCTCTTTTCTTTATCCGCCAATCTGGAAAATCCCCCTGTGCTGAACTAATGGCATTATCTTCCTATTGCGAGGGTGAGGTCATTAGATTGAGTCCTGCTGATCTGAGTGATGAAATCCCACTGCGATTTCACTGACCGGTTAACTGTTGCAGTGATCATTTAAAGGGACAGTTAACTCAAAATAAAAATCCTGTCATCATTTATTCACCCTTCACTTGAAAGAATTTGATAGAATTTTCATTTTGGGGTGAGCTAGAATATTAATTTCTAATAGAAATGGAACGTTGTACATAGCATGTCTTAAAGGGATAGATCACCCAAAAATGAAAATTCTGCCATCATTAACTCACCATTCACTTGTTCTGAACCAATTGGAGTTTTTTGTCCTAAATAAAGACATTTTTCAATATAATTGCTGTTGTATTTAACAGGACAAAATGACAGATTTTTCTTTTGGGGGTGAACTATATAAATAAAACATTATACATAACAAGTCTTAAAGGGACAGTTCCCCCCAAAGTGAAAGTCCTGTCATCATTAACTCACCATTCACTTGTTCTGAACCAATTGGAGTTTTTTGTCCTAAATAAAGACATTTTTCAATATAATTGCTGTTGTATTTAACAGGACAAAATGACAGATTTTTCTTTTGGGGGTGAACTATATAAATAAAACATTATACATAACAAGTCTTAAAGGGACAGTTCACCCCAAAGTGAAAGTCCTGTCATCACTAACTCACCATTCACTTGTTCTGAACATGTTGGGAGTTTTTTGTTCTGAATGAAGACATTCTTCAATACAATGTCATTTGTATTATGAAAATTATGGGATTTTCATTTTGGGGTGAACGTACATAACATGTCTTAAAGCAGTGTTTCTCAACCACGTTCCTGGATGACCACCAGCTCTGCACATTTTCCTTGTCTCCTTAATCAAACATACCTGATTCAGATCATCAGCTCATTAGCAGAGACTGAAAGACCTGTAATGGGTGTGACAGCCAAATGAGACATTCAAAACATGCAGTGTTGGTGGGCCTCCAGGAACGTGGTTGAGAAACACTGTCTTAAAGGGATAGTTCACCCAAAAAATTACAATTCTGTCATCATTTACTCACCTTTTACTTGTTTCAAACCTTTATGAGTTTTCTTCAGTTAAACAGAAAAGCAGAAAAGAAGATCATTTGAAGAATGTAGAAAACCTGTAACCATTGACTTCCAAAGTATTTGTTGTATAGAAGTCAACAGTTACAGGATTTCAACATTCTTCAAAATATCTTCTTTAATGTTCAGCAGAAGAAAGAACCTCATAAAGGTTTATAACCGCTTGAGAGTGAGTACATTTTCATTTTTGGGTGAACTATCCCTTTAAAGGAATTAAGACGTGCTATTAACAATGTTATTTTAATTTATTTTGTTTTAAATGTATTCATCAAGGGTGGCACGGTGGCTCAGTGATTAGTACTGTTGCCTCACAGCAAGAACGTCGCATGCGCGAACACATGCGCTACAGGGGAATTGAATAAGCTAAATTGGCCGTAGTGTATGAGTGTGAATGTGAGAGTGTATGGGTGTTTCCCAGAATATTCATTTTTTGGTGAACTATCACTTTAAGACATTCATTCATTTTCCTTCGGCCTAGTACCTTTATTCATCAAGGGTAGCCACAGTGGAATGAACCGCCAACTATTCCAGCATATTTTTTATGCAGCGGATGGCCTTTCAGCTGCAACCCAGTACTGGGAAACACCCATACACACTCATTCACACCCATACACTATGGACAATTTAGTTCATCCAATTGACCTCATGTGTTTGGACTGTGGGGGAAACCGGAGCACCCGGAGGAATCCCACACCAACACGGGGAGAACATGCAAACTCCACACAGAAATGCCACTTCAAATGTTGACTACTGTTGTATACACACGCTGCAGTTTTTACAGTTATGATTATATTATTATAACATATTATATTAGTTTTTGTTTTACTTTTATTTATTTATGATTGATGATATTTATCACCGTGTCTCTGTTTAAAGGCTGGTTCGGTGAATCTGTGGAGTTGACTGAATGAAATTCCTCCTCTACTGCAGTATCTGCTGAAGGATCTTACTGTTTACACACTCATTGCTACTCATTACCATCAAAATCACGCTAACACTTTACCAGAAGGGGACGTTCGGAAGACTGAAATGACACGAGACACGTGATGAATATGAGAGAGATTTAATGCATGCTTATGAGAACTTATGTCATTAAGTGTCATGTGTTATGTAATTTTAAATGCAAAGATGACATTGTTTGAGATTCTTGACATAAACAAATACATCATAACTTTGGCTGCGTCCGAAATCGCCTACTACTCGAGTAGGTACTGCATTTGAGTTTCAATTTACTACATGACCATTAGGAAAGTAAGTTCTGTATAGACCATTTCAATGTGGTGATGTCATTTTGGCCCATGAACATTTCCTGCTTGTTGTCAAACTATTTCATAACTGTAACAAGAGGCAATTCAATCATATCTTAACGTTAAAACAGCTGTCATAACATTATTTATCAATATGTGGACCTTTTTGGAAGCTATGGAAAATAAAAAATGTACAACAGGAAGTACATTAGGACTATTGTTATTGTTTACATCCCTCAAAATGGTCTATAGCAGGGGTGTCCAAACTCGGTCCTGATTTTAGAAGATTTTAGCTCCAACCCTAATCAAACACACCTGAACCCGATAATCAAGCTCTTACTGGATATACTAGAAACTTCCTGGCAGGTGTGTTGAAGCAAGTTGGAGCTAAACCCTGCAGGACACCGGCCCTCCAGGACTGAGTTTGGACACCCCTGGTCTATAATATGGATGGAATTCGAACATACTACATCCACCATTAGTCATTATGAAGTGATCTAGCTGCATCAGTTGTGTTGCTTAACAAGCTTTCATGAATTCTCTCACGTGGCATCATAGGATAGCATCTATTGGATGCGCACTACAAAATCTGTCCGGAAGTACTAGGTCATTTGAGTATTTCTCGCCTACTGTACTTCCAATGCAATGAATTTATACACACTACTGGCTCACATACTGTTTTTCACATACTATATAGTAGAAAAGTGTGTGATTTTGAATGCAGCCTTTGTCATAACAACTTGACATATTCCAGACAACAAAGCTTGTCATAAATCTGTCATGAACATGATTGTCATGAAGCCATTATAATTGTGTCTTATGAACACCCCCTTCATGTAAAGTGTTACCCAAATGACCACTTACACCAAAAGCAAAAGTGCTCTGGGGTCAGAGTGTGTATGTACAGGTATATGTGATTTACAGGGACACAGTTGTATAATGACATGGCTAGACTTGATTGTACTCTATTATTGTGGTTTACTGTACACTCTCAGAAATAAAGGTACACGAGCTGTCACTGGCATGGTACCTTTTCACCTTTTCCTTTGTACCTAAAAGGTCCATATTAATACCTCAAGGGCACATGTCAGTACCTAAAAAGTACAAAAGTTTTCCTCTTAAAATTGTTAGGTACTAATATATTCTTTTGAGGAACCAATATGTACCCTTTAAGTATAAATGTGTACCTTTTGAAAAGGAAGGTACCACCCCAGTGACAGCTCGTGTACCTTTATTTCTGAGAGTGTAATTCAAAACACTTAAAATCGTAGCAAGGTTTTTTGTTATTCAAATTTTGCCAAAAGTTTCCTGTAGTTAATAATAAGCAGTTTTTACTAGAAACAACATATAACAATTGAGTTACAATATAACTCAAAATTATTGTTATCATGATAGTAGTATATGCGATATATGTGTGATAAATTACATTACAGTATAAATACATTACACCTATGTAGTGTAAACCGTATGTGTGTGTGTGTGTGTGTGTGTGTGTGTGTATGTGCTATGTCCTCACCCTGAGCAGTGTGTATGGGTCTTGCTCGCTCAGCTTGTCCTCGATGTCGTTCACAGCTCTGCGCAGGCGTGAGATCTCCACACTGAGCAGAGCCTTGTGTTCGTCCAGCCGGATCAGCTCTCTGCGCTCCTCCGTCTTCAGCTTCACCTGCAGCAGCTTCTCCTCCTGGTAGAGGAACTGGTGGAGCTCGCTGAACTGAGCCTCGATCCTCTGCTTCAGGTCTGCTGTGTGGTCCTGACAACCGGGAGATCAGGTTTTACATTTACATCCATTCGTTTAACAGATTTTGTTTTTCAACCAACATAACTTAAAAGGGATAGTTCACTCAAAAATTAAAATTGTGTCATCATTTACTCACCCTTCATTTGTTCAAAAGTATTTATAGTATTCATGTTGATAGTATTTTTTTTGTCCCTACTATGGACGTCAATGGTTGTTATTGGGTTGTTTTTAACGTTCTTCAGAATATCTTGTTCAAAAGTTTGGAAACACTTGAGTAAATGATGAGGAATTTTTTAAAAGATTTTTGGGCAAGTTATTCCTATTAAAAAAGAAACAAGGTCACTGATTCGAGTCCCGGCTGGGTGAGTTGGCATTTCTGTGTGGAGTTTGTATGTTCTCCCCGTGTTGGGTTTCCTCTGGGTGCTCCGCTTTCCCCCACAGTCCTAACACATGTGCTATAGGGGAATTGAATAAACTAATTTGTCCATAGTGTATGGGTGTTTCCCAGTACTGGGTTGCAGCTGGAAGGGCATCCGCTGTGTAAAACATATGCTGCATAAGTTGGCAGTTCATCTTGGTTAATCTAGTATCTTGTACGTAGCAAGTTTTTATATACAGAATTATTAGCCCTCCAATTAAATTTGAATTCTTTGATATTTTTTCCCCAATTTCTGATTTTTTTTCAACACATTTCTAAACATAATAGTTATGATAACTCATTTCTAATAACTGATTTCTTTTATTTTTGCTATGATGACAGTAAATAATATTTGACTAGATATTTTTCAAGACACTAGTATTCATCTTAAAGTCTTAATTAGGGTAATTAGGTTAATTAGGCAAGCTATTGTATAACAGTGGTTTGTTTGGTAGACAATTGAAAAAAAATTGTTTAAGAGGCTATTAACATTGACCTTAAAATGTTTTATTTTTTTTATTAAAAACTGCTTTTTATCTAGCCGAAATAAAACAAATAAGACTTTTTCCAGAAGAAAAAATATTATAGTTAATCATCATTTGGGAAATATTTGAAAAAGAAAAAAAAATTCACAGAGGGGCGAATAATTCTGACTTCAACTGTATTTATGTAAAAACAAAGAATAAGAAAAACACAAGCAGTAAAGTTTAGAATAGGATGTGCTAGTGTTGGAGGATAAATGTTGATGGAAAAAATGTGTCTTTAGTTCTTTATTATAAACCGCTAAAGATTTTAAAACAACAAAACATCAGTGGAAAAATAGATAATGTCCTGGCCAAAAATAATCAGTGCATTTTCTGTTAAAAATAAACCTTTTGATTCATCAAATCATCTCGTGCATTTGATTGACAGTGCATTTCAAGTAAAAAAAAATACACAACTGCAAAACTGCATTTTATGCATATGTATATACAAATGAAGTCAAAATGATTAGCTTCTGTGAAATTTAAATGTTAATAAAAAAAATATTGTGATGTTTAACAGAGCAATGTAATTTATCACAGTATTGTGTATTTTTCTGCTGGTGTTTCTTTTAGATTGGTTTGCATAAAAAATACTGTATTTGTAAAAAATATAAAAACAGCTGAGGTCAATATTATAAGCCCCCTTCATTTTTTTAAAATGATTTTCTACAGAACAAACCACTGACTTGTCCAATGACTTGCCTAATTAGCCTAACTTGCCTAGTTAACCTATTAAACCTAGTTAAGCCTTAAAATTGCACTTTAAGCTAGTATCTTGCTATCTATTATCTAAAATATTATAAATAAATAAATAAATAAAAACCTAAAATATTATGTACTGTCATAATGACAAAGACAAAAGATATTAATTAGAAATTAGTTATTAAAACTATTATGTTTAAAAAAATATATACATTTTTATATATATATATATATATTCATTAATTTTCCTTTCGGCTTAGTCCCTTTATTAATCTGGGGTCGCCACAGTGGAATGAACCGCCAACTTATCCAGCACATGTTTTACACAGCGGATGCCCTTCCAGCTGCAACCCATTTCTGGGAAACATCCATACACACTCATTCACACTCATACACTATGGACAATTTAGCCTACCCAATTCACCTGTACTGCATGTCTTTGGACTTGTGGGGGAAACTGGAGCACCCGGAGGAAACCCACACAAATGCAGGGAGAACATGCAAACTCCACACAGATACCCCAACTGACCCAGCCGAGGCTCGAACCAGCGACCTTCTTGCTGTGAGGCGACAGCACTACCTACGGCGCCACTGCTTCACCCTATAATATATATTTATTTATTTATTTATTTTAAAAATATATATATGTATATTTGTACATTAAACATCACTTGGAAAATATTTAAAATGAATTAAAAGTTTCACAGGAGGGTTAATAACTATGTTTTAAGCTATATACATAATTTGTACTAGTATTTTTTTTGCTGGAAAGTATAATTTTTTTGGGCATTTTTATTCCAGTCTTTCCGCCATCTGCAATCTATCTTGCTTGTTTAACACAGAATACTATGGAAAATCTGTATTGAGATCTGTATTGTGAGAATGGGGTCAGCATTGTTTTTTCCACCGCAGAGAATTAGGTTTGGAGCTGATGAATCACTCAGCAAAACAAAACGTGTTTTAAAGGAACAGTTCACTAAAATGAAAATCATCTCATCATGTACTCACCCTTTACTTGTTTCAAACCTGTATGAGGCCCTTTCTTCTGATATTTTAAAGAATGTTTTTTTTTCCTGCCTTCAATTTAATTAAAAGAAACAATGGACGTCAGTGGCCACCATTAACTGTTTGGTTACCAGCTTCTTTTCAAAGTATTTTCTATTGTTTCCATGGAAGAAACCACTTAGTTGACAACTAAATGAACAGTACATTATTGCTCTTTATTTAAAAGTAAAGGTGCCAAGAGGAACCAAAAAGGGTTTTTGACAGTTATGCCAGTGACTTATAGTGTACTCAGGGTGTCTTAAAAAGTATAAAAAGTTGATAAATACATTATGAGAAAATTAAGGCCTTTAAAGGGTATTAAAAAGTCTTAATCGCGTTTTTACGAGGTCTTAAGTTTTGTTCAAGCGTTGTCCAAAGTGTTTGACTCCAAAAAAAACATAAATATATTTATTTTCCTCCTAATATTAACAACGGCATGCTCGATCCATTCGATTGGTTTGGGCCAGGGCGCGTCCACCCAAGCTTCTCCGTCCAGGAATTTGCAACAGTAAATCAATTTCTTTTTTCTTTCTTGAGGTCTTATATTTGGTTGATTTCTTGCATGTAATTGAGTAATTAAACATGGATAACATGTAGAAAATTACTCATAAAAGGAAAATGGCAATAATGAACTGTTGCGACTGTAGTTGCTGGTGGGCTTAAATGGGTTAAAATGGGTTGGACTATCACTATAATTGCGCTGCTGGAATTGTGTTCTTGAGCAGTACCTGCTGACTATTTAAATATGATTCTGGCAGTGACAATTTTCTCAGACCAGTCATTAATCAGCAGTGTATATACACGTCATGTTTTGGTAATGGTACGACTCACTTGGAACCTCACCCAAGGTGGTACCTAAAAGTACTAGAGGTATTAAATTCAGAATTGATAGGTAAAGCCCCCAAAAATGAGCCATACGGAACCGCACTGTACCATACAGTGAAAAGCACCGTTAAGTAGGCTCACACAGAATCTGCACGTGTGGAATTTCCACATAATTTTTAGCCTACAGTATCATTAAGTCTATTTGTTTACTTTATTTAAATGTGGGTAAACATCTATTCATTCTGTTTTTATGTTAATTTCAGTAATATTATAGAATAATATGCAAATTACTATAAAGTTTATTACAAATTGATCTTATTGGATTTGCATTGTAAACCTTAAAATAAAAAGTTAAAAAGTTATTCTTTTTATTTCATGTTTTACATTTTTCACATAAATTTACAGATTTAAAACAAAGATTTGTGCAGAAATACCAAAAAATGTCAGCAGATTCTGTCTGGCCCTGCCCTTTAGGTACATGTGTGTACCATTTGAAAACATTCTTCATGAAATCATCCATCCCAATGAAGAAGCTTTATTTTTAAAAGTGTGTCCTTTAAAACACCACTGAATCCAATTACTTTTGGAGTGCTGCAAGTGTGTGTTAAGTTCACCTTGAGTTTCTTGACCTCCTCTTCAGTCTGTCTCTCGCACTCCAGAGCCATGTTGAGCTCTTTCTGAAGGGCGTTTGCAGATGTAGTCAGAGACGCCTGTTCAAAACAAACACACTGAGCTCTCAGCTGAAACCGAAAGTGCAAGATCTGTACACACTCTCAGAAATAAAAGAACAAAGCCTGTCACTCAAATACTGTCCTGATGCTTTTCATGTGGTTAGCTGACTTTACTTTAAAAAAAATGAGCAAACCTATTGTTTTTGAAGCAGTTAGGTTTAATTAAAAGTGTGTAAACCTGTGGCTTACAAAAAAATAAGTAGACTTTACTTTAAAAAGTGATTAAACCTGTTGCTTTTAAAGCAAATAGTCGACTTTGCTTTAAAAAGTGCGTAAACCTGTTGATTTTGAAGCGATTAGTTGACTTTACTTAAAAAAAAGTTAGTAAAAGTTGCTTTTAAAGCGATTGTTTGGCTGCTTAAAATGGATAAACCTGTTGCTTTTAAAGCAATTATAGTTGACTTTACTTTTAAAAAGTGAGTAAACCTTTAGTTTTAAAAGCGATTAGTTGACTTTAAAAGCTAAGTAAACTTGTTGCTTTTAAAGTGATTAGTTAACTTTACTTAAAGTTATTAAACCTGTTGATTTTAAAGCAGTTAGTAAACTACTTAAAGTGAGTAAACCCATTTTTTAAAGTGACTTTACTTTAAAAAGTGAGTAAACCCAACGCAATCTCACGGCAATTCGTAACTTTTTGATTTAGTGGCTACTTCGTATGAATTCATACGATCTAATTCGTAGAAATTAGTACGATTTTCTCATCATCCAATGACGGTTGGGGTTAGGGGGTGGGGGGGGGGTTAGGTGCCACGCCTCCTTTTTGAAATCGGAAACGTAATTTTACAAAACGTAAAATACTTACGTTTCCTTGTGAGATCAGGCTGGTAAACCTGTTGCTTTTAAAGCGATTCATTGACTTTACTTTAAAAAGTGGATAAACCTGTTGATTTTGAAGCAATTAGTTGACTTTACTTAAAAAAGTTAGTAAAAGTTGCTTTTAAAGCGATTAGTTGGCTACTTAAAATGGATAAACCTGTTGCTTTTAAAGCCATTATAGTTGACTTTACTTTTAAAAAGTGAGTAAACCTGTTGATTTTAAAGCGATTAGTTGATTTTACTTAAAGTGAGTAAACCTGTTACTAGGGTGACGCGGTGGCGCAGTGGGTAGCGTTCTTGCCTCACAGCAAGGAGGTCGCTGGTTCGAGCCTTGGCTGGGTCAGTTGGCATTTCTGTGTGGAGTTTGCGTGTTCTCCCCGCGTTCGTGTGGGTTTCCCCCACAAGTCCGAAGACATGCGGTACAGGTGAATTGGGTAAGCTAAAACTGTCCGTAGAGTATGTGTGTGAATAAGAATGTATGGGTGTTTCCCAGTGATGGGTTGCAGCTGGAAGGGCATCCGCTGCGTAAAACATATGCAGGATAAGTTGGCGGTTCATTCCGCTGTGGCGACCTCTGATTAATAAATGAACTAAACTGAAAAGAAAATGAATGAATAAACCTGTTGCTTTTAAAGCGATTAATTGACTTCACTTAAAGTGGATAAACATGTTGCTTTTAAAGCGATTAGTTGACTTAAAGTGAGTAAACCTTTTGTTTTAAAAGCGATTAGTTGACTTTAAAAGCTAAGTAAACTTGTTGCTTTTAAAGTGATTAGTTGACTTTACTTAAAGTTATTAAACCTGTTGATTTTAAAGCAGTTAGTAAACTACTTAAAGTGAGTAAACCCTTTTATTAAATGACTTTACTTTAAAAAGTGAGTAAACATGTTGTTTTTAAAACAATTAGTTGACTTTACATTATAAAAGTGAGTAAACCTGTTGCTTTCAAAGCGAATAGTCGACTTTACTTTAACAAGTGAGTAAACCTGTTGATTTCAAAGCGAATAGTCGACTTTACTTTAACAAGTGAGTAAACCTGTTGCTTTCAAAGCGAATAGTCGACTTTACTTTCACAAGTGAGTAAACCTGTTGCTTTCGAAGCGAATAGTCGACTTTACTTTCACAAGTGAGTAAACCTGTTGCTTTCAAAGCGAATAGTCGACTTTACTTTAACAAGTGAGTAAACCTGTTGCTTTCAAAGCGATTAGTTGACTTTACTTTCACAAGTGAGTAAACCTGTTGCTTTCAAAGCGAATAGTCAACTTTACTTTCACAAGTGACTAAACCTGTTGCTTTCAAAGCGAATAGTCAACTTTACTTTCACAAGTGAGTAAACCTGTTGCTTTCAAAGCGAATAGTCGACTTTACTTTCACAAGTGAGTAAACCTGTTGCTTTCAAAGCGAATAGTCGACTTTACTTAAACAAGTGAGTAAACCTGTTGCTTTCAAAGCGAATAGTCGACTTTACTTTCACAAGTGAGTAAACCTGTTGCTTTCAAAGCGAATAGTCGACTTTACTTTCACAAGTGAGTAAACCTGTTGCTTTCAAAGCGAATAGTCGACTACTTAAAGTGGATAAACATGTTGCTTTTAAAGCGATTAATTGACTTCACTTAAAGTGGATAAACAAGTTGCTTTTAAAGCGATTAGTTGACTTTACTTTAAGTGGATAAACATGTTGCTTTTAAAGCGATTAGTTGACTTAAAGTGAGTAAACCTTTTGTTTTAAAAGCGATTAGTTGACTTTAAAAGCTAAGTAAACTTGTTGCTTTTAAAGTGATTAGTTAACTTCACTTAAAGTTATTAAACCTGTTGATTTTAAAGCAGTTAGTAAACTACTTAAAGTGAGTAAACCCTTTTATTAAATGACTTTACTTTAAAAAGTGAGTAAACATGTTGCTTTTAAAACAATTAGTTGACTTTACATTATAAAAGTGAGTAAACCTGTTGATTTCAAAGCGAATAGTCGACTTTACTTTCACAAGTGAGTAAACCTGTTGCTTTCAAAGCGAATAGTCGACTTTACTTTCACAAGTGAGTAAACCTGTTGCTTTCAAAGCGAATAGTCGACTTTACTTTCACAAGTGAGTAAACCTGTTGCTTTCACTTCCTGCTTTGCTACTGTTCGGACGTTTCTGCCTACTGCTCTGCGCCTTGCACTATTGCTTTTATATTTTATACTCTAATTTTAACTTGAGCCTATCAGCACAGTGCTCAAACAACACAGCTTGAAGATCAACATCGAATCTACAAACTTTCTGGAATACAACTTTACCAACAAGAGAGGAATTATCGTCTAAACAATCCTCCCGCTACCAGCCGCTTACATTCCTGAGACGGGAAAACACGGCTGTGAAAATGGCTCTGGAGCGTATTGATTTAGAATCTCCCTGCTGCACAAACTGCCACAAACTTCTACAAAAGATTGCAGTCCTTGAAACAAAATTACTTGCGATCCGACCAGAACTGCCAGATCACGCAGCACCGCTTTATTGTGGACCCTCACAGCAGACATTCGGTGAGTGCCATAAATCTACTCCAGCTACTGTTTTGAGAAAAACTGTTGAAAATGAGCATGATAACAAATGGCAAAAACAAGGTGCGAGACCAAAGGGTCCTCGCGGGGTCAGATCACAAAGATCATACGCTACTGCATTAGCGTGCTCTACCCCAAATACAGCTCGGACTCAAATACAGCTTCAGAACAGATATGAAGTTCTCAGTAATATAGGTGAAGTATCCCCAAATGCAGTCAGACAGAGATCGCATGACTCAGCAGCTAATTCTACACGGAACAGAGGCTCAAGGCCGACTAGACAGCGCCATTCTGCTCCGATCGCTGCAGAGATAAGAACATTGATTGTTGGAGATACAATAATCAAACATTTTAGGAGCAGAGCAACAATGACATACTGCTTCCCTCATGCAACAGTTTCTGATATAAACAAAGAGCTTGAGAACATATTAAGGAAACATGGGAATGCAAAACGGATTATCATTCATGTGGGGAAGAATGATATTCGGAAGGAGCAGTCAGAACTGCTCAAGAAAGATTTCTGTGAGCTCTTGGAAACAGTTGAAAGTTTGAAGATTCAGTCATTCATCAGTGGACCACTCCCTGCAATAGGGACAAATATGTTTTCACGGCTTCTTGGCCTAAATGTGTGGCTGCAGAAAACATGTAACAGGAAAGGACTGAATTTTATTGACAACTTCAATCTCTTCTGGAACCAAAGACAACTGTTTACATCAGACGGCCTTCATCCAAACAAACTTGGTGGAAAAGTGCTAAAGGACAACATCTTTTTCTCCCTCCATCATCCATCAGCTGTGTGTGCCACTGAACTCAACCCAAATGGCACACGCACACCTAGCAAGTGTCCGGATGATCACAGGACCTTCCTGAGTGGACTTGTGGCTGACGCATCCCACAAGGACAGCGATAACACCACGCAGACACAACAACCACTGATAACGGACAAACTGCTGTCTGAGCCCTGCACACAGAGAGACTGTGACGTACCAGAACAGTACCAACTATCAGCACTCATGGATGATCTCCAGGAAAACAGCCAGGTCAACATATCTCAACAGCCAGAAACCCCAGACCCACAGCCTCTGTCACCAGACACATTCTCACTGTCACCTTGCTCGCCTCTCTTGAATTTTTCTAAAAAGATGGAGGAACTGGTGTTTGCTGGAACTAAACTCTCACACTCCATTGCCGCAAGCCCCCAGTTAGCAACCAAAAGTCAGCCAGCCTCACACCCATCTCTGAGCCCACCTCGCCCTACACCTAGGAGAGGCCTCAGGTCTTTGCGACAGCGGCAGGTCCCAAAAAACACCTCATCTTCAGCTGGTGAACCTAAAAGCTCCCATTGATGTGTCCCGGGTGCCTGCTTAGATAACAGTGTCTTTATCAGATGTTTACAGAACAAGCAGGAACCCACTGTGCCTCTAGCTTTAGCTTTCTCTTCACAGATAGGTGTTATATTATGTGACAGAAAACCGAAGACTTCTTCAGGCCGTACAGTAAATCATTCAAATCTGCTGTCTATTAAATGTAATTCTGAGACTACGGTAGGGAAAACAGCTAAAACTGTTAAGTTAGCACTTTTAAACATCCGATCACTTAACAATAAGTCACTTTTAGTCAATGATTTTATCAACACAAATTGCCTTGATTTTATGCTGTTAAATGAAACTTGGCTAGATGACAGTTGTAGCGCAGCAGTTCTGAATGAAACAGCTCCTTTAAACTTTGATTATTTGAGTGTTTGCAGAGTTAATAGGAGAGGTGGAGGCATCGCTGCACTATTTAAAGATGTCTATGAGTGTAAACAAGTGTCATTTGGTGACTATTTGTCCTTTGAATATCTGTGTATAGCACTAAAGGGTGCTCCACGCATTTTACTGATCATTATCTACAGACCTCCAAAATATTCTCCAACTTTTATTGATGATTTTACAGAGCTGTTATCAATAGTAACCTCTGAGTTTGACTATTTTACTATTGCTGGGGATTTTAATATTCACATTGATAATCCAGAAATCAATGCTGTAAAAGAACTCATGAATGTCTTTAACACTTTTGATCTGACTCAGCATGTTCAAGGACCCACACATAATCGTGGACACACTCTTGATCTACTTATAACTAAGGGTCTACACATTTCATCGACTGCTGTTAGGGATGTTGCACTATCTGATCATTTCTGTATTTTCTTTGATATATTGATCACTCCAGCCATTAAAGACAGCTCTGTCTCTGTCAGAAAGAGATACATAAATGAGAACACTAGTGAGGAGTTTATGAAAGCCATATCGCTAGCACCAAGCATATCTGCAGACTCTGTTGACTCTCTCCTTGATTTGTTTAACTCTAAAGTTAAGAATGTCATAGATGACATTGCTCCTGTTAAAGTCAGAAAGAAAACAGGGATGAAAAACGGGCCTTGGAGAAAAACAACAGCAGTTAAAATGATGAAAAGACAGTGCAGAAAAGCTGAGCGTATGTGGAGGAAGACAAAACTAGTAGTCCACTATAATATCTATAAAGACAGTCTTCATGCTTTTAATGTGGAACTAAAAACCGCTAGGCAGACTTTCTTTTCAACCCTTATAAACAACAATTTAAATAATGCGCGTACACTCTTTGCAACGGTAGAGAGACTCACAAACCCCCCCAGTAGGATTCCCAGTGAACTAATCTCGGAAAGTAAATGTAATGAGTTCGCTCATTTCTTTACTGATAAGATCAATAATATCAGAAAGGCAATCAGCTCATCCAATCAGCCAAGTTGTGCCGACGTCAGACAAACTCAACCACAACTTAAGAAATCAGACATTATGTCTGATTTCATGGCACTTAATAGTAAAATCTTAGAGGAGATCGTGCAAATTATGAAAACATCAACCTGCAGTCTTGACACACTCCCCACATCATTCTTCAAAACGGTGTTTAACTGTTTAGAAATGGATCTCCTAAAAGTGGTAAATGCTTCACTTCTCTCAGGGACCTTTCCAAACTCACTTAAAACTGCAGTTGTTAAACCCCTCTTGAAAAAGAGCAACCTGGATAACACCCTATTGAGCAGTTACAGACCGATCTCAAATCTCCCTTTCATTGGCAAAATCATTGAAAAAGTTGTTTTCAACCAGGTTAACACGTTCTTAAACTCCAAGGGGTGTTTAGACGATTTTCAATCTGGTTTCAGAGCACATCACAGTACAGAGAGCGCTCTTATAAAGATAATCAATGATATCCGCCTAAATACAGATTCAGGTAAACTAACAGTGCTGGTATTGCTCGATCTCAGCGCTGCATTTGACACTGTCGATCACAGCATACTTCTGGATAGGCTGGAAAACTGGGTTGGGCTGTCTGGGACGGTCCTCAAATGGTTCAGATCTTATCTTGAAGGGAGAGGTTACTATGTTAGTATAGGTGATCATAGGTCAAGGTGGACACCCATGACATGTGGAGTCCCACAAGGCTCGATTCTGGCACCTCTCCTGTTCAACCTTTATATGCTCCCTCTGAGCCAAATAATGAGACAGAACCAAATTTCCTACCACAGCTATGCTGATGACACTCAGATCTACTTAGCCTTATTGCCTAATGACTACAGCCCTATTGACACCCTCTGCCAATGCATTGATGAAATGAACAGTTGGATGTGCCAAAACTTTCTGCAGTTAAACAAAGAGAAAACTGAAGTCATTGCGTTTGGGAACAGAGATGAGGTTCTCAAGGTAAATGCGTACCTTGGCTCTAAAGGTCAAACAACAAAAAATAAGGTCAAGAATCTTGGTGTGACTCTGGAGTCAGATCTGAGTTTCAATAGTCATGTCAAAGCAGTTAGTAAATCAGCATACTATCATCTCAAAAACATTGCAAGAATCAGATGCTTTGTTTCCAGGGAAGACTTAGAGAAACTTGTTCATGCTTTTATCAGCAGCAGGGTGGATTACTGTAACGGCCTCCTCACGGGCCTTCCCAAAAAGACAGTCAGACAGTTGCAGCTCATCCAGAATGCTGCGGCCAGGATTCTGACCAGAACCAGGAAATCAGAGCACATCACACCTGTCCTCAGATCTCTACACTGGCTCCCAGTTACATTCAGAATAGACTTTAAAGTATTATTACTTGTCTATAAATCACTAAATGGCCTAGGACCTCAATACATTACAGATATGCTCACTGAATACAAACCTAACAGATCACTCAGATCTCTAGGATCATATAAACTAGAAATTCCAAGAGTTCAGTCAAAGCAGGGTGAATCGGCATTCAGCCACTACGCCCCTCGCTGCTGGAATCAGCTTCCAGAAATGATCAGATGTGCTCCAACATTAGGCACATTCAAATCCAGACTGAAAACACATCTGTTTAGCTGTGCCTTTACTGAATGAGCACTGTGCTACGTCCGACAGATCACACTATTATGTTTTCTTCTTCTTTTTAAATCTTTTACAACCTGTTTTAACATATTTTTATCTGTTTTTATCTGTTTTTTATTATCTGTTTTTATTTTATTTATTTTTCTCACACTTGTCTTTTTTTATTCCTGTTTATGTAAAGCACTTTGAATTGCCACTGTGTATGAAATGTGCTATATAAATAAACTTGCCTTGCCTTGCCTTGCCTTGCCTTGCCTTGCCTTGCCTTTTAAAGCGAATAGTCGACTTTACTTTCACAAGTGAGTAAACCTGTTGCTTTTAAAGCGAATAGTCGACTTTACTTTCACAAGTGAGTAAACCTGTTGCTTTCAAAGCGAATAGTCGACTTTACTTTCACAAGTGAGTAAACCTGTTGCTTTTAAAGCGAATAGTCGACTTTACTTTCACAAGTGAGTAAACCTGTTGCTTTCAAAGCGAATAGTCGACTTTACTTTCACAAGTGAGTAAACCTGTTGCTTTCAAAGCGAATAGTCGACTTTACTTTCACAAGTGAGTAAACCTGTTGATTTCAAAGCGAATAGTCGACTTTACTTTCACAAGTGAGTAAACCTGTTGCTTTCAAAGCGAATAGTCGACTTTACTTTAACAAGTGAGTAAACCTGTTGCTTTCAAAGCGAATAGTCGACTTTACTTTAACAAGTGAGTAAACCTGTTGCTTTCAAAGCGAATAGTCGACTTTACTTTCACAAGTGAGTAAACCTGTTGCTTTCAAAGCGAATAGTTGACTACTTAAAGTGGATAAACCTGTTGCTTTTAAAGTGTTTATAGTTAACTTTACTCAAAATTATTAAACCTGTGCCTTTTAAAGCAATTAGTTGACTACTTAAAGTGAGTAAACCTTAAAATTATTAAATAAAGGAACTATGTTCATAATTATAGAAAACAGGTTAATTCAACCTAACAGTTCCAAGTTAGAATACCATTTTTTACAGTGCATTTGCCTAAATTAAGTTGAAATAACATCATTGAAATCAAACATGTGGACGTTTTTTAGAAGCTTCACTTCTTACCTGGTACTTCTGTTGCATAATTATAATACTTAAGAGTGTACTTAACAGTTCCATGTTACAGCAAGATTACACACTTTTTTAAAGTATAGTCAACATGTCGCTTTCAACACAATGGGTTTACTTACTTTATAAAGTAATCCCTTTTTACATTGCATTTGCCTAAATTAAGTTAAATTAGCATAATTCAAATCAAATGTGTGGAAACGCATCACGCAAGCATACTAAGCTACACAAAATGTTTTCTTTTTCTTCGTTTTCTTTTAGGAGCTCCACTTATTACATAGTACCACTGTTGCAAGGGAATAATTGTAATCTTTAACAGTTTCATGTTACAGCAAGTTTATGCACTTGTAAAGTATAGTTAATAGTTGACTAAAGTATAGTCCACTCGTGCAACTTGTGTAAGTAATCCCTTTTTACAGTGCATTTGCCTAAATTAAGTTGAAGTAACACAATTCAAATAAAATATCTGGACGTTTTAGGTATTTGTTTTCAGAAGCTCCACTTCTTACCTGGTACTTCTGTTGCAAGTGCTTAAGAATATTTAAAAAGTGATTAATTCTTTACTTAGTACAGACCTTAACACTGTTTACAATGCATTTACCTAAATTAAGTTGGAGTAACTATTCAAATCAAATGTGTGGAAATGCATATCACAATTATACTAACTTACACCAACCACTTTAATTTTGTGTATGGTTTTCAGAAGCTTCTCTTCTTACCCGGTACCTCTGTTGCGCGTCCTGCACGCAAACCAGTGTATGAGCACGGTGGTCCTGGGAGATCCCGCACACCAGACACACTAGCTCCTGGTCCTCCTCGCAGTACAACTTCAGCTCTTCTCTGTGGCGCATGCAGAGCGGCGTGGTAGGAGCCGGCTCCGACACAGCCCCCAGCCGGACCCCGCTCTCTTCCATACCCTGGCAGTAGCTCTCCACGATGTTGGCCACGATGCGGTTCGGCCTGTAGCTCTGACCGTGAAACACCTTCCTGCACTGTGGACAAGACCCAGATCCAGCCTGGCATTTAACACGAGGGCCGCTCCAGTAGCTGGTGATGCAGGCTTCACAGAAAGTGTGGTCGCAGGGCAGGGAGACGGGCTGCTTGAAGAGATCCAGACATATAGAGCAGGTCAGATCTCTGCTGAGGCGCTGAGCTGAACTTTTGGACACCCGAGGAGGGATCTCAGGCCTCAGCTTTTGCTTGTCCATCTTGTTCTGTGCTGGGAGACTGCTGGACATGTTTTGTTCTGTCCGTCTCGCTCTTCTCGACTGACTTTCCTGTTGACTTGGAGAAAGAATAGGGGGCGTCTCTGGATTTTGATCCTGCTGAAAGTTGGCAGGAGTTTCACACATGACGTCAGGCGGGGAAAGAGAGACTGTTTATTTTTAGAGGGAGCCGCATGGATTGGTTCGAGTGTATGAAACTTTTACTGCACACATACGGCAAGCTGGTACTCGTCCAAAAACATTTTAATCCTCCTTCATGTGACTTGTGTGCATGTCAGCACAAACTGCTCTGTGAGTAAAACCAGATGTGCCCTACTTTTCTCCTCCCCTCGCTCTTTTTTATTTTTATTTTTAAAGTTTCATGAAGAATGTGAGCTTATTTAGATTGGATGTGATCATATGGTGAAGTGGTTACAATGATGTTTTACGTTATATTTGGTCTAGAATCAGCATTAATATAATCATGGCATTATATTATATCATAAACATTATTATATTATATTATATTATGTTATATTATGTTATGTTATGTTGTATTATATTATATTATATTATTATATATTATATTATATTATATTATATTATGTTATGTTATATTATGTTATGTTATGTTATATTGTATTATATTATATTATATATTATGTTATATATTATATTATGTTATATTCTAATCTATTATGTTATATTATATTATATTATATATTATATGTTATATTATATTATATTATATATTATATTATATGGCAACGCAATGGCGCAGTAGGTAGTGCTGTTGCCTCACAGCAAGAACGTCGCTGGGTCGCAGGTTCGAACCTCGGCTGGGCTGGGTCAGTTGGCGTTTCTGTGTGGAGTTTGCATGTTCTCCCTGCGTTCGTGTGGGTTTCCTCCGGGTGCTCCGGTTTCCCCCACAGTCCAAAAGACATGCAGTACAGGTGAATTGGGTAAGCTAAATTGTCCACAGTGTATGAGTGTGAATGTGTGTGTGGAAGTTCCCAGAGATGGGTTGCGGCTGGAAGGGCATCCGCTGCGTAAAATCGTGCTGGATAAGTTGGCAGTTCATTCCGCTGTGGCGACCCCGCAAGGGACAAAGCCGACAAGAAAATGAATGAATGAATGAATTATATTATATTATATGTTATATTATGTTATATTATATATTATATTATATGTTATATTATATTGTATATTATATTATGTTATATTATATTACATGTTATATTATGTTATGTTATATTATATTATATATTATAAGTTATGTTATATTATATTATATTATATATTATATTATGTTATATTATATTATATATTATATTATGTTATATTATATTATGTGTTATATTATGTTATGTTATATTATATATTATATTATATTATAATATATGTTATATTATGTTATGTTATATTATATATTATATTATATTATATTATGTTATATTATATTATATTATGTTATATTATATTATGTTATGTTATATATTATATTATGTTATATTATGTTGTATTATAATATATTATGTTATATTATGTTATGTTATATTATATTATATATTATATTAAATGTTATATTTTATTATGTTATGTTATATTATATATTATATTATATTATATTATGTTATGTTATATTATATTATATGCTATATTATATTATGTTATATTATATATTATGTTATATTATATGTTATATTAGGTTGTGTTATATTATATTACGTTATATTATATTATATTATATGTTATATTATGTTATATTATATATTATATTATATGTTATATTATGTTATGTTATATTATATATTATATTATATGTTATATTATGTTATTCATTCATTCATTTTCTTGTCGGCTTTGTCCCTTGCGGGGTCGCCACAGCGGAATGAACCGCCAACTTATCCAGCACGATTTTACCTTCCAGCCGCAACCCATCTCTGGGAACTTCCACACACACATTCACACTCATACACTATGGACAATTTAGCTTACCCAATTCACCTGTACTGCATGTCTTTTGGACTGTGGGGGAAACCGGAGCACCCGGAGGAAACCCACGCAAACCCAGGGAGAACATGCAAACTCCACACAGAAACGCCAACTGACCCAGCCCAGCCGAGGTTCGAACCTGCGACCCAGCGACGTTCTTGCTGTGAGGCAACAGCACTACCTACTGCGCCACTGGGTTGCCATATTATGTTATATTATATTATATTATATATTATATGTTATATTATGTTATGTTATGTTATATTATATATTATATTATATGTTATATTATGTTATGTTATATATTATATTATATTATATGTTATATTATGTTATATTATGTTATGTTATATTATATATTATATTATATGTTATATTATGTTATGTTATATTATATTATATATTATATGTTATATTATGTTATGTTATATTATATATTATATTATATGTTATATTATGTTATATTATATTATATTATATGTTATATTATGTTATGTTATATTATATTATATTATATTATATTATATTATATTATATTATATTATATTATATTATATTATATTATATTATATTATATATCCTCCGGGTGCTCCAGTTTTCCCCACAGTCCAAAGACAATTGGGTGAATTGGGTAGGCTTAAATTGTCCGCAGTGTATTAATGTGAATGTGTGTGGATGTTTCCCAGCGATGGGTTGCGGCTGGAAGGGCAACCGCTGCGTAAAAACGTGCTGGATAAGTTGGCAGTTCATTCCGCTGTGGCGACCCCAAATTAATAAAGGGAGTTAGCCGAAAAGAAAATGAATGAATAATATAATATAATATAACATAGTTCGAGTCCCGGCTGGATCAGTTGGCATTTCTATGTTAAGTTTGCATGTTCTCCCTGTGTTTGTTTGGGTTTCCTCCGGATGCTCCAGTTTCCCCCACAGTCCAAACACATGCATTATAGATGAATTGGATAAACTAAATTGGCCGTAGTGTTTGAGTGTGTGTGTGAATGTGAGAGTGTATGGGTGTTTCCTAGTACTGGGTTGCAGCTGGAAGGGCATCCGCTGCGAAAAAACATATGCTGGAATAGTTGGCGGTTCTTTCCGCTGTGGCAATCCCTGATAAATAAGGGACTAAGCCGAAGGAAAATTAATGATTTATAATATACGCACACAGATAGATAGATTAAAGTGTATTTATTTAGTGCTTGAGTGTGTGTGTGTGTGTGTGTGAATGTGAGAGTGTATAGGTGTTTCCCAGTACTGCGTTGCAGCTGGAAAGGAATCCTGCTGTGGCAGTTCATTCTGCTGTGGCAACCCCTGATAAATAAGGGACTAAGCGGAAAAGAAAATGAATGAATAAATATAAACTTTTACAGGGACTATTTAATATTTTCTTTTTAAATTGGCTAATTTTCTGATGCATCTTTTTGTTTATCATTTTAGTCTCACTCTTTAATATTTTATTAAATATTAAAAATTAAATAGAAGAGCAAAATATCTGATGCATCACTATATTTATATTATTACATTTTTATTATTTACATTTTTAAGTTCCAAAGATATTTTTGGTGCAACACAACCCAGTTACTTAAAAATATTTTATTTCATATTTATTTAATTCATTTTCTAATGCATCACAACAGTTAGTTACGTTTTAGTGTTATATTTATTTGTAAAAAAGCTAATTATATTATGCATCTTTATATTTAATCTAATAGATATATAAAATAAGAGTTTTTGTCTCTTATATTTTGATATTTTTTATTATTTCATTCATTTTATTCAGTCATTTTTATTTTTCGGCTTAGTCCCTTTATTAATCTGGGGTCGCCACAGTGGAATGAACCACCAACTTATCCAGCATATGTTTTACGCAGCGGATGCCCTTCCAGCTGCAACCCATCACTGGGAAACACCCATACACACTCACTCACACACATACACTATGGACAATTTAGCTTATTTAATTCACCTATACCACGTCTTTGGACTTGTGGGGGAAACCGGAGCACCCGGAGAAAACCCACGCGAACATGGAAAGAACATGCAGACTCCACACAGAAATGCCAACTGACCCAGCCGAGGCTTGAACCAGTTCTTGCTGTGAGGCAATTGTGCTACCCACTGCTTCCACCGTGCTGCCTCTATTATTTCCAATAGATTTTATTACACAGCCGCTACCCATTTGCTTTAATTTTTCTAGGGTCAAAGATGTGTCTCAATACTTCAGTTACTTATCATCATACTTATCATTCATTTCCAAAAGAAAAAGCTGACTTTCAGATGCATAAACATTTGGGATCATAAAATCGGTAAAGAAATCCCCCTTCAGTACAGTATTCAAGTCTGAAAGTAATCATTAAGGGTGACATTAGAGACAGTTGTTTATCAGGATCAAGTGTCGCTGTGGTTTAGCGAATGTCTGCAGCAGTATCTGGCCGTATTGCACCTCCAATAGCTAAAAAGAAAGAGTTTTGAAGTCTCTTCCCAGGTTGCCGCTCGGCCCACGCTTCCTTCCTGTTCATACAGTATTGTTGAAGCTCAATTCCATATATCCTGCCCTCCCTTCAAGTTCCCAGAAAAAAAAAGAGAGCGATGGAGCTACAGCTATAATTTGCAGCAGAGAAGAGAAGCCGAGCGGATGTATTGTGAATAAACAGAGATATTGCGGAGCGTCTCGTGGGAAACACAAAAGTCTTGAGGGCTGCGAGTGACTCAGAAACTTGGCAGTCACGACAGGGGCTTTTAAAGCAGACTCTTTTACTGCAGTTTGCTAGGATTGGGAAATTCCACTCCCCCTTCAGCTGGAGTTTTGGGTCTGTAGAGGGACATCAGAGCCCTCCATTGGGATCTGCTGAGGCCTGCGGTTGAGGAATCTGCCAGAGAGAGTAAATCTAAGGCACGCATGAGTGTTTAACTTGATGAATCACTGCAGGAATGTGTTGAGTGAATTAAACACACCTGAAGAGACACTCTGTGTTTTCTGCTCTCTATCTGTTTCAACCTGCTGTGGAGGAATGCTTACAGTAAATGCCTAAAATATGAGCTCATACAGTGCTAGCCGTGATGTAATATAGCTCATTGTCTATAACATATTGTATATATACACTTTTGTGAATATTAAACAGTTGCGGCACGGTGGCTCAATGGTTAGCACTGCCGCCTTACAGCAAGAAGGTTGCTGGTTCGAGTCCCGGCTAGGCCAATTGGCATTTCTGTGTGGAGTTTGCATGTTGGCGTAGGTTTCCACTAGGTGCTTTGGTTTCCCCATGCGCTATAGGTGAATTGATGAACTAAATTGGCCGTAGTGTATTAGTGTGTATGGGTGTTTCCCGTTGTGTAAAACATATGCTGGATAAGTTGGCGGTTCATTCCGCTGTGGTGATCACTGATGAATAAAGGGACAAAGCCGAAGAAAAATGAATGAATCCGGCCGTAGTGTATGAATGCGAGAGTGTGAATGAGTGTGTATGGGTGTTTCCTAGTGCTGGGTTGCGGTTTGAAGGGCATCCACTGCATAAAAACATATGCCGGAATAGTTGGTGGTTCATTCCGCTGTGGTGACCCCTTATAATATGGGACTAAGTTGAAGGAAAATGAAAGAGTATGGTTAAAGTGTATACGTAAAGTGCACACGTGTCTATATATAGGGTTTTATTTTTTTCTGGGGACTTCCCATGAGTGTAATGACTTATACTACAGACCGTATGATTTATGTGTTGTTTTCCTCATGGGGAGTAAAAAAATGTGTCCATAAAATCAAAAGTGACTGGTGTTGCTATACTTGTGGGGACATCTTGGCCCACATCTTGATGAACAACACACACACACACACACACACACACACACACACACACACACACACACACACACACACACACACACAGGCCCTGACTATTAAAGGAGACAACACATACCTTATATCTTTTAACTGCACGGTAAACAGTCTGACGCCAGTAATTGAAAGGAATTGCGCCATCTTGTGGTCAGAAGCTGCAATTTTATGTTCAAAAGAAAACCAAATCTGGGGCTGCACAGTGACGCAGTGAGTAGCACATTCACCTCACAGCATGAAGGTTGCTGGTTCGAGCCTCGGCTGGTCCAGTTGGCATTTCTATGTGGAGTTTGCATGTTGGCTTCGGTTTCCTCCGGGTGCTTCGGTTTCCCCCAGTCCAAACACATGCACTATAGGGGAATTGATGAACTAAATTGGCTGTAGTGTTTGAGTGTGTAAGGGTGTTTCCCAGTACTGGGTTGTGGCTGTGTAAAACATATGCTGGATAAGTTGGCGGTTCATTCCGCGGTGTGGCGACCACTGATTAATAAAGGGGCAAAGTTGAAGGAAAATGAATAAACCTGGCTGTAGTGTATGAATGCGAGAGTGTGAATGAGTGTGTATGGGTGTTTCCTAGTGCTGGTTTGCGGTTGGAAGGGCATCTACTGCGTAAAACATACATAGGCCGGAATAGTTGGCGGTTCATTCCGCTGCGGTGACCCCTTATAATCAGGGACTAAGTTGAAGCAAAATGAATGAGCATGGTTAAAGTGTATTCAATACTTGCATATATAAACACACATGCGTGTATATATAGGATATATATTTATTTTTTTTTCTGGGGACTTCCCATGAATGTAATGACTTATACTGTACAGACCGTATGATTTATGTGTTGTTTTTCTCATGGGGAGTAAAAAAATGTGTCCATAAAATCAAAAGGGACTGGTGTTGCTATACTTGTGGGGACATCTTGGCCCACATCATGATGAACAACACACACACACAGGCCCAGAATATTAAAGGAGACAACACATACCTTATTTCTTATAACTGCACGGTAATCATTCTGACGCCAGTAATTGAAAGGAATTGCGCCATCTTGTGGCCAGAGGCTGCAATTATATATTTATAATATCAAAAGAAAATCAAATCTTGACACTAAACTTAAAACCATAAAATGCTATTAAACTGCAGGTGAAAAGACAATAAAAAAGTAACTGAAGATAAAATTACATAATTGTTCTTAAAAAAAGTATAAATTAAAATTAAAACTGAAAATATTAAATGAATTCAAGAATATTATACCAAATAAAAACTTTAAATTACATTAAAATAACACTAAAATACTACAGTAATTTATTAGTCACGCTGCAGGAGCATTGAACAAGTTTAAGAAAGGACAAACTCAAAGCACGAAATACATATGAGTAGTCGCCCTCTTGCGTTCAGTGGTTGTAGTTCACATTATTAGTATTAAATATTTAATATATTTTTTAGGTTTTTGTTTTTGCAAATTGTACACTACAAAACTGATAACAGTCAACAGCGCAAGCCACATTCAAATAAAAATATATGATAATAATAAAAGAACTTTGAACAAAAAACAAGGAGCAAGGAACGATATAAACGATATATCAAAGTATAAACCATAAAGAGCTTCAGTCAGTTTATTTTGTTTTTAATTTTTTTTTCTTTATATAACTGTTAGTTTTTTAATTAATTTCAGTAATTAAACTTTCTTAAAATAATGCCCAAACTCACCCACAAAGTCCAGAAGGAGATACAGCTTATTTTAGATCAAACTAACTTCTACATCAAAAAATGGCTCATTTAAGATAGTCGTTGTTTCACAAAAGTATTTCTTTACCTTTTATTGATGAAATTTGGTTAAGATTTGGACAGAAATTAATTTAACAATATTCAAATATCCCTGCAATGTGTTGACCCCACAATGTTACTTTTGCAGTATTGAACCTGAAAGTCAGGTTTCAGGGTTGATTTTTGATTCATTTAATAAAAATAAAAAAAATACCTTAGAAGAATGCATGATCATTGTTTTGAATTGTAAACTCGGGACGTTTCACATACATTAAGCATATGTCTAATATGCTGTTATTTAATTGTTTCTGTAAAGTTTTACAAATATTTTTAAATTCTTTGACCTCAATTACAAAAAATAAAGAGGCTATAAAACAGCGCTAATAATGAAACAAATAATCTGCATAATTTAATATTTAAAATATGAACGAGAATGTAATGTTAACGTAATATGTGATACTTTGATGGTTGGGTTTGTGGTAGATGTAAATAATATAATGGGTAGTTTAATAAATAATATGAAAAATACTCTGTATAGTTACTGTTTTTACATCACTGTGATGGTTGGGTTAGGGATAGACGTTAATAATATACAATTTAATGGGTAGTTTAATAAATAACATGAATGATACTCTGTATAGTTACTGTTTTTACATCACTGTGATGGTTGGGTTAGGGATAGACGTTAATAATATACAATTTAATAAATAATATGAATGATACTCTGTATAGTTACTGTTTTTTACACTACTGTGATGGTTGGGTTAGGGATAGACGTTAATAATATACAATTTAATGGGTAGTTTAATAAATAACATGAATGATACTCTGTATAGTTACTGTTTTTACATCACTGTGATGGTTGGGTTAGGGATAGACGTTAATAATATACAATTTAATAAATAATATGAATGATACTCTGTATAGTTACTGTTTTTACACTACTGTGATGGTTGGGTTAGGGATAGACGTTAATAATATACAATTTAATGGGTAGTTTAATAAATAACATGAATGATACTCTGTATAGTTACTGTTTTTACACTACTGTGATGGTTGGGATAGGGGTAGACATTAATAAAACACAATTAAATGGGTAATTTAATAAATAATTTGAATGATACTCTGTACTGTTTACACTACTGTGATGGTTGGGATAGGGGTAGACATTAATAAAATACAATTAAATGGGTAATTTAATAAATAATATGAATGATACTCTGTATAATTACTTTTTTTACACTACTGTGATGGTTGGGTTAGGGGTAGACGTTAATAAAATACAATTATTGATGACTTAATAATATATAACGAATAATACTCGTAAACTGCCGACCGCAGCTGTATCCCTTCTAGCCACAACACAGTTATGTGTTACACAAACAAAAGAGGGGATACAGTTGCGGATACTTGGGCATGCGCACATCAACATAGCATGATCTTTGTGACACTAAACAACAATAATTAATAGTTTACGTCACAATGACGTTTCGATTTAGGGTTTGGGTAGGGTAGACGTTATTAAAACGCATTATAATGGGTATTCATAAATATTATAAATAATTCCCGTAACTGAAGACCGCAGCTGTATCCCTACTAGCTACAATACAGTTATGTGTAACACAAACATAAGAAGGGATACAGTTGCGGATATTTGGGCATGCGCATATTAACATAGCATGACTTGTGACACTGAACGACAATAATTCGTATTTTACGTTGCTGTGACGGGTCGATTTAGGGTTTGGGTAGGGTAGACGGGATTAAAACGCATTGTAATGGGCATTCATAAATATCATAAATAATTCTTAACTTAGTTCTGACCAAATGGCGCCCTCTTTTGGTCTGTCCGCAGTTCCGTCTGCGTTCCAGGAGGAGTCAAACGTCAGAGGAAATGACGAAGGCAACAGTGGGTCAGTTTAACAAAATCCCAGCGAAAGCGCGCGCAGTTACATTCAGAGCCTCGCCAGAACAGCAGACAGCACAGCTGCACCGGTGCCTCCTTTGCATTAGTATCCGCTAAACTCTAGGGTAGTTTAGGATTCCTGCTTTCCTGTGCTAGAAAACAAGCAGTTAACCAGGCCGCAGCGTGTGTCGTAACAGGATTAGATAACTTTAGTTCCTCCTACTCTAAACTAAGAAAGCAGCACCATGTTTGAGGCACGTCTGGTCCAGGGATCGATCCTTAAGAAGGTTCTGGAGGCTCTGAAAGACCTCATCACCGAGGCCTGCTGGGATGTGAGCTCCTCGGGTATTTCTCTGCAGAGTATGGACTCTTCTCATGTGTCTCTTGTGCAGCTGACGCTCCGGAGCGACGGGTTCGACTCTTACCGCTGCGACAGAAACCTGGCCATGGGGGTCAATCTGAGCAGGTAAAATCACTGACAAAATCAAACTAGTTTTGTGATATTTGACTCGTAATTACTTGGGGAGTTAAGTTTAGACATGTCTGCGCATGCCCGGGGCTGCGCCTGTACACAGCAGCGCGCCATTTTTTTTAGACGATAAAGTGACAAAAGTATTTTTATTTACAGTAGTTATTAAAGTACGTCGTTTAATATGTGTTTTTAATAGACTACCAGTTTAATTTGGCGCGCAGAGTTTCCTGCATTCGTCCCACGCTCTGCTGATCGTGACGTCACTTGCGCGCGCTTAAGCTTGTTGGCGGGAAAGAAAATGCCGGGTTGTTGAATGACAACATGGCTTTGGTGATGGACAAAGAAAACCCGCGTAGACACTTTGCGTATGCCATGATTGTTTCAAATGTAAATGGTACAGCATTTTATGTTCAATATGGTGCTTTTCTACCTGAAGTGAAAGTATTTTGATTATTGTTTTGTTTTTCTAGCATGTCGAAGATTCTGAAGTGCGCTGGAAATGAAGACATCATCACACTCAGAGCTGAAGACAATGCTGACGCTTTGGCACTGGTCTTTGAAACACTCAGTAAGTTAACTTTATTTTTTAAAACTAGAAATAGCAATAGTTTTTAAAGTGTACAATTAAAAAAAACATTTAATTTTGATTATGAATTTAGTCGATTTAATGTACTTTAATATTGATTTGTCAACATAAACTGCCTGTTGAAAATATAGACTTTGGTTTAATTAAAATTAAGCATTAAAGTTAAGGTAAATACTTAATGCTTAAAATAGTTTAATAATTCTAGTTTTATCAAAATGTGTTTCTCTAAAAAATGTAAAATAATGGAATTCACATAGAAATTGGAGCCATTTTGTGGTTGATAATGTTGCCTAAAAAGATAAGCTTTTAGTATGGTTTTTCTTTGCAGCGTTAACTATTACTATGAAACCAAAAATAATTAAGCTTCGCTAGAGGACTAAAAATCCATACTAATCTGTAAATGTCATTTCAGATCAAGAGAAAGTGTCCGACTATGAGATGAAACTGATGGATCTGGATGTGGAGCAGCTTGGCATTCCAGTAAGACTTTATTATAACAGGGTGTCCGCAGGGGTCTTAAAGTATTAAACGTTGATAAATCAATTTAGAGAAATGTAAGGCTCCTAAAGTATTAAAAAGCCTTAAATGCCAACCGAAAGTATACATTTATTTTTGTTATTTATGATTATACAATATGTAGTTGTGTGCTAAAGTTTGGCTAAATTTAATCTGTGAATATTGGGGTGCTGTGTAGTTTATAAAATCCTGCTGGATTTGACATCTCACTGCTTTGTTTACTGCAGTAATCAAGGCAAGCCTGTTTTTCCTGCTGTTTTATAGGCGCCACCTGTTGGAATTAGAACTTTATTCAGTACATGAACAACATTTAAGTTTAGGATTAATTTCTTACAATCAGTAATTAGTAAATATACCGGAAGTTGCCAATGTTACCTGTTGAAACTTAATGGCGATGAGGTCTTAAAGGGTGTTGAGTTGACTTCTCTGATTCTTGTGTATATACCCTGTATAAATGATTGTAGTTCTGATAATATGCATGTTTGTCTGCAATGATCATGTTTTATTCTCTTGTCCTCAGGAGCAGGAATACAGCTGTGTGGTGAAGATGCCGTCGGGTGAGTTTGCCCGCATCTGCAGGGATCTGTCACAGATTGGCGATGCTGTCATGATCTCGTGTGCCAAGGATGGCGTCAAGTTCTCTGCCAGCGGAGAGCTGGGCACAGGCAACATCAAGCTCTCACAGACCAGCAATGTCGACAAGGAGGATGAAGCGGTAACGTACTGTTCATTTAGAGCTGCACAATACTGGAAAAAAGGAGATATGTTTTGTTGATAAAATATTTCCCTAAAAAGTCTATTACCTCTGTTTTTGAAGTTATTTAATGGTATTGCAATGAAAAGGTAAAATGTATGTTTTCAGATCTAATTCACACACAAAAAAAAAAAAAAAACATCACGGTGCAAACATTTAGTCTTTTAAGCACTATTAGTGAGAATCTTAGCAGTTTTCCTGACTCTGATTGGCTGTTGTCTTCAGAAGTAATTATTTTTAGCTCTGGGTTCACCTTTGGGCAGCTTCAGCCAATAGCAGAACTGCAAATACTGAGGAGGCGGGGCTAAAGATAATAAAGGGCCCATCTGATTAGTCAAATTTAGATTATGATAAGCCTTTTATATAGCGCCTTTAAAAGTAGTATCGAAGGCGCTTTGCAGGCATAAAATGTCCAGCAGTAAAGGATGCAAACAAAAATAAATGCAATACAAAATAATAAAATAATAATAATCAAAAAATTAAGTAAACGCTACCCTAAAAAAACAGGTTTTAAGTGATTTTAAAAATTCCCAGGGATTCTCCATTGCGAAAATCAGAGGGTAAAGACTCACAATTTAGGTGCCAATGTATAGAAATGAACTAATGCGTAATTGTATGTTGCATATACTATTATTGCAATAACTAATTTTGCAACATATTGTGCAGCTCCATGTATTAACATTGGAAAATGGTTAATTATAAAGGTAGCTAATGAGATTTCTGTTTTCTTTACAGGTAACAATTGAGATGAATGAGCCAGTGCAGCTCATTTTTGCTTTGAACTACCTGAACTTCTTCACCAAAGCCACTCCTCTGTCCAAGACGGTCACACTTAGCATGTCCGCAGATATTCCACTAGGTAAAAATCCTTGCATATTAATTACACAAATCTCAAATCATGATACAAGTAATTTAACATCCTGATAATGATCCATTTCAGAAATGTACTCAATCATATGTGATCATATTCTTCACTTTATTTACAACTTCAGAGCGCTGTTGGGCATGTTTGGTTAATGTAAAATGAATATTAATAAAATGTAAAACACGTTTTAAAAACTAATGATTACATGGCCAACATAAAAATAAGAAATATCGATAAATAAAATGTAAACATTGTACTTTTGCGATGGCAATTATCATGCGTTATGTGAATTTTTCATGTATTGGTAAACCACGCTGAAATGTATATGAAATGTCGCCCTCTTGTGGTCTGTGGCTGTAGTTCACAATTTAGAGTTTTCAATGTTTAATACTTTCTTACTGTTATTCATGTTTGTCTGCATCCATGTAATGTGCTCATAAATAATTTTAAACTTATCATAAACCATGCATTTTGTAACCACGATAGAATGCAGGGTGTCCGCAGGGACTTAAAGTATTAAAAGTTTTATTTATTTATTTTTATTTATTTATTTATTTATTTTAATTTGTTTATTTAACAGGGACAATACACTTGAAATTGTTATAAAAAGAAAACCGATGTTGCGTACATGGGGCATATAGCATAAAGCTAATTTGCAACCCTCGTCCCTGGTTAGGCTTTACATAAAAAAATAAAACAATCAAGAGTAAAACACAATACAACAAACATGTACAGTATATATTAAAAGTTGATCAATTTTTTGCAAGGTCTTAAATTTTGTTAAAGCGTTGTCCAAAGTGTTTGACTCCAAAAAAGCATAAATATATTTATTTTCCTCCTAATATTAACAACGCCATGCTCGATCCACGTAATTGCTTCGGGCCGGGGCTTGTCTGGCCAAGCTCCTCTGTCCGGGTGATGACACGTAATTTGCGACAAATGCGGGAAGGTGATGTGACACTCTCCACATGTAGTGAAACCATAGAGAAACACTGCAAAATTTTTGGAGAAAGACGAGTTTTAACTGGCTGCGACCTGTCACTAAAAACAACGGCATAATTTATTCTTTCAAGCTTTGTTTCATCTGAGCTTATTCGAGATCTGTTGCATGGTGGTGCTTCATTGGTTTATTTAACTACAACTGTTCGTTAACGTCTGTTTATTAAGTTAAAGGTTTGATACTGATTAGAATTTGGCGACGAGGTCTTAAAATATTCTGAAAAGCTCTTTAAAAAGTCTTAATGTATTGAAATTACCTTTAGGAATGTAAACCAGAAACAAGGCTTTATTTTGTTCATATCGTCATATTACCCCCCTATTACATATCCATTATTGATTGCTTTTTGTTTAGAATTAATTTGAAGCAGTTGAATTAATTGTGATCTCCTCCCTACAGTGGTTGAGTACAAGATTGCAGACATGGGACACGTCAAATATTACCTGGCACCCAAGATCGATGAAGAATCCTCCTAAATCCAAGTAGAAGACCGAAGTCTGTCATCTGTGGGATTTCATTCTGCATCTCAGAAGTTATTGCATAGATGTTTTGGGGAAATGCATTTTATCACTCAGTGTCTGCTGTGGTTTCCAGTTCAATGGATTCACAATTGTGACCCTCTAAAGCCATTACATATCATTGGCAGAAATGCGGGCGCACTTATTAAATGATGGTAGTTTGGGCCTTAGCTTTACCAGGCGCTCCGTGGGCTGAATCTCGAGTGCTCTCATGTACAGACTCCACATTCAGTCTTGTTTTTTCCTCCATGCCGTTGTCCTCTTTATGTCCATTTCAGGTTTTGTCCAACTGCTCATTCCAATGTGTAGATAATTGTCTGTAAATATGCTAATTGGACACAGTTCATCCAGTCAACCCTTAATAAAAACCTTTTTGTATCGATGGCTTGCTCTTGTCTGTTTTTCAGGTCATGCTGTATTTGATGTTTACTTAATTTTAATTTGATATTAAGAAACTTCAAAACCTGTTCATAATTAATGTTTGACAAACAAGAAATGCTAATCAACTATTGCCCTCTTGTGCTCGGTGGGTGTAGCTTGCAGTATTTACATATGCAGGTTTTTAGCATCTCTTGTTTTCTCAATGTGCTGTCCTTGTCAAGTTTTGTCCAGATACTCATCCCAATGTGTAGATAATTGCAAATATGGTAATTGATGTCTAATTTCATACTCAACCAGAAGTTGCTGGTTTTACAGGACAAAATGCTGCCCTCTTGTGGCCAGTGCCTGTAGTTCACATTTCAGTTTTTAAAATATACAGATTCTAGAACTTTGTTACACTATGGTTACCTAAATTATTAGTTTTGTCCATAGTTTTATCAGGTACTAAATCTAGGGTGCATATGGCTGTGTACAGACCCAACTACTAGCCTTATTTTCTCAATGCATTGTTCTTGTCTCAACAGGTTTCTCCCAACTACTCATTTCAATCTCGATAACTGCAAATATGGTAATTAATATAATTTTTTTGATGAACTATTAAACCAATCAAAACCAGTTATTACATTGCTGGTTTGACACGACAAATTTAACACTGCCCTCTTGTGGCCAGTGGCTGAAGTTCACATTTCAGAGTTGTAATTATTTAATATTTACAGACTATAAAGCAGGGGTGTCCAAACTCGGTCCTGGAGGGCTGCTGCCCTGCACAGTTTAGCTCCAACTTCCTTCAACACACCTGCCTGGAAGTTTCTAGTACACCTAGAAAGAGCTTGATCAGCTGCTTTAGGTGGTTGGAACTAAAATATGCAGGATATGCAGCCCTCCAGGACCGAGTTTGGACACCCCTGCTATAAGCCTCACGTTACACTATGGTTGATGTGTTAAACTGATAGATACTTAAATTATAAGTTTGATTCTTATATTTTTACCATGCACTGAACATAACCCAACTTTCAGCCTTGTTTTCTCAATGTGTTCACATCTCGACAGGTTTTCCCTAACTACATTCCAACCCGTAGATAATTATAAATATGCTAATTGATATTTCCTTGTATAATTTTTAATGAATCATTAAACACAAATCCAGTTAGTAAATTGGTGGTTTGACACGACAAACTCAACACATGAAATGACACCCTCTTGTGGCTAGTGGATGTAGTTCATAATTCAATGTTTTCAATATTTAATATTTACACATTATAGAACTTAAGCTTTACCATGTACTAAACCTAGGGTACATATGGCCGCATATACACACCCAACTATCAGCCTTATTTTCTCAATGTGTTCTCATCTCAACAGGTTTTGGCCAACTACTCATTCCAACGTGTAGATAATTGCAAATATGTTAATTGATATTTTAATCACTAAACCAATCAAATACAGTTATTACATTGCTCATTTGACACGACAAACTCAACACATGTAATGCCGCCCTCTTGTGGCCAGTGGCTGTAGTTCACATTTCAGAGTTTTTAATATTTAAACACTATAAAACTTCACGTTACGCTATGGTTAATGCGTTAAACTTATAGATACTTAAATTTTGATAGTTTGATATCTTTACCAGGCACTGAACCTAGCATGCATATGGCAGTATGTACAAACCTATGGTACAAACCCAACTGTCAACCTTGTTTTCTCAATGTGTTCTCGTTGTCTCAACAGGTTCCCCCCCCCCCCCCCACCCCCACCCCCCCCAACCACTTATCCCTACGTGTCGATAACTGTAAATATGCTAAATGATGTTTACCTATATAATTTTTTTAGCATTATTTAAACAAAATCAAATCCACTTAGTAATTTGCTGGTTTGACACGACAAACTGAATATATGAAATGCCGCCCTCTTGTGGTCAGTGGCCAGTAGTTCATATTTCAGAGTTTTTAATATTTACAGATTATAGAACGTCATGTTATAGTGTGTGGTTATCACGTGAAACTGAAAGATACCTAAAGTATGATAGTTTTGTCCTTATAGCACTACACCCAGCCTACATATGGCAGCATGTACAAACCCAACTTTCAGCCTTGTTTTTTTTAACGTTTTTTTCAACAGGCTTTTCCTCCAACTACTCATTGCTACATGTCAACAACTGTAAATATGCTAAAGGATGTTTACCAATATAAATTCTTTTGGCATTATTTAAGTAAAATCAAATCCAGTTAAGAATTTTCTGGTTTGACAAGACAAACTGAACACATGAAATGCCGCCCTCTTGTGGTCAGTGGCTAGTAGTTCACAATTCAGTTTTTTATATTTACAGATTATAGAACTTCACGTTACACTATGGTTAATATGGGAAACTGAAAGATACCTAAATTATAATAGTTTTGTCCTTAGCTTTAGCGTGCATATGGCAGCTTGTACAAACCCTACTGTCAGCCTAGTTTTCTCAGTGTGTTCTTGGCTCAACAGGTTTTGCCCAACAACTTAATTCTATGTGTCGATAATTGTAAATATGCTAAACGATGTTTTCTTTTATCAATTTTAATAAATCATTGAACAAGCAAAACCAAATCCAGTTAGTAAATTACTGGTGTGACATGAGAAACTCAACACATGTAATGCCGCCCTCTTGTGGTAAGTGGCTGTAGTTCACAATTCAGAGTTTTTAGTTTGGTTCTCATGCTGCGTTCACACCAGACGCGGAAGAAGCATCAAGCGCGAGTGATTTACATGTTAGATCAATGCAAAGGTGCGAATAGACATCCTGCGGCGTGATACGCGCAAATGGCGTTGCGCGAATGGTGCAGCGCGAATTGAGCGTTTGACCTGCATAACGTGCGAATCGCTTGAGTTCAAAAATCTGAACTTCAGCGGACATTCGCGCCGCGTTAACCAATCAGGAGCTTGCTCTTGTGGGGGCGTGGTTATGACGTAGCTCCTGTTGTTGGTGTTCCGGGAGACAATACTCCTGCCTACACCGACAACAGTTCATCAAACTGAGCTCGGCTCAGTCGGAAGCACCGTTAATTGCTTCCATCATCCAGGTTCAGTTTCTGGAGGTGTTTATGAGCTCACAGAGCTGGGTGCACCTCTGAAAGGATCTAGTGGACTCAGACACGGCTCCAAATGAATCAACGCTGTTTTTCAGCCTTTATAAAGCACATAAACACAGTTATTCTCTCAATAAAATCCATGTTAACCATTTAGTAATGAATCTACAGTCACCCGGCAGACAGAAGCCCTGCCCATCACGCGAATCCGCGTCTGTTCTCAAGTGAATTTGACGCGCGAATGAAGCGAGTAAACTCAAATGTTCACGCGTCTATTTACACGCGAATAGCACAATTTATCCACGCGTTCTGCGTCTGGTGTGAACACAGCATCATATGTATGTATATGGCAGTATGTACAAACCTTTAGCAGCAGCTGCTGTGGTGGTCATCGTGGAGTGAGAGCTTGAGACTGACTCCTGTGACGCTCCAAGGACAGACGAGTTTTCGTTGAGGTCCAGCTTCCTGCGCCTAGACTGCAGCTCTGCACAAGACGTTTGGCCATAGGAGAAATGGTCGTGCCCAACTGAGCCTGGTTTCTCTCGAGGTTTTTTAATTCTTCACTTTCGCCAATTGGTGAAGTTTTTTCCTCGCCGCTGTCGCCACTGGCTTGCATGGTTCGGGATCTGTAGAGCTGCGCATCGATGGATTTACTCTTCAGTGTTTGGACTCTCAGTAGTGATTATTAACCCACACTGAACTGAGCTAAAATGAACTGAACTTAATCTCTGAAAATTGAACTGACACTGTTTCAATTCACTATAATCTTCCATGTGAAGCTGCTTTGACACAATCTACATTGTATAAGCGCTATACAAATAAAGATGAATTGAATTGATTTGAATTTAGTACAAACCTAACTTTCAGCCTTGTTTTCTCAATGTGTTCTCATTATCTCAGCAGGATTTGCCTCCAACTACTCATCCCTATGTGTCCATAATTTTAAATATGCAAATTGATTTACCTACATAATTTTGAATCATTAAGCTAACAAAATGAAATCAGTTAGTAATTTTCTGGTTTGACACAACAAACACATGAAATGCTGCCCTCTTGTGGTCAGTTGCTAGTAGTTCACAATTCAGAGTTTTTAATATTTACAGATTATAAAACTTCATGCTATACTGTATGGTTAATACGTTAAGTTGGTAGATACTTTAATTATTATAGTTTATTATAGCTTTAGGGCACCAGGCACTGGACCTAGCATGAATATTGCAGTACAAACCCAACTTTCAGCCTAGTTTTCTCAATGTATTGTTCTCGTGTTTTTTCCCTCAACTACTCATTCCAACGTGTAGATAAGAGTAAATATGCTAAATTGGACACTTCATCCAGTTAACTCTTAATACATTTTCGTGTCATCCCTGCTGAAAAAACCCAGCTAAAACCAGCCTAAGATGGTTGGCTGGTTTTAGCTGGTCGACCAGCCTGGTTTTAGAGGGGGTTTTGGCCATTTCCAGGCTGGTTTCCAGCCATTTCCAGCCTGGTCTTAGCTGGTCAGGCTGAAAAATGACCAGCTTGAACCAGCTAAAACCAGAATATAGCTGGTTTTGGCTGGTCAAGCTGGTTTTAGCTGGTCTACTCCCAGCCTGACCAGCTAAGACCAGGCTGGAAATGGCAAAAAAACCCTCTAAAACCAGGCTGGTCAACCAGCTAAAACCAGCCAACCAGCTTAGGCTGGTTTAAGCTGGATTTTTCAGCAGGGATATGACTTGCTTTTGTTTGGTGTTTACAAGACCCTTTTTGAGCTTAGTAGTAAATCTAAGCACCCTAATGTAAGTATACATATATTTGTTATATAAAAATGTTTACATTACTAGGGTATTAAACAAATATGTGTTTCTACCATTTGGGGCAAACGAACAGTGGCTGTGCCCCAATTCACATACTATCCATCCTAAATAGTATTTGAAAATAGAATTAGTATGAACCAAATCGTTGTGTTTAAAATCGTATGTTAAAGTTTCCCGGATGGTTAACTATTTTCGGTAAAATTAAAAAAAAAGTTTAAGTAGAAGCATCCATACTCTAACCGCTGATATTGCCCACAGTACATTGCGCATTGGACGGGAATTCGATTAGAACTACAAACGAGGGTATAAAGTGTAAATAAACTACAAACATGATGACGCGCTAGACCAACCGTCAAGTAGAGGTGGTAAAGATGTTTGTATGACTGTTAATTCATATCTAGCCAACTGAAACATATTTAAATCGTGTTTTCTGTGTTATATTTCATCTGCAACAACAATACTTAACTTATATAGACGTGTTTGGATATTAACGTCTGAATACATAATTATCCAAACACCTGAGATTTCTCTGCATCACAGACTCGTAAATGGGAGACTAACCTGCTGCTGCTGACTCTCCAATAAGGTAGATTAAGGTAAGATTAGAATAAGGTAAATTAAGTATGACAGGATGATGTGTGAATGACTGACAGAGCTCATAATTAAGCAACACAACGACCTGTTAACGAGAAAGTAGTATGTCCCAAAGCTTGCATACTCTTCTTTTACACACTCAAAAGTATATATTTTTGCTTCACAAAAAATATATACTTTTAGGGCGTAGTATAAGTATGCGTATTGGGACGCAGCGAGTGTTTTTTCCGTACCTCCTGACGATTTTACATTTTGATTGGTTCATCATAGCCATGTGGGCGGGGCAAAACCACGTGCCTTAATTAACCTAGCCTAGCCTAGCAAACATTTGTGTTTGAAGGAGATGTTTCTAGTTTATTAGTCGTAAAATGGTTGCAGGCCTGCTGAATTGGATGAATGTTTGCACTGTGAAGATCAAATCCCCAAAAGAGTCACTGCAAAGGTGTGTGAGGGGATTTTACCACAGATTCATATTCAGGGTTTAGTTTAAATTAAATATATCCTTCTTTCCAACACGATAAAGTAGGCAAGTGTTGTTCAAATGCTACAGTTGTTCAAAGTGTTCTTTGTGTTAGATACCGAATTTAGCATATGTTAATTCAAAGCATAAATATTAGCTAAACATACATGCATATGTATACATACATACATCTACTTCTAGAGACTGGCACTTTTAGTTCTGTCTGCATACAAACAGCTCAATATCTCACATGATAACGCAGTCTTTATTGTCTTTCTGCCTCTTTCTCTAATTATTTTCAGCATTTCTCTGCATGTCAACAAGTTTTTCACTTGATGATAATTCTGCTGGATTGGATGAGTGTTTACTCTGTGAAAATCCCCAAAAGAGTCATTGCAAAGGTATGTGTAGCAATTTTACTACAAAGACATATTCAGGGTTAATTATTTTTTCATTTAAATTAAATGTTTCCTTTTTTTCAACACAATATCCAGTAGGCAAGTGTTGTTCAAGTGCTATAGTTGTTAAAAGAGTAATTTGTGTTAAATACGGGTGTATATACAGTAGTCAACATTCAAAGTGAATCAAAAATGTTTTTCAAAATTGTCCTAAGACAAGAATGGCTGTTCAATAGTTTTAGGACAACTTTGATAGAAGGTGATGATCCACTTCAAATGTTGAGTACTGTATATATGATCATTCTAAATTTGGCATATGTTAATTTAAAACACACACACACAAACAAGTGTGTTTTTGAGACCGTTTGGTTCCTTTTAGTTTTGTCTACATACAAACAGCTCAATATCTCACAATATAATGCAGTCTTTGTGTGTACACTGCAAAAAATGCTTTTCTTACCTAGATTTTTTGTCTTGTTTCTAGTCCAAATATCTAAAAATTCTTACATCGCGATACATTTTCTAGACAAGCAAAACACGTTGTCTTGTTTTAAGAAATAATATGCCAAAATTAAGTGAGTTTTTCCTTAAAACAAGCAAAATAATCTGCCAATGGGGTAAGCAAAATAATCTTATGTCAAAAGGAAAAACAACATTAGTTTGCTGACCCCGTTGGCAGATTATTTAGCTTGTTTTAAGGAAAAACTCACATAGAGGTAAAGTTGGTTTTATATTCGCACATTCGTTCATTTAGAAGTCTCTATATTGTTTACCATGTTACTTTGAATATTCGATCAGAATTAGCATGCAAGTGTGACTTCAAAACAACATTAGCACTATCTAATTGACTGTGAACAATGTTGTACTTTGATAGTCATTGGCTGCTAATATGATTTCCCTATTTAGAATTTGCAAAGAATACTTTAATGAAATTATATTATTAAGGAGAAAGTCTGAATATCCGAATATAAAACCAACTTTACCTCTATAAAACTCACTTACTATTGGCATATTATTTCTGAAAACAAGACAACGTGTTTTGCTTGCCTAGAAAATGCTTCTCGATTTAAGAGTTTGTAGATATTTGGACTAGAAACAAGACAAAAAATCTAAGTAAGAAAAGCATTTTTTTGCAGTGTACTTATGTACTTATTAGGGCTGGGCGATTAATCGCAATCAACATTCAGAACATATGTATCTAATTTTTCCAAGCCAATTTTTTCAATTGCTTACCTTACCATGTGTTGAGTCACGTGACCCTGCTCTGTTTGTTACTTTTGTGTTACTTTGCAATAGAGGTAAAGTTGATTTTATATTCGTTCATTTAGAAGTCTCTATATTGTTTACCATGTTACTTTGAATATTTGAGTGGAATTAGCATGCAAGTAAGACTTAAAAACAACATTAGCACTATCTAATTGACTGTGAACAATGTTGTACTTTGATAATCATTGGCTGCTTATATGATTTTCCTATTCAGGATTTGCAAATAATACTTTTCTGAAATTATATTATTAAGGAGAATGTCTGAATATCCTAATATAAAGCCAACTTTACCTCTATTACTTTGCACTAGGCATGGGCCGGTATAAGATTCTGATGGTATGATAACCTTGGATAAAAATATCACGGTTTTGCGGTATTGTGATTACTGCTCTAAAATATATTGTTTTTAAATGTCTGGGTTAAAAAACAAAAATCTTTTTCCCCCTTGAACACAATATATTTTATTTTGAGAAACATTTATAATATTTTGGAGCAGTAAACATGAATAATTCAAATGAATCCTAGACTTCTGGTGCCTTCATTAGTTTCCAAAACACAGATTACTTTACATTTTAAAATGGCATCTTTGGATATCTTTTCTGCTGGTGATACTAAAACAACAACAACAACAAAAAAAAACTAAATAAAAAAATCTTACTCATACCTTAGGAATGGGATAGCAGAAATTTTTCTAAAACCTTGACTTTTTCAAACCGCGGTATACCTTGAAAACGATTATCGTCCCATGCCTACTTTGCACTACATTGACAATGATTGGAAGCTGTGCCAGAGATGCCTTGAGATGGCATGTTTTCCGTTACATTAAAATTATTATTTACAGTAAAACATTTGTTTAGATATTTAGAAGTTTTATAATCTGTAAATATTATATTGTTCAGAAGATGCAAGAAATGCAATGTTTGAAATATTATTTCCAGGATATGCAAGAGTTATTATATTTAGAAGAGATACTGCCTATTTTCTACTTTTAATATGAAAAACACTGAAAATAATTAATCTAGTTCCCAAAAGTGCAAGTTATTTATTGTCACTTTTTTTATATAAGAAAATAGTGACTGTTCGTTTTAGGCAATGTGTGTGTTAATTTCAGTTGTTCAGCGTTGATGTTCAATACATAATCATAGATAGTAGATCATGTGTGTTTCCTTAAATTATTTTAAAATCAAATAATGCACCTTCATTAAAAAAAATTCTCCCTTGTATTATATGAGCATATTTACTGTACAAAACCTGTCAGTGAACTATAAAATAAATATAATGATTATTGATTACTCGTAATTGAGTGATTTTAGGCCAAATTTCCCAGCCCTAGTGCTTATGCTTTGTGTTCTGATTATTTTCAGAATTTCCCTGCGTGCCAACAATCAAGTCCTAGAGTTTTTCACTTGATGATGGTTCTGCTGGATTGGATGAATGTTTGCACTGTGAAGATCCCCAACAGAATCATCGCAAAGGTATGTGCAGCGATTTTACCACAGACTCATATTCAGGCTTTAATTTTTTATTTCAATTAAATATTTCCTTCTTTCCAATACAAAAACCAGTAGGCAAGTAATATTCAAGTGGTACAGTTGTCCAAAGTGTTATTTCATACTGGTGTACAGTTGAAGTCAGAATTATTAGTTTATTTTTTTTCCCCAATTTCTGTTTAACTGTGAGAAGATTTTTTCAGCAAATTTCTAAACATAATAGTTTTAATAACTCATTTCTAATAACTGATTTATTTTTATCTTTGCCATGATGACAGTAATATTTGATTAGATATTTTTCAAGACGCTTCTATACAGCTTAAAGTGACGTTTAAAGGCTTAACTAGGTTAGCAAGGCAGGGTAGGGTAATTAGGCAAGTTATTGTATAACTGTGGTTTGTTCTGTAGACAGTCGAAAAAATATAGAGCTTAAACCTTTAACTACCCCACCAAGAAAAAAAAATTTGGATTGCATTTTTTAACTCCTAATGTCGCTAGTTAACACACTCAATGCATTTTTTTTTTCTCAACACATCCCATAATTTTTAAAATATCAGCCTCTACCAAATGGTTGATATGTTGGTTTATGGTAAAAGTACCATAAATAATAAATATACTATACTAAAACCTCAAAATATGAGGTGTAAGACCAATTTATTTTTAAAAATATTCAAAATAAAACATTTTGTAGTACTAAATCACCTTTTTTTGCCAGAAAATATTTCAGATTCTCATTTAACATGCTTTCTTCTTCTACTTCTTCTTCTTCTTTTTTTTTTTTACAATAAAACCCAAAATCAAGTGTAGTAATGCAACAGGATGTTTATTTGATTTAATTAAATTTTTTTGTAAACTAACAACGCTGTGTGTGTAAGCACAAAGACTATAGATTACACAAGACATGTCATTCGTATCTTTTTGAATGGGGAAAAGTGTAATGGTCAATATGGTGAACAAAGCCCCACCTACCAGTACAGGAGCCAATCATCGATCGTTATAGACTGACAATACTTTGGGGGAGGGGCTCAGACTAGATGCGAGTTTCTGTGGATTTTGTGTGATTTGGATGTTTAGAAATGAAACTAAAGAGTCAGTTTATTTTTATTGGTGATTCCTAATTTGAAATTCAATGGTAAGCTTGACGAGCAGTTTTGGAGAATTTGATGTTTCCCCATTCAGACAGAATGCCAGAGAGGTGTTTCAAAGACGCTGCCGAGTGAAATGACTTTCCTTAAAGGGTCTTTGGTAAGACATTATTAGGCCCGCATGGAATCTGTGTGCACAGAATTCCGTATATTTTTAGCCCATCATTGATTCTGTTTATTTACTTGTGTAAATGTGTGTAAATTTATATTTATTCAGTTTTTAAACTAAATCATAAATATTTCATATTAGTCAATAATATTACTGTAATTATTTACAATACAGTTTGTAAAGTAATATTTTCTGTCTTTTAGTAGATCTATTATATGAGACACTTGCTTTGTTTATCAAATAAAGTGGATCTGACTGGATTTGCATTGTAAACATTAAATAAGTTAAAAAGGTATTACTTTTTATTTCATATATTAAGGTTTTAGTTATGATACTCCCAAAATAATTCTGCATAAATCCGCAGATTTTTAACACAATTCTACGCAGAAATAGCAAAAAATGTCTACAGATTCCGGCTGGCCCTAGCCATTATTTAAAACAGTAAAGACATGGTCAACCGTTTGGTAGTGGGGCACTTAAAGGGGCTAATAATTTTGACCTTAAAATTGTTTTTTAAAAATTAAAAACTGCTTTTATTCTAGCCGAAATAAAACAAATAAGACTTTCTCCAGAAGTAAAAAATATTATCAGACATACTGTGAAAATTTCCTTACTCTGTTAAACATCATTTGCCAAATATTTAAAATCGAAAAAAAAAAATTAAAAGGTCTAATAATTCTGACTTCAACTGTATATGTAGATGGTCCTTCTTAATTTGGCAAATATTAGTTCAAAGCATAAATATTAGCTACACGTGGATATGTATACATCTACTTTTAGAAACTAGGTGGTCCCTTTTCGTTTTATCTACATAAAAACAGCTCAAATATCTCACAAGATAACACAGTTGTCTTTGTCCTTATGCTTCTTTTTGGGATCATTTTCAGCATTTCCCTGCATGCTAACAATTAAATTCAGGAGTTTTTTTACTTGATGATAGTTCTTGTCATTGTTGTTAAATGCGTGACACCTCGAATGACAGGATTGGACTAGTTCCTGAAGTTCTTGGTCACTGCCACTGATGTAATCTGGTAAAGACTTGTCTCTTAGCTTCTCTCTACCAGTGAAAAGAATCACTATTTTTGAAGTCACGTCTTCACCGAACGCTTTCTTCAAATTTGGTAGAACCTCTCTCTCGCCCTCAGTGAATCGTCCCAGCTGCATGACCAGCAAATACACGTCAGGCCCAGGCTGAGTGAGGTCCTTGCACCTCTTTATCTGGTCTTCCTGGTCTGTAAGGTCTTCGTTAAAGAAATCCGGGGTGTCTATAACCGTAATTGTTCTCTCAAAAACAACCCCCTTTTCCATTTGGCACTCTATTGTTACTGGCACAGAACTGGCATGCGAGGTAAAAGCTTGCTTTTTTAGGATGGTATTTCCTGTAGCACTCTTTCCGCTTCCTGTCTGTCCCAGCAGAACGATGGTCAAGTCTTTCTGGGGACGCTCCTTAATTGATGGCTGTGGTTGCACTGCTTGTAAAGCGTTCTCATGCTTTCTGAAACTGTCTGGGCCTCTGCAAACAAAAGAGAGATTAATGTATATTGTTATATAAAATTAATTAACCTCCTTGCCCATAAATAACCAGTGTTGGGAATTATTAGTTAGAAAGTTACTCTTATTAAATTACTTTTCTATCTAAGGCAGGGGTGCTCAACCTTGTTTCTGTAGATCTACCTTCCTGCAGATTTCAGTTGCAACCCTCACCAAACACACCTGCCTGTAATTATCAAATGCTGTTTGGGTTCTAATTGATTGGGTCAGGTGTGTTTGATGACGGTTGGAGCTGAACTATGTAGGATGGTAGATCTCCAGGAACAGGGTTGAACACCCCTGATCTAAGGGTAGTAATCTAAGGGATTACTTTTAATTTTTAGGTTATTTATTTATTTACAGTTACTTTTGCTGGCTTAAATATTGTACATAAATTCAGCAGTTCTGTATGAATCAATGTAGAGGAGAAAGGTAATTGTATTTTTTTTTTTTGCAAATATATTTCGCAGAATTTTTTTTATCTAAAGAAGACTTAAATTAATCTAAAGATGAAGTTTATGAGGGCAACTGCATGCTTGAGGGGAAAAAATGAAACAACAAACTAGTTCATAACAATGTATGGTACAAATTCAAAGAACTACAGTAATCTATTTTTGTTATTCAGATATTTTGCATAATCAAAACTAAAGAAGGATAGATTTATCTGGCAATTGTACATGTTTAAGCAAAATTAAATGTCCTGTTTGACTCAAATTTAAATAATTAAGAGTTCAATTTCTATTGTCTATGCTGTGTATTTTTAGGATTAAGTCAAGTAATTATATTATGTATCGAGCAACTAAGTTACTTTTCAGACAAAGTAATTAGGAAAGTAATTTAAATATAATTATAATGACGTAATTAGTGTAGGGCTGCACAATACATATTTTGTCATGTATACATTGTCATGTCATACACATAGATTGTCACATATGTCACACCCCAGGATCTGCAATGTTGAGTCTAAAGTATAGTTTATCATTTGCATGTGTTTTTGAGGACTGTGACTGTATGAGGATTTTGGAAAAAACTGACATTTTGATATTTTTTTTTCTGCGATATGAATATAATTTCACAAGATGACTTATCAGAAAGAATCCATAATTTGATTTATTGTGATGAAATTGTAGGGGAGTAAATCTGCTTGAAAGCAATAAACAAATGACAAGCATAAATGAATAACATAGAACAAAGTGTTTTATGGTGTCTGGAGGATCTAACAGTATTGTGGTACAAAAATTAACTAGTTGAATGTAAAATATCACTTAGTCAACATTTGAAGTGAATTAAACCTGTTAACAAAAGTTGTCCTGGAACCATTTAATAGCTATGTTTGCATCCAAAGATACAAACAAAATGTATGCACAAAACAGGAATTTGACATATAAGACGTGTGAATAAAGCAGCGTTTCCGTCCCATGAGTCAAAGCCTACTACTCAGTAGGTACTGCATTTGAATTTAAACGTTCTACTCGGCCATTAGAAAAGTATGTTCTATACAGTATGAATGGAATTCAGACATACTACAGCCGTCGTTTTGTCATGGTCATGTGACCTATCTGCGTCTGTTGCGTCGCTTCACTCCCATTCATGAATTCTCTCGAGGGGCATCATTGGATAGCGCAGCGTGCATGGGATGAGCACTTCAGAATCTCTCCGAAAGTAGTAAGTCATCTAGGTACTTCTCGCATACTGATTATCGAATTCGGACGTACTACTCAGCTCGCATACTGATTTTAGCGTACTGAAGTATGGATATATGCGGTTTCAGACGCAGCTAATGTGAACAAAATTGTCACTTTCTGATTAACTGGAACCAAATATCAACAGTAAAAATGAAATTTGCTGCGATAGGAGACGCTGCATGAATCTTTTCCTTATTTAATAAATGACTTCAGCCTCAGAAGACGAATGCCAACATGCAATGAACGCGTGGTGGCGTTTGAAGGCGTCAGACGTGGAGCACACATTCTTGATTCTGGAGGTCATTTAATAATCAGTGGTGTAAAGTAACTGATTATAAATACTCAAATTACTGTAATTGAGTAGTTTTTGTCAGGAATTGTAATTTACTGAGTAGTTTTTTAAATGTGTACTTTTACTTTTCCTTGAGTACATTTTTAGTGCTGTATCTGTACTTTTACTCCACTACTTTCTTTTAACCTGCAGTAATTACTTTATTTTTCTTGTCCTTGGGGATTAGAAAAATCAGTCCTCGGATTCCTGTCCAATGAAATTGCACATACCGTAGAAGGTAAATCGCATCATAATGAACTACCTCAAGACGTGTGCACTTTATAATTGCAGCAAACTGTTTGGAAGTATTAAAAGTGTCCATGAAGGTGTTCAAATCTTTACGCGCATTGACCCAGAGACTGTTTAGATGCATGTGACTGATGAGAAGATGACGGATGTTTACTGTATGATGACCGAAATGGCCTTATGCTGTATTCACACCAGACGCGGAATGCGTGGATAAATCGTGCTATTCGTGCGTAAATAGACACGTGAACATTTGAGTTTACTCGCTTCATTCGCGCGTCAAATTCACTTCAGAACAGACGTGGATTTGTGTCATGGGCAGGGTTTCTGTCTGCCCGGTGACTGTAGCTTCGTTACTAAATGGCTAACATGGATTTTATTGAGAAAATAATTGTTTATGTTATTTATGAAGGCTGAAAAACAGCGTCGATTCATTTGGAGCAGTGTCTGAGTCCACTAGATCCTTTCAGAGGTGCACACAGCTCTGTGCGTACATTCGTGCGTATCGCCGGATGTGTATTCACGTCTTTGCATTGACTTAACATGTAAATCACTCGCGCTTGATGCTTCTTCCGCGTCTGGTGTGAACGCAGCAGTAAACACCCAGCAGGCACAGGACGTCAACATGACATCTGATTGACGTTGAACCCTAATGTCATGGGGACTTTGCATTTTGTTTAGAAATGAAAATCGGGTTGACGTCAGAACTCAACATCAGGCCAACATCAATATCCTATGTCCAACCTAAAACCAACCAAATATTAATGTCTAATGATGTTACAGCTTGACATTGTGTGAACGTTACCCCTATCAGACGTTGGATTTTGGTTGCCATACCTGACGAATAAATGTCAGTATGTGGCTGTTGGCTCAATGCTGGATTTTGGTCACTTTCTAACAACCAAATATCAACGTCATTTGATGTCATTATTGGAGATTAAAATAAAGTTGTCCTTAGCTGCTGGCTTGACAATTAATTTTGGTCACCTGACATTACAACCTAAATCTAACCAAATATTAATGTCTCATTATGTTGTGTGCCTTCTGAATGCTAAATGCACTACAGAATGTTACGTTTACGCACACATGCACAAATTACATGTAAACATATCAGCTTTTGACAGCGTAATACTCACTACTCACTACTCTTGAGTACTTTTTAAAGGGCTACTTTTTACTCCTACTTTGAGTCATATTTACAACAGATACTTTTACTGTACTCGCACTACATTTTTAGGCAGGTAATGGTACTTTTACTTGAGTATGATTTTTCAGTACTCTTTCCACCACTTTTAATAATATAATAACACTAATACTGAAACGGTTAAGGTGTTTTAGAATGACTAAAACAACATTTCAGACGTTTAACAATGTGCTCAGCCTGCTAGTTTATCCATTCCCGCACATTTATATCATCACATGATCTCTTATAACAAAATCACATGACCCTTTTTAATGCCCATACTGGAATATAAAAATAGCAAGCGGCAACCTCCCGTTCTCCCTCGGGAAGCCAATACGGAAGTAACTGAAACTGCAATTCATCGAAATTCCACTAGTCCTGGCTCCATAATAGAGCAAATTTCTATTGAGCCCACTGTTAGAATGGCCAACTTTACAGCAGAAAAAAAGGTGTTTACAGCCTGGTACAAAAAACGATTTTGGTTCATATAGCTACTATTACCCTTCATGACAACTGTGAGGGGGTGAATTTTTTTATAACTCATCCGTTTCCTTTATATTAGGTTATATTAAGTTTGCATAATTAAGGGCGTGGCCACTTGAGTGACAGCTAGGTCTCGCTGGTTGCCGTCACTTCAACTCAGCTGATTACGGCTGATTAGCCGCTGAACTCAGCATATTCATCGTATTTTTGTGTTGTTTTATGTGACTTTACACACTCAGCTGCCTTTTGGAATTATTTCCTACAATTATCAGATGATATAGCATGCTGTGTGCACTTAATTGTGCTCACAAACCATTCACGTGGCCTCTATTTCCCAGGTGAGTGAAATATATAATTATATACCATCTCTATGAATGTATTTGTTTTATTTAACATCATTTATCATTTATAATGTTCTTTAGACCTGTAATGCACTCCAGAATCTGACAGATTAATTAGCTGTAGGCTATAAAACAGTCATCTGAAGGGTTGTCATACAGTGTTCTGCCTGGACTTCATAATTAGCCTTGCATTTACTAACACAGACTATATCTGAAGTTTTTGGAAGTAATTCGCACTTTCCTCCTGTTGAAAAACGTCATAAGCGCAATGCTTAGTGGCTCAATGTGTAATGCATTGAGCCACTAAGCATTGCGCTTATGAAACAGTGTTTTTAAAAGTCTAAACACTTTATTGATAGTGTACAACCAAGCACATGTGGTCAGAACACAAACGAGTCGCAGGTGATGAAGTATTAAGCGTTTCTCCCTTGGGAAAGCCCGTCTAAGCATGCGTCTGTAGCTCCGCTCACGCTCCGCCTCTTTGCCCTTGTATGGTATGCCCGGGGTTGGTGCGATGACGCGCAAACAAAATGGCGACGGTCGGCCACGCCTACTGGTAGCTTCTTTTGGGTTCTTCATTAACCTATGGGTGACGTCACGGATACTACGTCCATATCTTTTACAGTCTATGAAAAATAGGCGGATGGAAACGTAGCTATTGACATCCATTCATTAGATCAGCCCTAAATTTGTGTGTAAACCCACCTTTCTCGGTCCAATGCAGATGTTTGGTAATTCCCCAAGCTTTCTGTGTGTCTCTTCAGCTCTCTGATTAATTCAGCACTCTTCATTTCTCTGTTGTAAACACACTTCCGTCCTCCGCACTCTTTTAGGATTGAGTGGTATTGGCTTTTAAAGGAAATATGTTTGTCCATTGAGGTAGAGGCTAACTTCTTTTCAACCATCACAATCATGTTTTCCACCGTCTTCTCTCCGAGCTTCTTCTTCAGTTCAGTAAACATCTCCATGTCTTGTGAAGACAGATGTTTGCCACGGAGAATTAGGAGGAAAACGCGTGGCCCTGTGTATGATGGCTTCAGCTCTTCCATATTGTCAGCTTCTGGATCACACCAGACTAATTTATGAAAAAGGTCTGGGGTGTTGATAATACACACCTTCTGATCATCAATACTATGCACAATCTTCTCACAAGTGTCTTTAGTTTGGAAATGAGGTTTGTCCAGAATGATGTTCCCAATGCGATCCTTCTTCTTGCTATCGTTTCCCAGCAGGACCACTGTCGTCATTCCAGTCATTTGTTCATTTCCAGATGCCCGCATGGATTGTTGTACTGTTAATTAAGACAGTTTGCTAAATATTTGAAAATTGTAAATCTTTTACAACTTGTCATGATATATTTAGTAATGCAGTGTCTTATGGATATTTAAATATTTCAAGATGCATTACTGCTCACTTAAAGCAGGGGTGTCAAACTCAGTTTCTGGAGGGCCACAGCCCTGCATAGTTAAGTTGCAACCTGCTTCAACACACTTAAGCCGCGGTCACACTGGACTTTACTCCCCAAAGACTTTCATTCATACGCACGCGAATGCGTCAGACCAGAAACGCAGGGTCATGCGTCGAGTTTTGCATTTCGCTGCAGTGCAATATTCAAGCTTGGTGAACAATGACTTGCGAAATCGCATCACTTCACTGCGTGAGACCAATCCAAGATCAAAACATGACCTCTCTGAACAGAAATTTAAAACATGGAGCAATCGCTCGCTTTTTTTAATGTCTAATCTTGTTTAATCCCACCCCTTTTCGCAGCGCCGTACGACAGAATTTCGCAAGCTCAAACTCTAGTGTGACTGCAGCTTTACCTGTAGGTTTCAAACAAGACTGAAGGACTCAATTAGTCTGATTAGGTTTGTTTAATTAGAATTGATACTAAACTTTGCAGAGCTGCGGCCCTCCTGGAACTGAGTTTGACACCTGTGACTTAAAGGGGTTGTTCCCCCAAATATGACTTAACTGGTTCTAAACTTTCAGGAGTTTGTTTCTTCTCTTGAGCACAAAAAAAGATATTTTGGAGAATGTTGGAAACTGGCAGCCATTGACTTCCATAATAGGAACTAGGGTTGTCACAGTACTTGTCACAATACTGAAATTTTAAAAACGTCCATTTCCCGCTTGCATTTGAGCACTGTTGAGCGTGTTCTTAAACAGCACTGATTTACCATTGTGTTCTCATGCTCAACAGAAATGACTGTCTTGAAGGTCATCAGTCCACCGGACTCACTTTAACCACAGATACAGGGACACTGGAGCATTTTAAAGCTGCGATTCATCAGCAGATCACCTGGATGTCAGCTTAAAGACAAACCAGCTGAATGACGTGACTTTGAAAAGCTTTAGTGTCCCTGTATTTGTGGTTACACTCCGTAAACATCGGTGAGTTTGGTGAACTGATGACCTTCACGGCCAATCTCAGTCATTTCTGTTGAGCATGTGAACACAACGGCAAATCAGCGCTGTTTAAGAACATGCTCAACAGCGCTCAAATGTTAGCAGGAAATGGACGTTTTTAAAGGTGCAGTATGTAAGTTTGACACCCAGTGGTTGATCTAGGTATTGCACTCCTGGATCAAAACAAGCGCAAACGCGGGATGCCAGTTTGAGTACAGGAGCGAGTGATTTAAACTGTGTTCTAAATAAAAGCAACGACACACGATAGAGGGAATATTTTCCATATTAAAAGGAGTTTTGGTTCTAACCAGCACCTCGAATTGATATTTTAGAAACGGCCTCTATTTCTCACAGCTGAACAATAGAAACCTATGACAGTGATCACCTCGGGTAAACCTCTACCTGCTAACAATGAGTTTGAATGCCATTTTAAATTTAATGATGTTAAAGACGGTTAACATTTATTAAACAGATTATAAACCTTACAGTTTCATGAGTGAGTGCATATTCTGTGCTTCTGAATGGCTGTATTTAAATTTCTGTCGTGTTTCGTCTGGTGCAAACAGCCAAATTGCTCATCACTGCGTTAAGCATGTTAGGACACGCAGTTACAATGTAACCTGCTCACCTTATGTTTACTTTCATAATATTTATGTCGTTTGCTAATTAATAACCTCACGTGGAACTGAATCTGTCTCCCATACTGTCCATTTCGGTCACGGGCGCATGCTTACAGAGCCTTTCTGAATGAATGAATGAAATGCGCTGTATATAATTAGTGCTGAAATATCATTAGCTAAACTGGCATTGTGCAGGTTAAATTTACCTAAACACAGACAGCGTTTCGGCACGGAAAAAACATTAAAGCAGAATATCTGACTTCAGCTTTTTTTTTTTTTTTTCAGTTAAACAAGTATGTTCACTTGGGATGTTTCTTAAATATCTGCACACATATTATGGTATTTTTATGCTTTAGAAGAGTAAAAAACTTACATACAGTACTTTTAAAATTGAAGTATCAATTGGTACCAAATTTTAGTATTGTGACAACGCTAGGAACAAAAGATTCTATGCGAGTGCATGGCTGCTGCTTTTTCAACATTCTTTGAATTATCTTTTTTTGTGTCCAAACTTGCGGTAACACTTTATTTTGATGGTCCATTTGAGTATTAGTAGACTCTCTGCTTAATATCTGTTGATACTGACATTTAACAGTCCTTCAACAGACATTTAACTGACTATAAGAAACTTTGCAAGTACATGTCAACTTACACTAACCCTAACCCCAACCTAACAGTCTACTTATAATCTAATGAGAATTAACATGTAGATGCAATGTAACTTATATTCAGCAAACGGACCATCGAAATAAAGTGTGACCAAACTTGCTTAGCCAAAGGACTAATTATCGCTATTAATCTTTGCCCAGCACTATATTTAAACCGTCGCCTAATATACAGACATTTAATCAAGTTATTAAATAACTTTTAACTCCCCTTTTCTCTTTTTTTTTGTTGTATAATTGAAACAACATTTGTAACATTAAATAAGAGGCGTCACTTTAAGGCTGAATGTGCAGATCTGCAGTAATCAACACTTTTAGTGGTTCAAAAAGTTTTCTAAATTTCCCTAAGATAAGAATTGGTTTGATGAAACTTTGATGAAAGATCATGATCCACTTCAGTTGTTGACTAACGAATGGCATGCATTCAAATGCTTTCCTAACTCCGTTCATTAAGCACACACTACATTTTGCCTAAAATAAAACGGGTCAAGATGGACATTTTTACATATTAATACTTGTCTGTTTAAACACACACCCAAATCCCTAAGTGTCCACTTTCATTCCTCGTCTAAACACATGTACAGAAGCCACTTAGGGGAATGAAGGAGTGACAGTCATGCACCGTCACATGAATTGACTGATGGTGCATGGTTTTATTGGAAAGGAAGGGAATGTGGCCATTTTTATATTAATTACTAAGTGCTTTTAAGCCGAAATTCTCTTGATCAGCTCCTTAAAGGTGCAGTAGGTGATTGTCTTCAGAAACATTTGTTGTGCTGGTTGAAAGTCTCTTCACGTTCCAATAATAATGATTAAAGTAAATGATCTAAATGTATTTATATGTATTTTTATATTCTGGGTAAGGCATAAGACTAAAAAATGTTCGTCCAATTAAATATTGTCGGGCCGATAATTCCCATAATTCTGAAAAGTAGCCCAAACTACTGTCTGTCAGCTGTTGTTATAAATGGGTTATATGCACAGAAGTGTTGTTCAGCCACTGAAATCTTCCAGCGATAGATTGTGACTCTTTTCAGTTTCATAAGGGACCTTTTACAGCATCGATAATACAGACTTTTATTTAGTTTAACAACAAAACATCAGTAAACAGCGCTATTCCACCTAGCCTGCTTTGCTGAGCTGAAGTTGGATTTATATTCACATTGGTTAATTTTTAAACAATGACAACCTGTGATGCGCTCCCTATATTGTTTACCGCTACTCTGAATATAAGTTGGGCTTAGTAATGAGTGCAATTCTGCCGGTCAAACAATAAGCAGAGTCACTTTAGGACAGCACATGAGAGAGGGTTGTCTGCTGTCATCTTTTAAGATGCGCGTGTTCGTGTTTCAGGAGGCGTGGCTTTGGACGGCAGGGGAGGGACTGTGTTTCAAAGATATTAGGGGCGTTCGACTTCATGCAGCGCTGCGCAGATCGATCGAAATCTGTCTTAAAGCGGTGCTTGCCGGTTAGAAATTTTGGCCGGATTGATGCTGCGCTGACGCCATGTGACTGTCACATGTGCCACATCGTGCGACAGACGATTGAGTCAGCCCGCGCAGCACCTGAAGAGCGACTGCTGGAACTGCGATGACGACATTGATATTACACAACTGGCCGAGTTCACAGCATGACAACAACCACGTGTGTTTCGGGTTTATTATTGGACAAATTCCGATTCACAAATTTCAAAACAAACAATTAACTGTTCATACCCTCTCTATCTTGTGCACATCATGCTTATTAAAAGACTACAGATATTTTACTGCAGTATCATCTTTTGTTAAATAGTTTGTTCATAATGTCTAGATTGTTTGAACAGGTTTATTCAGCTTTTTTTATACAGACTACTGTATACAGACTACTTATACATTTTAGTGAATGACCAAATATTAACTCATAAGTCTTACAGACTTATAATAAAATAATTATCATCATTGATCCTGACACCCCTATAAAGATTTCTTAACAAATTAAGTAAAAAATATTTTATAAAATATAAAAATATGTTCTCAGAGATGGGTTGCGGCTGGAAGGGCATCCGCTGCGTAAAAATCGTGCTGGATAAGTTGGCGGTTCATTCCGCTGTGGCGACCCCGCAAGGGACAAAGCCGACAAGAAAATGAATGAATGAATATAAAAATATATGATTATAAAATTTTATTTCCTGTTAAGCCTTTATGCAGAAATGTTAAAAATGACAGTGATGTAGCTGCTCTTTCTGGGTATTTTCTATTTAGTTATTGTGTATCTATTTTATTTCTTTTGTTCAATCTCTATGGATTAAAGTGCTTTTTAAAAAAATTTTGTTATTATCCAAAATAATCCTTGTTTAAGACTTAATCAAAACACCTTGTTTTGGGTTTTACACTAATATACATTGGAAAGTTTTATATCTATAAATGTAAATAAATGTAAACCCTTTTTAGCATATTCAACAAGCACTGGAACAGTATTGACATACCATTCAACATCTAGTAGCCCAAAGACTGATGCTTAAACTCCAAGAATTTGTGCTTATTGTTTTGTTTAATAGGCCTATTGGTGGATATTTACTTGCTTTTTATGTGCTCTCTCGTTTTCCCCTTATTTCTCATGCGTTTGCTACATAAGCTACTTAAATTTAATTAATAATTCCCTTGTTTAAAATGAACTATAGTTTGTAGAGACTGTGTTCTGTTTTATGTGTAATGTAAATCTTTTGTTGTTATTGCAATAAATAAACAAATAAATAAATGATCCCGCCATGTGATCGGTCATCATGACTGCAGCAACTTCGTGCCCCGAAGTGTTTGACTTGACGGCTCTGTTCTCAACTCCGTCCCCGCCTGCGCACGGCTAATCTCGTTGATCACCGGCTGCTACTGTGCTTTATGTCGAACGCACCTATAATGCCAACCGGTTAGCATTGTGGCAGATCACCTACTGCACCTTTAATTAAATCACATTTGAGAGCAACGGGGCCCCCTGGTGGTTTGGTACAAGAAAGGATTGGCTCTGTAGAAGTTACTGCCATCTTTCATAGACCTATTAAAAATGTGGGAAAATACTGGAAATTAATTGTTTCATGAATGTTTTTAATTAGTTTAATTTATGAACTTCTGTTTAATTTGTAATATATTCACTATTCACTTACTTTCTAGCAATATTAACTAGTGTTAGTAATTCTAGTTTAGCAGCAATGAATTGCATTTCTCCCAAAAATTAAAATGTACTCCTTCATTTATGCTCTCCCTCAAGTGGTTTTAAATCTTTGAGTTTCTTTCTTCTGTTGAACACAAAAGATAATTTGAAGATTGATGGAAACCTGTAACCATTGACTTTTCCAACATTTTTCAAGGTATCATCTTTTGTGTTCAGCAGTATAAGGAACTCTCAAAGGTTTGAAATACAGTAAGGGGGGAGTAAATGATGACAGAATTGACATTTTTGGTGAACTATCTCTATAGGAGATTATTATTTAAAAAATATTATTTACAAATGTCATGAAAGTTTATTTTTTATCATTCACACAAACCTTGTAAATAGCTTACCTTTTTGCGGATGCATCGGTGGGGTTTCTGTAAGTCAACATTTCAAACAAAAAATATCAATCATAGCATTGTCTTGCAAAATAATGTGTATTGCGATAATTTGATTTGTTTAGACTGATGTCAAATGCAGCAAAATACAGCATGCTGATGTTATATATAAATGACAAAGGTCACTGAAATCTGTAAGATTTTTACCTTCGCTTTTTTCAGCTCCCCATGATATCTGTGGTGCTGGCTTCATTTCTTGATATGTATTCTGAGATGTAATCTCTTCATAAATCCTATAGAATTTAGATGTAGTTAGTCTTAAAAGACACCCTTTACTTTTTCCAAAGCTGTTTGATCTTCTTTCTTCTGTTGAACACAAAAGAAGATATTTTGAAAAATGCTTAAAAAAAAAAAAAACTAACCATTGACATAGGAAAAACAAATGATATGGAAACCAATGGTTACAGGTTTCCAGCTTTCTTCAAAATATCATCTTCAGTGTTCAACAAAATAAAGAATCTCATAATGGTTTGTGACCACTTGAATAGTGAGAATTAAAATTTCGGGGTGAACTATCCCTTTTTAAATTGATTTAATCACTAATTTCTTACCTATTAGCACCATGTGGAGGGGTTCTTGCTTCATAATCATGTTTCTTGTGTATAAATTCCCATTTTTCCATTATCTGTTTGATCAGTTCATTACCACTTGTGTCTTTTATCCGGTTGTACACACATGATCTTTGTTCACACTCCACTAGTAGTTTTTTCAGATTCGCATCAGCTTGGAGAAATACCTCTCCAGATTGGATTTCATGACCGCTAACAAGTACCACAATCATATTTTCCACCATTTTCTCACCAAATATCACTTTCAGCTGGTTGAGCATCTCCATCTCATCGTCTGAAAGCTCTGTCTCTTTTATAATAAGTAGAAACGCGCGGCGACCCGAATAGTGCATTCGAATCTCCTTCATATTTTCAGTTGCATCCTTTGGGTTTTGTTTATGAAAATGGTCTGGAGTGTTGATGATGCAGATGTTATAGCCATCCGCTGTTCCGGTGTTTCTAGCGCATTTGTCATTTCCAGCAGTGAAAACTTCGGTGTTTAGCATGATGTTTCCTATCATTGACTTATCATTGCTGTTTTTTCCTAGCAGCACCATAGTAATCTTGTCACCTTTGCCAGGTTGCTCCCTTTTTGTGATCTCCACTATAACAGATGAGAAGAATAATTTATAGTTTTCAATTCTCAAAGTCAAGAGGGTTTGGTGAAGTTTATTATAGTTTAAGTTTTTATTTCATTACTATTTTTAAGTTTGCTAGGCATTTCAGTTTAGTTTTATTTTGCTTCATTTAATAGTTTTGTTAGTTTTTAATTTGTGACCATTTCTTTTTCACTTTTATTTATTTACTTTGTTTTAGTATTTCTAGTTGAGCATTTTTAAAGGCTAAAAATTGAAAATGTACTCATTTACTCTCCCTCAAGTTGTAAATATTTGAGTGTCTTATATTGAAGCTGGAAACCTGTAACCATTGACCTCTATAGTAGGAAACACAAGTATGGAAGTCAATAGTTACAGGTTTCAACATTCTTCAAAATATCTTTTGTGTTCAACAGAATTATACAGCTTAAACTGGTTTTGAACAAGTCAAGGGTGAGTAAATGATGACAGAATTTTTGTTTTTGGGTAAACTATCCCTTTAAGAGAAAAGTAAAGTGTCGACCAAAGTGAAGTATAATGTTTCCACAGCTTGTAACTCTTGTGCAAAACTCTTAGTAATAAAATAAAACTATTGTTTGAACAAACATTGAATCCAAAACAATACAAATGCAATGAACAAAAGTAAATGGAAAATGTGCAAACTTCTACATAATAAAGATTATGCTGCACTGATAAAACAATTTATATATGCTGAATTTATACAAACATTAAATTTAGGAATGTTCAACTTGATTTGTTTGTTTAAATTCAGCCCAAATAAGTTGTTTACAATGACTTTAACTTAACTATTCTTTTTGCATCTGAACGCTTCATATGTTTTTGTATATAACTCATGTGCCTGACCATGTTTGGCTATAAAAGCACATCTATTTCTCTATAAACAGCTGCCGGTCACAACATAATGAGTCCTTTATGATTTTAAAACTATTTATTTTTCTCGTTTTAATTCAGTTTGATATTTAGTTTTGTGTTTCGTTTATTGTGAATTTTAAAATGTTATTTCAGTTAGCAAAAATGTTTATTGACCAATAGTTTTTTTATTCACTAAAATAAGTTTTGAGTTGTTTATAACTAATCACTTTAATTGCAAAATTAACATCAATTCTTTATGATTCAAAAGAATTTCTGTTGTAATCTGGTCAATTTATTTTCACAAATTGAGTTGAGTTTCAGATATAATTCACCATGACCTAAAGACTGATAAAGTCAAAATGCTAAAATTTCACAAAATCATAATGAAATAAATTGAAAAAATAGAGAAAGTAATAGCTGGTTACTTACTTTGTGACATGTTGAGTTGAATGAGGAATAAACAGAATTAAATGCTGATCAGAGTAAGAACTCCTAAATGTGTCTTTGACACTAGAAAGTACCGTCATGAGTAAATGAAAGAGAAAATTGACTTGTTCTAAATGATTGAAAGGAAAGAAGGGCTAGTCAGAGATCTGGAATAACTCGTCGAGTCACTAGTCATCTAGATAACAGCTGACTCCTTTTTCTCAACTGCATTTTATGTTCTTTAAAATTGGGTGTTTTAATTTCTGTGGGTTTCATTTAAGTCAAATTTAAGACTTTTTTTTTAAGACCATGAAGAATGAAATTTCCAACATAAACATAAGGCTGAACACAAAGAATTTTTTAAAATGACCCAGCATAAAAAAAAGTACTTTCCCCATCAAAAAAAAAAAAACTAATTCTAATTAGTTATTTCTTAGCCACGTATTTTAAATAGTGTCAAAACAAGCAGACTAGTTATGCACACTTTTTTTTTTTTTTTTTTTTTTTCCCAACAACTTTTTTTAAAAACTTTTTAAAAAATGTATGCACAACAGACTGTTGTAATATTAGTTATGAATATAGTTTTGCCAAAAGTTTGAGATCTATTGTTGGTGATTGGATGTGTGTTGGATCGATTAGGTAACTTTACATAAACAATGGAAAATTTAAGATCCGTTTAAAATGATTTAAGACCTTCAAGACAGTATATTAGTGAAATTTAAGACTTTTTTTTTTTTTAAGCTCTAAAACTTTGTTTTTTAAAATGACTTTTTACCTTGCACTTTTCTAAACATTTATTATTATTTATTTAGGATATGCGTTATCTGATTCCAATGATTATTTGCTCAATTGTTAAAATGACTAATTAAATAAGAATGAAATATTATGTCTTGTGTATTATATATTGTGTCTTTTGGAAGAGTGTACTTGCATTAGGATGATATTATATTGTAATTCTGGCATTGTAAATGCATTGTAAATGTCTTAAAATAACAATAATATCGTGTATTGTAATATGTTTTGGTGCAATATATTGTACAGCAAAAAATAGATATTGCGACAGGCCTATTACAAGCAGTACAATCAGTTGAATCGCTTTATAAACAGACACAGATTAATTTTATCCAGATAAGATTTTATCAAGATGCTTTTGATCATTTCAAATGTAATAAATGTAGTATGATCACTTGTGGTTTTAATATATATAATATAAATATTTAATATATTTTAATATATTTAAGTGAGAATAAGTATGTCGTTTTATAAGTAAGAATACAAGTATGTTGTTTAAGTGAGAAGTATGTTTAGGTGAGATTATAAGTATGCCATTTCATAAGTGAGAATAAGTTTGCTGTTTAGGTGATAGGTAATAAGTATGTTTCACTGAATAATGCTACAACATTTATTTTCACTAGTGTTTGAAACATTTGACACTTTATGCATTTAATATGTTTTTGTGTGTATAAAATAACCTTTTACATTTAAGTTTACTTTGGTGCAGGCGTCCCATTTTGATCCGTATGTAACTGTTTGTTTCTCTTTTGCTTCTCTTTGAGTGTGGCCAAAGAAAACACAGAGTTATTTTTTGCTGTTTGTACAAATGTAAAATATCTGAACCTGTCTGGGTGGAGTGAGTGATGATAGCCTTTGGCGTTTTCATCTAAATAACAACATTGATGAAGTACTGGAACTCTTAGTTACTTCCTCATAATCTGTTACCGTAAACCCTTACAAAAAATACCTTTAAACCCAGGGATGTTTCAGTTTTTCCTTTATGCATTCTCTAAATACCAAAAGCCGTTGTTTAAGGGTAGGGCAGGGCAGCATGATTAATCAAAGGTGAACTTCATGCGCATTTGGGCAGTAAAACCAGCTCAGTAATCAGCTGTACATCTCCAGCAGCTGCTTTCAGATTGAGCGTTAATGCTGATCTGAAAGCATGTGAATATGCAACATTTAATAACGTGGTTTTGCTCCAATCTCTCCTCATAACTCCAGTCGAGTGATTAAAACCATTCTGTGAGGTGATTTGTGTGTTTTATTAGTCATGTTGATTTAATAAAAGCAGGTAAATCCTCTTATGTTTAATTTTGTGACCTTTGGAGCACTCAATTCAGAGGGGCTCATCCCCATGCCCAAATTTACCCTCCGGAGTGACTGCTTTGAATGGATGAAGGTGTAGTGGTCAAAAACGCAATTCCAATGAGTCACAGTAAGACGATCAAAGAGGTGTGTTTTTGCACTTTGTGACTGCTAGTTAAACCCCTACAAAACACGCATGAATATATGAGTATATTGTGCAGGCTGCACAATTTATGCATGGATGTATGCACTCACTGGCCACTTTATTAGGTACACCTGTCCAACTGCATCAGAATGGGTAAGAAAGGTGATTTAAATGACTTTAAAGGTGGAATGGTTGTTGGTGCCAGACGGGCTGGTCTGAGTATTTCAGAAACTTCTAAACTACTGGGATTTTCATGCACAACCATCTCTAGGGTTTGCAGAGAATGGTCTGAAAAAGAGAAACTATCCTGTGAGCGGCAGTTCTGTGGGCACAAATGCCTTGTTGATGTCAGAGGAGAATGACCAGACTGGTTCCAGCTTATAGAAAGGCAAAAGTAACTCAATGTTGTTGGGATCAACCTTTGGGATGTAGTGTGATTTGCATCATGGATGTGCAGCTGACAAATACGTGATGCTATCATGTCAATATGGACCAAAATCTCTGAGGAATATTTCCAGTACCTTGTTGAATCTATGCCACGAAGGATTAAGGAAGTTCTGAAGGCAAAATGGGGGTGCAACCTGGTACTAGTAGGGTGTACCTAAAAAAGTGGCTGGCGAGTGTATGTATAATTTAAATTTATTTTAAAAGCATTTTATTTATTAAGATTACGGTCATGTATTTAGGTAAAGTCAAACTCTGAGGCTCCAGTTGTCTGTCTGTCTGTCTGTGTGACATTAAACAACTTTCATGTACAAAGGATAACGGCTGCTGGAAGGGCCCTTCAAAGTAGCCAGATTTGAGCATTTCCATTTTGAACAGCACTTCAATATGGCAGTCATGTGATTTGTGGGTGCTTCTCAATATCATTCCTCATTTCTTCGCTCCGAATTCATTAATTTCACCTTTAGGAGAGAGGAGGCGGCATGAGTGAGTATACATGGGTAGATCAGTTGTGGAAGTGTTTTGACTAAACGTGTCTTATGTTGTAAATTCTCCTTCCCTTCTCATTTGCAGTAATAATCGCTGACTATGCAGCAGCAAATTCAAACACATATTCATTTGAACATTAAGAGTAACTATTGTAAATGTGGCTTGTTTCAATAGTTGCTTTAAATTTGATATAACATTTTCAGCACAAATGAAAAAAAAGTGGCTTGTTTTAATAGTTTCTTTAATTTTGATATACTTCAGCACAAATCAACAGCAGTTAATAATTGGGGAAAATGTATTGTTTAGAAAAAATATAGCGCTTTGGGGTGGTAAAAAACTATTACAATAAAAAAAGAATTCTAATGTTTAATAATCCTGTTGTGCAAGCTAAATCAGTGGTGTGCAGAAATCATTAAATGTCGGCGCTTTGAAATTGCGCTAAAGGAAATGTTAATCATTTCACTTTTATTAAATTCCTTTCTCCATTTTACTTGCATCCTTTCCTTGCATTCTGAAGGGATGGAGTCACAATGCGAGGATTAAATAAGGATGCACAAATAAAAATTGAGAAGCATCTATCGTCTTGTTTTAAAAGCACTGATCGTCTCATCTTTGTGGAGTATTTGCAGTTTCTGCACGAGAGCACCCTCTACCCCAGTGATCATCAACTGGCGGCCCGCGGGCCAAATCCGGCCCGCTGAGCCGTTCAATCCGGCCCGCGACTGGATTCCAATATTGTGAGGATCTAAAAGAAAATAGTGGTCCACATTAGGGCTGTGCAATTAATCAAAATCAAATCGCAATCGCGATTTAGAACGTTGCGATTAGCTATTTATATTTTATTATATTATATATGTATATTATTTAACCTCCCACGCTCAGAGCAAATGCATGACTGCCGTGTGTGTGTGTGTGTGAGTGACAGTTGTCTGTGTGTGACACCCTTACTAGCCAATCGAATAAGCACACTTTTGTACTGCCCAATCAGAATTGCGTAACCGAAATATGCGAAACGCCCACAATAACAAACAGGAAAGCGCGAAGCAGGGGCGTAGATTTAGCATGGACGGAGAGGACGCGGAGGAGGACCAACTATTGAAATGTCCCCACCAATAATTTAATTAATGTCAGGCCAGCTTTTTGAATGGGTTATTTTTGCAGTTATTCGCCTGATTTTCTATTTAATTATGAGGTTAAATATTACATTTTAGTCACATTTTAAGAACTAATTTTTGCTGCATTATCTTGTCGGATGCTTATCATAACCACACTTTTTGATGTACCAAAATATATTTTAAACCATTTTGTCAAATTGCTTATCACACTATTTTACTATTTTAAGTGTTTATTTACAAATGTGCATTTAAACTGTAAGTTTAATATTACAGTTTTATAAAAAATAATGAAAATTTATAATAAAGAAATGAAAATATACTTTTAATATACAAATTTATTATCTTTCATCACACACACACACACACACACACACACACACACACACACACACACACATATATATATATAGATATATATATATATATATATATATATATATATATATACACAAGTACAATTTCAGAGAGGTTTGCTAATATAAGTTAATATCTTAAGCTCTTTTTTTTAAACTAACACTCACTGCATTTTAGCAGTAAGAAGCTAAAATACAGATTATTGAATTATTCACTTGACTACAAAATTAAATTCCAAATCAAATCGAAATCGCAATATCTGTCAAAAAAATAAAAATAAAAATCGCAAAAGTATAAGAATTAAAATGTATAAAGATTAAACAATGTTAAGCCAAAATTATATTTTTATTTGATTTTCTTCTTGGGGGTCCTGCCCCCAAGGAGACTGTCTCGTGAAATTCTGGCCCTCTGACAAATATAGTTGATGACCCCTGCTCTACCCTTTGGAAGAGATTTACTGCTGTTTGCAGACTAATCTCAATTTCATTTCAGTTAAGCGTGCAGCCCTACTTAAGGGGCCAGTTTATTCCGTTGTGGCGGCCTCTGAAATAGAGACTAAGCTGAAGGAAAATTAATGAATACTTAAGGGTGCATATTTGTAGATTAGGTGGCACATTGTTATCTTTTAGTACCATTACCTTTTGCAAAGGTAGTGCACCAGTGGCAAACTATGTAGATTGTTTTGTTTTTTTTGAGCGTGTAGTATATAGGCATGGGCCGGTAAAAGATTCTGACGGTATGATAACCTTGGATAAATATATCACGGTTTCACAGTATTATAATTACTGCTCTAAAATATATTCTGTTTAAATGTCTGGGTAAAAAACTAAAACTTGACCTTTTGAACACAATATGTTTTATTTTGAGAAACATTTAAAATATTTTGGAAGAGTAAAGATGTCAGGTTAAATGAATTATTGACTTCTGCTGTCTTCATTTGTTTCAAAAACATTTTGTCATGTAAACATTAAATACATTTTTTTACTATTTAAAATGGCATCTTTGACTATCTTTTCTGCTGAATATACCGCTGTCCTAAAAAACAAAGCAAACAAAAAAAAAAAAAACAATAAAAAACTGTACATATACTTTAGGAACGGTATTGCAGAAAATTTTGACTGTTTTAAAACCTTGACTTTTCCAAACCGCGGTATACCTTGAAAGCGGTTATCGTCCCATGCCTAGTGGTATATAGGATTGTTTGAAGGACCTGTGTTGCATGCATTTATTGTATTGCATTTATCTTTTGGTTTATATACAGTTAAATTATATACAGTCAGAATTGTTAGCCCTCCTGAATTATAAGCCTCCTTCAATTTCTGTTTAATGGACAGATGATTTTCAACACACTTCTAAACATATTTGTTTTAATAACTGATTTCTTTTCTTTTCCATGATGACAGTACATAATATTTGACTAGATATTTTTCAAGATATTAGTATATCTTCATCTTGAAGTGACATTTAATGGCTTGACTAGGTTAATTAGGCAAGTTAGGGTAATTAGGCAAGTCATTGTATAACAGTGGTTTGTTCTGTCGACACACAAAAAACCATATTGCTTATGAAGGCTAATAATATTGACCTTAAAATGGTTTTAAAAAAAAAAAACTGCTTTTATTGTAGCTGAAATAAAAACAAAAGACTTTCTCCGGAAGAGAAAATATTATAGGAAATACTGTGAAAAACTCACATCATTTGGGAAATATTTGAAAAAGAAAAAAATTCACAGGAGGGCAAATAATTTTGACTTCAATTGTGTAAATAAATCTTGATCAGATATCTTTAACTGATATGCTTAGTTCTTCTCATATTCCTGTGCATTTTTCCTTTTCTCCATAAGCTGTTCGACTAGCTCAGTGCTTTTCACGTCGCTCCTACACACATAAATCTTCTCCTTACACTCATCTAGAAACTTTTTCAGGTTCTCCTCAACTTCACACTTGTCAGAGTTATCATCTTTGCTGCCAATGAGCACCGCTAGCATATTCCCAAGCAGTTTCTCTCCAAATTTCTCCTTTAAATCTGCGATCATCTCCATCTCTTCATGTGAGAGTGTTTTGTCCTGCAGTACCATGAGGAACACACGTGGACCTGCGTATGATGGCTGCATCTCCTCCATACTGTCTGCTATCAGGTCAGGTCTTGGTTTAAAGACAAAAAGTTCTGGAGTGTTGACAATACAGACCATCTGATCGCCTACTCGAGCCACAACCCGATCACAGATGCTTCTTCCAGGCGTGAAGCAGTCATGCTGGAGGATACTGTTGCCTATCAGACACTTATCATCGCTGTTTAAGCCCAGCAGCACCACAGTGTTCATGCCTTCACCTCCAGACGGCTGGGCGTTCACGCTCTCCTCTATGAGAAAGTAAAAATATATATAACCATTGTTAGAACAGAATTCAGGTAGCACAGGGACTTTTGGAAATGCATGCTTTGTACTTCAACGTACATTTTAATGCGGTTTCTTGGTGAAAGTAACACTAGGGGGCAGTATGACGTCAATAACTTTTTGCTCCTTTTCGCACTAAAGATACAGTTGCAATCAGAATTATTTAACTCCCTGATTTATTTGCCCCTCTGTTTATTTTTTTCCCCAATTTCTGTTTAACGGAGAGAATTTTTTCAACATTTCTAAACATAATAGTTTTAATAACTCATTTCTAATAACCGATTTATTTTATCTTTGTCATGATGACAGTAAATAATATTTTACTTGATATTTTTCAAGACACTTCTATACAGCTTAAAGTGACATTTAAAGGCTTAACTAGGTTAATTAGGTTAACTAGGCAGGTTAGGGTAATTAGGCAAGTTATTGTATAATGATGGTTTGTTCTGTAGACTATTGAAAATATATATAGCTTAAAGGGGCTAATAATTTTGGCCCTTAAAATGGGTTTTAAAAAATTAAAAACTGCTTTTATTCTAGCCGAAATAAAACAAATAAGACTTTCTCCAGAAGAAAAAATATTATCAGACAAACTGTGAAAATTTCCTTGTTCTGTTAAACATCATTTGGGAAATATTTAAAAAAGAAAAAAAAATTCAAAGGGGGTTCAAAATGCAACTGTATTTGCAAGGAAATATTATTGCTGAATAAAGCATGATTTAAGATTTTAAATAATGTATATATAATATATTAAAGTATATATCTTATATGATGCATCTATAAAAGAACTGTTAGAACAGACTTTAGGTTGCACAGGGTCTTTTGGAAATGCATGCTTCAGCCTATTAAGCATTATTTTTGTTCAGTTCTTTGCACACCATCAAATAAATACCACAAGACAACTTGGATAGTTGACGCAAATGTATTTAATTACAAATCATAGGTACTTCTATCTCCTTCTATCTACACTTTTCAGGTGTGGTCAGTTTGCTTGGTAGCTTACTTTTTTCAAGGTGTTGTACTTATGATGCAAGTTCGAGTTTGAGTCCGGTGAAGGACAGTTAAAAAAAAAAAAGCAATGTAAAATCAAGGTAAAACTATGTGGTTGCTAGTGGTCTAACGGATCACAAATCTCACGGTTTGGATCACTATGGTTTTTGAGTGACTGATTGTCACTCAATGAAAACATTACTGCAAGAAACTTTTGATTTTAACAAACATAAGATTTTTAATAAAAATGAAGAAATAACCATTTGAACAAAACAAAGTAAAATACACAATTCTGTGAAAAATGGTCTTTGCTACTGTTGCCGATAAAGCTAAATGTACACTGTAAAAAATAAATCTGTAAAATTTACGGTAAAAAACTGTGGTTGCCAGTATTTAACCGTAAAAATTACGGTACAAACCGTAAAAGTAAATTCTCATTTTTACAGTAAACTACCGTATTTTATTAATTTATAGAGATAATATGTCTGTATTTTAAATTAGCAACATCTACACATCTTTTGTTACACAGAGAGACAGGTTAACACAGCCATATTGCAGGTGGTGATGAGAAAGTTCATACGTAACGAACCAATGCTCATCACAAACAACTTTTCCCACAATCAGAAAAGTGTATCAGTGTAAAGAAGATGCTCAGTGTCATTCACACAGCTACTAAACACCAGTATGGTAACACGGATAAAATTAAAGTCATGAAATAAACATCGTTTATCAACATTAGATGTAACATAACTCACTAATATACATTACTGATGGGGAAACAACTAAAATGATGTATAGTAATGTCAACAAAAAGCATAAAAAGTGATGTGCCATGCAGGGAATTCTGGGAAAGTCAATGTACCAGTATTGGCCGTATATATTGAGGAAACATACTGTTAAGGTTACGAATTTGTACTGTAGCATTTTTACAGGTTTTTTTTTTTTTTCCCGCAGAAATCACCACCATTTTTTACAGTGTATGAATCTAGTACAACACTTATTTGTTTAGTCTCATTTTCAATTGATTCAATAATTAACTCATAAATCTTCATTTCATTACTAGATGAATCATTTTTGAAGAACTATTCAGTGATGTATTTTTGATGGTTTTGTCGCCACCTATTGGTTTAGTTTAACAAAACCAATAGGTGGTTTTGGTTTATTATTATTGTTATTGTTATTATTGTTATTGTTGTTGTATTTTCAGATGCAATTAATGCATTTCTTAATGTTAAAGTTTTTTGTTTTTCCAGCAAAATACAATCTCAGTAATATGCTTAGTGTACCTAAAGCATCTGGATTTGGCCTAGTATATTCATTTCAAATAATTGCAAAACGTTACCTTGCTTTGGCTGTTCTGGCTCATCTTTTTCCTCTGGATTAATATGCTTATTAATGTCAACATTTGACCTATAACATAATGATACATATGTATGAAAATAGACAATGGCACATTTTCATCTATTTATTTGTTAAACTTGTAGAAGTCTACCTGTCAGGATCATTATCTTGTTTCTCTGGCAGAAGTTGTCTGACCAGATCGACTCCTCTCATATCTTTGCTGAAAACACACATTCTTTCATTACATTCGTGCAAAATCTGTTTGAGACTCATCTCTGCTGTGTCGCGAGACTCTTCTGATGACTCTTTGCTATCGATCAGCACCACAGTGATATTTTTCACAATCTTCTCTCCAAATCTCTCCTTCAGTTTGGTGAACATCTCCATTTCTTCATCGGAGAGTTGTTTATCTTGGAGTACCAGCAGGAACATGCGTGAACCGGGGTATGATGGCTTCATTGCCTCGATAGCATTAATTTCTGGCTCTTGGTTTGGTCTCCAGAAAAATTCAGGGGTGTTTATGATGTAGAGCAGCTCGTTCCTGACTCTTCCCAGAGCTTTTTGGTACATGCATTTTCCTGGCTGGAAGCATTGGGATCCAAGCATTGCATTTCCTACAAGGCATTTATCAGTGCTGTTTTGTCCCAGAAGCACAACAGTGACAACACTGTCATCGGCTGAAACGTCACCTGCAGATTTATATTCTCCTGTGAAGGATTAAAATGGTTGACTTATAACAATATGAAAATATAACAATGGGCATAATGCTCAAAATTGGCAAAAGAAATCTACAATTACGTTTTACCTTTTGGCATGTTGAATTTCAAGTCTGTTTAGCAGGCTGTGGAAAACACCTTTTGGTTAGGTCCGTAAATGTAGAGAAGCAGGAAGAGAGTGAGCAAATGAAAGAAAAAGCAGCTTCATGCATTGCTAAAAAAAACAAACCAGTGGCGTCACAGTCTTACTAATAAGGGACACGCAAAGAAATAGTTTCAGTCATCGCTGAGAGAAACTGTTGGAAATGGGCTCCAACTTGTGTCCGTGTTGTCGGCGCCAGAGGGATTCCTCTCCATCTCCGAGAAGTAAGTTTGGGGCTTTTTATTTTTTATTTTTGGGTATTTAATGTTTAAAAATGACTGTAAAAATAAGAATGTAAAGCATGCAGGTGCATTTCAATAAATTAATGTCGTCAAGAAGTTGATTTATTTCAGTAATTCAGTTTAAAAAGTGAAGCTCATGTATTATATAGATTCATTGCACGAAGACCGATACCTTCCACCTGTAGACTGAGGGATTTTTGTTTTCTAGTACAAATACCTAACGATTTAAAAACAAAGTACAATTACTTGAAGCAAAATGAAATGTAAAGAATATAATTAATTACGAACTCCTCAATTCGTTGAATTCATGATTAAAATGACTAGAGAAAACTATAGTTTTATTTTTTTTACTTCATTGGCAGACATTTTTGTATTGATTTAAGCATAGAATTAGGGGAGAGCGTGGACGAAAGTAACTTTTTTTCATAACCTAATTTAAAAAAATGTTTTTAGCAGAAATATATTTGTGCTGTGGTTACTAACGCACAACAGTGGTCTCTCAAAATCAGCTGTTATTTTGTATCAATGTAGAGTAACTGCAATATAACTTCACTTTAACCACAAGTTGCATGTTGTTACTTCTGAACCCATCAGCAGGGATGAAAGTAACACACGGTTGGGTCAAAAGTAACACAACAATATGTGCTAGATTTACTGGCTTAATCATGTTTCTTTTTTAAATATATCTGACTATGACCTTCTTAATATTAACTGCAAACATATTTCGTCCTTTGTTTGCCCAAAAAATTAAACAGCATTTTTATTTTAAATTTCACTGTCATCAAATGTTTCAAAAGCAGTCCAACAATGCAAAATGTAAACAGGTTTTTATAATTTTTGAATATTTTTATTTTATTATTTTTGGCAATATGCAATAGTCTTATAAAACACGAGTCAAAACACTGAAAACTAACGTAGAAGTGAAAATAAGGTTCGTCTATTAGCTGTCGGACATTAATAACAGTGTTACTGTCGTCCCCACAGGAACTCTTCCCATTTAAACCTGATTTATATTTTAAACTGGAAAAACTCAGAGATTGCAAACTTAAGGATGTGTTATTGCACTAAATAACACATGAAAAGAGAAACAAATTTTAATAGGGAAAAATTTTACTTTTTGCACTTAAAAACAGAAATTTGGTCCTAACTGCGGGACACGGTCCCAAAATCAGCTGATATTTGGCAGCTCCATCAGGGGTTGCATGCTGAATGTGCTGTTATAGCCTGGAAATCAAATGTTGTCATGGCTTCGAGAAAATCGCTTCGTTACTTTCATCCCTGCTTTTTCACAAAACAAATTTTATTATCTTACATTTATTTTGATTCTATATTAGTTATAAGTGGTTTCATGTATTTCCTTTTTCTTCTTTACAGTTTTACTCTTTGGACTTCCAGTAAAACAAAAGTTGAATAATTGAGGAATACAAATGAGTAAATTTAGCACATTTCTAAAAAACTGACATATAAACAATTTTCATTCAGAAATCGCTAGTCAGATTTGCAAATAACAACAAAGAAATAAGAAGTATCAAGTTTTGAAGTGTAAGAAAAATATAGAGTTTTCTTGTGAAATTCTAGCAATGTTTATTTAGAACTTAATAAAATAAAAATGATAAAAAATACTTTGACATATTATAGAAACTTTATCTGCTGTTTAAGACACAAAATTCAGTGACTACGTTTAATGCACTAACTATTAAGAGTTAACGGTTAAACAATTTATTTTTCTAAAACATATGCCAGAGAAATAAGGGGTCATTCCGCTGTGGCGAAAGCAGTGACTATGCCGAAAGAAAAAGTGAGTTTTTCTCACTTCATTGCCTGCCATATTTGTTTTGTATAAAGCATAACATGACTTGATGGAACTTTCATTAAATATTATTTATCTTGTGATATTTTGCTTCAAAAGTATTTATATCTTGTTTTTAAGAATGTTTAAATATTTGCACTGGAAAAGTGAAATGAGCATGAAAAACTATAAACCGAAAAATGCATATTTAATATGATTCAATGTAATGGTGGCAAAAATAAATAGTTTTGCATTTTAGGCATGATCTGGCATCTTCTGTTTCTGCATCTAAGATGGATTTATCTGTAATAGCTGAATCATTTTGCCCTTTATTTTTTAGTCTTAAAAGGTCAGACACTTCGCATCGTGATGATTGGAAAAACAGGAGTGGGGAAAAGCGCTGTGGGAAACACTATCCTTGGCAGAGAGGTTTTTGATTCAAAGCCTTCTGCAAACTCAGTCACCGAATCATGCCATAAAGCATCAGTTTATGATACAAGAGAAATTCAAGTGATCGACACACCTGGAATCCTGGATACCAGCAAAACCAAAGACATCATCAAAAAAGAAATTGTGAAATGCATTAAGGTCTCCGCACCAGGTCCTCACGTCTTCCTGCTGGTGTTACAGATCGGCCGTTTCACCTCTGAAGAGCAAAGATCTGTCCAAGCTCTGCAGGAGCTGTTCGGGGAAGAAGCTTCAAACTACATGATCGTGCTCTTCACTCATGGAGATTCACTTAGAGGTCAAACTATAGACGAGTATGTAAAGGAAGGCCACATCGAGCTCCGCAGAGTCATCCAGAGTTGTGGTGGTCGATATGTGGTGTTCAATAACAATAGTATGAGGGATCGTGCTCAAGTCAAGACATTAATTGATAGGATCGATCAAATGGTGGCAGTAAATGGAGGAGAATGCTACACTCAAGAAATGTTTCGAGAAGCAGAAGAAAAGATTAGGCAACAGAAAGAGCAAAGAGAGATTGCAGAGCTTCAGGAATATCCGTTTAGCTTTCTCGAGATTCTTGAAAACAGAGTCATTGTATTCCAAAGGATTTTATCGGAAGGCTATCGTGAAGCGTTTGCTATTGAGAGTGCATTTAACAAATGAACTAAAGACACACCCGGGGTCTAGTTTATAAAATGTTCATTTTGAAAGATCATTTGGCAAAAGTGTAATTCAAAGAAATGTACTTGCGCACAAAACTCATTCATATGCCTCTTGTCTAAGAACATTTTCCCATATTTATTTAAAGAAAAAAAAAAAAAAACTCAAATGCACGTTTAAGGGCATGTCGAGCCAACAAGCGGTGATAAAAGCATTTTATCCTGGGTTCACACCAAAATTAGTGTCAAGTATTCTTGCGAGTTACATATGAAGGCAATGCAAAGGTGTTTTTTTTTTTTTTTTTGTATGTAAACACAAACTCCGGTTTTAGTTGTCACACGACTATGCTGTCACTGGAGTTTTTGAAACTGAAAATCTTCACCTCGGCCGGAGTTTTCAGTAAGTTTGGGTTTTGGTCACCTGATATTGTGTTGCTTTCATGTGGATGAACGGCCAACCTGTGTTAATACACACACCCTAATTATCTAATAATTGATTAATTAATTAAGAAGTATTTGCATTTCTATGCTTGAGAATGACAAGCACAAAAATAAAAAAAAAATCGGGAATTGAGGTCCTGCTGGCGGAGGAAACGCTCCAAATAGAACACTATAGAAAGTAAAATTGGACATTTCATTCATTTTCCTGTTCATCAGGGGTTGCCACAGCAGAATGAACCACCAAATTATCCAGCATATGCTTTAAGCAGCGGATGGCCTTCCAGCTGCAATCCAATACTGGGAAACACCCATACACTCTCATTCACACACATGCACTACAACCAATTTATTATTATTCAGTTCCCCTATAGTGCATGTGTTTGGACTTGTGGGGGAAACAATAGCATCCGGAGGAAACCCACTCCAACACAGGAGAACATGCAAACTCAAACTCAAACAGAAATGCCAACTGACCCAGCCGGGACTCGAACCAGCAACCTTCTTGTTGTGAGGCGACAGTGCTAACCACTGAGCCACCGTCTAGCCTTGGACATTTCATATCAAAAAAACTAAATTTGGAATTTGGAGTCCATGTTTACGGTTTTACTAATGCTGCTCAAATATGCCTTTATTATACTGATACAATAAATATATTTTGTTGAAATGTAACTGATTTAAATGACAAAAACAATATTTAAGGCCAGTTCTGGGTTTCCACAGAAGCAGCAGATGATTACTTATTATTTTGGATTTTTGGTATTATTTATTGTGGATTTTATGCATTAGTAAATCAAGACATTGCAAATTCTCTTGTAAAAAACAAACAATATAAAATGTGTAGCATTCTTAACATTAGACTATTTAAAGGTCAATTAAATCTTACAAAAAGTCCCTTGAAAAAAATCAGACTACACACAATCTTACAATGCTTTGTTTATAATGAATGAAACATTCATTCATTCATTTTCTTTTTGGCTTAGTCCCTTTATTAATCTTGGGTCGCCACAGCGGAATGAACCGCCAACTTATCCAGCATGTTTTACGCAGCAGCTGCCCTTCCAGCTGCAACCCATCACTGGGAAACTTCCATACACATTCACACGCGTACACTACGGACAATTTAGCTTACCCAATTCACCTGTACCACATGCCTTTGGACTTGTGGGGGAAGCCGGAGCACCCGGGAGAACATGCAAACTCCACACAGAAATGCCAACTGACCCAGCCGAGGCTCGAGCCAGCAACCTTTGAATGAAACATACAGCACTTTTATTAAATGTTCAAAAAGCTGCAGTACCCTGACTTTGCCAAAAGTAAAAGTGTGTACCTGCTCAAACCTTGAGGTGGCAGTAAGTTGTTTTTACACCGTAAAGACGTGTAAAGTTTTTATGAATATGAAGGTTTCTCTGCATTTCATCATACACACACTCTAAGATCAAGTCTAAGTGGACGCGCACTTTCTAAAAGAGGCCCCTGGTGTTCATCTTTAGTGGTTTTATATTACTCGTTATTCATTTATATGATGTTACGCAATGTGCACTAAATTCAGCAGAGGGAACATTAAGAATGAATGTTTATTTATTTTTTATTTTTTACTCCAACAGATGTTGTATATGTAGCTTTATCTTATACTTTTACAAATTAAGATCTCCGTGAAATAATTGTTTCGATTTTGTTAGTGTATTTAAAGGGATAGTTCAGACAAAATTGAAAATGGTTATTTACAAACCTGGTCACAAACCTGTTTGAGCTGCTTTTTTTTCTGTTGTAAACAAAGACATTATTTTGGAAAATGCTGGAAACAATTGACTTTCATACACTGTAAAACCCGGCAGCCAACTTTATTAAATAAAATTAGTGTAGTTAACTCAAAATTGAGTTAATTCTCCTCATTTGAAAAGTTTTGAACTTGGTGTTGAAGATAACGCTCCATTCACACGGGACTTCAGCGTCAACGCTTGACAGAGGGCGTGTCTGAAGTTGGGGTTGACGCGAACGTCATAGCAGCGTCAGCCAATGAAATTAGTCAGCAATAGGCCACTGTCTGAGCTCGTGTATTTGCATACAGCGATCTGATTGGCTGTCGCTTCCGTGGGCGCTTAAAGTTGAGCAAGTGCCAACTTCTGCAGCGAGCAACGCCTCTGAAGCGGCGCCGACGGATCCACAATGCAGTTCGGCAACGCCTGACGTCACCCATTCAAAGTGAATGGGAAGTGTTGAAGCTGACGCCCCGTGTGAATGGGCCGTAATGAGTTAAGTTCCTCATTACTTCAACTTAAATAGAGTAAGTTCACTGTACTCGTATAGATTAGTTTAACTCAATTGGTTTGTAGCAACTTGTTTCCTCAAACGGTTTGAGTTACCTTAGACCAACTAAGTACTGTAAAACCCAATAAACTGAGTTCTCTTCATGTATCGGGTTTTACTGTGCTCAAATTTGCTTTGTTCACTCAAATGGATTGTTCACAGTACTCATTGGGATTTGTTTTTGAACCTGAATGGTTTGTTGCAATCGGTTTCCTTAAATAATTTGAGTTACCTCAACTTTTTGGGTTTTACAATGTAGTATTTGTCTTTCCTGTTATGGATGTCAAGCTTTACCAGTTTCTTAACATTATTCAAAATGTCATCTTTTTCTGTTTAATAGGAAAATGTAAACTCCTAAGTATTTGGAAACACTCGAGGGTCAGTAAAGGGTGAGAAAATGTTCAATTTTGGGTGAATTATCCCTTTAAAGAAATGATTCCTGTAGTTTAAGCTGTCATTTAAAATTAATGTAACTGTGAAGCAAATATAGTAAACAATGACATGTAATCTTGCTAATCTTTCATGAAGGCACTGTATTATGTTATGCTGTATGATTTATGAAGTGTTTCTAGAGTTTTAATTGAACAATACACTCATGCATCAGTGGTGTGACTGATTGCATTTAAAATGTGTAATTGTACTTGACTAATGTATCCTATTACTATACAACAAAAAAAGCACTTTAATCATGATCTTTTATGATTTGATGATATTTATCTGTTAAGATGTTAAGAATTAGTTGTACTCTGTAAATAATTTAAAATTGTAAAGTTGTTAAATGCAAGTAAAATCACACTGTAAAAACAAGTGTTTATCATGTGATTTATTTATTTATTTTTTTTAAATATTTATTTTTATTTTACTTTTTATAATTATGTTTATGGATAGTTAAAAGTAAAAATGCAGTAAAACCACCTCTTAATAATATATAAATAGCATAACAGGGCTTGAAATTGCGACTATTTTGGACGCATATGCGCCCGAAATTTAATCTATGCGACCTCATAATATATTTGGGAGCATTTGTGCGACTGCATGTAATGGTTGTAGTGCAACTTTTTTGATTTTTTTCTAAAAACGTGCTGAATCGGACTTCCCTGCCGCTATATTGGTTCATATTAGCTGTCAATCACTTAAGGCTTCCCGCTGTCAGATAACAGGGAGCTTATAAGGGTGCCAGCCGAGATCAATCGAGTGTTTTCGGAGAAGGTGCCCAAATCTCGATGCGTTGCATTCACTGCGTGTTCAGCACAAATCTCTGCTAAATGTAACACTGTACACAACATCACCAAAGAAGCTTGCCTTTACCAAGTTTAAACTGAATCTGCGACTCATAACAAAGAACTGTATTATTTCTGGTGCTCCTAAATTTTTTCTGGTGCTCCTAAATTTTTGAAGTTGGTAAAGTAAAGTAAAAAAAAGTTAATTTCGAGCTCTGCATAAGAATGATTTGTATTTATTGTTGGACACTTATCCTTATAAAGTGGTATTTTTAATATGAAATTATGCATGTTTTTATTTCTACATGAGTTGTTTATTTTCTGGGACTTTTTTAATAAATGCGGTTACACCAAAGGACAACACAACTTAATCTTACACTGATTCCAGAATAGGTAAATATGTAAAAACAAATTCATGAGCTTCATAGGGGGCTTCAGTCACACAATCTCTTATATGGGTTATTGCAACTGCTCATGAAACACAAAATGCACTCTTGAGCACAAAAATTGATGACTTGTTGTGCTGCTTCACTCTATGAATCTCTGCATGAAAGTCTTCAGGATTTCTTTATTTTTCTGGTTTTGGAAGCATATGAATGTAAGAACAAACATGATTTATAAGTGAAATATTCTCTAAACTATGTAAATTCATCAAGCCAAATTTTGTCTTGTATATTTGTTATTATTAAATTATTATTATTGTATTATTAAGTGTAATAAATTCTAATAATTTTTTAATCGGGCTAGTGAAAATTTTTTCCAGCTGGGATTTTTAGCACACTGACGTGTCATCTGAGCAATACCACAACAGGGTCGACAAAGAAAAAAGTTTGAGAAATTTTCAATTCCCTTCAAAAGCCAGGTGAGCAAAATAAGTACATGTTCCCCACTAAAGGCTTCATTTCTCATTATGTAGTTTATGACAAAAGATATACTACGTCTTCACGGTGTTTCCATGTCACTTCTCGCGTGTGTTTGGTTGTGAAACGTAGTTTGGACAAAGTTGTCGGCGATTCTTCCTATTTTAAAGTCAGGCAGTGTGAAACCATATAAGCTTAACCAAAGCACACAGTCTGAGCCGAAAGGAGCCATGATTAGTTCACCCTTTCGAGTCTTCTGGTTTTTGAGTCATTCGTTCATCATGTGACAGCATGTAAAGAAAGAGGACTCCAACCCGAGGACTCTGGAAATTATTGGATCAAATCTTTTTCTGGCTCTAAATGCATATGATTGGCTTCTGTCTTTCACGTGATGAACGAATGACTCAAACTGAGCACTCGAGTGATGAACACATCAAATCTTTTTCTGGCTCTGGCTGCATATGATTGCATATGATAACGAATGACTCAAATTGAGGACTCGAGTGATGAACGAATCAAATCTTTTTCCGGCTCTGGCTGCATATACAGTATGATTGCCTTCTGTCTTTCATGTGATGAACAAATGAATCAAATTGAGGACTCGAGTAATGAACGGATCAAATCTTTTTCTGGCTCCGGCTGCATATGATTGGCTTCTGTCTTTCACATGAAAAAAGAACGACTCAAAACCCGATAGAGGATTCAAAAGCAATCCTTCTAATCTTCTACTCCACCTGCAAAAATGTGCACATGCTACCTTGAGCGAATCACTCTGAGAGTACTCCTTGTTCTCGAGTCGTACAAACGATTTGTTCAAAATGAAAGAAACGTAGTGTATGAGTGTGCGTTTCAGTGTGAGTGCATAGGTGTTCACTAGTACAGGGTTGCAGCTGAAAGGGTATCTGTTGTGTAAAACATATGTTGGAATAGTTGGCGGTTCATTCTGCTGTATCGACCCTTGATAATCAGGGATTAAGCCGAAGGAAAATGAATGAATGAATTGTTTATCTTGTTGGACATTTTCAATAAAAACGGGTGTCGCACCAAAGGACAACAAAATGTAAATTATTGTTTATAGTGATTCTAGAATAGTTAAATATGTCAAAACAAATTCATGGGCTTCAGTCACATGGGGCCTGTTTCAGAAAGGAGGTTAAGTGTATTTTAACCCTGAAATGAGAGAAACTCTGGGTTTTCCGTTTCAAAATGGCAGGTTTGTCAAACTCGAGAAAGCAGGGTAAATCAAGCCTGTTTCTGAGAGAGAGGTAACTTTAACTCGGGGTCACTTACCGTGGAGAACTCTGTGAACCTAACCTGGTCAGGAGCAGGTTTTATTCTCTAAACTCAGAGTTTCTGTCGGTCTCATCCCCTTTTTTAAAAGACGAAGCGGTATTTCTCAGCTTAGCCTTATGTTTCAACCCACCTATTTTATGTGCATTTTGGATATGCACAAAAAAAAATTAGTTGACGGATACGCCAAGATGCGCATAACTTTTGAAAATAGGCATAAAAAAACATGTGCATAACTTTTGAAAATAGGCATATAAAAACATGTGCATAACTTTTGAAAATAGGCATGAAAAACATGCGCATAACCGAGTAGGATAAACTTTTTATTCGATAAGAAAAGATGGGCATAAACTACGATAGAAACACTTACTGAACAAATTCCAGTATACGCATTAAAAAAGGTTTGTTATAAGAGATCATACGATGATCAAAATGTGTGTGAATGGATAAACCAGCTGGCTGAGCACATTGTAAAACATCAAGGCCCAGTTTCACAAACAGGGCTTAGATTAAGCCAGGACTAGGCCTTAGTTAAATTAGGCTATTTAACCCACATATATAAAAATGGCCTTAGAAAAATATATTACTGGTGTGCACCTGGAGAAAAAAAATGACACTGATGTATTTTAGGACAACTCACTGCAAGTTATTTTGAGTTTAGACAGCTCAAACATGCAATTTAATCTTGACTAGCCTTAAATCTTGTTTGTGAAACCAGGGGCAAATGTATGTATTCTAAAACGCCTTAACCGTTTCAGTATTATTATATTATTAATTACCTCCAGAGAGTCTGCAGCATGTCAAGAGCGTCTGTTCTCCACGTCTCATGCGCGTCTCAAACGCCACCACGCGTTCATTGTGTGCCGGCATTGTCTTCTGAGGCGCAAGTCATTTATTAAATAAAGAACAAGTTCACGCAGCTTCTTCTACCGCATTAAATTGTGTTTTTACTGTTGATATTTGGCGCCAGTTAATGAGGAAGTGACAATTTTGTTCTCGTTGGATGGAAGTGCTGCATTACTCGCACATCTTTTATGCGAAATTCCAGTTTTGCACATAAATTTAATTCGCATTCTTGGGTGGAAACATAGCTAATACATTTCAGTCACAAAAAGAACAAAGTCACGTACGAGAATAGTTTGTCCTTTTTTATTAATTAATTAGCTTAAATTCACTGACCTTCCACAGGCACATGTAACATTACTAACTAGATTAATGGGATTATTACTCCTTCTAAAAAGCAATAAAAAAGGCAGACACACAAGTGCACTTTTAAATCTATTAAAACTGATCAATGTGTGTAAACGTGGGAACCTTAAATTAAACATTTCCACTAAACATTGAGCAAAGGTTATCTGCATTCTTGTTTTGTCAAATTTGTTGTAGAAATGCATTAGCCTATTTTATGTAATTTAATGCAATTACATCTGAAATGACTTCAAAATTATGGCCAATTCCCACTTTTTCAAGTAAAATTTTAATAAACGTCACACATTACATTACTTTATTATACTTATTTAAATACTTTAAATGTAAACTTGCGCTTTAACTTGAGCCGCTATGTTTTCCTACGCTAACTGTCTCTGTTTCACTGACGCAGTGGTGTTGCTTTTTAAATATATGGTCATATTTGCTATAACTTTGCATGAGCACATCAAGTTCAGCTGGAGAACTCGTAATATCTGCGCTCCATTGATAATGCCTTTTTATAGTCGCGGTGTGCGCGCTTAACTCTGAATTGGTCTACTCAAAGTTGATTGACCCAACTCAGATCAGCTATTCTGAAACCGAAAACTCTTGAGTTTTTAATCTCTCGGTAAATCAACTCAGAGTTCAAGTTTAAACTCCGAGTTGGTTGAACCTCCTTACTGAAACAGGTCCATGATCTCTCACATGAGTTATTATAACTGCTCATGAAACTCACAAAAGGCTCTCTCATCCAAAACAGAGCACAAAATTGACAACTTGTACATTGTTGTGCTGCTTCACTCTGTGAATATCTGCATGAAGAAAAGTCTTCAGGATTTCTTTGTGTGTTCTATGGTTTTGTATGCATATGAATATAAGGACAAATATGATTTATGGGTGAAATATTACCTTAAGTACATGAATTCATCAAGCCAAATTATGACTTGAATTATTTGTGTCTGTATAAGACTTTCCTTAATCAGTAAATAATTAGTGATTGATTAGTTAATTCATTATTTTGCTTGATCAGGAGAATCATATCTCTGCATATGGATATGTTTTGTCAAAAATACACCAGCCTGGTCTCTTGTTTTATCATAAGTATTATTGTTAAATGAAGTAAATAGATACCATTTATTGTAATGCTGTACAATGGGTGTGTAAAATAGCAGTGTTGGTACAGTAGGCCTCTCTCCAGGCAGTCACATGGGTTGCTCTGTGTTTGTTTACTCTTACTGATCAATGAAAACATCAATGATGTTACAACTCTGAGGACCAATTATAATTGTTTAGATTTGTGTTTCATGTGTTATTGATATTGCTGATATTCATGATCCTCCACTGAAATGTTCATTAAAGGTGTGAAATATTGTAAAGGCGTCCACACAGCACTGAAGTGATGCAACACTGCCACAGATACAATGAGTTCAGCTTTCATGTGTGACCTGTGCATTGGAAAAAAATGCATGATGGCTTCATAAACTAGCCTGATACATCATTGATTCACTAGTGTTTCCTGAACATTATTTACCTTAAACATCTTCTCCATGAACTCACAGTGTAATAAATGTAGACATTAGAAACAAAAGAAACAATGTAATCACTACCAAATTTACTTTATTATTCATAAAAGTGATCTTAATAGTAATTATATTTCAATTAATAGTTTTAATAGTATCATGTATAATATCTACCAGTATGAGAGACAGATTTACCAGTTTAATTACAATTCATGTTCTGTAAAAATATTGATCAGAGAGGATGTGAGCTGACATATTGTCAGAGTTAAGATGTGTTTAACTGTCTTTTTAAACCAGGGGTAAAATAAAGCATAAACCAGAGGATTCAGTCCTGAATTGGCATATACAACCCATGTCAAAACACTTATAGCTGTGGAAGAGTTTACAGTTAATGTACAGATATAGTAAGGAATCCAGCAAAGCATATAAACGGACACAATGATTCCTAAAGTCAGAGCAGCTTTACGCTCAGATTTTCTTTTCAGTGAACCCTCGATTACACATTTACCACCCTTCATCAGAGAGTTTATAACTTTCACTTGCTGATGAACAACACAGAAAATCCTCAAATATAAAGTGATGATCATGATACAGGGAAAAACAAAACAAACAAACAGATCAGTGACTATCCAACTAAAACTCATCATGACTGAACACTCTCCATAACATTCATCTGTTCTGTGTGAGGTGTCAAAATATCTATTATAAATTACAAGGGTAGTGATATAAGTTGAGTAGTAAGCCCAGCTTAGACAGATACTCATCAACATGTTAGTGATGGTTATTTTCTGTGGGTACAGTAAAGGGTGACACACAGCCGCATAACGATCAACAGCAATTAAAACTAAATTACCAAGAGATGCTGAGGGAATTACCCCAATTAATATTAAAGTAAATCCACAGAAAGTATCTCCAAAGTACCAACACTTGTCAATCAATTTGATGGCCTCCACAGGCATCACAATAAGACCTATTAACAGATCAGCCACAGCCAGAGAGAGAACAATCATGTTGGTTGGAGTGTGAAGCTTCTTGAAGTGAGAGATGGAGATGATCACCAGCAGGTTCAGAAACACAGTCCATGCTGACAGAAATGTCACAAACAAATATACGATATTATATCCACCACTTGAGCGTTGTTCCTTGACGCATGATGAGTTGATGTCAGGAAAGCAGTATTGAGTCTCCTGATCCTCTGTCTCATAGGCCATGAGTGAGTCTCCTCCTGTTAGGAGTTTGTTCTGCTCTCCTTTCTGTCCTTTCATTTATACAGTGTCTGGATCAGATTGACCAACCCATCCACCGCCCACTCTGATGTAAAAAAATTAATCAATAAATAAAAAAAAGGTTGTACTCCCAATCCACTTTTTCTTGCCATAGTTTTTGTAATGTTACCAGCCGTCTGCAGCATTTTTGATATTTTTCATCTCAGTTTGATGACCCTCACAATATAATATATTAAAATAAAGAACTGAGCCTCTGCTTTTAAACAACAAAAGTATTTTATTCAATCCTCGTGTTAAGAACAAAACAATTGTTCCCAGAAGTTGCAGAACCTGTTCTTAATACTTTGAATTCATCCCTATTTTTAACATATGTGCCTACATTTTTTAAACTAGTCGTGTAGACCTATTTCAAGCCTGTCTTTACTATCAAAGTTACTAGAAAATAAGAAAAATAGTTATGAATGCTCCAATCACCAGATCGTGCTTCCATTTCTCTCTTAATGTTTTTGGACATCAGTGCCATAACATTCTCATGCCATAACATGTACATAATAATATATACAGGGAGTGCAGAATTATTAGGCAAGTTGTATTTTTGAGGATTAATTTTATTATTGAGCAACAGCCATGTTCTCAATGAACCCAAAAAACTCATTAATATCAAAGCTGAATATTTTTGGAAGTAGTTTTTAGTTTGTTTTTAGTTTGAGCTATTTTAGGAGGATATCTGTGTGTGCAGGTGACTATTACTGTGCAGAATTATTAGGCAACTTAACAAAACACAAATATATACCCATTTCAATGATTTATTTTCACCAGTGAAACCAATATAACATCTCAACATTCACAAATATACATTTCTGACATTCAAAAACAAAACAAAAACAAATCAGTGACCAATATAGCCACCTTTCTTTGCAAGGACACTCAAAAGCCTGCCATCCATGGATTCTGTCAGTGTTTTGATCTGTTCACCATCAACATTGCGTGCAGCAGCAACCACAGCCTCCCAGACACTGTTCAGAGAGGTGTACTGTTTTCCCTCCTTGTAAATCTCACATTTGATGATGGACCACAGGTTCTCTATGGGGTTCAGCTCAGGTGAACAAGGAGGCCATGTCATTAGTTTTTCTTCTTTTAGACCCTTTCTTGCCAGCCACGCTGTGGAGTACTTGGACGTGTGTGATGGAGCATTGTCCTGCATGAAAATCATGTTTTTCTTGAAGGATGCAGACTTCTTCCTGTACCTGGCAGTAGGACTGGGAGTTGAGCTTGACTCCATCCTCAACCCGAAAAGGCCCCACAAGCTCATCTTTGATGATACCAGCCCAAACTGGTGGCATCTTGGCAGCTGCACGCTTGACTTTTCTCAGTTCATGGGCAGTTATTTTGCGCCTTGGTTTTTCCACACGCTTCTTGCAACCCTGTAGACTATTTTGAATGAAACGCTTGATTGTTCGATGATCACGCTTTAGAAGCTTGGCAATTTTCAGAGTGCTGCATCCCTCTGCAAGATATCTCACTATTTTTGACTTTTCAGAGCCTGTCAAGTCCTTCTTTTGACCCATTTTGCCAAAGGAAAGGAAGTTGCCTAATAATTATGCACACCTGATATAGGGTGTTGATGTCATTAGACCACACCCCTTCTCATTACAGAGATGCACATCACCTAATATGCTTAATTGGTAGTAGGCTTTCGAGCCTATACAGCTTGGAGTAAGACAACATGCATAAAGAGGATGATGTGGTCAAAATACTCATTTGCCTAATAATTCTGCACTGCCTGTACGTATAATAACGAGCCATGGTCAACCCGAGCTCAAACTAACCTTGTCATCGTCTTGATGAACAGCCACAAAGCCAAAAAGGACAAAATCTGCTGTCATGTTTTTGTTTTACGAGGTCATCTAAAGCACGAGCGGTTTTACTTTCTCCACAGAGCTCCATAGCAGCTATATTTGAAATGACGAACTTCTTGAGCTGATGATGATAACGTGCATATGATTATTGAAGTCTGTCCGACATCTGATCCTTATATAAATAGACAAACGTAAGAGTGAATTGTAGGGATTATTTTACAGTTTTAACCTAAAGAAGAACCAGTCTGTCAGATGAAGAAGAGCTGGAGTCAGAGATTCAAATAAATAAATAAAGTTTACTGAAGATAGTTTGCAGTTTCATCAGCAGAAGCCAGCTTTATGCGCGGCAGGCCAGATTGACAGTCAGGCCACCGAGAAATGTCCCGGTGCTCCCTATGGGCAGTCCGCCCCTGGTCGTGAAAGTCTGCATGCTCAGGTTGATAGATCACACTTAATCTGCTTTTAATTCATTAACTACATGGTGGAGGAGATTGGTCGCTGTCGCCTCAGCAGCCAATGAGCTTGCTCCTCAACTTTTTAAATACCTCAGTGTTTTACACTAGCAATGTGCAGCACGTTTTTTTTTTTTTTTTGGATAATGGCCATTTGAAAACATCACAAGACAGACAACTATCTTTTACTTACTCGTGCTGGGCTGCTCAATGATTAAGGCATTTGTATATTCAGTTACAGCTCAAGGTATACAAATGCATTCATTAAAAATGCAGTGTTGCTCAACTTAAACTTGTTCAAAAGTTACAACAGAAATTACTAAGTGCTTCAACAAGGTTCTATACACAGATGAATGCCATTCTTTCCTGCTTAAACTTTGGTTTGTTCAAACATTTTAAGAGCAATGTTCCCTTAGCTATGGTAATATCTTGCTTCCAGCAGCAGTTGCTCTGCGACCAATAACACATGCTGATTCCCATTTCACATACTTATACTACGCCCTAAAATTCTTTCATATTTAATTAACTACCTTATTGGGAAAGCAGCAGCAGGATAATCTGCCATTCACAATTCTTTGGCTACGTTCACACTGCAGGCAAATGTGGCCTGAATCTGATCTTTTCGCCCATATGTGACTCAGGTCTGGACAGTGTGAACAGGCCAAACCGCATGGAATCTGATCTTTTCACTTCACATTTGTGCCACTTTCATATGTAGTCTTAAATCAGACACAGATCTGATGTTTTGCAATGCGACCGCAGTGTAAACGGTTATGTCGGATTTCATGTGACTTTTACATAATCTTCGAGCGACATACGTCATCATTGTGTGCTGCAGACATCATCTACACCTCTGCAGCATAGTAGAATAACACACAGGGCGATTACTTTACCACAGAAAGTTGGTTGTTCATTTTGAAAAAGATTTTGAAGACAAAACTGGTGCTTGTTAACCAATCTGGTTAACGATCGGGGCACAGGATGATCGCGATGCTAAAGAGTGTCGTGGGTGTTGCGGAAAGGGGATCCGTGCACAAAGGAGGGTGCACTTTCATTTTAAGGATGAACATTATCTCTGAGCGAATAAAGGGCAGGAGTTCAAGCACCCAAACCCCCATCTGCACGTGTCTGTTGTTTATAGCGAAGTAAAATAAAATGACTGCAAACGGAGATAAACCAGCTCCCCCTTCACTGTTCAGTCTGCGGCTGCTCATTAACCCTTGATGAGTTCACTACACCGGTGGTCAGACAGACGCGCGCCGCGGTTGTCATAAATCACAAATGATCAGTGTTTTCAATCACAAGGGACTTATTTTAGGTTTCAAATGCCGAAATACACATTAGTAGTAGCAGAACAACCCTTTACAGTTCATGTAATACACCACGGTTGTCTGTGAAAAGGGCAATAATCATATTAAGCATAATCTGACAACGTGCTTCATACAGTATACACATTGTGTGCATAATTAGACATTTTGTGTTGTCTGTAACTATACTTCTGCGCATGCGGGTCAGTTTTCGACCATGATCTGTTCACACTGCAAATCTGATATTGGCCACATTTATAACAACAGTGTGAACAGCTATAGGCTAAAAAATCAGATCTGAGAAAAAATCAGATTTGAGCACTAAGCCTCGCAGTGTGAACGTAGTCTTTAATGCAGAGAAATCTCTGGTCGTTGGGTAATTATGCATTCATAAGCTAATGTCCGAACATATCTTGATATAAGTTCACATTTTTGTTGCAGATGAAATATTACACGGAAAATGCGGTTTAAATATGTTCCAGTTGGCTAGATATTAGTTAATAGTCATTCAAACTACTTTACTGAAGCCTCTCTACTTGACGGTTGGTCTCGCATGTCCACCATGTTTGTAGTTTGTTTACACTTTTTTTTACTCTTGTTTGTAGTTCTAATCAATTTCACGTCCAACCTGCAATGTATTGTGGGCAACATTGGTGGTTAGAGTATGGACGCTTCTACACTTCAAATTTTTACCAGAAATAGTCAACAATCCGGGTACCTTTGGCGTACTCTTTTCAACATACTATGGTTTATTCTATTTTCGAATACTATTTAGGATGGATATAGTATGCGAATTGTGACGCATGTGTTTCTCAACAACAGTCCTGTCTTTGCTAATGAGCTGATCATCTGAATCAGGTGTGTTTGGTTGAGGAGACATGGAAATTGTGCAGAGCTTGTGGTCCTCCAGGAGCGTGGTTGAGAAACATTGCAATAACACACTGTCTTTCATACATCCTTTGCATATTTCTCTGCTCATACGTGACGCGAGCGACTGATCACCTCGATGCATCGTTTTGTCATTTTCTCTCTCGTGTCTATTCATATGTTGGATTTTTTTATTTCAGGGTGTCAGCAGCCAATTTTGTTAGTCAATTCTTGTCAATCCAAAGTAAATGGAATCAGCAACAGACAGGGTTCATACTTTCATAAACTGGAAAAGGCATTATTTTGACATGACATTTTCCAGGCCTCAAAGTTTTGGATGAACAAATAAACCCACAATAGTTTAGGATAAGTCATGGAAATTTCTTTACCAAATATCTATACTTGAATATTTTACAATATAAATTGAACAAATTTTACAAGAGTTCTATCATTTGTGTCTAGTAGTTTTCAAATTATTATGTGTATAATTATGTTTAAGTGTAGAATTAGTTGTTGTGGCCTCTTTACATGTTGTTTCTTCTAGGCCAGGCACACACAATTTTAGTGTTGTGTAACATTATATAAATAAATTATATTTTGTATTATACATTAAAGAGATTGTCATGTATTTTACTATGTGCTGTTATAAATTTGAACATGCGTTTTCCTATTTTTAATATGTATACATAGACATTATGTCGAACATTGTCATGAATATTTACTTGAAATCATGGAGAAGTCATTGAACTTTCGTAGGAAATGTATGGCAATGATACAACTTTAGCTTATTTTACTTTCTCTGGTGGTTGCTTGGTTTATTTCGATCAGCCTGCTACATGATATGTTGCAACAAGGACACATGCCCCCGGTTTCACAAACAAGGTTTAAGGCTAGTCATGATTAAATTGCATGTTTGAGCTGTCTCAACTCAAAATAACTTCCAGTGAGATGTCTTAAAATACGTCAGTGTCATTTTTTTTGTCTCCAGGTGAACACCAGTAATATATTTTTCCATGGCCATTTTATAAATGTGGCTTAAATAGCCTAATTTATCGAAGGCCTAGTCCTGGCTTAATCTAAGCGCTGTTTGTGAAACTGGGCCATGGTGTGATGTTTTAATGCTAAGCCGGTCGACAAGGTAGCCCAGGCTTACATTTCTACCTCGCTAATGTTAAGCCAGTCTGCAAAGTAAACAAAGGCTCCCACGTAGACTAGTTCATTAATGTTAAGCCAGTCTGCAAAGTAAATAAAGGCTCCCACGTAGACTAGTTCATTAATGTTAAACCAGTCTACAAAGTAAACAAAGGCTCACACGTAGACTAGTTCATTAATGTTAAGCCAGTCTGCAAAGTAAACAAAGGCTCACACGTAGACTAGTTCATTAATGTTAAGCCAGTCTGCAAAGTAAACAAAGGCTCCCACGTAGACTAGTTCATTAATGTTAAGCCAGTCTGCAAAGTAAACAAAGGCTCGCACATAGACTAGTTCATTAATGTTAAGCCAGTCTACAAAGTAAACAAAGGCTCACACATAGACTAGTTCATTAATGTTAAGCCAGTCTGTAAGATAGCCCAGGTATACATAGTCTAGTTCACTAGCATTAAATCTGATGGCAAGGTAGCCCAGGCACACATAGATAGAAAACATGTGGTTCCATAGCCAGGGTGATGAAAATCAATCAAATGAAAAAAAAAAAATCATGTCTTGACGGTAGATATGCTTGTTTTAGGGGATGTTTGTCATTTCAATCAACTCCTGTGGATAAATGTATGTTGCTAATGGGACAATAGTACAAATCTAACTGATCTAAATGACAAAAACTGCTCTTCTATTTTCAAAGTAGCAGCAAATATTCATTTATTTTGATTATTGTTTGTTTTACGCATTACTATAAGATGCCACAAATTCTCATGTAAAATAAAATAAAATAAAATAAAATAAACAACAATATGGAATAAACTGTGTGGCATTCTCAACTTTAGGTTGTTTAAAGTCAGTTAAATCCTGCCAAAACTCCTGTTACTAAAAAATCTGACTACATAAAACTAATCTCACAATGCATCGTTGTTGCTTATGGTGAATCTGGTGCTCAAATGCCACTTTTATTAGATGTTCAAATAGCTGCAGTACTATGATTCTTCCACACGTTAATGTATGTGCGCCTGCTCAAACCTTGAGGTGGAAGATTTTCCTGAAGTAGTGATTTGGTTTAAAATATTTTGCTGTCACACTTGATCAGGAGAAAGCTCTGCATATGGAGATGTTTTGTGTCAAAAACACACAAGCCTGGTCACTTGTTTTATCATAAGTATTACTGTTAAATGAAATAAATGAAACAAATAATTTGTTGCAATACTGTAGTATTATGGGCTTGTAAAATGGCAGTGTTGGTACAGTAGGCCTCTCTCCAGGCAGTCACATGGGTTGGTCTATCTTTGTTTACTCTTACTGATCAATGATGTAACAACTCTGAGGAGATTTAGATTTATGTTTTGTGTGACTTTTATATTGTTGCTATTCATGATCCTCCACTGAATCGTTCATTAAAGGTGTGAAATATTGTAAAGGCGTCCACACAGCACTGAAGTGATGCAACACTGCCACAGATACAATGAGTTCAGCTTTCATGAGTGACCTGTGGATTGAAAAAAAAGCCCATAATGACTGATACATCTTTGATTCACTAGTGTTATCTGAACATTATTTACCTCCAACATCTCAGTATAATAAATGTAGACATTAGAAAAGAAAAGGGACAATGTTATCACTACCTATTTTGCTTTATTATTCATGCAAGTTATTGTTTATATGTAATTGTTGCAATTATTAGTATTTAGTAGTATCATAGATAATAATATCTACCACTATGAGAGACAGCTTTACCACTTTAACTAAAGTTCATATTCTGTAAAAATATTGATCAGAGAGGATGCCAGCTGAAATATTTTCAGAGTTAAGATGAGTTTAACTGTCTTTTTAAACCAGGGGTAAAATAAAGCATAAACCAGAGGATTCAGTCCTGAGTTAGCATATACAACCCATGTCAAAATGCTTAGAGCTGTGGAAGAGTTTACAGTTAAAGTACAGATATAGTATGGAATCCAGCAAAGCATATATACGGACACAATGATTCCTAAAGTCAGAGCAGCTTTACTCTCAGATTTCCTCTTCACTGAACCCTCCATTACACATTTACCACCCTTCATCAGAGAGTTTATAACCTTCACTTGCTGATGAACAACATAGAAAATCCTCAAATATAAAGTTATCATTATGAGACAGGGAAAAATAAAACACATGAACAGATCAGTGAATATCCAACGAAAACTCATGATGATTAAACACTGCCCATAACACACATCTGTTCTGTGTGAAGTGTTAAAATATCTATTATAAATTATGAGGGCTGTGATGTAAGCGGAGTAGTAAACCCAGCTCAGACCGATACTCATTAACGTGTTAGCCATGGTTATTTTCTGTGGATACAGTAAAGGGTGACACACAGCCACATAACGATCAACAGCAATTAAAACCAAATTACTAAGAGATGCTGAGGGAATCACCCAAATTAATATTAAAGTGAATCCACAGAAAGTTTCTCCAAAGTACCAACACTTGTCAATCAGTCTGACGGCCTCTACAGGCATCACAATAAGGCCAATAAGCAGATCATTTACAGCCAGAGAGAGAATAATCATGTTGGTTGAAGTGTGAAGCTTCTTGAAGTGAGAGATGGAGATGATCACCAGCAGGTTCACAAACACAGTCCATACCGAGAGCAACGACACAAACACATATATGATGATATATCCATGACTTGAGCGTTGTTCCTTGACACATGATGAGTTGTTGTCAGGAAAGCAGTATTGAGTCTCCGGATCCTCTGTCTGATAGGCCATGAGTGAGTCTCCTCCTGTTAGGAGTTTGTTCTGCTCTCCTTTCTCTGCTTTCATTTATACAGTGTCTGGATCAGACTGACCAACCCATCTACCGCCCACTAATGAAAAAAAAAAAAGGTTGTGTTCCCAATCCACCCTATACCTCTTTTCTTGCCATAGTTTTTTTTATCTTACAAACCATCAGAAGCATTTGAGGATTTTCACTATTTTTATGGCCCTGAGAATATTATATATATCAAAATAAAGAATCGAGCCAATATGCAGTACATGCAGTCAAGCCTGAAATTATTCATATCCCAGGGCTTAAATAGAAACCCCAGAAAAATGTTGGGTGCCTCACTGAGACCACACCAGTGCACCTGAAGGGCACCCAGGTGAGCATTGGTGGCAGGAGGTGCATCTCTTAAAGGTCCAAAACACCTCTGCTTTCAGTAGTACAGGACTCGCCTGCCAGACAGTGACGGCCAACCCGCAATGTCTGTTCCCTAGGGCCAAATGAATTTCCTAGATCACCGCCCTTGTCTGGGAGCTGGGAATTACTCTGACCACCAGGTGGACTCTAGCCAAACATTTCTTTCAGTGGGAATCTGCATCATACAGATGAGGTGGGCAGTACTCTTTCCATTGCTTATGGATGCCTGATAACCAAGCTGATGGCCTCCATGCTACAATGTCTGCTCTTACCTGCATGTCCCGAACCTCACGGATGATCGTTGGGTGAGATTCGCTGAAGCCAGCTGGGTCCTCATGCAGATGGGTGTCCTAGACACCGAATCTGTGACCCTCTTTTTGGTCCCTCTGTGAGGGGGTTACTGGTCAGTGTACTGGCAACCACAGTGAGAGCCATTATCTACATATGGCAAAAACATGAAACAGTGGAGAACCTTCCCAGTGGCCGGACGAAGAAAATTACCCCAGATCACAGCAACAACTCATCCAAGAGGTCACAAAAGATCTCAAAACGACACCGAAAGAACTGCAGGCCTCACTTGACTCTGTTAAGGTGAGTGTTCATGACTCACCCATAAAAAGAGAAAATGTTTTTCATGGCAGAGATCCAAAACAAAAAATCAATGCTGAGCAAAAACAACATAACGCTTCCTGTCAGTTTGCCAGCAAACATTTTGATGATTCCCAAGACTTTTGGGAAATTGTGGACAGACGGTCAGAAAAAGAACACCATGTCAACAGTAAAATGTGGTGGTGGTAGTGTGATGGTCTGCGGTTGTTTTGAGCTCCAGAACCTGTAAGGCTTGTTGTGATAAATGGAATCATGAATTCTGCTGTGTGCCAAAATGTCCTGAAGGGGATTATATAGCCATCTGTTAGTGACCTCAAGCTGATGCAAACTTGGGTTCTGCAGCAGGAAAGGACCCAAAACGCACCAGCATGTCCACTTTTGAATAGCTGAAGAAAAACAAAATGGAGTGGCCTATGTCAAAGTCCTGACTTGAATTTAATTGCTTTGCTGTGGCATGACCTGAAAAAGGCGGTACGTTCTTAAACTCTCCAATGAGCGAGTGAGTGAGAAGTACTGTGAAAATGATATGTAAAAACTGCCTTGTTTAGAGTTTGTATGTTTGCAGCACTAGCCCGAAAAGCGGCTTTTGGGTCCAACCGCTCTATAAAACTGTATAGGAAGACTCAACAAATGGTAATAATAAACGTTTACAAAGGGATGTAATACTTTCAAAAATCCAGATCAAAATATTTATATCCATGCCTAAAATCCGATGACCAGAAAGTTATAATTTTTTTTAGAAATTGTTAAAATATTGGTGTCTGTGATGCAGCAAGTCCAGAGACTGTTGTGTACACCATCATTTTATATAAAATTCACGTGAATGCGTGATAGGACTAAAAAAATGAACTAATACTATTAACTAATATTTTCTCAATTCTACTGACTAGCGACTAGCGGAAACAGTATTCCATATGTCATGACTTAACAAGCAGATACAGATAAAGCCACGTGCAGGTATAGAAAGAATCATCCTCTCATGCAGGTACAGGATGTCTCATTTCACTTGACTCTCATCAGTTTGGTCTGTTCAACCACAGCTTTTTGGTCCAGAAGTTTTTTTTCCAAACCTCCCAATGACAACGGTATTTATTACATTTTTCTAAAACTCCAAACGCGTTGTTCGTTGTTCAAAAACATCCCAACAGGGGAAGTTGCATGTTAACGTGGGACCCCTTTTTGATATCACATCCACAAATCTTGCATTTATTGGACTTGTGAGTTTTTAGATAGTTTCAGCTTGAATTTCTTTTTAGAATGTCAGAATGCTGTTTTGATACTATCTGCCTCCCAGCTTTATAGATGTTATGCTTGAGAATGCCCCAAAGGTTCTCAATAGGGTTGAGATCAGGGGAGTATGGTGGCCACACCACAAGTTTCTCTTTTTTTTGCCCATAGTAGCCAGTGCAACAGAGTATTCTTTGCTGAATCAGATGGTGCATTGTCATGCAGGAATATGATTTTGCTGAGAAACTTTGCAGAGATCATTTTCACACCTTCAGGAAGGGGCCTCTCTCCCCATGATTCCGCCCCAAAACATGACTCTGCCACCTCTTTGCTGATGTTGCGGCCTTGTTGGGACATAGTGGCTATTAACTAAGCAATCACTACTCCATCCATTTTGTTGTATGGCAGGGCTGCTGGGCACAAGACTGTTTGAAAATTAGTCTTCATGTCTGGGCCACTGCAACCATTTCTGCTTGTAAACATTAGTTAGTGGTGTCCGAATGGTAGGTTTATGCACAACTGCAAGAGCAGGATGTGCTCAACTTGGTTCTGGACGGCCGGTGTCCTGCAGAGATTAGTTCCAACTACAATTAGACACACCTGAACCAGCTAATCAAGCTATTTATAGGTACACTAGAATTTTCCAGACAGGTGTGTTTAGGTAATTTGAAACTAAATTCTGCAAGACACTGGCGCTCCAGGACCAAGTTTGGGCACCCCTGCTCTAGAGGATTCTACACTTTGAGGTTCCAGAGAAACCAGCAGCTTATGTTTGCTGCTTTGTAATGGCATTTTAGCAACTGCTCTCTTAATCTGATCAATTTGTTGGGCAGAAACCTACAGGTAAGTGTTGTGATGTCAATCTTGATCAGGAGATAGCTCTGCCTATGAATATGTTTTCTGTTTTAAACACATCAGAGCCTGGCTTTATTTACAGTGTCAATCTTAAATTAGAGAAAAGATATAATTTATTGTAAAACTGTGTTATGGGCTTGTAGGACAGTGTTGGTACAGCAGGCCTCTCTCCAGGCAGTCACATGGGTTGGTCTGTCTTTGTTTAGTCTTACTGATCAGTGAAAACATCAATGATGTAACAACTCTAAGGACCAATTATAATTGTTTAGATTTGTGTTTCATGTGTTATTGATATTGATGATCCTCCAGTGGAATATTCATTAAAGGTGTGAAATACTGCAAACAAACAAACACACACTGAAGTGATGCAATACTGCCTCAGAATGAGGTTAGCTTTCATGTGTGATTCACTAGTGTTATCTAATTATTATTTACCTCCAACATCTCCAATGTCCTGCATGAACACACAGTGCAATGAATTCAGACGTTAAGGAATAAAGGTATCACTACCAATTACATTTGATTTTATTTTAAATATTATCTCATATTATGTTTATATGTAATTAGGTTTAAATTAATAGTATCACAGATAATAATATCTAACATTATGAAAAACAGCTTTACCAGTTTAATTACAATTCATTTTCTATAAAAATATTGACCAGAGAGGATGCCGGCTGAAATATTTTTAGAGTCAAGATGAGTTTAACTGTCTTTTTAAACCAGGGGTAAAATAAAGCGTAAACCAGAGGATTTAGCCCTGAGTTAGCATACACAACCCATGTCAAAACATGTAAAGCTGTGGAAGAGTTTACAGATAAAGCACAGATATAATAAGGAATCCAGCAAAGCATATAAACGGACACAATTATTCCTAAAGTCAGAGCAGCTTTACTCTCAGATTTCCTCTTCACTGAACCCTCCGCTACACATTTAACACCCTTCATCAGAGAGTTTATAACCTTCACTTGCTGATGAACAACATAGAAAATCCTCAAATACAAAGTTATGATTATTACACAGGGAAAGGTAAAACACACAAACAGATCAGTGAGTATCCAACTAAAACTCATCATAACTGGACACTCTCCGTAACACACATCTGTTCTGTATGAAGTGTCAAAATATCCATTATGAATTACAAGGCCAGTGTTATAAGCTGAGTAGTAAACCCAACTCAGACAGATACTCATCAACATGTTAGTGATGGTTATTTTTTGTTGGTACAGTAAAGGGTGACACACAGCCACATAACGATCAACAGCAATTAAAACTAAATTGCTAACAGATGCTGAGAAAATTGCCCCAATTAATATCAAATTGAATCCACAGAAAGTGTCTCCAAAATACCAACACGTCACAATCAGTCTGACGGCCTCTACAGGCATGACAAGTCCAATTAGCAAATCAGCCACAGACAGAGAGAAAATAATCATGTTGGTTGGAGTGTGAAGCTTCTTGAAGTGAGAGATGGAGATGATCACCAGCAGGTTCAGAAACACAGTCCATGCTGACAGCAATGGAAAAATCAAATACATAATATTTTATTCATGACTGGAGCGTCTCTCCTTAACACATGATGAGTTGATGTCAGGAAAGCAGTATTGAGTCTCCTGATCTGTCTCATAGGCCATGAGTGAGTCTCCTCCTGTTAGGAGTTTGTTCTGCTCTCCTTTCTGTCCTTTCATTTATACAGTGTCTGGATCAGACTGAACAACCCATCTATACTGCCCACTCTGGTGAAAAAAATAAAAAAAGTTTCCTTCCAATCCAATCTAAATTGCCTATGCAATTGAAAGCTTGTTTTGATGTCTTAATTGTTTTTTAAAGCTAAATGTTATATTTATGATTTTATCTGTTTTTGTAAACCATTGCATAAGGTCATTAGTTGTTTACTGGGTTATATTAGGCATGTATCAACATTCAAACTGAACCAAAAAGCACAATTTGTCACCCACATTAAGTTATAATTACTTTAGAAGCAAAATAACAGGTAACCCACTGAAACAAGCTATGGCAAGGGTAGCATTATGCGGGTGTGAGTATAATATACTACTGAGACATGAGTCTCGCCTCCTTCACCATAGTATTTAACTACATGTCTCGCCTCCCTCACTACAATGTGCTACTCACATACTCTCACCTCCCTCACCATAGTATACTACTAGTATACACAACTCGCATTTCTCACCAATAGTATGCCTACTCAACCTGCATTGACATCTCATCTTCTCATCTTCCTATAGTATGCTACTTCCGGAAAATTTCCGCAAAGGGATCATGTGTGAACAGGCCCTTTTTGAAAATACCCGTAAATTCGTTCCTGCAATTTTCTGGAAAGAGAAGTTGTAACATAACCAGTAATTTGCTGGAATGCTTCTCTGTATGAAGGCAAAAGGAAAATTGCCAGAAAGAGCGCTTCCACGTCTAGAGCGCGCTGACGTGAGACGTCTACTTTAGCCAATCCGAACATTCAGACGCATTCACATCCGCTATTTATGAAAATAAAAGCCTTTGAATATTTTTCCAGACACATTTAGCTGCTAGATGGGCCAACAACTTTGTGTGTGTTCCCCTTCCTCAAGGTGAAATGCATATTCTTGTTTATAATTTGTGAGTGTATGGATACCTATACATGTAAGGGTCATTGTTTTTAAATTTGGGTAGAAGATTATGTTGTACTGTTTGAATAAATGTGAATAAACGGTCCTCTTGTAGGATCTTGAATAGGATGCTACTCACATGCGAGTAGGGATGCTCCGATCGATCGGCCGAAGATCGGTATCGGCCGATAATCACATTTTATGACTCGATCGGTACTCGCTAACTTGGCCGATCTTACGAACCGATCACAATTGATGACGTCAATGCGTGAGGACGTACACGATGAGTGGGGACGTAAATGTTTTGGCGCCGCAGTCATGTCATCACCGGTGTGGAATTATTATGACGTTTGGAGAAACAATGAAAAATTCGCTAATTGCCGTTTATGTTCCAAAGAAATCTCACGTGGAGGAGCATCATCCAAAACATTTAATACAACGAATCTGATTCGGCACTTAAGAACGAGCCACCGCGAGTCCTATGGTGAATAGGAAAAACTGTCGACTGCAAAAAAAAGGCAACGGTAACTAGTAATGCGACTCTCACTCAGCCATCCATTACAGACATTCTGAAAAAACACGAACTGTACACACCAGACAACAAGAAAGCTAAGGATATAACCGCGAAGATAATGGAATTTATATGCATTGACAACCAGCCTCTGTCAGTCACTCATTGAACATCTTGAACCACGATATCAACTGCCACGGCGCAAATATTTTACTGATGTTGAAGCATCAGAATCGGCATTGGTATCGGCCGATCAGCATGACAAAAAATCGGTACTCGTATCGGTGGCAAAAATCCTGATCGGAGCATCCCTACATGCGAGTTTTACCATCTGGCTTCCCTCACCATAGTATGCTACCATGAGAAATGACGTCAGAAAACCATCAGTACATTATAACCGGTTATGGTTTCTAAATAAAAAATCTATGCCATATAGTTCAAACCTTCTATATATATATATATATATTATGTTGGTGTGATATGCCTTGTTCAGACCCGTTTGGATCATTGAGGTAATTCTACTTAAAAAAATTCTTTAATTATCAGAACTGTTGTCATTAAACTCTCAAAATGCTCTAAAATGAACAACTTGTACATTTTATACTGATTCACTCTATTTTGATTGCATTAAAGACTTTAGTATTCGTCTTTTTGTGTTCAGTGCTTTTGGAAGCATATAAGAAGACAAACAGTTTATCGTTGGTTGAATATATTTATTAATAGCACGAAGTCATCAAGCCAAAATATGATTATATGCCATAATGTTTTGTCTATTTCTGGCATCTTGATATGGTTTACAGACACTAATAAATAAAAGGCTTTCCTGAATTAATGATCAGTTTTAAGTGTTTTGCTGTCACTCTTGATCAGGGGAAAGCTCTGCCAGTGGATATTATACAACACGCATCAGAATCTTTTTTTTTATTCCCAGTATTTAACTTAAATTACGATATTGAGACCATTTATTGTAATGCTGTGTGCTTGTATAATGGCAGTGTTGGTACAGTAGGCCTCTCTCCAGGCACTCTCATGGGTTGGTGTGTGTTTGTTGACTCTTACTGATCAGTGAAAACATCAATGATGTAACAACTCTGAGGACCAATTATATTTAGATTATTAATAGATTTGTTTTCCATGTGTTATTGATATTGTTGATATTAATGATCCTCCACTAAACTGTTCATTAAAGGTGTGAAAAATTGTACACACACACACACACACACACACACACACACACACACACACACACACACACACACACACACACACACACACACACACACACACAGAGAGAGTGCTGAAGTGATGCAATAGTGCCTAAATGTGTTGAACAATGAGGTCAGTCTTCATGTGTGACATGTGGGTTGGTAAAATAGTCAAGATGCTTAATAAAAATGGTCTGAATAGGCTAATACATCATTAATTCACTAGTGTTATCTGAACATTATTTATCTCCAATGCCCAATATTAACACAGTGTAGTGAACTCATAACTCAGAAACAAAAGCTCAATGTTATCACTACCATTCATGTTTTATTATTCTTAAAAGTAATCTTATGTTTATGTCATTTGTTTCATTTAATTGTGTTTGTAGTATCAGTAATCAAATCTACCATAATGAGCGAGCGGCAACAATGACCAGTTTAATCACAATTCAAGTTCTGTAAAAATATTGACCAGAGAGGATGCCGGCTGAATTATTTTTAGAGTTAAGATGAGTTTAACTGTCTTTTTAAACCAGGGATAAAATAAAGCATAAACCAGAGGATTTAGCCCTGAGTTAGCAAACACAGCCCATGTTAAAACATTTATAACTGTGGAAAAGATTACAGTTAGAGAACAGATATAGTAAGGAATCCAGCAAAGAAGATAAACTGACACAATGATTCCTAAAGTCAGAGCAGCTTTACTCTCAGATTTCCTCTTCACTGAACTCTCAATTACACATTTACCACCCTTCATCAGAGAGTTTATAACCTTCACTTGCTGATGAACTACATAGAAAATCCTCAAATATAAAGTTATCATTATGAAGCAGGGAAAAATAAAACACATGAACAGATCAGTGAGTATCCAACTAAAACTCATCATGACTGAACACTCTCCATAACACTCATCTGTTCTGTGTGAAGTGTCTAAATATCTATTATAAATTACGAGGGCTGTGATGTACGCACAGTAATACACCCAGCTCATGTAGATGCTCATTAACGTGTTAGCCATGGTTATTTTCTGTGGGTACAGTAAAGGGTGACATACAGCCACATAACGATCAACAGCAATTAAAACCAAATTACTAAGAGATGCTGAGGGAATCACCCCAATTAATATTAAAGTGAATCCACAGAAGGTGTCTCCAAAGTACCAACACTTGTCAATCAATCTGACGGCCTCCACAGGCATCACAATAAGTCCAATTAGCAGATCATTTACAGCCAGAGAGAGAATAATCATGTTGGTTGGAGTGTGAAGCTTCTTGAAGTGAGAGATGGAGATGATCACCAGCAGGTTCAGAAACACAGTCCATGCTGACAGCAGTGAAAAAAACATATACATGCTATAATATTCATGTCTTGAGCGTCTCTCCTTGACACATGATGAGTTGATGTCAGGAAAGCAGTATTGAGTCTCCTGATCCTCTGTCTCATAGGCCATGAGTGAGTCTCCTCCTGTTAGGAGTTTGTTCTGCTCTCCTTTCTGTCCTTTCATTTATACAGTGTCTGGATCAGACTGAACAACCCATCTACTGCCTTCTTGAATGATGAAAAAAAAGAAAAACCTTTTCCTCTGAGGTTCATTCTAAATTAGCTATGGTATTGAAAACCTGTTTTAATCTTGAACAGTTTTTCTTAATTATTTAAAGCTAAATGTTTTATTTATGATTTTATCTGTTTGTGTAAACCATTGCATCAGGTCATCTGTTGTTTACTGGGTTATATTAGGCATGTATCAACATTTAAACTGACCCAAACAAAAAAACCACAATGTCACTCAGTCCGTATCGATATATAATAAGCTATAATTACTTTAGAGACGGAAAAACAGGTAACCCACAATAACGTGCTTTGGCAAGGGAGGTGAGGCTTGCATACATGTAGTATACTATGGCAAGGGATGCAAGAGGCTGGTGTGAGATTAATAATACTACTCACACACGCATCTCGCCTCCCTCACCACAATAAACTACTCTCATACTTCCACACCATAGTATGCTACTCAAACGTGTCTCCCCCATCGTGGAGTCATCTGCAAACTTGACTATGGCGTTAGAACAATGTATCGGGAAATGGAGTTGCCTGCAGCCAGCTCTCTGCAATTCTCTCATGGTCGCCCACTGAAGCTAAGCAGGGCAGTGGTGTTAGTTAGGCTAGCAGGGGGCACTAAACCTGTGGTCTGTGTGGGTCTTACCCCCCCAGTATATTGAAGGGGACTCTATACTGCTCAGTGAGCGCCGTCTTTCGGATAAGACGTTAAACCGAAGTCCGGCCTCGTCATTAAAAATCCGAGGATGTACTTCGTAAAAGAGTAGGGGTTTAACCCCGGCATCCTGGCCAAGTTTGCCCATTAGCCTCTGTCCATCATAGCCTCCTAACCATCCCCATATCATAATTGGCTTCATCACTGTGTCTCCTCCACAAATCAGCTGGTGTGTGGTGTGCGGTCTGGCACAATGTGATGCTGCATGCTGGTGGTGGATGAGGAGATTCCCCCCTAAAATGTGTAAATCGCTTTGAGTGTCTAGAAAAGGCATGTATGTAAGGATTTATTATTATTATTATTATTATTATTATTATTATTATTATTATTATTACAGTTATGCAGTCATGGGTGAAAAGGGAATAGAGGATTGAACTCAGCACACACCCCTGTGGAACACCAGTGTTTAGAGCAAGAGTCACCAGACATGTTTCTGGAGGGCCGGTGTCCTGCAGAGTTTAGCTCCAACCTTAATCAAACACACCTGAACAAGTATATCAAACTCTATCTGCTTGTTAAGTCGTGACATATGGAATACTGTTCTCAGGTCCAAGCCGCTAATCAGTAGAATTGAGAAAATATTTGTTTTTTATTCATATCACACATTAAAGTGATTTTCTTTTCTAAAATAATAGTGAACACAACAGTCTCTGGACTTGCTTTATCACAGACATCAGTATATCAATATTTTAACAGTTCAGAAAAAATCACTTTCTAGCCATCTGATATTAGGCATGGTTACATGTAACATGTTCATGATGTTTGAAAGTGTTACATCGCATTGTAGATGTTTATTATTACCATTTGTTGAGCCTTCCCATACAGTTTGATAGTGCTTGGGTCTGGAAGCTGCTTTTCATGACGTCAGACTTAACAAGCGGATATTAGGTACACTTGAAACTTCCAGGCAGGTGTGTTGAGGCAAGTTGGAGCTAAACTCTGCAAGGACACCGACCCTCCAGGGCAGAGATTGGTGGACCCCTGGTTTAGACTGAGGATGGAGGATGTGTGGTTACCGATTCTAATAAACTGTGCTCTGTTGATTAGAAAGTCAAGGGTCCGGTTACAGAGAAAAGGGCTAATGCCAAGGACACGAAGCTTGGAGATCAGCTATGATGTGATCAGTGAATTGCATCCTGACATAGTGTGTGTGTAGGTTTTATGGAGAGCTGAGGTGACGGCATCCTCAGTTGACCTGTTGGTTTTGTAGGCAAACTGATATGGGTCTGGTGTTGGGGCAAGCCTCTCAAAACACTTTGATATTATTGTAGTCAGAACAACTGGGTGGAAGTCACTGAGCATGTTTTAGTACAGACACAATGCTGGTTGTGTTGAAGCAGTTGTGAACAATGGATTGGGTCAAAGAGAAGTAAAAAATGTTGGTGAAAATTTCTGCTAGCTGTTCTTTACAGGCAATAAGCACACAGCCAAGACTGTCAACAACTTTGTGTGCACTCACCTTCCTCAAGGTTGAACGCACACTAATGGTGGAAAGTGTGTTTGCTTGTTTATAATTTGTGAGTGTATGGATACCTGTCCATATAGACCAAGGGTCATTGTATTAAATCTGTCCTCAATGCGCAGTTTGTAGTTACATTTAGCCAGTTGAGTTCCCTTCTTCAGATTGGACCTAGATAAACTATAGGCTTCATCATCACCAGATTTGAAAGCAGAGTCACAGGCCTTCAGCAGGAGACGTACTTCCCTGTTCATCCAGGGTTTCTGATTGGGATGCATTTGAATTATTTTGTGGATGGTCACATGGTCACACATCTTTTAATATGTTCAAAGACACAGACGGTGTAGGTGTTAATATCAGTGTGAGAGTGCACTGTGACCAGAGAAGCAAGCCAATTCCAATCTAGACCTCCTGCTGTATTAAAGAGTCTTCATCTTCCAGACAAAATTTAACAGTTCTTGATGTGGGATTCATATTTGTGATGATGTGGGCGTATTAATAATGTCTATAGACCCTAATAAACAATTAATGATTGGGTTTAAGTGTTTTGCTGTCACTCTTGATCAGGAGAAAGCTCTGCCTGTGCATACGGTACAACACACATCAGATCTTTGTTATTTTATTTCCAGTATTAAACTTAAATTAGCACATTGATACCATTTATTGTACTGCTGTACTGTGGGCTTGTATAGACCATTTCAATGTGGTGATGTCATTGGCCCATTAACATTTCCTGCTTGTTATCAAACTATTTCATAACTGTAACTGAGGCAATTCAATTATATCTCAATGTTAAAACAGCTGTCATAACATTGTTGATCAATATGTGGACCTTTTTGGGTTCTCGGAAGCTATAGAAAAAAAATGTTAAAGAGGAAATACATTGGGACCATTGTTATTGTTTACATCCCTCAAAATGGTCTATAATGGCAGTGTTGGTACAGTAGGCCTCTCTCCAGGCAGTCACATGGGTTGGTGTGTGTTTGTTGACTCTTACTGATCAGTGAAAACATCAATGATGTAACAACTCTGAGGACCAATTATAATTAGATTATTAATAGATTTGTTTTCCATGTGTTATTGATATTGTTGATATTAATGATCCTCCACTGAACTGCTCATTAAAGGTGTGAAAAATTGTACACACAAACACACACACAAACACATAGTGCTGAAGTGATGCAATAGTGCCTAAATGTGTTGAACAATGAGGTCAGTCTTCATGTGTGACCTGTGGATTGGTAAAATAGTCAAGATGGCTTAATAAAAATGGACTGAGTAGGCTAATACATCATTGATTCACTAGTGTTATCTGAACATTATTTATCTCCAATGCCCAATATTAACACAGTGTAGTGAACTCATAACTCAGAAACAAAAGCTCAATGTTATCACTACCATTCATGTTTTATTATTCTTAAAAGTAATCTTATGTTTATGTCATTGTTTCATTTAATTGTGTTTGTAGTATCAATAATCAAATCTACCATAATGAGCGAGCGGCAACAATGACCAGTTTAATCACAATTCAACTTCTGTAAAAATATTGACCAGAGAGGATGCCGGCTGAATTATTTTTAGAGTTAAGATGAGTTTAACTGTCTTTTTAAACCAGGGGTAAAATAAAGCATAAACCAGAGGATTCAGTCCTGAGTTAGCATATACTGTCCATGACATAACATTTATAACTGTGGAAGAGTTTACAGTTACAGAACAGATACAATATGGAATCAAGCAAAGCAGATAAACTGACACAATGATTCCTAAAGTCAGAGCAGCTTTACTCTCAGATTTCCTCTTCACTGAACCCTCCGTTACACATTTACCACCCTTCATCAGAGAGTTTATAACCTTCACTTGCTGATGAACAACATAGAAAATCCTTAGATATAAAGTTATCATTATGAGACAGGGAAAAATAACAGACATGAACAGATCAGTGAATATCCAATTAAAAGTGAGCGTAATTAAACATTGTCCATAACACTCATCTGTTCTGTGTGAAGTGTCAAAATATCCATTATTAATTGCTAGGGCTGTGTTATAAACTGAGTAGTAAAGCCAGCTCAGACAGATACTCATTAACGTATTAGTGATGGTTATTTTCTGATGGTACAGTAAAGGGTGACACACAGCCACATAACGATCAACAGCAATTAAAACTAAATTACTAAGAGACGCTGAGAGAAGCTCCAAAATTAACAATAAATTAAGTGCACAGAAAGTGTCTCCAAAATACCAACACGTCTCAATCAGCTTAATGGCCTGTGTGGGCATCACAAAAAGTCCAATTAGTAGATCATTTACAGCCAGAGAGACAATAATCATGTTGGTTGGAGTGTGAAGCTTCTTGAAGTGAGAGATGGAGATGATCACCAGCAGGTTCAGAAACACAGTCCATGCTGACAGCAATGACACAAACACATAGATGATATTGGATTCATGACTGGAGCGTTGTTCCTTGACACATGATGAGTTGATGTTAGGAAAGCAGTATTGAGTCTCCTGATCCTCTGTCTCATAGGCCATGAGTGAGTCTCCTCCTGTTAGGAGTTTGTTCTGCTCTCCTTTCTGTCCTTTAATTTATACAGTGTCTGGATCAGACTGAACAACCCATCTACCGCCCACTCTGGTGATGGGGGGAGAAAAAAAAAACCTTTTCCTCCCAGTTCACTCTAAATTAGCTATGGTATTGAAAGCTTGTTTTGTTCATTAATATTTTTTCTTAATTTTTTAAGCTAAATGACTTATTTATAATCTTATCTGTTTGTGTAAACAATTACATCAGGTCATTTGTTGTTTACTGGGTTATATTAGGCATGTATCAACATTTAAATTGACCCGAAAAATTACAGTGTGTATCGATATATGCTATAGCGAGTAAGGTAAGATGCGTGTGTGAGAATGGCATACTACTGACACACATCTCGCCTCCTTCACCACAATATACTTCTCACATGCACATCTTGCCTCCCTCGCAATAGTATGCTACTCACTTGCGTGTCTTGCCTCCTTTGCCATAGTATGCTACTGAAAGACAACTCACCTCCCTCACTAGTATGCTACTACCCAAGTCTTGCCTCCATTGCCAATAGTGTGCTTACACACGCTTCATTGACATCCCACCTCCCTCACTGTAGTATGCTACTATACGTGTATCGTCTCCCTCGTCATAGTATGCTACTACTCTTTCCTCACCAATAGTATGCATACTCGCACTGCGGACATCTTGCTGCCCTCACCATAGTATGCTACAATAACATTTCTCACCTCCCTCACCATAGTATGCTATTCACACACATGCGTCTCGCCTCCCTCACTATATTATACTACTACACGTGTCTCATCTCCCTTACCATAATCAGCCAGTTTACACATCTCGCATCCCTCCCCATAGTATGGTACTCACACATGTCTTGCCTTCCTCACCATAGTATGCTACTATATGTGTCTCAATGTATATATATTTCTCTTTCCTCACCAATAGTATGCATACACCGCACAGATGTCAACACATAACTGCCCTCACCATAGTATGCTGTCTCGCCTGCCTCACCAATAGTATGCATTGCACAGTTTCAAAATGTTATATAGGCTGTTTTCACTTGCATTACAATGAGATCGGGCTGGGGCGGGTTGTAAAAACAGATAAGGTGGTGCAGGGTGGGCATCACTACTGTGGAACACCAGTGTTAGGGTGTACTAGGCACGGTTGCCTAGAACCCCCCTCCCCCAACAGGAAGAGAAGCGATCTTGCTCAGCACAGTGGAGATTGCTTTAATTATATCATTTTGTAGGGATGCACCATATCGTTATCGGCCGATAAATGCTATTTTTAATGTTATCATTATCGGTCCAATATCAAAATTAGGCTGATATCTTCAAGCCGATAGGTTACGTAATTGTACAGACCTGCCTGCCTCGTGCATGCGTGAGCTGAACTTGTTCAGACTTGCCCAGTGCACTATAATAGAGCTTACCTCACATTGTTTATTCCTTCAAAGTCTGTCTTTGTGTGGTATTGCTGTGCACAGGGCGGACTTAACCAATAAGCTAGGTTAGCAGCCGCTTAGGGCTCCGGGGAATTAGGGGCCCCCGACCAATTCCAAGAAACCTATATTAATCATGTCGCTCTTTTATACATTTTCTGTCATATGTTGTGAAATCTGTTAATAACTGTTAAGATTTTAATGTTATTACTTGTTTTCTAACCCAGCGCCCCCCATGAATAATGGAACGTTCCATCCGTACTGCACATGTGCGAGGTGTGAGCGCTTCGTTTAATCAAAGACACTGCTAGCCAGTGTTGCCAACTTAGAGGCTTTTCAGACCCCCCTAGCACCAAATTATTTTAGAAAGCGACTAGCGAATGTTTTTAGGTGTTACTGGAAAATTTTAGAGACTCTCATGTGTCCGTGCTGTACTGTTCCTAACATTACTCTTCACAACGATATATACAGTGCATCCGGAAAGTATTGATAGTGCTTCACTTTTTCCACATTTTTTTATGTTACAGCCTTATTCCAAAATGGATTAAATTAATTTATTGTTTCGAAATTCTACACACAATACCTCATAATGACAATGTGAAAAAAGAGTTTTTGAAATTGTAGCAAATTTATTAAAAATAAGAGACCTGAGAAATCACATGTACATCAGTATTCACATCCTTTGCTCAATACTTTGTTGATGCACCTTTGGCAGCAATTACAGCCTCAAGTCTTGTTGAATATGATGCCACAAGCTTGGCACACATGTCTTTAGGAATTTTTGCCCATTCCTCTTTGCAATACCTCTAAAGCTCTATCAGGTTGGATGGGAAGCGACGGTGTACAGCCATTTTCAGATCTCTCCAGAGATGTTTAATAGGATTTAGGTCTGGGCTATGGCTGGGCCACTCAAGGACATTCACCGAGTTGTTGTGAAGCCACTCCATTGATATTTTGACGGTGTGCTTTGGGTCATTGTCCTGCTGGAAGATGAACCGTCGCCCCAGTCTGAGGTCAAGAGCACTCTGAAGAATTTCATTCAGGATGTCTCTGTACATTGCTGCATTCTTCTTTCCCTCTATCCTGACTAGTCTTCCAGTTCCTGCTACTGAAAAACATCCACACAGCATGATGCTGCCGCCACCATGCTTCACTGTAGGGATGGTGTTAACCTGGGGATGAGCGCTGCCTGGTTTTCTCCAAACGTAACGCCTGGCAGAAGTAGAGCAGCGGTGGTAGAGTTACTTTGCATTGCAAGACTAAAGACACATTTTTATTCACTCGCCTTTTTTTGGATCATTTATTTTTCAGTCTGTTGTCATGTATAGCTACACTACAAGCTTTTCTTACTCAGTAATTTTGTCTTGTTTCCAGTCAAAATATCTAAAAAATCAACAAGAAAAATGGCAGGAGAAGGTTAAGTGATGCTTAACCTTTGTTTGAGATCTCATTAAGATTATTTTTGGGTCCCACTTTATATTGTGTCGCTTATACCTGTGAACTTACATGGTAATTAGATGTGTAAGTAGTATGTAACTACAGTGTATGTACACACTGGTACAGAGTATTTACAGTACTTGTGCATACTGGTGTAACTACACTCATGTAACAACCCACTGAATAGTATGTGTAAGTACAAATGTGTAACAGGACATTGGTAACAACACTAGGAAAGTACACATCTGTAACAAGAATTATGTAAGTGCATTGTGTAACAACAATATGTACTTGCAGATGTTTGTGACCATTTTACACTTTATATTAAGTGGACAGTTCCTGTGGAGTTACCATGTAAGTACACTGGTATCACAAGTTGAAACCTTCTAATGCAGCATTAGTTCTGCCATACAGTGTTCACAAGTGCATGATCTGCAAACAGGTGTGGAAGTGGGAAAACATCTGCAAGTACATATTGTTGTTACACAATGCACTTACATAATTCTTGTTACAGATGTGTACTTTCCTAGTGTTGTTACCAATGTCCTGTTACACATTTGTACTTACACGTACTATTCAGTGGGTTGTTACATGAGTGTAGTTACACCAGTATGCACAAGTACTGTAAATACTCTGTACCAGTGTGTACATACACTGTAGTTACATACTACTTACACATCTAATTACCATGTAAGTTCACAGGTATAAGCGACACAATATAAAGTGGGACCTATTTTTCTTAACCCATTGGAAAATAATTGAGCTTGTTTTAAGCAAACAATCACTTAATTTTGAGGTGTTTTTTTTTTTTTTTCAGAAAATAAGACATCATTTCTTATGCTATTTCATGTGTCTTGTATATGTAATATGATTTTAGATTTTTTTTTTAGATATTTGGATTGAAAACAGGACAAAACTACAAAGTTATTTATTGTTATTATTATTATTATAATACCTGTCAAATCCCCGTCTCGTTCCTGCTGCTCCAATCACCAGTCCCCCTCACCATCTCGTTCCCTCAGCTCAAATCATCGCTCTCCAGCCACCTCTCATCATACCCGTGCACACTCCCCTGAATTCCAATTAGACTCACCTGCACCAGTTATCACAATCCCCCATGAAGCCTCCTCGATTCCAGTCATTCAGTGGCTGGAATTGATGTCAGATGGTTCACCTCACCTTCCCCCTGGCTCACCTTCTTCCGTGGATGTTTCCCTCCTCCTATGGACTTTTCTCCTAAACCTGTGGATGCACAAGCTGTGATTAAGGGAAGTGACTTTATACTTTGGTGGTTGCATGAAGATCCTTGTTTACATAGTGAACTGGTTACAAGTCTACTCTCCGTCCAAGAATACCACTTACCTGTTTATCCTATTGAACTTTCTACATTGTTTTGAATAAATTGATGAAAAGAGATAACCATCCTTGTCTTCATTGAGTGACCTGGATAACAGCTCAGGGATGTTTAAGAACATGTTTGTGCACTTTCTAAAGATTTTAGTTCTGTTTTTGAATAAAGGGTTGAAAATTATATCCGATTATCCGATCCATCGATTAATCGGAAAATGAATAAACAGATTAATCGATTATTAAAATAATCATTAGTTGCAGACCTAAAGGAGACCTATGGGGCCCCTTTCTATAAGATGTAAAATAACTCTCTGATGTCCCTGAAGTGTGTATGTGAAGTTTCAGCTCAAAATACATCACAAATGTTTTATAACTCTGAAACTGCCCCTTTTAGGCTTTGATCCTAATTGTGCCGTTTTGGTGACTGTCGCTTTAAATTCAATTGAGATTGTGCTTTTCAAAAGAGGGCGGAGCTACAAATGCCTATGTGTCAGCAGAGTGGCAGATTCAAAAACAAGACTAACTTCCTATGCTAATGAGGGAGAAAACGTGACTAATGGGTGGGGCTTTCCCCCTCTGATGCATACCTGTCAACCCTCCCGTTTTTCCCGGGATTCTCCCGTATTTTACAGTTCTATCCCGCTATCATCCCGTAAAGGTATTTTCCCGTATTTCTCCTGTATTTTCAGTCTTTCTCTGAAGGGTGGCAATAAACATTAATGAGCAAAGCCTCCCTATACGCAACCCATACCGCCAAACCACCAGGGGCTGCCCTTTGCTCTTAAATGTGAGTCTGTTCTGTGCTTTTGCTTTGTTTAGGCATAAAAACACTTTGAAATAAATATAAAAACGGGGGGATTCCCTTTCTTTTTATTACAGGTGCCGTATCCCCTTCATATGCAATCCTCAAAACAGTCATATAGCGGTGCATGACTATCAGCTGACGCGCTCCATAGTGATAAATAGAGGCTGTTTCCCAAACAGATTCTGTACACGCGATTTGAAACTGAGCGAAAGTCTGGGTTTTGGGTGCGTGTTAAACAGACATAAATACACATAATTAGTCATAATAATATCTAAAGATGTCGATCTTGGTGGGGGTTTTTTTCAAACACAACTAATTTCGTCCTAAATGAGCATAAAAAGTTAGGAAAGCAATCGAATGCTTTCTTTATAATGTTAGATGGTTGCATTTTAAAAGTGACACCTGTAATTTAGTGTAATCAAACAAAATAAAATCTAAATAAATAAGAGATTCATTCGTTGCTCTTTAATCAGAATGTGTAAGTTATACAGTGAAGAAACGGCTAATGAGATTTGATAGCTTGATTTTATTTCATTATAATAGCTATTCATTTTAATAAGCTATTCATTCATTTTAATAAACTAAACTGTTTGCTAATGTATTTGCTGCTATAATGTATACTATTTCTTTTTTCTTTTTTCAAATAATAATAATAATAAAACATATTACTGACCATTCAACTGTTTATTTACAATGAAACAGCTCCAAATTAACATATTTAGTAATTTGGGAATTTTTAATGGGGGGGCCCTAATATGGTGGGCATATCCCTTATTTTCACATCCCAATGTTGACAGGTATGCTCTGATGACATGTACAAAGGGGGAATGTCAATCGAAGTGTTTCTGCAGACTGTTTTAATCAAGTGTGATTAAAAAAAAAAATTAATATAGTTATATCATTAGAAGCTGGTTATATTCACAGAATGTTGTCACACAGCTGTTTAAATCCCTTATAAAAGTGACATTTTTTACAATTAAAAATGTATGCTTGACAAATTTGTTGCAGTCCTTAAAGACACTTTATAGCAACTTGCAATTTTAAAGCACTCTACTATATATTGATATATGTAGAAAATATTTATAGGAAAAATCCTTCAATCAACCCAATCATATCAAATCGGTCTTACCATCAATCAGTTCAGCTCACCATACACACAGCTGACACCTGCGTGTTTGATTAAATGTTTAAATTGAGTTATTAATATGCAGTTAACATGCAGCATATTTCATATTTGTAATAAGGATTGACGCTTCAACGGAGTGAGGATCCTATGGAGGTCTTTATTAGCAGGATGGTCAGACAAGCAGTGGTCAAAACAGGAACAAACAGATGTATATGGGCAATCCAGAGTCATAGTCGTAATATCAGGCAGATGGTCACAAGGCAGGCAGCATACAGGGAATAACAAAACAAAACAAAACAAAGCAAAGGTCAAACACAGAAAGCAAGGCAAGGAAAAACGCGTTGTAATGTTCACTTATTCAGCTAGCAAGACTCAGCCACATTGTGTGTTTGTAAGGTGTACTTAAAGTCCATGTAATCAGTCCATGAGTGGCTTCAGCTGTCAGAGTGTAATCAAAGGTGACTTGGATCAGGTGTGTGCGTGTGGCATGACTGAATATGTAGTCCATGAACGTGGTGGATTTGTAGTTCATGTGAGTGTGTGTGTGTTAACCTCTGGCTGTGATCGCTGGTGATCGTGACAATATTAAGACACGCTGAAGGTTTAGAAGCTTTTAAATGTTTAATTTGAAACCTTTTCAGTTTGTTTTTATTACAGTAAAGTTTAAGACGCAAATCTGCCTTGCTTTTTTATGCCATTGTATTAAAATAGCCAATAAAAATCTGTTCCATATTTTAAGTATTTATTATGTTGGTATGACATGCCTTGTTCAGACCCATTTATAAACAGATCTTTCAGATTTATTCCTTTGGCTTAGTCCCTTTATTCATCAGGGGTCACCACAAAAGAATCAACCACCAACTTATCCAGCATATGTTTTACACAGCGGATGTCCTTTTTAGTTGCAACCTAGTACTGAGAAGTGTGACACTCTGAATGATTAGTCACATGTAAATATATGCATATGTATATTTATTCTTTAATTAAATATAATAATTATTGTATATATTGTTACATCTAATGTTGTATTTATTTGAATTACCTTGAGTGGAGAAAATGAGTGGGGACAGTTTGTTGTCTGAGGTTGCTAGGGTAACGATGAGCTGCTGGACTGTCATTACGAGAGCGACTCGACTGTGAAGAGCAACGAAACTTTGACTTTCATATTTCTATCTTTTAGGTGGGTAAATTCTGTCATAATGTCATTGAAATGTGAAGAATACATGTTATTTAAGTGTCTTAACTAGTTTACTGAGGGTAACAAGCAGTGAAATAGTTACTTTGTAGCGAAGATTGTATCTTTTTGCTGACAATGTATCAAAACCGATGTATTAATTGGTAACTGCAAAGTTTATAAAAAGAGCTCCACCTCGCTTAAGTTCAATGTAGAGGTTATATTTTTGTACTGAAGTTGTTAAAAAGAGTATTAATAACTATTTTATTTGTGTAAATGTACTTTTAACCAAAGATGACAGTTATACTCAATGACTGTAACGGATTTGTTTACGTTTGTATTTCTCAGAGCTAGTCCATATATACAGAGCAGATATGATACTGTGCTAGAGATATTTAATGCTAAAAGGGACACTTTGCAAAATGTTTAATACTTATGAAGCCTACCTTAATGTGATATAGTAAGTATAGTTATCGTATAGAACTAATTAATAACCTGTATGTGAATAATATGTTTATGAATGAGCTATTTATATATATACATATAATGCATATTTATTGAGACAAGACAAGGGTTTGTTGGGTATAATACACTGTTTAATGATGTTGTATAGTCTGTTTTAAGTATTACTGCATAGAAATATTTATGAAATTATAGTATATTGTGATCAAATGTCTGTAATAAACATTACGAGAGCGACTCGACTGTGAAGAGCAACTAAACTTTTACTCTCTCATATTTCTATCTTTTAGAAATTTAAACTGCAGCACCGCCAGCTCAACGCCGGGCGTGCTACAGAAACACCCATACACACTCATTCACACACTCATACGCTACCAATTTAGTTTATTCAATTCACCTATAGCGCATGTGTTTGGACTGTGGGGGAAACCGGAGCACCCGGAGGAATCCCACGCCAACACGGGGAGAACATGCAAACTCCACACAGAAATGCTAACTGACCCAGCTGGGACTCGAACCAGCGAACTTCTTGCTGTGAGGTGACAGTGCTAACCACTTATGTTAAGATCACTTAACATTAAAACAACTAAATAATTGTTGTCATGAAACTCAAGTCTTTGGGATTTGGTTTTTGGAAGCATACTGTATGAATGTGACTTTCCTTAATAGGAGAAATGAAAACCTTTTGCACAACAGTAATCAAGCCAAATTATGACCAGAGAGATTCTTTTTTTATATGTTAAAATATTCATAAGATTTGCAGATCATAATAAATAAAAGACTTCCCTGCATTTGTGATCTGTTTTAAGTATTTTGTTGTGAATTTCGTGATTTCTATTTTGCACAAATCAGAGCATGGCCACTTGTTATTGGTTTTCAGCATTAATTTTACAGGTGGTAATGTATGCTTATGTTAGTGGTAATCTGTTAGCCCATCAAAATGAAGTGAAAATCTGAGAAATGCTGTTGAATGACTGTTATGAGCCAACATCGCTGACAACATGGACAGCAAATTACTAGCAGATAGTCAACAGACTCTTAAGTACCGACACTGGTGCAAGTATTTGATGAAGAACAAGACACACAAGCACCAGCTTAAATACCTGCACCAGTGTCAGGACAAAGTGCTAGTACAAAACTGCAAGTATTTTGCTGTCTATGATGTCAGCGATGCTACAATTGGCACATTTCTTAGATTTGCACTTCATTTGGATGGGCCTAATGTGACAACTGATGAGCAGATGAATATACCGTAAAGTAAAATAACTGTCTATTGAACGTTCACTTAAATGCAATGTATTTAGTAGAGGACTCCTGAAAATACACAATTGAAAATAGTTTGGAGTTACTTTATATGGTTAAAGTTCATTTAAAATGATGTTGTGTTGCTACTTATCGGCATCTGAATGTGCAAAAATACAGATTACTCAGTTGTTAAGGTACTGATAACTTGAAGATTTGTTGCATGTTTACTAATACACTATTGAACATCTAGAGCCTCAGCTGGGAACACAAGTTTAATAGATGTTTACATGGTGTAGACGTTATAATGACTGCCTAGGAACATTTAAAACACAATCTGCAGATACTACCTAGATGAGTGAAAGCAGATATGAACTTGTAAATGAACTTAAAGACTATCTATAGACCATCAAAATAAAGTGTGATCACAATGTTATCACTACCAATTTTGCTTTATTATAAGAGATCTTGTATATATGTAATCGTTTGATAGAATTGTCAGTTTAATTACAGATCATGTTCCATAAAAATATTGATCAGAGAGGACGCCGGCTGAAATATTTTCAGAGTTGAGATGAGTTTAACTGTCTTTTTGAACCAGGGGTAAAATATAGCATAAACCAGAGGATTCAGACCTGAGTTAGCATATACTGTCCATGATAAAACTGTTATAGCTGTGGAAGAGTTTACAGTTACAGAACAGATGCAGTATGGAATCCAGGAAAGCAGATAAACGGACACAATGATTCCTAAAGTCAGAGCAGCTTTGCTTTCAGATTTTCTAGTGACTGAACCCTCCGCTACACATTTACCACCCTTCATCAGAGAGTTTATAACCTTCACTTGCTGATGAACTACATAGAAAATCCTCATATATAAAGTTATCATTATGATACAAGGGGAAAAAAAAGATATGAACAGATCAGTGAGTATCCAACTAAAACTTATCATAACTAAACAGTCTCCATCACACACATCGGCTCTTTCTGAAGTTTTAAAATATCCATTATAAATGATGAGGGCTGTGTTATAAACTGAGTAGTAAAGCCAGCTCAGACAGATGCTCATTAACATGTTAGTGATGGTTATTTTCTGTGGGTACAGTAAAGGGTGACACACAGCCACATAACGATCAACAGCAATTAAAACTAAATTACTAAGAGATGCTGATATAATCACTCCAATGATTATTAAACTGAGTCCACAGAAAGTGTCTCCAAAATACCAACACGTCTCAATCAATCTCATGGCCTGTATGGGCATCACAATAAGTCCAACAAGCAGATCATTTACAGACAGAGAGAGAATAATCATGTTGGTTGGAGTGTGAAGCTTCTTGAAGTGAGAGATGGAGATGATCACCAGCAGGTTCAGAAACACAGTCCATGCTGACAGCAATGAAAAGAAGACATACATGATATTATATTCATGACTGGAGCGTTGTTCCTTGACACATGATGAGTTGATGTCAGGAAAGCAGTATTGAGTCTCCTGATCCTCTGTCTCATAGGCCATGAGTGAGTCTCCTCCTCTTAGGAGTTGGTTCTGCTCTCCTTTCTGTCCTTTCATTTATACAATGTCTGACTGACCGACCCATCTAACGCCCACTGTAATTAAAAAATAAAAAAAAGATCCTACCAGTCTGCCCGGTAACTCTTTTCTTGCCAGCCACCAGCAGCATTTATGATGATTGTTGCCTAAATCTGATGGCCCTCAGAATGTTATATCAGAAGAAAGAGCAGAGCGTCTCTTTTGAACAACAAAAGCATTTTATTTAATCATGTTGTATCACCGCTGGAATGCAGATAGGTTTCATAAATACATTTTTTGATCAAAAACAGAAAAACATATGTTAAGTTGTCTATTTTCTTTTGAAATGTCCAGTTTTTAGAGGTTGCACAGTCTCTGCATCTCGTTTTATGCTTGAACAACTAAACAAATGCTTAAGTCTATTTAACTGATTATATTTGAATCACATTAAAACGTCAATGTTGTAAAAATTAACCTTAAGAAATTAAAAAACAGTCACATAAACCTTTCACTGGGTCTACCGTTGGCTGAAAAACTCACTGTGCATGTAGCCCATTGTTTTATTTACGTTCTTTTCCTCCTTGCGTCATTGTAATTCATATTGAAGGTTCAGAGTGCTCTTGATCTACACTGTAAAAACAAAATCTGTAATTTTACGGTTTATTTCCGGCAGCTGGGGTGCCTGAAAACAATCGTAAAATAACGGCCGTTAAATTACAGAAATTTACTGTAAAATAACAGAGGTTGAATTTACCAGAAATAAACATTTAAGGAAATTTCTGTAATTTAATGTTCGCTATTTTACGGTAAATTTCTATAATTTAACGGCTGTTATTTTACTTTTTTTTTTCAGCACCCCAGCTGCCGGAAATAAACCGTAACATCACAGATTTTTTTTCACAGTGTAGGTGGTCAGTGCTGCAAGCCGTGCGCCTCCCCAACATTTGATCAACGACACTTTTGCCATTTAGCTGTGTGTTCAAAGACTTTGCGGAAGTGATTGAGAAACATTTTGAAGGAGGAAAAAAAGTAGACCCATCAGTTCACCAAACTGCAGTTGCCCATTCCAGTGCATTTTGTTTTTCCTTAATAATAAAACCTTAATTTCAAAACTCCACGATGTGTTTACTTGTGCTAACATTGAGTAATAATTAACTTAGTTTGATGATCTGAAACATTAAAGTGTTATAAACATGCAAAAAAATAAAAAATAAAAGAAATCAGTAAGAAGGCAAAGGCTTTTCACACCGCTGTATGAGGCTCTTCCATAATGTTTTTTTTTTTAAAGTAGCCAATAAAACTGTTTTATAATTCAAATCTTTTAAAATACTTATTAGATTGGTGAGGGATGCTTAGTTCAAATCCATTTATAAATGGATCTTTTAGATCATCTCCATAAAAAAACTCAATTAGTTATTAGAACAGCTCAACTTATGAATTGCGCTCTCACACAAAATGGACAACTTGTATATTTCATACTGCTTCACTCTGGATTTATTTTGATTGAAGAAAGTCTTAGTGATTTGTATTTTTGTGTTCTACAGTTTTAGAAGCATATGTTTTATTATTGGAAGAAATGAGTACATTCATTTCACAGCAGTAATCAAGCCAAATTATGACCAGAGATGATTTTTTTTACTTGCAAAATCTTCTTAAAATTTACAGATCCTATTAAATAAAACCAGTTACTGTTTAAGGTAAATCTTTTAGGTTTTTTATGCTGTCAGTCTTGATCAGGAGAAAGTTCTGCCTATAAATGATTATTATTATAATTTTTTTTTTTTTTTTTTTTTGTCAAAATACTCGTATAAAAGCCTGATCACATGATTATTTTAACTCCTTGCTTTACTTTCAGCTTTAATTTTAAATGAGAAATTATATTTAATTTATTGTAATGCTGTACTGTGGGCTTGTATAATGGCAGTGTTGGTACAGTAGGCCTCTCTCTAAGCAGTCTCATGGGTTGGTCTGTCTTTGTTTACTCTTACTGATCAATAAAAACATCAATGATGTAACAACTCTGAGGACCAATCATAATAGTTTTGATTTATTTTCTGTGTGTTATTGATATTGTTAGAGATGATCCTCCATTGAATCTCTGATTGAAGGTGTGAAATACTGTAAACACACACACACACACACACTGAATTGATGCAACACTGCCTCAGACACAGTGAGTTCATGTTTCATGTGTGACCATTGGATTGGAAAAATAAACATGATGTCTAAACAGAAATTGAATGAGTAGCCTAATACATGAATGATTCGCTAATGTTATTATTATTATACACCCCCAAAATTTCCAATGGCCCACATAAGCAGTGTTATAAATGTGGACGTTAGAAATAAAGGAAACAATGTTGTCATTATGGATTTTATTTTCATTAAAAGAGATTTTATTTTATGTTTATATGTAATTAAATTTGAATAATAGTATTGTTACTGATGATAATAACAGATTGTAACATCTACTACTATGATAGACTGCTTTAGCAGTTTAATTACAGTTCATGATCTGTAAAAATATTGATCAGAGAGGATGCCGGCTGAAATATTTTCAGAGTTAAGATGAGTTTAACTGTCTTTTTAATTCAGTGATAAAATAAAGCATAAACCAGAGGATTCAGACCTGAGTTAGTATACACAGTCCATCCTAAAACTGTTATAGTTGTGGAAGAGTTTACAGTTAATGAACAGATATAGTATGGGATATAGCAAAGCAGATAAACTAACACAATGATTCCTAAAGTCAGAGCAGCTTTACTCTCAGATTTCCTCTTAACTGAACCCTTCATTACACATTTACCAACCTTCATCAGAGAGTTTATAACCTTCACTTGCTGATGAACTACATAGAAAATCCTCAAATATAAAGTTATCATTATGACACAGGGAAGAATAAAAGACATAAACAGATCAGTGACTATCCAGCTAAAACTCATAATGACTGGACATTCTCCATAACACACATCTGTTCTGTATGACGTGTCAAAATATCCATTATTAATTACAAGGGCAGTGTTATAAGCAGAGTAGTAAACCCAACTCAGACAGATACTTATAAACATTTTAGTCATGGTTATTTTCTGTGGGTACAGTAAAGGCTGACACACAGCCACATAACGATCAACAGCAAATAAAACTAAATTACTAAAAGATGCTGAGAAAATCACCCCAATTATTATTAAACTGAGTCCACAGAAAGTGTCTCCAAAATACCAACACGTCTCAATCTGTTTGATGGCCTGTATGGGGATCACAATAAGTCCAATAAGCAGATCAGCCACAGACAGAGAGAGAATAATCATGTTGGTTGGAGAGTGAAGCTTCTTGAAGTGAGAGATGGAGATGATCACCAGCAGGTTCAGAAACACAGTCCATGCTGACAGCAAAGAAGAAAACATATACATGATGATATATTCACGAATGGAGCGTTGTTCCTTGACACATGATGAGTTGATGTCAGGAAAGCAGTATTGAGTCTCCTGATCCTCTGTCTCATAGGCCATGAGTGAGTCTCCTCCTGTTAGGAGTTTGTTCTGCTCTCCTTTCTGTCCTTTCATTTATACAGTCTCTGGATCAGACTGACCAACCCATCTACCGCCCACTCTGATGTAAAAAATAAAAAGAAAGAAAAAAACTTTTCCTCTGAGGTCCACTCTGAATTAGCTGTAATATTGAAGCCTGTTTTGATCTTGAACAGTTTTTCTTAATTATTTAAAGCTAAATGTTTTATTTATGATTTTATCTGTTTGTGTAAACCATTGCATCAGGTCATCTGTTGTTTACTGGGTCATATTAGGCATGTCAACATTTAAACTGACCCAAACCAAAAAAACACAGTATGTCACTCACAGTGCGTATCGATATATAATAAGTTATAATTACTTTAGAAGCGAAATAACCGGTAACCCACAGTAACGTGCTATGGCAAGGGAGGTGAGGCATGCATACATGTAGTATACTATGGCAAGGGATGCAGGAGGCTGGTGTGAGATTTATAATGCTACTCACACACGCATCTCGCCTCCCTCACCACAATAAACTACTCTCATACTTCCACACCATAGTATGCTACTCAAACATGTCTCCCCCATCGTGGAGTCATCTGCAAACTTGACTATGGCGTTAGAACAATGTATCGGGAAATGCCGTTGCCTGCAGCCAGCTCTCTGCAATTCTCTCATGGTCGCCCACTGAAGTTAAGCAGGGCAGTGGTGTTAGTTAGGCTAGCAGGGGGCACTAAACCTGTGGTCTGTGTGGGTCTTACCGCCCCAGTATATTGAAGGGGACTCTATACTGCTCAGTGAGCGCCGTCTTTCAGATAAGACGTTAAACCGAGGTCCTGCCTCTTCATTAAAAATCCCAGGATGTACTTCGTAAAAGCTTGGCATCCTGGCCAAGTTTGCCCATTAGCCTCTGTCCATTATGGCCTCCTAACCATCCCCATATCATAATTAGCTTCATCACTGTGTCTCCTCTCCACAAATCAGCTAGTGTGTTGTGTGCGGTCTGGCACAATGTGATGCTGCATGCTGGTGGTGGATGAGGAGATTCCCCCCTAAAATGTGTAAAACGCTTTGAGTGTCCAGAAAAGGTATGTATGTAAGGATCTATTATTATTATTATTATTATTATTATTATTATTATTATTATTATTATTATTACAGTTATGCAGTCATGGGTGAAAAGGGAATAGAGGATTGAACTCAGCACACACCCCTGTGGAACACCAGTGTTTAGAGCAAGAGTCACCAAACTCTATCTGCTTGTTAAGTCGTGACATATGGAATACTGTTCCGGGTCCAAGCTGCTGGTCAGTAAAATTGAGAAAATATTTGAGTAAGACTTTATTTTGATGGTCCCTGTTGCACATTTTGTTGACTAAAAGTTGCTTTGCAACTACATGCCAGTTACTTCTCATTTGAGTATTAGTAGACTGTCTGCTTAATATCTGCTGATACTGCTCCTTTAACATTTAACTGACTATAAGAAACTTTGCAAGTACGTGTCAACTTACACTAACCCTAATCCCAACCTAACAGTCTACTTATAATCTATTGAGAATTAGTTGGCATGTAGATACAATGTAACTTAAATTCAACAAAATGCGTTAAAGGGACACAAAATAAAGTGATACCCAATCTCTGGACTTGCTGGATCACATACATTAACATATTTCAATATTTTAACAGTTCATAAAAAATCCCTTTCTAGCCATCTGATATTAGGCATTTGCATATATTTGCATTTGCATATAGGCATATTAGGCATTTGAAAATTCCAGGCAGGTGTGTTGAGGCAAGTTGGAGCTAAACTCTGCAAGGACACCGACCCTCCAGGACAGAGATTTGTGGACCCCTGGTTTAGACTGAGGATGGAGGATGTGTGGTTACTGATTCTAATAAACTGTGCTCTGTTGATTAGAAAGTCAAGGGTCCGGTTACAGAGAAAAGGGCTAATGCCAAGGTCACAAAGCTTGGAGATCAGCTATGATGTGATCAGTGATTTGCATCCTGACATACTGTGTGTGTAGGTTTTATCCAGATGCGTCAGGGCAGAGTGGAGAGCTGAGGTGAAGGCTTCCTCAAACCTGTTGGTTTTGTAGGCAAACTGATATGGGTCTGGTGTTGGGGCAAGCCTCTCAAAACACTTTGATATAATTGTAGTCAGAACAACTGGGTGGAAGTCATTGAGCATGTTTTGGTACAGACACAATGCTGGTTGTGTTGAAGCAGTTGTGAACAATAAATTGGGTCAAAGAGAAGTAAAAAATGTTGGTGAAAATTTCTGCTAGCTGTTCTCCACATGCCATAAGCACACAGCCAGGACTGTCAACAGGGCCAAAAACTTTGTGTTCATTTAACTTCCTCGAGGTTGAACGCACATTAATGGTGGAAAGTGTGTTTGCTTGTTTATAATTTGTGAGTGTATGGATACCTGTCCATATAGACCAAGGGTCATTGCTATTAAATCTGTCCTCAATGCGCGATTTAATTACATTTAGCCAGTTGAGTTCCCTTCTTCAGATTGGACCTGGATAAACTATAGGCTTCATCATCACCAGATTTGAAAGCAGAGTCGTGTGCCTTCAGCAGGAGACGTACTTCCCTGTTCATCCAGGGTTTCTGATTGGGATGCATTTGAATTATTTTGTGGATGGTCACATGGTCACACATCTTTTAATATGTTCAAAGACACAGACGGTGTAGGTGTTAATATCAGTGTGAGAGTCCACTGTGACCGGAGAAGCAAGCCAATTCCAATCTAGACCTCCTGCTATATTGAAGAGTCTGCATCTTCCAGACAAAATTGAACAGTTCTTGATGTGGGATTCATATTTATGATGATGTGGGTGTATTTGGGTTGCAGGATTTGTTGGATTGTTTGAATGAACTTGAATAAACGTTCCTCTTGTGGGATTTTGGATAGTATGCTACTCGCATGCGAATCTTGCCAACTTCCCTCCCTTGCCATAGTATGCTAACATGAGAAATGTTGTCAGAAAACCATCAGTACATTATAACCGGTTATGCTATGCAAATAAAAATCTGTGCCAAATAGTTCAAACCTTCTTTAGTACATATTATGTTGGTGTGACGTGCCTTCTTCAGAACCGTTTATAAATAGATCATTCAGATCATCTCACTTAAAAAAAAAAAAAAAAACTAACAAAATGCTCTAAAATGTGCAACTTGTACATTTTACACTGCATCACTCTGAATTCATTTTGATTGCATTTAAGTGTTTAGTATTCGTCGTTTTGTGTTCAGTGCTTTTGGAAGCATAGGAATTTGAGACATACCTTTTATTGTTGGTTGAATATATTTATTAATAGCACAATGTCATCATTATATACCATACATTTCCATCTATTTCTGGCATAATCTTGATAAGATTTACAGACCCTAGTAAATAAAAGCCTTTCCTATTAGTGATCAGTTTTAAGTGTTTTGCTGTCACTCTTGATCAGGAGAAAGCTCTGCCTGTGGATATTATACAACACGCATCAGAGCCTGCTCACTTGTTTATTATTTTCAGCATTAATCCTAAATTAGAATATTGAGACCATATAATGTATGCTGTACAGTGGGCTTGTATAATGGCAGTGTTGGTGCAGTAGGCCTCTCTCCAGGCGGTCTCATGGGTTGGTGTGTCTTTGTTGACTCTTACTGATCAGTGAAAACATCAATGATGTAACAACTCTGAGGACCAATTATAATTAGATTATTAATAGATTTGTTTTCCATGTGTTATTGATATTGTTGATATTAATGATCCTCCACTAAACGGTTCATTAAAGGTGTGAAAAATTGTACACACACACACACACACACACACACACAAACCCACACACACACACACACACACACACACACACACACACACACACACACACACACATACACACACACACACACACACACACACACACACACACACACACACACACACACACACACACACACACACACACACACACACACACAGAGTGCTGAAGTGATGCAATAGTGCCTAAATGTGTAATGAGCGAGCGGCAACAATGACCAGTTTAATCACAATTCAAGTTCTGTAAAAATATTGACCAGAGAGGATGCTGGCTGAATTATTTTTAGAGTCAAGATGAGTTTAACTGTCTTTTTAAACCAGGGGTAAAATAAAGCATAAACCAGAGGATTCAGACCTGAGTTAGCATATACTGTCCATGACAAAACATTTATAGTTGTGGAGGAGTTGAGGAGTGAGTCCTTCCAGTCTGCCCATTAACTCTTTTCTTGCCAGCCACCAGCAGCATTTTTGGTGATTTATTTATATATTTTTTTGGCTCAGAATATAGATGTAATCGGGCCTTAAAAGTTAGGCCCAATAGGGAACCCGTTTACAGCCCGACATTATTCAAATATACACATGCACAAAGCTCTTTTGCCTTTTTTTCAAGAATGAGTCGTTTATGTGTTTTAGTATAATTTATTCATAACAAATATATAGGCCACTTAGGAGTTTTAACAAAGAAATAAAATAAGTATTCTGTAACATCTCAGCACTCTAAATAGGCCCAGGTACATACACTTAGCCGTTAAATTGGCCAACACGCCAATAAAAATAAGTCTTTCTTAACAAATGAAATTAGAATAAATTCTAAATTATGACGGGTATTTGGCAATAAATAAATTAAGATAAAGGCTCTGCAGGATTTGTTTCACTACTTGTCTTCACAATCCGGCCTTAAGGCGACGGTGAAGCTGAATATTAAAAGATTAATGCCAACATTAGCCTGTATACTCTGACTACATTATTCATTTATGATTTAATTAACATTTAGTTATAATTTGAAAATCCTTTACCTCACCAAGATTAGGCTTTGTAAACGTTTTTTGTGGAGGAACATTATTGAACCCATTGTACACTCTCAGAAATAAAGGTACAGGAGCTGTCACTGCGGCAGTACCTTTTTTAAAGATACATATTTGTTACCAAATAGTCCACAGTGGTACCTAAAAGGTGCATATTAGTACCCAAATGTACCAAAAAAGTACCTATGATGTACTATTATGAACCCTTCTGGTACAAATATGTACTTTTTGAAAAGGTACTGCCCCAGTGACAGCTCCTGTACCTTTATTTCTGAGAGAGTAGATGGCTTTAGTGCGGTCCTGTATTTACTGATGGTGCGTCCAGCAGCACTGAACACCCTTTCACTGCTGCTGCTGCTTTTGGCCGGGATGCATAGTACTACTGATCTGGCTAATTTTGCAAGTTTTGGATAGGATTGTTCATTCATCTTCCACCAGCCAAGAGCATCCATTTCATTTTCTATCACAGCAGTTTCTTTGTAGCGAGTGACCTTGTTATTTTCTCTGTCAGCTTACTGTACATTTTCCCACTCCGCCAAATTCGCGCTTTTTGACTTCTCCGTCATCATTTGTTTCACCTTTGCAGGTATGGGTTTTGATGTTATACCAACGATTTGATTACTTTTCTCGCGCTAATCGAAATACATCACATGACGAGCCCAGCCCGACCCAGTCCAAAATGATAGAAATTAAGCCCGAACCTTACAATACGAACCTTATAATACACCAGGAGCTCCCTCGAATACTGGGGAGCTAAGCCGTTCAGGGCTTTGTAGGTAGTCAATAATTTTTTTTAATTTATACAATATTTAATAGAGAGCCAATGTAATGATGAAAGAACTGGAGTAATATGATCATATTGCTGTGTTCTAGAAGGCACTCTAGCAGCTGCATTTTGAACCAGCTCAAGTTTGTTAATTAGGCCTACAGGGCAACCGCCTAGTAATGCATTACAATAGTCTAATCAAGAGGTCATGAAAGCATGGATAAGCTTTTCCGCATCAGATGTTGATAGTATATGTTGAAGTTTGGCAACATTTTTAAGATAAAAAAAAAAAGTTTTACAGATGCTTGAAATCTGGCCTTCAAAGGACAGGTTGCTATCAAAAATCACCCTCAAATTTTTGACTGAAGATGAGGACTGAACTAAGAATCCATCAAGGGTTAAACGGTGTTCTAGGTTTTTGCGTGTGAGGTTTTTGGGTAAGCAAGACCTCAGTTTTATCTGAATTTAGTAATAAGAAGTTTTTAGTCATTCAGTTTTGTGAATTCATACAAATTATCAGGTTGAGAGGAGATATAGAGTTGTGTATGGCAGGCTGAGGCAAACAACCAAGATAAAAAATAACTAGTAAAACAATAAGTAATTTGCAAAAGTCAGAAAAATGTCTAGCCTGGAGTGGTTCATGTGTCACCATCTTGGATAGTTGCTACTCGCGTGCGTGTCTCTCCTTCCTCACCATAATATACTACTCATACGCACATCTGGCCTTCCTCGCCATACCACAACAAATTACATCAGAAAACCATGAGTACATTATAACCAGTTATGGTGTGTTACTAAACTCATACCGAATCGTCTTCTTCTGCATTGCCATTTTAAAGCATTCAGTGGTTTAAAAATAGCTGTGTAAGTTCATCTTTCAATTCAATTCATCTTTATTTCTATAGCGCTTTTACAATGTAGATTGTGTCAAAGCAGCTTAACATAGAAGTTCTAGTAAATTGAAACTGTCAGTTCAGTTTTCAGAGTTCAATTCAGTGTGGTTTAATTTTCACTGCTGAAAGTCCAAACACTGAAGAGCTGCAGTCATACATTACATTCTAGAACACAACAGGAAAATCCCTTCAATTACTGTTAACCACAGTCATATCTGACTTTCCATCAATCAGTTCAGTTCACCATACAGCTCTGACACCCGTGTGTTTGATTAAATGTTTAAACTGAGGTATTAATCTGCAGTTAAATTGCAACATGGTTCACATTAAGTCACAGTGGAGGTTTAAAAGCTGGTCTGTTTTGAAATGTGTGGTTTTACATTTATTCAGTTATTTTTGTTACAGGTACTCTAAAAGCCACAAAACAGACTTTTCAATACTATTGTATTGATGATTAGCCAATAACGTTTGTGCCATAGTTCAAATCATCTAAAGCAGAATTGCCCAAAGTAGGGCCTGCTGGCCAAAGTTGGCCTTTGGTAACCTTTGGTTTGGCCCACCATCCCATCTGAAAAGAGAATTGGGGCGAATGCCTTTGACAGAGATCGACATTTCAAATTCAATGTAACCTTTAGTTTCTTTGTTTACTTGAAGAACTACAAAAAAATTAATGTTTCAATTAAATGTTGCAAATTAATCAGACTTTGAATCAGAATGTAAGTACTGTCAGTTGACAGATAGAGGACAATCACAAGACATCAGTGAAGCAGCTCGACTTGTGTATTCAGCACTGAACACCTTTGTGTTATAAATGGGATTATGTTTTTGCTATAATAAGTTCATTATAAAACATTAAAAATGATACTGCATCTTTAATTAATATGTTTTAAAGCAACATTTTCTAGTTATTTTTAAATATTAGCAAATAAATAAGGAATCACTTTCATTGGCAAAATCATTGAAAAAGTTGTTTTCAACCAGGTTAACACATTCTTAAACTCCAAGGGGTGTTTAGACAATTTTCAATCTGGTTTCAGAGCACATCACAGTACAGAGAGCGCTCTTATAAAGATAATCAATGATATCCGCCTAAATACAGATTCAGGCAAACTAACAGTGCTGGTATTGCTCAATCTTAGTGCTGCATTTGACACTGTCGATCACAGCATACTTCTGGATAGGCTGGAAAATTGGTTTGGGCTGTCTGGGACGGTCCTCAAATGGTTCAGATCTTACCTTGAAGGGAGACGTTACTACTGTATGTCAGTATAGGTGACCATAGGTCGAGGTGGACACCCATGACATGTGGAGTCCCACAAGGCTTGATTCTGGCACCTCTCCTGTTCAACCTCTATATGATCCCTCTGAGCCAAATAATGAGAAAGAACCAAATCTCCTACCACAGCTATGCTGATGACACTCAGATCTACTTAGCCTTACTGCCTAATGACTACAGCCCTATTGACACCCTCTGCCAATGCATTGATGAAATGAACAGTTGGATGTGCCAAAACTTTCTTCAGTTAAACAAAGAGAAAACTGAAGTCATTGCATTTGGGAACAGAGATGAGGTTCTCAATGTGAATGCGTACCTTGGCTCTAAAGGTCAAACAACAAAAAATAAGGTCAAGAATCTTGGTGTGACTCTGGAGTCAGATCTGAGTTTCAGTAGTCATGTCAAAGCAGTTAGTAAATCAGCATACTATCATCTCAAAAACATTGCAAGAATCAGATGCTTTGTTTCCAGTGAAGACTTAGAGAAACTTGTTCATGCTTTTATCAGCAGCAGGGTGGATTACTGTAACGGCCTCCTCACGGACCTTCCCAAAAAGACAGTCAGACAGTTGCAGCTCATCCAGAACGCTGCGGCCAGGATTCTGACCAGAACCAGGAAATCTGAGCACAACACACCTGTCCTCAGGTCTTTACACTGGCTCCCAGTTACATTCAGAATAGATTTTAGAGTATTATTACTTGTCTATAAATCACTAAATGGCCTAGGACCTCAATACATTACAGATATGCTCACTGAATACAAACCTAGAAGAACACTCAGATCTCTAGGATCATATAAACTAGAAATTTCAAGAGTTCAGTCAAAGCAGGGTGAATCGGATTTCAGCTACTAACAGCGCCCCCTGCTGCTGGAATCAGCTTCCAGAAATGATCAGATGTGCTCCAACATTAGGCACATTCAAATCCAGACTGAAAACACATCTGTTTAGCTGTGCCTTTACTGAATGAGCACTGTGCTACGTCCGACAAATCGCACTATTATGTTTTTCTCTTCTTTTTCATTCTTTTATAACCTGTTTTAAAATATTTTTATCTGTTTTTTATTATCTGTTTTTATTTTTTCTTGTACTTGTCTTTTTTATTCCTGTTTATGTAAAGCACTTTGAATTGCCACTGTGTATGAAATGTGCTATATAAATAAACTTGCCTTGCCTCGCCTAGGAAATTACCCATGGCAAAAATAAATGTAATATGGTTTGACCACCCCTAATCTATATATAGCACCCTCTTCCTATTTTATGGGAAGGGCACAGGATTCTTATTAATTATATCACTCTAAATTGTATTTTAACCCCACAAAGAAACCCATAATGTGATACCAATTAATATAAAGAATAAACACAACCAATCAATATATTGTGCATATATATCTATATATTAGATTGGTGTGACATGCCTGGTTCAGACCCATTAATAAACATCTTTCAGATCATGTCACTTTAAAATCAAAAAAATAAAAACCTCAAATGAATTGTCAGAACTGCTGTCATGAAACTCACACAATGCAGCTTTTATATTGTTATGCTGCTTTACTCTAAATTTATTTTGATTGCATGAAAAAGGTCATGAAAAAGGTATTAAGGGTTTGTCTAGGATTTTTGGAAGCATATAAATGTGAAGACTAAAATTTTATTTTTGGAATAATTAAGTATCTTCATTGCACTACTATAATCGAGCCAAATTATGACATAAAAATATTCTTTTTTTTGCCAAAATTTTATAAGATTTACAGACCTTAATAAATAAAAAACTTTCCTGATTTAGTGACGTGTTTTTGATCAAAAGACAGCTTTGCATGTGAATGTATTTTACAAACTCACATCAGGGCCTGGTCACTTGTTTTATTTTTAGAATTAATCTTAAATAAGAAAATGGATATAATTTATTGTAATGCTGTACTATGGGCTTGTAAAATGGCAGTGTAGGTACAGTAGGCTAGGCTGTCGCATGTGTTGGTCCTTCTTTGTTTAATCTTACTGATCAATGAAAACAGCAGTGATGTAACAACTCTGAGGACTCTAATTATAACTAAACTATCTTGATTTGTTCATGAGTTATTGATATTGTTGATAATCATGATTCTCCATTGAACCAATCATTAATGGGGTGAAATGGCATGTAATCACACACACACATTGAAGTGCTGCAATACTGCCTCGGATACACTCTCAGAAATAAAGGCACACGAGCTGTCACTGGGGTGGTGGTACCTTTTCAAAAGGTACAAATTTAAACTCTGAAAACTGATACTGTTTCAATTTACTATAATCTTATATGGGAAGCAACAAATGAAGGTGAATTGAATTGAAAAGGTGAATACAAATTTGTACCTAAAAGGCCCATATTAATACCTTAAGGCTATTAGTACTTATCAAGTATAAAAGTGTTCCTCTTAGAATTTTTAGGGACTAATATATACTTTTGTGGTACCAATATGGACACTTTAACTACAAATGTGTACCTTTTGAAAAGGTACCACCTCAGTGACAGCTCTCGTACCTTTATTTCTGAGAGTGTACAATGATTTCAGCTTTTATGTGTGACCTGTGGATTGGAAAAACATGATGGCTCAATAAAAATGTAATGAATAGCTTGATACATCATTGATTCAATAGTGTTTACCTCAAACATCCCCAATGTCCTGCATGAACGCCCAGTGTAATGCAGAAGTTAGAAAGAAATGGAACAATGTTATCACTATCAAATTAGTTTAATTAATCTTAAAAGTGATGTTTAAAAGTGACTAATGTTTATATGTGATGTTTTAATTAATAGTATCACAGATAGAAATGTCTACCTTGATGAGAGACAGATTTACTCGTTTATTTACAATTCATCTTCTAAAAAAATATTGATCATAGAGGATGCCGGCTGAAATATTTTCAGAGTTAAGATCTGTTTAACTGTCTTTTTAAACCAGGGATAAAACAAAGCATAAACCAGAGGATTCAGACCTGAGTTAGCATGAAGCGTCCATATTAAAACATTTATGGTTGTGGAAGAGTTTACAGTTAGAGAACAGATGCAGTATGGGATATAGCAAAGCAGATAAACTAACACAATGATTCCTAAAGTCAGAGCAGCTTTACTCTCAGATTTCCTCTTCACTGAACCCTCCGTTACACATTTACCACCCTTCATCAGAGAGTTTATAACCTTCACTTGCTGATGAACTACATAGAAAATCCTTAAATATAAAGTTATCATTATGACACAGGGAAGAATAAAAGACATGAACAGATCAGTGAGCAACCATCTAAAATTAACCATGACTAAACACTCTCCATAACACACATGTGATCTGTGTGAAGTGTCAAAATATCCATTATTAACTACAAGGACAGTGTTATATGCTGAGTAGTAAACCCAGCTCAGACAGATACTCATTATCATGTTAGTGATGGTTATTTTCTGTGGGTACAGTAAAGGGTGACAAACAGCCACATAACGATCAACAGCAACTAAAACTAAATTACTAAGAGATGCTGAGAGAAGCACCGCAACTAGAATTAAATTGAGTCCACAGAAAGTGTCTCCAAAGTACCAACACGTCTCAATCAGTTTGATGGCCTGTATGGGCATCACAATAAGTCCAACAAACAGATCAGCCACAGCCAGAGAGAGAATAATCATGTTGGTTGGAGTGTGAAGCTTCTTGAAGTGAGAGATGGAGATGATCACCAGCAGGTTCAGGAACACAGTCCATGCTGACAGCAATGAAAAGAAGACATACATCATATTATATTCATGAATGGAGCGTTGTTCCTTAACACATGATGAGTTGATGTCAGGAAAGCAGTATTGAGTCTCCTGATCCTCTGTCTCATAGGCCATGAGTGAATTTCTTAATGTTAGGAGTTTGTTCTGCTCTCCTTTCTGTCCTTTCATTTATACTGTGTCTGGATCAGAATGACCAACCCATCTACCGCCCACTTTGATGTAAAAAAAAAAAAGATCTCCCTATCCACTGTTTATAACTGCTATGGTAATGAAAGCTTGTTTTGATATTGTTTTTTCTTCTTTAATTTTTAAGGTAAATGCTACATTTACTAATTCATCCATTTTCTGTGGTTTATTGCATCATATAAGAGGTGACCTTCATACAGAAGCGATATGAAACTGTGGGTGAGTTGCTACTTACATTGCATCCATGTTGTGTGAGACAGCAATTTATAAGCTGAGCTGTTCTAATAATTAGTTGAGTTTTATATATTATATTATTTATGACAGAGTTTTGTTGGCTACTTTTAAATAACATTATGGAGGAGCCTCATTTTTGGCATGTTTCACACAAATTTTTCAGATCATCATTTAAATATCAGTCAAATATAACACAAGTAAACACACGCAGTTTTGAAATGGTTTTATTATTAAGAGAACACAAAATAATGGCCTTGTGTGAAAAAGTGTTTAGCCCTGATTTTGACTCGCCGACAGGTTTTGAGAAATCACAGACAAATGCCTGAAATCACAGGCAAATCGGTGCTCGTTCACGTGAGTAATAACCACACAGTGTGAACTATCAAAGACACGATCTGAGAGCATCCCAGATGAGTCGCAGATGCCCGTGAGATATTTGGCATGCTAAATACCTGGAGCTGTCGGCAATTCAAACTCATACCATGTGAAATGAGTTAAAAATAACATCGGCGATTACCTACAGCCAATGAGAGAGCAGCATCCACTAGTATGGGTATCTGCAGGCCAGCGGGAGGTTGGGGAGAAGTTAAAAGTGCTTCTTCTCACTCTATTTGGATCCAAGAAATGGAGGAAAAACCAGTGGGAACCAGGAGTGCAAAAAAAGGTCATTTTCTACCCCTCTAAAGGCTTCTGTGAAGTGGAAGCTGACAAGGGAGGTCCGGATCCAAATGCATGTTATTAAACAGAGAATGGACAGGCAAGCAACAGTCAACACAGGGCCAAACGTATATGCATATAATCCAGAGTTGTAAACAAATAACAGGCGAGTGGTCAGAAGGCAGGTAGTAGACAATTAAAACACAGCGAGCGTAAAACACGGCAAGACAAGGCAAAGGAAAACACATTGTAATGTTCACAATTCAGTATAACAAGACTCCGCACTGATGCGTGTGTGTGCGCGGTTTAAATAATCCTTGTAATCAGTGTTTGAGAATCCTCCGGCTGTGTGTTTGCAATCAGTCAGGATCAAGAACCGGTGTGAGTGTGTGTGGTGCATGACTGGAACTTGTAGTCCATGACTGGATTTGTAGCCCTTATAGCGATCAGCATGTATACCAGCGATCTGCAAGCATAGATCGCTGGTGATTGTGACAGATTCTTTGTCATTATGTAGTTAATAACAAAAGATAAACTACGTGACCTCATGTTATTTCCATGTCACTTCTCGTGTGTGTTTGGTTGTGAGACCTAATTGGACCGAGACAAAAGTTGTCGGCGGTTCTTGCTATTGTAAATTCATGCAGTGTGAAACCCCCTGACACCAATTCATCCTGCAGTGTAAACACAACACCGATGGAACGCTAGCCCAGACAGTCATGCAGTGTGAAATATCTGTGACACGACTACTTTGGAACTTTTTGTGTTCGACTTTTAGGTCTTGTTGATTGGTATTTTGTTTTCCCTTAATAATAAAACCTTCATTTCAAAACAGCACGACATGTTTACTTGCTATCTTTGACTAATATTTAAATTAGTTTGATGATCTGAAACATTAAAATGTAACAAAAATACAAAAAAAAAGGTAAGGGGGCAAATACTTTTTCACACCAAATTATGATGCTCTTCCATACTGTTTTATTAAAGGGCCACGAAACCCCCTGTCTCAGCAGGGTGTTTTCACACCTCTAGTTTGAAAAAAAAGTCAGGAAAGTGGGCGTGTCCAGCTCTGGGAGTGTGGGATTGTCGGGGGAGGGAAAGAGGGAAGGACTTGCACTGAAGGGCGTTTCCATTTGGGCACGCGCTGATTTCACAGGCAAAAGAAACACACAGACGCAGTATGTTTGATACCGGACGGGGAATGGGAGAAAAAAATCCTCTGCATTTTTCTGTAACTTATGCACTCGGTAGGTAGCGTCAGAAAGCCGTGTGTGTATAGACTATCCTGTCACAAAATGCGGCGAAAATCCTGCACGACTAGAATAGTTTGTGTTAACATGTTTACACTCGGAGAGCAGCATTTACAGCGGATCTTTCAGTCTATAATATTGTACTGTAATATTGCAGTGATATTAACATACTGTAAACTTAGTAACTAAATCATTTTGACTGAGGTATGTCTTTAAAAACTGAAAGAGCACTGCTGACAATACAAACTAACTTTGCAATCTGGGTTAAACAAAGAGCACTGATCAAACACACTTACCAAATCTGTAGACAGACAATCAAACTGGAGCTGTGTCTTTTTATTAAAAGGAGACGAGCGGCAAATCCGGATTTCATCATTTCCAGATGTGAAAAGCTCTCGGGTAAAAAATGTTCCTTACAAACGCATTCTGTCGCGTGCACTGTAATCCACACGTGATTCCAGCAGCTCTCTCATAGAGGGAAAATGAAAACAAAACCTTCGTTGCAACACCGACGACTCGTGTCTCCAACATCTAGTTCTTTTACTTGTTTTGGCAACACAACGTGGCGTCTCTCTGCCGTCTGAACACTGTAAACAGTCTCTGGAGCTATCATGCATATTAATGAAGTTTCGCGTCATACACAATAGAGCGCGCTGATTGGTTTGAAGCACGTCTTTGTCATGAATTAATGCCGCACACTCAGATACGTCACAATGTTCTCGAAAAGACAGACAGCCACTCTCCAGGCTGAATTTACACCTAAGTATCTCATGATCGTGACGCAGCTTCAAAAATTCGTTTCAAACCGGAAGAACGAATTTGCTCAAAATAACGCAAAAACAACCAATTTTCACTTTTTAGTGCAATATATGTGTCCTATTAGTGTTTATAGCAGCGCGGGACACATATATGACTGTCAACAGCTCAAAAAATGTGTTTTGGTGTTTCGTGACCCTTTAAGTTGTTGATAAATCTGTCAGAATTCAAATCTTTTAAAATGTATTTTAGATTGATCTGGTGATATGATCACCAGCGATCTAGCAGCTGCAACACGCAGGTAAACACACAGATTGCTGAAGAACTACAAATCCACCATTATACGGACAACATATCCTGTCATGCACTGCTCAAACACATGTTTCGAGTTGCCACTAGGTGCGTTTGACATGGCGGAGTTGAAAACGGAGCCGTCAAACCGGCCACTTCGGGGGCTCAAAGTTGCTGCAGTCATGATTACCGATCACATGGCATGATCATTTATTTATTTATTTGTTATTTTTTTTATTGAAATAAAAACAAAATATATACAGAACAAATAAATCAGAATACAGTCTCTACAAACTATAGTTAATTTTTAAACAATAAGGGAATTATGAATTAAATTTAAGTATCCTACATAACAAATGCATGAGAAATAAGGGGAAAACGAGAGGGCACATAAAAAGGAAATAAATATCCACGAATATGATTATTTTGGATAATGAAAGCATTTTTAAAAAAGCACTTTAATCCAAAAAGATTTATCAAAAGGACCAAAGTAAAATGAGCTACACTTTAAGTAGAAATTTCCCACAAAGAGCAAGTACATCAATGACACTTAATTTCTGCATAAACGGCTTGACAGGAAATAAAATATTTTAAATCATACATTTTTATATTTGATAAAATATTTTTTTAACATAATTTGTTAAGAACTCGTCAGGATCAATGATGATAATTATTTTATTACAAGTCTGTAAGACTTATTTGAGTTAATATTTAGGTTATTTACTAAAATATATCATTTAAATCATTTATGGAGCTGAATACAGTAGTCTGTATAAAAAAGGCAGAATAAACCTGTGCAAACAATCTAGTCATCATGGACAAATTATTTAGCAAAAGATGATACTGCAGTAAAATATTTGTAGTCTTTTAATAAGCATGATGTGTACAAGATAGAGATGGTATGAACAGTAATTGTTTGTTTTGAAATTTGAGAGACGGAAATGCATGTGGTTGTTGTCATGCAGTGAACTCGGCCAATCGTGTAATATCAGTGTCGTCTTGTTATACTGTTTGTGACGTTCCAACACGTTTTCCATTGTCTATCCTAGCCGTGTTTTGACCCTTTGCCTTGTTCTCTCGTTTTGATTTCTTGCTGCTTGTACTGACCATTCACCTGTTTATTGACCACAACTCTGGATTCCCTGCATGCATCTGTTTGCCCCTGTTTTGACCATTGCTTTCCTGACCATTCTCATAATAAACCTGCATTTGGATCCTCAACTCTGTTGTCAGCGTCCATCACATTACATCTGGCATATCTAGTTCAGACCCACTTATCCTTTAGATCAGTGGTTCCCAACCTTTTTTCCAGGAGACCCCTATTTTAACGCTGACATTTTTTAAAGACCCCCCCCCCCCCCCCACACACACACACAGAAACATTAAAAAAATAAAAAATAAATAAAAATAATCGCACACACTGACTAGCACTACCACTGACTATCCAAATAAATCCTTGCTTTCTTTTTAGCACATTCATTTTTATCTCCTCCCTGGCGCTTTGCCATATCTTCTCTTTGGTGCATCTTTTTAAAAATTTGCTAATGTAAGCTCTGGTCTACATTTCCACTCTCACGATACGTTGTAAAATTCTCGACGTTAATGAAATCTATCTTTCTATATTTAATTTTTTTTCCCCTCCAAATAATCAGAATTGAATTATTTAATAAATGAAATTAAAAAAAAAAAAAAAAAAAACATGAGTGCTCTTGGCGACCCCTTTAAAATCATTAGCGACCCCTAGTGGGGGTCGCGACCCCCAGGTTGGGAACCACTGCTTTAGATCATCTCCATTGGAAAAAAACAACAACATATTTCTAAATGAATCATTAGAACAGCTTAACTTATAAACTGCTCTCTCACACAATATGGACAAATTGAATAATAGTAATAATACATTTTATTTAAAGGCATATTCAAAAAGACTTGAGGCTGTAATTGCTGCCAAAGGTGCATCATCAAAGTATTGAGCAAATGCTGTGAATACTGATGTACATGTGATTTTTCAGGTCTTTTATTTTTAATAAATTTGCAACAATTTCAAAAACTCTTTTTTCACATTGTCATTATGGGGGATTGTGTGTAGAATTTTGAGGAAATAAATAAATGTAATCAATTTTGGAAAAAGGCTCTAACATAAACAAGGGGTAAAAAGTGAAGTGCTATGAATACTTTCCAGATGCACTATATGTACTCCACTATATGGAGTGGATATTGCTTTGTTTATTGAAAAGAAAATTTTAAAGATGCTGTGACCACTCACATGTAAACTCAATAGAAGTGTAATCACAAAATGATGTAACAACTCTGAGGACCGATTAGAAGTGTTTTTATTTATTCTTTGTGCTGTTGATATTGTTAGAGAAGATCCGCAACTGAACTGTTGATTGAAGGTGTGAAATACTGTAAACACACATACACACAGACATGCACACACTGAATTAATGCAACACTGCCTCAAATACAATGTGTTCATGTTTCATGCGTAACCTGTGGATTGGAAAAATAAACATGATGTCTAGATAAAAATTGAATGAGTAGCCTATTCACTAGTGTTATCACTATGCATCCCAACATCTCCAATGGCCCACAGTGTAATAAATGTAGACGTTAGAAAGAAAAGGAACCATGTTGTCGCTGCCATTTTTTTTCTTTGAAAGGGATGCTATTTTATTTTATATGTATTTACATTTTAATAATAGTATTATCACAGATAATGACATCTACTATTATGAGAAACTACTTGTCAGTTGAATTACAGTTCATGTTCTGTAAAAATATTGATCAGAGAGGATGCCGACTGAAATATTTTCAGAGTCAAAATGAGTTTAGCTGTCTTTTTAAACCAGTGATAAAATAAAGCATAAACCAGAGGATTCAGCCCTGAGTTAGTATACACAGTCCATTCCAAAACAGCTATAGTTGTGGAGGAGTTAACAGTTAATGAACAGATATAGTATGGTATATAGCAAAGCATATAAACTAACACAATGATTCCTAAAGTCAGAGCAGCTTTACTCTCAGATTTCCTCTTCACTGAAACCTTCATTACACATTTACCACCCTTCATCAGAGAGTTTATAACCTTCACTTGCTGATGAACAACATAGAAAATCCTCAAATATAAAGTTGTCATTATGACACAGGGAAAAATAAAAGACATAAACACATCAGTGACTATCCAGCTAAAACTCATCATGACTAAACACTCTCCATAGCACATGTCTGTTCTGTATGAAGAGTCAAAATATCCATTATTAATTACAAGGTAAGTGTTATAAGCTGAGTAGCAAACCCAACTCAGACAGATACTGATTAACATTTTAGTGATGGTTATTTTCTGTGGGTACAGTAAAGGGTGACACACAGCCACATAACGATCAACAGCAATTAAAACTAAATTACTAAGAGATGCTGAGAAAATCACCCCAATTATTATTAAACTGAGTCCACAGAAAGTGTCTCCAAAATACCAACACGTCTCAATCTGTTTGATGGCCTGTATGGGGATCACAATAAGTCCAATAAGTAGATCAGCCACAGCCAGAGAGAGAATAATCATGTTGGTTGGAGTGTGAAGCTTCTTGAAGTGAGAGATGGAGATGATCACCAGCAGGTTCAGAAACACAGTCCATGCTGACAGCAATGAAACCAACACATACATGATGATATATCCATGACTCGAGCGTCTCTTCTTGACACATGATGAGTTGATGTCAGGAAAGCAGTATTGAGGCTCCTGATCCTCTGTCTCATAGGCCATGAGTGAGTCTCCTCCTGTTAGGAGTTTGTTCTGCTCTCCTTTCTGTCCTTTCATTTATACAGTGTCTGGATCAGAATGACCAACCCATCTACCGCCCACTCTGATGTAAAAAAAGAAAAGAAAAAGATCTCCCAATCCACTGTTCATAACTGCTATGGTAATGAAAGCTTGTTTTGATATTGTTCTCAGATGATATGGGTTTCAGATGATCATGAAGGTGAAGATGCTGGGCATAGGCAATATTGGCAATTGCCCAGGACAGCATCTTGCTAGGGGGCATGGGGACACAAAGGGCGGTATGAACACCGGAGGGCTGCATGATAGTCATTTGCCGAGAGCGCCAGTTAAGCTTGCGATTAATAACATCATTATCTAAAAACCTTTGGAGATGGCTTAGACTAGAGAAATTAACATTCAGTTAAATGGGCGGCAGCTCCATAACTAGCGACATTTGTGTCATTGTGCAGTGTGATAAAACTGCACATTATAGAGTGGCCTTTAATTGTGGCCAGACTAAGGCACACCTGTGCAATAATCATGCTGTCGATTCAGCATCTTGGTATGCCACGACTGTGAGGTTAATAGATTCTGACAGCAAAACAGAGGGCCTCAATAAAGCCAGACATACATGGACATGAGTAATGGAATGATTTGTCTTAATCTGAATAAGACAATAATATGAATAAGGTGTTTACATGAGTTGCTTTTTGAATGTTCCTTTCATGATCCCTTTTTATATGTAATAGCACATAGATTGACCAACATCATTGCGTCACCACGTCATCCTGTGTTTCCTCCGGAGTTTCATGTAATTTTGGGTGTTTCATTTAAGATTTTTCGACTTACCCTGCAGTTCGGCAGTTTCACTTTCATTCAGGAACATTTCACTCATGCCCCTGTGACAAACTGAGGTATTGGATGAGAGTATGAAGTAAGGACTGGTGGATGAGTGTTTTTTTTTAATGGAATTTGATACTGCACACCGAATGGAAAGAAAAAGATTCTGCAATAGTGCCAAACAGCCGTGTGTGTAAAATATTCTGTCGCTACATGCGGTGAAAAGTCGTTCATGACAGTAATAGTTTAAAGGGGAAATGAAGCACTCAGTCAATTTTACCTTATTTTGTACATTGGATTCCACTTTAATGAAAATATATTAAACAAACTCTATTATTGTAACCATTTAGCAGAAAACGGCATGTTTTACTATAGATTTTAGACCTAGGGCGCCGCCATCTTTGAATATCGATGTGTCTGACGTCACAGGGTTGGTTCGCTTAGCTGAACAGACACAGTGGAAGTAAAGAAGTGAACGCGGAGACTGGACAGCCTAATTTTACCCAATGCGTGAAGTTTTGGGCGTGGAGCTGCTGCAAATGTGTCTAATATAAAAGTATATAAATTTATTTTATTTCTCTTTTTTTCTCCTTTAATTACCGATCATTTGATGCGCTTTGATTCACTCTCTGAATTACGCTGCCTGACTGCATTTCAAACATGATTGTAACGGACTAAACACGGAGACTAGACAGCCTAATTTAGCCCAATGCATGAAGTTTTGGATGTGCATCACAGAGCTGGCGCAAATACAAGCATTTAAGTGTCTTAAGTTGTGTATTATTCTTTTGTTAATACCTTTCATTTAGTGCGCTTTGGTCCACACGCTGCTCCAGAGCTGCCTGACGAGGGGATTTACATTCAGACTAATGCAATGATTAAAATCATACATGACTTCATGCTTTACTAAGGCCCCGTTTACACTAATGCGTTTTCGTTTTAAAACAGCGTTTTTTATCAAAAACGATCCGCGTCCACACTAGCGTTTCATCTAGCGTTTCTAAACTTATCTCCGTCCACACCACTCCACCAAAAACGTATATCACGTGACCATTCGCGCACTCTGGGCATGCGCGTTCAAGTATAAACAGGAAGCATGTGTCTCGCTCGGCATTTGGTTATTGTTAGTCAACAAACGCTGCTTGAACGCTGAACGCGAGCGATTAGCGAGTGCTCGAACAATAGCTTGCCTCTAGCGAATATATGCAGCTGCTGTAGTAAAAAAGGCAGAGTTTAACTGCACAATGGCGCCTGAAACGGACAGTAGTGCAAACAACGCTCCCATTTCTGTGTCCATGTTGTTTACAGTGAAGGCTGGTCTGCCGTCTTCCGGTAGCGTTATGGTCATGTGATAGGGGCTTGACAAATAAGGGAAGGATACGCAATGACCCAAAAGCCCCAATCAGGTAGCGAATCTCAGCAGCCACGCCTCCGTTTTCAGAAGTCTCCGTTTTTCCCCATCTACACTGAGACGGAGCAGCAGCGTATCAGAATTAAAACGGGCTCTTCAGCGTTTCCAAAACGCTCCATTTTCGGGGCTCGAAAACTCAGGCGTAGCGTGGACGGATGGCGTAACCGTAGCAAAACTTGTGCGTTTTAAAACGAAAACGCATTAGTGTAAACGGGGCCTAAGTCACGTCTGTGTGGATTATGTCAAGACATATTCCCTTCTCAAGTCGATCAACTCGGTCTCTCAACATGTATAAAGGATAAAATCCTGCCATAAGAAACACCGCGCTGATCTGAGTTTGGTTTGAACACGAGCAGAGGCGAGAGGCTGTAGCGGTGAAAAGTGAAAGTACCCAATCATGCAACTAAAATAGGAATACTCCACCACTTATTTCAATTTCTGTTTAGTTCGATTATGACTTTAGTCTTATTAAGGTAATCAAAAATCACTGTTTACATGGTAGACTCTTAACCAGAATATGATCTTAATCATATTAAAATCTGATTATTGTTGATCATCTAAGCATACTCATTAGGCAATTTATTTATTTTATTTATATTTTTTGGACCGATTATAGTTAAATTCTGACATGTGCGACTCTTGCTGAAACAGGATGGTTTTCTCATATGTCAGAAATATTGCTCAGCTCACTCTTGCGCACACTCACATACACTACAGCCAATTTAGCTTATTCAGTTTACCTGTACTGCCTGTCTTTTGGTTGTGTAATCCCCTTTAAACTATATATGTGTGTGTGTGTGTGTGTGTGTGTGGCAAGCAATGATTAGAACAGGAGCAAACAGATGTATAAGGGCAATCCAGAGTCGTGGTCAAAATAACAGGCAGATGGTCACAAGGCAGGCGGCAGACAGGAATATAACAAGAAGACAAGGCTAGGTTTAAGCAAGGCAAAGGAAAACACGTTGTGGTGTCACTAAACAGTAGACAAGACTCAGCAACAGTGTTTGTGTTTGAGCAGTACTTATAGTCCATGTAATCAGTCTGTGAGAAGCTTCAGCTGTGTGTTTGCAATCACTGGTGATTTGCATCAGGTGTGTGTGTGTGGCATGACTGAATATGTAGTCCATGAACATGGCAGATTTGTAGTCCTGTGTGTGTGTGTGTGTGTGTGTGTTAACCAGTGATCTCTGGCTGTAGATCGCTGGTGATCATGGCAAAATGTAACTTTAGTCATTGATTAAGCACTGTGAGTAGCCCGTTTCAGCATTGTGATTTGAATTCAAGCCCACTTAATGTTTCATTTGATGTGCGAACATTATTTGTGACCTGTTTTGTTCTGGTACCAGGTTATTGATTTACCATGCTATTTTAAGTTGTGCCAGATTGTTTTTCCTCCTTTTTTTTGTCCTGAGGCAGACATCCCAAGTCTCCTGGAAGTTCTGTGAGTCTCCCGCAAATGCATAGAGACTCCCGGATGCCCGCAAACGAATGATAATCTCCCGGAAATCGCGTGTCTTCCTCCCACTCCTCAAATAGGTCGCGCACCCCTCTCCACCGCATCCCCTCCTTGCTCTTCATCACACACGTCGCAGGCACCCCCCCCCCCCCCCAGTCTTCACTTACGCTAAAACCAGTTTGAAACAATAAATGCTTAACGCCGCATGGTCTGTCTGAGTCTGTCCTCATTTCGAAGTGTCGCCTTATAGTCATAAGTGGTGGTTATTCTGACAAGAGACTCAGTTGTTGTTATTTTTAGTTGCTTTAACAGTGTGGACCACTATTTTCTTTTTGATCCTCACAATATTGGAATCCACTCGAGGGCCGGATTGAATGGCTCAGCAGGCCGAATTTTATCCGCAGGCCACCAGTTGATGATCAGTGCTTTAGATCATCTCTATTGAAAAAAAAAAAAAAACTAAATATTTCTAAATGAATCATTAGAACAGCTTAACTTATAAACTGCTCTCTCACACAATATGGACAAATTGAATAATAGTAATAATACATTTTATTTAAAGGCATATTCATTCAAAAAGACTTGAGGCTGTAATTGCTGCCAAAAGTGCATCATCAAAGTATCGAGCAAATGCTGTGAATACTGATGTACATGTAACTTTTCAGGTCTTTTATTTTTAATAAATTTGCAACAATTTCAAAAACTCTTTTTTCACATTGTCATTATGGGGGATTGTGTGTAGAATTTTGAGGAAATCAATGAATTTAATCCATTTTGGAAAAAGGCTGTAACATAAACAAGGGGTAAAAAGTGAAGTGCTATGAATACTTTCCAGATGCACTATATGTATATTATTTCCTATAATATTATAGACCCTAATAAATATACCCTGTATTTATTATGTTGGTGTTTAAGATACGTGTGTCTTATGTTTATATGTATGTATATTTTCTGTTAGTTATTTGTCTTGATGGCAATGCTATTTGTGGGATGGCATTGACTTTGGCACCGCTGGGGAGCGGGGTATGTGTTTTTCTTGGTGGGCTGGGGGGGTTTCAGGAGTGGATATTGCTTTGTTTATTGGAAAGAAAATTTTAAAGATGCTGTGACCACTCACATGTAAAATCAATAGAAGTGTAATCACAAAAAAATGATGTAACAACTCTGAGGACCGATTAGAAGTGTTTTTATTTATTCTTTGTGCTGTTGATATTGTTAGAGAAGATCTGCAACTGAACTGTTGATTGAAGGTGTGAAATACTGTAAACACACAGACACACAGACATGCACACACTGAATTAATGCAACACTGCCTCAGATACAATGTGTTCATGTTTCATGCGTAACCTGTGGATTGGAAAAATAAACATCATGTCTAGATAAAAATTGAATGAGTAGCCTATTCACTAGTGTTATCACTATGCATCCCAACATCTCCAATGGCCCACAGTGTAATAAATGTAGACGTTAGAAAGAAAAGGATCCATGTTGTCGCTGCCATTTTTTTCTTTGAAAGGGATGCTGTTTTATTTTATATGTATTTACATTTTAATAATAGTATTATCACAGATAATAACATCTACTATTATGAGAAACTGCTTGTCAGTTTAATTACAGTTCATGTTCTATAAAAATATTGATCAGAGAGGATGCCGGCTGAAATATTTTCAGAGTCAAAATGAGTTTAGCTGTCTTTTTAAACCAGTGATAAAATAAAGCATAAACCAGAGGATTTAGACCTGAGTTAGCATACACAGTGCATTCCAAAACAGCTATAGTTGTGGAGGAGTTTACAGTTAATGAACAGATATAGTATGGGATATAGCAAAGCAGATAAACTAACACAATGATTCCTAAAGTCAGAGCAGCTTTACTCTCAGATTTCCTCTTTACTGAACCCTCCGTTACGCATTTACCACCCTTCATCAGAGAGTTTATAACCTTCACTTGCTGATGAACAGCATAGAAAATCCTTGAATATAAAGTTATCATTATGACACAGGGAAGAATAAAAGACATAAACACATCAGTGACTATCCAACTAAAACTCATCATTAGTGAACACTCTCCATAACACATGTCTGTTCTGTATGACGTGTCAAAATATCCATTATTAATTACAAGGTAAGTGTTATAAGCTGAGTAGTAAAGCCAGCACAGACAGATACTCATTAACATTTTAGTGATGGTTATTTTCTGTGGGTACAGTAAAGGCTGACACACAGCCACATAACGATCAACAGCAAATAAAACTAAATTACTAATAGATGCTGAGAAAATCACCCCAATTAATATTAAACTGAGTCCACAGAAAGTGTCTCCAAAGTACCAACACGTCTCAATCTGTTTGATGGCCTGTATGGGGATCACAATAAGTCCAATAAGTAGATCAGCCACAGCCAGAGAGAGAATAATCATGTTGGTTGGAGTGTGAAGCTTCTTGAAGTGAGAGATGGAGATGATCACCAGCAGGTTCAGAAACACAGTCCATGCTGACAGCAATGAAACCAACACATACATGATGATATATCCATGACTAGAGCGTCTCTCCTTGACGCATGATGAGTTGATGTCAGGAAAGCAGTATTGAGTCTCCTGATCCTCTGTCTCATAGGCCATGAGTGAGTCTCCTCCTGTTAGGAGTTTGTTCTGCTCTCCTTTCTGTCCTTTCATTTATACAGTGTCTGGATCAGAATGACCGTCCCATCTACCGCCCACTCTGATGGGAAAAAAAAAAAAAAAAAAAAAAGATCTCCCAATGCACTGTTCATAACCGCTATGGTAATGAAAGCTTGTTTTGATATTGTTTTTTCTTCTTTAGTTTGTAAGTTAAATGCTGCATTTATTAATTCATCCATTTTTTTATTGGATCATATAAGAGGTGTAACTAATGACCTTCATAAGCGACATGAAACTGTGGGTGATACACCACCCACATTACGTCAATGCTGTGTGAATCAGCAATTCATAAGTTGAGTTGTTCTAATAAAAGAGTTTTTTTATGAAGATGATTTGAAAACAAGATACAAACAGCCTGTGTCAAAGGTGTTTATACCAAATAACTGTTTGACCACCCTTAGTCCATATACGGGCGGATTTGCAGTCCTTTTAGCGATCCGCATATATAACAGCGATCTGCAAGCATATATCGCTGGTGATTGTCACAGATTCTTTGTCAGTATGACATAATAACAAAAGATAAACTATGTGACCTCATGTTATTTCCATGTCAGTTGTCGGCAATTCTTGCTATTTTAAAGTCATGCAGTGTGAAACCCCCTGACACCAATTCATCCTGCAGTGTAAACACAACACCGATGGAACGCTAGCCCAGACAGTCATGCAGTGTGAAATATCTGTGACACGACTACTTTGGAACTTTTTGTGTTCGACTTTTGGGTCTTGTGGATTGGTATTTTGTTTTTCCTTAATAATAAAACCTTCATTTCAAAACAGCACGACATGTTTACTTGCTATCTTTGACTAATATTTAAATTAGTTTTATGATCTGAAACATTTAAATGTAACAAACATACCAAAAAAAAAGTAAGGGGGCAAACACTTTTTCACACCAAATTATGATGCTCTTCCATACTGTTTTAAGTTGCTGATAAATCTAATTAAAATCTTTTAAAATGTATATTAGATTGATCTGGTGATTATGATCACCAGCAATCTAGCGGCTGCAATACACAGGTAAACATGCAGATCGCTAAAGAACTACAAATCCACCGTTATACGGACTACATATCCTGTCATGCACCCTCAAACACACGTTTCGAGTTGCCATTGATTACACACTCACAGCTGGGAGCTGCTCAAAGACTGATTACAAGGACTATATAAACAGCACACACACACATGCATCAGTGTGGAGTCCAGTGGTGGAGGTAACGAATTACATTTACTCACGTTCCTGTAATTAAGTACATTTTTGTCGTATTTGTACTTTCATGAGTATAATTTTAAGTCTGTAATTTTTCTTGTACTTGAGTACAAATTAAGCTGAGGAATCTACTTCGTTCCTTTTAAAATCACAATTCGTTACAAAGTACTGTAATTAAATAATATTTCAACCACTGACTTCGGTAGCCAATAACAAAATCTCATTTTAACGGGCCAATGAAAAGCCTGGTACATTATTTGAACCGAAAAACTAGTTCAGGCTACTGCAGATTTACGTGAGCTGACCGTCATCATACAGTCACAAAGTTATCGATTGACATATGGAGAAACAAGACAGCAATAATGAATCTGAAGAACGCAGAAATGAGGAAGAAATAGCAGAGGATGAATGCCCATGGCCACACTCGGAGGAGCTGTTCACCTACAGGTACATAGGGTAGAAAGAGGACAGCTGTGCTGATGCAGTGTGAATGGCTGTGTTATCATCTAAAAATGCAAATTAAATTTATGCCCAAAACTGGAATATCGCATAAAAGACGTGCGAATAAAGCAGCGTTTCCGTCCAACAAGTCAAAGAGAACAAAATCGCCACTTCCTGATTAACTGGTGACAAATATCAACAGTAAAAACGGAATTTACTGTGGTAGAAGCTGCGGGAATATATTATCTTCATTTAATAATGGACTTGCACCTCAGAAGGCAATCCTGACACGCAGTGAACGCGCGAGACACGGAGTGCAGATGCTTTTGACAATTCTGGAGGTCATTAATAATATAATAACACTAATACTGAAGTGGTTAAGGCGTTTTAGAATGACCAAAACAACACTTTAGATGTTTCACAATGTGCTCAGCCTGCTGGTTTGTCCATTCACACACTTTTTTTTTTAAATCTATGCGCATCATGGCGTTTCCATCAACCGTTTTTTATGTGCATATCCAAAAAGCGCATAAAATAAGTGTATGAAACCTGCCCTCTGCTGTGCCATCCTTCTTACACAGAATTTCCGCAGGGTCTTAAAAAGTATCAAATTAAAAAATCTAAATTTTAGGCCTTAAAAAGCCTTAAATTCGCTGTTCTAGGTCTTAAATATTTTTACACAGGTCTTATTTTTCCGATGTCCATGTACTGCTACATCCAATGCTCATTTAAATTCTTTTTTGTTGTTGTTGCTTGGTGTTCGTGGTGTTGTAGTTCTTCATTTCACTAGTCCTAATGCAATTTGCGGTATTACAACTACAAATGAGAGAGACCAACATGCAATAGTCAATCGGCTTTCTGTTACTGAGCCCAGTGCGCGCGGCGAATGTGACGTCATCGCTGTGTTTGCGGAGGTTCCCTTGGGGTGCACGCGACATGATTTCGGGTGAACAGTTCGCGCGGCGCCGCCTTTGATTTGAGTTGAATATGAAATACTTTTTAGAGAATTTGTCTGAAACAGTAGGACTGTACAGACATCTTAACGATCAGACCATGCGTGATCATCATAGATAGACCAATAATTCTTGGCTAGAAATTGCAACAGCATGGAAAGGAGGAAATTGTTTTGTTAAAAAGTTTGGAAAAACCTGAGGGACAAGTTTGTTAAAACAAAAAAAAAAAAGAGGCCATGGCAAAAGTGGAGACCCATGTCATGTGGTTTGATTATTACAGAATGTTTTTCCACCATTTATAGGTTTTACATTGATGCGTAATTTTGAAGTTAAAACTATTTAATAGCTACAAACTAAAATTAAGGAACAAATTATGTCTTTGATAACTGTAAAATAATATTTCAACCTATCAGTTTACAGTATACTGATGCCCAATTTCTAGGCTTTATTGGTGATTAATGGACAGGATTGTTGGACAATTATTGCCTTTTTAGCTTATAAGTAGAGGACAGAAACTAGCCAGACAGTAATGTGTGAATTGTTAAGTGGGCAAAATAAAAATTAAAAAGTTTCTTGCCATAATAAAAAATATTTTTGTAGAGCAATCCATTTTCTCTTGTCATTGATATTTAACTTTATAAAACTTATAACGTTATAAAACTTTCTAATCATTCACTCATTTTCTTTTCGGTTTAGTCCCTTTATTAATCTGGGGTCGCCACAGAGGAATGACCTGCCAACTATTCCAGCATATGTTTAACGCTTCCAGCTGCAACCCATCACTGGGAAACTCCCATACATTCTCATTCACACACATACACTACGGACAATTTAGCTTACCCAATTCCCCTATAGCGCATGTTTTTGGACTTGTGGGGGAAACCGGAGCACCCAGAGGAAACCCACGCAAACGCGGGGAGAACATGCAAACTCCACACAGTAACGCCAACTGACCCAGCCGAGGCTCGAACCAGTGACCTTCTTGCTGTGAGGCGAGAGCGCTACCCACTGTTTAAGTTTTAAAATCTTGAACAATATTAATGATATGACGCAGTTCCGGAAACTTCCTACTTCTCTGTTTATTGTCTGACTTTGCGGTGGGTTTCTTTTGACCGGCCCTGTCGTTTTAAAGAATATCACAACGGCGAACGCGTCAAGTATAAAAGCGTCGTCCATTCGTGATGTGCACGCACAGTCAGCGGAGGTGCGCGATGTGGCGCCAGGCGAAAGTATAAATCAGCCTTAAGATGTTTATTTGTTTGTTTTTCCTGTAGTTCAACGGTGCATCTAACCTGTCTTTAGTACTGTTAAATTTAAATAATTTTATTTTACCACTAATTTTGTGATTTTGCATTTTCTCTCGCGTGTTTTTGATATTGTGATATAGATCTTAAATTTAATACTTAATGGTCTTAAAAAGGTCTTCAAAAGTCTTAAATTTGACATTATGATATCTGCAGAAACCCTGCTACAAGACTTCAGTCTCTAATCTGAAAAAACACATTATGGTAAGAAGACGTATAACTTCATTTGTGTGATATTTAATTTATTTATTAATATGTTCAGGCACTAGGCAGTGTTGTTCTGTGGTTTCTGACGGTTCGTTCGTGGGATTAGATAATTAGCAAAGTTTCTCCATAATTTGCAACTGTTTTTTCTAATTAAATGGTCTATTGATCGTACAGATAAGAGAGGCATCATTTGAAATTATAAAGAGTCTATTTTTATTTGTGTATATTTCTGTTGTCTTTATACTCACAATAGAAAAACATTGCTTTTGTAAAATAATCGCGGCGCGCTATTGATCAGATAATCATCACAAGAGCATGTACATCCACCATCATTGTAATACAGACTGTATTAATTCATTAGGGATAAGTTAATACTGTTTATAAAGTTACAAAATTGTTTTTATAAAACACAATGGTAAGAAGACTTACAACTTAATTTTTGTGAGGTTGTTGGTTCAAGCCCCGGCTGAGTCAGTTGGCATTTCTGTGTGGAGTTTGCATGTTCTCCCCATGTTGGCGTGGTTTTCCTGGGTTCTCCGGTTTTGATTCATATATAAACCACACCTGACAGTTCAGTTAATGCTGTTTACATGGTTTCAAAAGTGTTTATAGTATCGTTAAATGTGTTATGTAAAATGTGTTTTATTGCCTGCATCTTGTCTGATTCAGCAATTACGCATAATTCCACCAATATCACCAGCTAAAAAAGTAATTTGTACTTAGTAATTTGAGTAGTTTTTATGAAGAGTAATTTGTACTTTTACTTAAGTACTTTTTAACACCAGTACTTTTACTTGTAATTGAGTATAATTTCAGCAATGTAACAGTACTTGTAATTGAGTACAAATTTTTAGTACTCTTTCCACCACTGGTGGAGTCTTGTTATACTGTTTGTGATGTTCCAACACGTTTTCCATTGTCTATCCTAGCCGTGCTTTGACCCTTTGCCTTGTTTTCTCATTTTGATTTCTTGCTGCTTGTACTGACCATTCACCTGTTTATTGACCACGACTCTGCATTCCCTGCATGCATCTGTTTGCCCCTGTTTTGACCATTGCGCTCCTGACCATTCTCATAATAAACCTGCATTTGGATCCTCAACTCTGTTGTCAGCGTCCATCACATTACATCTGGCATATCTAGTTCAGACCCACTTATCCTTTAGATCATCTCCATTGGAAAAAAACAACAACATCTTTCTGAATTAATCATTAGTACAGCTTAACTATGTGTATTATTTTCTTTAATATTATCGACTGTAAATATACCATGTATATATAATGTTGGTGTTTAAGATACGTGTGTCTCATGTTTATATGTATGTATATATTTTCTGTTAGTTATTTGTCTTGATTGCAATGCTATTTGTGGGATGGCATTGACTTTGGCACCGCTGGGGAGGGGTGGGTGTTTTTCAGGGTGGGCTGGGGGGGTTTCAGGAGTGGATATTGCTTTGTTTATTGAAAAGAAAATTTTAAAGATGCTGTGACCACTCACATGTAAAATCAATAGAAGTGTAATCACAAAAAAAAATGATGTAACAACTCTGAGGAGCGATTAGAAGTGTTTTTATTTATTCTTTGTGCTGTTGATATTGTTAGAGAAGATCCGCAACTGAACTGTTGATTGAAGGTGTGAAATACTGTAAACACACATACACACAGACATGCAAACATTAAATTAATGCAACACTACCTCAGATACAATGAGTTCATCTTTCATGTGTAACCTGTGGATTGGAAAAATAAACATGATGTCTAGATAAAAATTGAATGAGTAACCTAATACATGAATGATTCGCTAGTGCTGTCACTATGCATCCCAACATCTCCAATGGCCCACAGTGTAATAAATGTACACGTTAGAAAGAAAAGGAACCATGTTGTCGCTGCCATTTTTTTATTGAAAGGGATGCTATTTTATCTTTATATGTATTTACATTTTAATAATAGTATTATCACAGATAATAACATCTACTATTATGAGAAACTGCTTGTCAGTTTAATTACAGTTCATGTTCTGTAAAAATATTGACCAGAGAGGACGCCGGCTGAAATATTTTCAGAGTCAAAATGAGTTTAGCTGTCTTTTTAAACCAGTGATAAAATAAAGCATAAACCAGAGGATTCAGCCCTGAGTTAGTATACACAGTCCATTCCAAAACTGTTATAGTTGTGGAGGAGTTTACAGATAAAGTACAGATATAGTATGGGATATAGCAAAGCAGATAAACTAACACAATGATTCCTAATGTCAGAGCAGCTTTACTCTCAGATTTCCTCTTCACTGAACCCTTCATTACACATTTACCACCCTTCATCAGAGAGTTTATAATCTTCACTTGCTGATGAACCACATAGAAAATCCTTGAATATAAAGTTATCATTATGACACAGGGAAAAATAAAACACATGAACAGATCAGTGAGTATCCAACTAAAACTCATCATGACTGGACATTGTCCATAACACTCATCTGTTCTGTGTGAAGTGTAAAAATATCCATTATTAATTACAAGGGCAGTGTTATAAGCTGAGAAGCAAACCCAGCTCAGACAGATGCTCATTAACATTTTAGTGATGGTTATTTTCTGTGGGTACAGTAAAGGCTGACACACAGCCACATAACGATCAACAGCAATTAAAACTAAATTACTAAAAGATGCTGAGAAAATCACCCCAATTATTATTAAACTGAGTCCACAGAAAGTGTCTCCAAAATACCAACACGTCTCAATCTGTTTGATGGCCTGTATGGGGATCACAATAAGTCCAATAAGCAGATCAGCCACAGACAGAGAGAGAATAATCATGTTGGTTGGAGAGTGAAGCTTCTTGAAGTGAGAGATGGAGATGATCACCAGCAGATTCAGAAACACAGTCCATGCTGACAGCAGTGAAAAAAACACATACATGATGATATATCCATGAATGGAGCGCCTTTCCTTGACACATGATGAGTTGATGTCAGGAAAGCAGTATTGAGTCTCCTGATCCTCTGTCTCATAGGCCATGAGTGAGTCTCCTCCTGTTAGGAGTTTGTTCTGCTCTCCTTTCTGTCCTTTCATTTATACATTGTCTGGATCAGAATGACCGTCCCATCTACCGCCCACTCTGATGTAAAAAAAAAAAAAAAAAAAAAAAAAAAGATCTCCCAATCCACTGTTTATAACCGCTATGGTAATGAAAGCTTATTTTAATATTGTTTTTCTTCTTTAGTTTTTAAGTTAAATGCTGCATTTATTAATTCATCCATTTTGTGTGGTTTATTGGTTCATATAAGAGGTGTAACAAATGACCTTTATACAGAAGCGACATGAAACTGTGGGTTATACACCACCCACATTGTGTCCATGCTGTGTGAATCAGCAGTTCATAAGTTGAGCTGTTCTAATAATTAGTTGAGTTTTTATGAACATGATTTGTAAAATCTATTTATAAATAGGTCTGAAAATGCAAAACCAATCTATTTTATATTTTAGAGGATTTGAATTATGACAGAGTTTTTTCAGCTAATTTTACAAAACAGTATGGAAGAGCATCAAGTAGTGTGAAAAAGTGTTTGCCTCCTTGCTGATTGTTTATCCCTTTTTTGCATGTTTATCATACTTAAATTTTCAGATCATCAAACAAATATAAATATCAGTCAAACATAAAACAAGTAAACACATCTTGTATTGAAATTAAGGTTTTTCTTATTAAGAGAAAACAAGATACAAACAGCCTGTGTGAAAAGTGTTTAAAACCGAATAACTGTTTGGCTACCCTTGTGTGTGTGTGTGTGTGTGTGTGTATATATATATATATATATATATATATATATATATATATATCTTTCACTTACTTCGAAGACTCTACTGACTACACTTTCATGGACATCTGTAATCTAGTTATTTGCATTAATAGACAATAATATAATTAAGGTGTTTACGTGAAATGCTTTCATGTAAGTTTCCTGTCATTTTGGGTGACTTAAACTGCAGTTCGGCAGTTTCACATTCACTCATGAACATTTCATTCATGCCTCGTGACAAACTGGGGTATTAGACTCAAATAAGGAGAAAGGAATTTAATAACGCACGCCGAATGGAAAGAAAAAAACTTCTGCATTTCACGATACTGCTTACTCCATGTCTTAATTCCATTTCTGTTTAGTTCAGTTATGACTTTAGTCGGATTAAGGTCATCAAAAATCGCTGTTTGGAGCTTATGTAGGCCTACAGTTCACAATTCGTGTTTAACTGCATAAACAGTTAGTAAACACAAGTACATCTTATTGAACATCATTTATTTTCATCACCAATTATCATAGTAGAACAGTTTCTCAAGCAGTTTGTGATGCATTTTGGAAATAGGAGATGAGCCCCTGGTCTAATGCGCCACCTGGCTTGAGAAACCCGTTCTCAAAGACTTATACTTTTAGTCATTATTTGGGTAGCACACATATTCTGAATGCCTTCGGCAGAATTTAAATGAGCCATTTTAATCCAGATTAATCTAGATTGATTCCAAGATTACAGTGAGATTAATCTAGATTTAAAAAATGTATCTATGCCCACCTATAATATATATATATCGATAACTCTTGAAACCCAGTGAGTATATTTTGTGTGCACCATGAGCCTCACGCAGTGCAACACATCTGTGACTTGTGGAGTTTTGGTCCACTGCTCTTCAATGACTGTGTGAAGTTGCTGGATAATGGCTGAAACTGGAACATGCTGTCGTATAAATCGAGAGGCCAGCAGGGGGGCGCTCAACCTGTGGTCTGTGAGAGTTCTAATGCCCCAGCAAAAGTGAAGGGGGTACTCAACTGTCAGTGAGCGCCGTCTTTCGGATGAGACGTTAAACCGAGGTCCTGACTCTCTGTGGTCATTAAAAATCCCATGGCACTTCTCGTAAAGAGGCCAAAGTCCCTCAATCGGCCCTTTCGATCATGGCCTCCCAATCATCCCCATTAACCGAATTGGCTCTATCATCGTCTCTTCACTCCACCAATAGCTGGTGTGTGGTGAGCGCACTGGCGCCGATGTCCTGTGGCTGCCGTCACATCATCCAAGTGCTGCACACTGGTGGTGGTGTGGAGAGACCCCTCCTCTTGATCCTGAAGCGCTTTGGGTGTATGGCCATACATGATAAATGCGCTATATAAATACACATTACATTACATCACATCCCAAACACTTAATTGGTGACATGTTCAGTGAGTGTGCTGGCCATGAAAGAACTAGCTTTCAGGAATTGTCTACAGTTTTTTGCTGTTATTTTTGAATGAATGGTGCAACAGTGGGCCCCAGTATCTCTGTCCATTAAAAATGCCATCAATAACATGCAGCTGGGTTCGTTGTCCATAACATATGTCTGCCCATATCTTAATCTTACCGCCACCAGGGGACACTCGATTCACATAGTTGCAGCAGCTGTCTGGGTGACGGGTCTCAGATAATCTTGGAGGCGAAGATGCTGGATGTGGAGGTCTTGGGCAGGTGTGTTGGTGACATGTGCTCTGCAGTTTTGAGGCCAGTTGGATGCACTGCCAAATTCTCAGAAAACTTTTCAGAGACAGCTCATGCTGAGGTCACACTAGAGTTTGAGCATGCAGAATTCTGTCATACGGAGCTGCGAAAAGGGGCAGGATTAAACAAGATGATTAGACATTTTAAAATGATTGGTTCATATTTTACATTTCTGCCCAGAGAGGCCATGTTTTCATCTTCGATTGGTCTTACGCAGACATGCGATTTTGCAGGTCAGAGTTCACCAAGTTTGAACTTTGCAATGCAGCAAACTGCGAAACTTGCTACGCAAGCTTGTGTTTCCGGTCTATCATATTTGCAGTGCAGTGCAGTGTGACCACAGTCTTAAGGTAGAGAAATAAACATTTACGGGCAACAGCTCTAGTGGACATTCCTCCGGTCAGCATGCCAATTGCACACTCCCTAAAAACCTGCAGCATCTGTGTCATTGTGCTGTGTGATAAAGCTGCACATTATAGAGTGATTGAATTATTGTGGCCAGACTAAGGCACACACACATTTAGGCACACAAGTAGAACTCTTTCCTGCTAAACTTGTTTTTTAAAAGATGCCAGCCACCATCAGCATTTTTACTGACTTTCATCTAAGTTGACAGCCCTCAGAATATTTTAGTCTATGAAGATATGAGCATATTATTTATTAAAATAAGTAACTGAGCATTTTATTCAGTCTTCATGTGTTTTTGTTTTATCACCACTTGAATGCAGGTAGGATCCATGAAAAACAAAACATTTTGATAAGTAAACTTTCTTTGTTCAAAGTAGTGCATTTTCAAGATGCATATTTTTATTTGTAAGGGATAATCAATGGATTGCCATACATTAAAGAATTTTAAATGTGCAACACGGATGCAAAGTCCCACCCGACACATACAGTAAACACCATGTCTTTGTGAAATGCATTTTAATATAATTACTTTAATGCACGACCAGTTGTCGATTATTGCAATTATTCTATGGTCATCTCACTTTATATATATATATATATATATATATATATATATATATATATATATATATATATATATATATATATATATATATATATATATATATATATATATATACCCTCTAAATCCATCAGACCTCATTTTTTGTTAATGAGCATTTTCTATCAGGCTCCTCTGATTAGGTTCAGAAGTTTTATTTTATATATAATGAAAAAGTTATCACCTAGTAAATAAAATATCTTTTTTTTTCAAAAATGTTACTTTAGACAATTCTTTGGTTTTTAACAAGGTAAATTTTCTTTTGCATCAAAACCAGCTACATCTACGTTCTTTTTTTGCAAAAACCTCTAAATCCACCTATTGGGACATTAGTTAAAAAATTACTGAAGATGCCATTAGAAATTATTTTACCAAACGTAAAACACAACATAAACCACCTGAAGTTAAAAACACATAAATCTGTCAAGTAAGTGGTTCATTCTGCTGTGTTAACCCCTGATAAACCAGGGACTAAGCAGAAGGAAAATTAATCAATGAAATCTGTCAAGTAAGTGCATTAATCAATAACATTAAAATTGACATTAATTAAATCTTAACAATCTGTTGTCGTTTCAGATATTTGGGATTTAGATTTAATGGAAGTAATGTAAACATTTTAAACATTGTAAACCAAGCTTGTTACATTTACATAATGTGTAAAAACATTGTGAAACATCGATATCTGTATATTGTCCATTAATATAAAAGCTTATCAGGTGTATAGGTATTATGAAGTAATATAAATAATGTATAGTTTTATACAAATATTTATCCTTTTAAAAATAGCTTACTTTAGCAAATAAAACACAAAGTGGGCCTATGGGGCAAAAAGGGGATGTCTCTCAGACAATTTTAGAAGCTGTCATTCATTCGTTCTCACCATACTCAAGGTCTTGATCTCTTTTTCGTCTCTTGTTTATCCTCATAGCATCCGTGTGGAATAGAAAAATGGCATCTTAACTTCGTCTTTCGTGAAATGGAGTTTCCAAGTATCGTCGCTGTGCAAAAAAAAAAACGTTATGAATGCATGCTACACTTCCGACTGTACATTGTGTTTTGAGGTACGGGACGTTTTAATTTCCCATTCACTGACAGTCTGACAGGCTCATGCAATTCACTCCATCTTTTAAAATCTAAATCGAAAGCGAAAAGTCAAAGTCTGCTCATAGAAGCCAGCGTATCAGCATGCCATTATATTGAAAACATGATTCTATTTGCGCCTTCTGATTGGTTCTCGGGTAGGCATGGGACGATAACCGTTTTCAAGGTATACCGCGGTTTGGAAAAGTCAAGGTTATCATACCGCCAAAATTTTCTCTAACACCGTTCCTAAGGTATGTTTAAGATTTTTTATTTACATTTTTTTTTTAACAACAGCATCTCCAGCAGAAAAGATATCCCAAGATGTCATTTTAAATTGTAAGTAAATCTGTGTTTTTGAAACTAATGAAGACAGCAGAAATCAATGATTCATTTTCATTATTTAGCTTGGCACGTTTACTGCTCCAAAATATTATAAATGTTTCTCAAAATAAAATATATTGTGTTTAAAGGGGAAAAACTTTTAGTTTTTTACCCAGACATTTAAAAAAAATATATTTTAGAGCAGTAATTGCAATATCGTAGTACCGTGAAACCGTGATATTTTTATCCAAGGTTATCATACCGTCAGAATCTTATACCGGGCCATGCCTATTCTCGGGATATATCGGCTTTTGCTGTCAAAGGCAAGTGACGTTTAGAGGCTTTTGCAAGCAAACTCTTATTTCATAATGCGCTGACGCTGTAATTTAGATGATTTGAAACAAATATTTGTTGAACATGTACTACGTGCCTAAAGCATTCTCTCAATGTCATTAGCTCATTTTTGGTGGAAGTGGCGTTTAGCAGCTTTTGCATGTGGACTTCATATATATATATATATATATATATATATATATATATATGAATATGATTGATATGATGATAGATATAATTCAATTGCTTTCATACAACTCACAAAATGCTCTTTCATGCAAAATAAAGAACAAAATGAACACCTTTTGTGCTTGTATTTTGCATGATTGCATTAAGTCTTGAGGATTTATTGAATGAATGATAGTGAGGACATAAAGGTTATTTATGCCACAAATAAGTACTTTTTTCACAACGGTAATCAAGCCACTGAATTGGATCAATTTTAAGTGTTTTGCTGTCACTCTTGATCACTCTTGTGTCTCTTTTTCTATAAAAATAAAACAACAACATCAAAGCCTGGCCACTTTTTTGTTTTCAGTATTAATTTTAGAATAGAATATTAGTATAATTTGTTATAATATTGTAATATGTGCTTGTATAATGGCAGTGTTGGTACAGTAGGCCTCTCTCCAGGCAGTCACATGGGTTGGTCTGTCTTTGTTTACTAATCAATGAAAGCATCAATAATGTAAGAACTCTGAGGACTGATTATAACTCTTTTAGTTTGTTCATGTGTTATTGATATTGTTGATATTGATGATCCTTCACTGAACCGCTCATTAACTGTGTAAAGTTCTGTAAACACACATAGACAAACAAACTGCGATGTTTTAGCGAGTCGAACAATGACTGAGTTGAACAGCTTTCATGCGTGACCTGTGGACTGTAAAAATAAACATGATTGTTTAAAGAAAATGTAATGAATTGCTTAGTACATCATTGATTCACTAGTGTTATCTGAACATTATTTACCTCAGACATCTTCAGTGTCATCAATGAACACACAATGTAACGAACGTAGAAGTTAGAAACAAAAGAAACAATGCGATCACTACCAGTTTATCTTTTTTATTCTTAAAAGTGGTCTTATGTTTATATGTTATCGTTTTAATTAATAACATAACAGATGATACTGTATAATGTGAGAGTCACTTCATGTTATTTAAAAATACGGAACAGAAAGGACGCCGGTTGAAATATTTTCAGAGTTAAGATGTGTTTAACTGTCTTTTTAAATGAGCTGTAAAATAAAGCATAAACCAGAGGATTCAGACCTGAGTTAGCATGCACAGCCCATGTCAAAACTGTTATAGTTATGGAGGAGTTTACAAATAAAGAACAGATATAGTATGGGATATAGCAAAGCAGATAAACTAACACAATGATTCCTAAAGTCAGAGCAGCTTTACTCTCAGATTTCCTCTTTACTGAACCCTCCTTTAAACATTTACCACCCTTCATCAGAGAGTTTATAACCTTCACTTGCTGATGAACTACATAGAAAATCCTCAAATATAAAGTTATCATAATGACACAAGGAAAAATAAAACACATGAACAGATCAATAACTATCCAACTAAAACTCATTATGACTGAACACCTTCCATAACACTCATCTGTTCTGTGTGAAGTGTTAAAATATCCATTATTAATTACAAAGGCAGTGTTATAAGCTGAGTAGTAAAGCCAGCTCAAACAGATGCTCTTTAACATGTTAGTGATGGTTATTTTCTGTGGGTACAGTAAAGGGTGACACACAGCCACATAACGATCAACAGCAACTAAAACTAAATTACTAAGAGATGCTGAGAAGATAAGCCCAATTAATATTAAATACAGAACACAGAAGGTGTCTCCAAAGTACCAACATGTCTCAGTTAGTTTGATGGCCTGTATGGGGATCACAAAAAGTCCAATAAGCAGATCATTTACAGCCAGAGAGAGAATAATCATGTTGGTTGGAGTGTGAAGCTTCTTGAAGTGAGAGATGGAGATGATCACCAGCAGGTTCAGAAACACAGTCCATGCTGACAGCAATGAAAAAAACACATACATGATATTATATTCATGAATGGAGCGTCTCCCCTTGACACATGAAGAGTTGATGTCAGGAAAGCAGTATTGAGTCTCCTGATCCTCTGTCTCATAGGCCATGAGTGAGTCTCCTCCTGTTAGGAGTTTGTTCTGCTCTCCTTTCTGTCTTTTCATTTATACAGTGTCTGGATTACTCGCCGCCCAATCAAATGTTAAAGAAAGAAAGAAATAAACAATAAAAAATCCTCCCAGTCTACTGTTTATAGTTGCTATAGTAATGCAAGCTTGTTTTTTTTTTTTTTTTTGAACTGTTTGTTTTATTAGAACATAACACAAAATCAGAGATACATCAGAAATAGTCAGTAAGGATACAGATGGATATTTAAAACATTAGGGAGAAAGGGGAAGAGGAAAAAATAAATAAATAAATAAATAAAATAAATGAAAAAGACATTTGCACAGTTTTCTTTTAAAACAATATATATTGTGTTAAAGTTATATATAAAAACAAATTAATTAATAAAAAAAAATAATAATAAAAGAAGGGGAGGGGGTGGGGGGGCAATTGGAAGACATCTCATATACTTATCGTGTATGTAATGTAGCTGTTTATTAAATCTATGTTTAATGTTTAAAGTTAGTCATGTATAATTGTTAAAATTGGGTTCCATCTTGCTTCAAATATATTCATCTGAAGTCTAAGGCAATATGTTATTCTTTCCATTTCGTAAATTTCTCTAATTTTTTTTATCCATTGTTCATACGTAGGTGGGTCTGATCTGAGCCAGTTAGACGTAAAACTAGAATTTTATTGAAGGGAGACAGCTGGAGAGCCACCTATTTTTGGCCAAAGAGCCACAGGTGGCTCGCGAGCCATAGGTTCCCGACCACTGACATAGACTGACCAACATCATTGCATCACCACGTCATCCTGTGTTTCCTCCGGAGTTTCATGTAATTTTGGGTGTTTCATTTAAGATTTTTCGACTTACCCTGCAGTTCGGCAGTTTCAATTTCATTTAGGAACATTTCACTCATGCCCCTGTGACAAACTGAGGTATTGGATGAGAGTATGAAGTAAGGACTGGTGGATGAGTGTTTTTTTAATGGAATTTTGATACTGCACACCGAATGGAAAGAAAAAGATTTTGGAATAGTGTCAAACAGCCGTGTGTGTAGAATATTCTGTCGCTACATGCAGTGAAAAGTCCTTCATGACAGTAATAGTTTAAAGTGTTTACATGTCTGTACTTAACTTTAATAATGCAACTAAAATAGGAATACTCCATGTCTTAATTCGATTTCTGTTTAGTTCGATTATGACTTTAGTCTTATTAAGGTAATCAAAAATCACTGTTTACATGGTAGACTCTTAACCAGAATATTGTCTTAATCATATTAAGATCTGATTATTGTTGGCCATGTAAGCATACTCATTGGGCGATTTATTTATTTTATTAAAAAAATTTATTTTTTGGACCGATTATGAGTTAAATTCTGACATGTTTGAATCAGGATGGTTTTCTCATATGTCAGAAATATTGCTCAGCTCACTTATGCACACACTCACATACACTACAGCCAATTTAGCTTATTCAGTTTACCTGTACTGCCTGTGTTTTGATTGTGGGGGAAACCGGAGCACTGAAATGCCAACTGCCCCGGCCGGGGCTCGAACCAGCGACCTTCATGCTGTGAGGCGATTGTGCTACCCACTGTGCCCCCATGCTCATGCTCAATTTGATCAATTGTAAGTGTTTTGCTGTCCCTCTTGTGAATCTTTTTCTGTTTAAAAAAAAACAAAACACCAAAGCCTGGTCACTTGTTTGTTTTCAGTTATTTTAAAATAGAATATTAATATAATTTGTAGTAATACTGTATAATTATATATATATATATATATATATATATATATATATATATATATATATATATATATATATATATTTATATATATATATTTATATATATTTATATATATATATTTATATATATATATATAAATGTAAACGGTGTAACAATTCTCGTATTCGTATTGAACCGTTCGGTACGAGACTTTCGGTTCGGTACACATTACAAACTGAACGATTCAGACAAATTTCTACAAAGATAAAAGAGAATAATAGTACAGAATATAATGTTTTTAGTGCAACAACGCTCAACAAGTCATCCCAAATGACGTGACCCTGGACGTGACAGCCCCCCCCCAAACCTCCAAACACTACTCCAGTCAGGGACATGCTGCACTAGCTCGCAAAATGGCAAGTAACATTAATGTACTCCTCCTATAACCAACAGCTGGTCTGCCGTTTGGGAGCACTTTGGCTTACCTGTAAGTTATGAGGGTGATGGCAAGAGAGTGGTGGATAAAAAAAATGTTTTCATCCAAAAATGCGAATGAACTTTGTGCGTAAAAATGGATTATTGCATAAAAGACGTGCGAATAAAGCAGCGTTTCCATCCAATGAGTCAAAGTGAAAAAAACCATCACTTCCTGATTAACTGGCACCAAATATCAACAGTAAAAACTGAATTTGCTGCAGTAGGAGAAGCTGCATCAATCTTTTCTTCATCTGATAAATGACTTGTGCCTCAGAAAGTAATCCTCACACGCAGTGAACGCATGGTGGCGTTTGAAGGTGTCAGACACGGAGCACAGACGCTGTTGATTCTGGATGTCATTAATAATATAATAACACTAATACTGAAATGGTAAGGCATTTTAGAATGACAAAAACAACATTTGAGATGTTTTACAGTGTGCTCAGCCTGCTGGTTTGTCCATTCACACACATTTTTATCATCACATGATCTCTTATAACAAAATCACAAGACCTTTTTTAATGCGCACACTGGAATTTGTGCGGTAAAAGTGTTTCCATCGTAGTTTATGCGCATCTTTTCTTATCGAATATAAAGTTTATCCTACTCAGTTAAGGGCATATGTTTTTTATCCGAATTTTATAAATTTATGCGCATCACGTCGTTTCCATCAATCTGTTTTTTTTATACGCATCTTCAAAATACGCATAAAAATAGGTGGATGGAAACATAGCTACTGACATCAGACGAAATAAGACGAAAACTAGACAGGCAATTTCTACAGATTTAAACGGGGCAAAACAAATCACCGAGGCGATCGGTACATTTATAGCTGTGGATATGAGACCTTAATCGGTAGTGGAAATTTCGGGTTTTAAGAAAATGTTAAATGTAATAGAGCCCCGTTACATTATTCCTTCATAAGCCCATTTCAGTCAGATAATAATTTCTGCTTTCAGATCCACTGAAATGGCAGGTGACAGTCAAATCAAGCAGATCTGTGCTGTCTGAAAAAAAGGTGGACACTTTCTGAAAATAAAAAAATACTTAAAAATTGATTGAAACTGAGTTCCATAAAAACTAAATTGTTATTTTCTTTTTATTTGTTTAACAACTAAAGTGTTACATTTATTTTTATAAGCAGCTTTTTGGTTTTGAGTATAAAGAAGGATTTGTTTTATTTGCTGCTAAGCAGAAACATCAGAAGTATAGCTTTATATTACTGTTCAAAGTAAAAAAAAAAAAAAAGAAAGACGAGAGATCATGCTTTTATGATGTTAGTTTTAATACATTAAAAAGATTTCAATCAGAGAACTCCTCTGGCTTTTTTCTTTTTTTGCTGTATGGAAAACATACCGAACCATGACACCACTGTGTCGTATCGAACCGAACTGTGATTTTTGTGAACCATTACACCCCTAATATATATATATATATATATATATATATATATATATATATATATATATATATATATATACACACACACACTGTAAAAAATTGATCAATTAGTCATGACAACACGTTTTAGTTCATTGTAACATATTAAATTAAATTATTCATGTTCTAACTTAATTTTATGTGTTACACAAACTGTTTTCATTTATTCATTCATTTTCTTGTCGGCTTTGTCCCTTGCGGGGTCGCCACAGCGGAATGAACCGCCAACTTATCCAGCACGATTTTACGCAGCGGATGCCCTTCCAGCCGCAACCCATCTCTGGGAACACAAACTGTTTTAAGTCAGTTTAACATAAGTTCAATGGACTCATAAGGTTATTTTGATTCAGTTTAAACGTTTAAGGCAATCAGGATGCTTTTACAGTGTATATAATTTATTATAAAACTGTACTATGGGCTTGTAAAATGGTTTACTCTTACTGATCAATGAAAACATCAATGATGTAACAACTTTGAGAACCAAATATAACTGTTTTATTTGTGTATCATGTGTTATTGATACTGCTGATATTTATGATCCTCCATTGAACCGTTCATTAAAGGTGTGAAATATTACACACACACAGACTGAGCATTGCAACACTGCTTTAATGAGTTCTGCTTTCATGTGTGACCTGTTTGATTGAAAAAATAAACATAATGGCTTGATACAAATTAAATGAATAACCTAATACATCAATGAATTGCTTTACCTAAACATTATTTACCTCCAACATCTCCAATGCCCCACATGAACACACAATATAATGAATGTAGAAGTTAGAAACAAAAAAGGAACAATGTTATCACTACCAATTATGTTTAATTATATAATTGATCTTATGCTCATATATAATGGTTTTAATACTATTAATAGAATCACATAAAAATCTACCATTATGAGAGACAGCTTTACCACTTTAGTTACAGTTCATTTTCTGTAAAAATATTGATCAGAGAGGATGCTGATTGAAATATTTTCAGAGTTAAGATGAGTTTAGTTGTCTTTTTAAACCAGGGGTAAAATATTGCATAAACCAGAGGATTCAGACCTGAGTTAGTATACACAGTCCACATTAAAACATTTAAATTTGTGGAAGAAATTACTGTTAAGGAACAGATATAGTATGGGATATAGCAAAGCAGATAAACAAACACAATAATTCCTAATGTTAAAGCAGCTTTACTCTCAGATTTCCTCTTCACTGAACCCTTCATTACACATTTACCACTCTTCATCAGAGAGTTTATAACCTTCACTTGCTGATGAACAGCAAAGAAAATCCTTAAATATAAAGTTATGATCGTGATACAGGGAAAAATAAAACACATTAACAAATCAGTGACTATCCAACTAAAACTCATCATGATTAAACATTGTCCATAACACTCATCTGTTCTGTGTGAAGTGTTAAAATAGCCATTATTAATAACAAGGGCAGTGTTATAAGCTGAGTAGTAAATCCAGCTCAGACAGATACTCATAAATGTTTTAGTGATGGTTATTTTCTGTGGGTACAGTAAAGGGTGACACACAGCCACATAACGATCAACAGCAATTAAAACTAAATTATTAAGAGATGCTGAGAAAATTGCCCCAATTAACATTAAATAGAGTCTACAGAAAGTGTCTCCAAAATACCAACACGTCTCAATCAGTCTGATGGCCTCTACAGGCATGACGAGTCCAATTAGCAGATCATTTACAGCCAGAGAGAGAATAATCATGTTGGTTGGAGAGTGAAGCTTCTTGAAGTGAGAGATGGAGATGATCACCAGCAGGTTCAGAAACACAGTCCATGCTGACAGCAGTGAAAAAAACACATATATGATGATATATCCATGACTGGAGTGTTGTCTCTTGACGCATGATGAGTTGATGTCAGGAAAGCAGTATTGAGTCTCCTGATCCTCTGTCTCATAGGCCATGAGTGAGTCTCCTCCTGTTAGGAGTTTGTTCTGCTCTCCTTTCTGTCCTTTCATTTATACTGTGTCTGGATCAGAATGACCGACCCATCTACCGCCCACTCTGATGGAAAAATAGACCCCCCCTCCCCTAATCCTCTGTTTATTATTGCTATGGTAATGAAAGCTTGTTTTGATATTGTTTTTTTCTTTTTTCTTTTTTAAAGTAAATGCTCATTTTATAAATTTATGCATTTTATGTGGTTTATTGGATCATATAAGTGGTGTAACAATGTCTATGTTGTGTGAATCAGCAATTTATAAGTTGAGTTGTTCTAATAATTAGTTGAGTTTTTTTATGAAGATGATTTGTGAAATCCATTTACAGTATAAATAGGTCTGAAAATGCAAAACCAATCTAATTTATTGTTTAGAGCACAGGTGTCAAACTCAGTTCCTGGAGGACCGCAGCTCTGCACAGTTTAGTTCCAACCCTAATTAAACACACCTGATCAAACTAATTGAGTGCTTTAGGCTTGTTTGATACCTACAGATAGGTGTGTTGAAGCAGGGCTGGAACTGAACTCTGCAGGGCTGCGGCCCTCCAGGAATTGAGTTTGACACCACTGGTTTAGAGGATTTGAATTATGACAGTTATTTTAATTTTACAAAACAGTATGGACGAGCATCATTATGTAGTGTGAAAAAGTGTTTGCCTCCTTGCTGATTATTTATCCCTTTTTGCATATTTATCATACTTTAAATTTTCAGATCATCAAACACATTTAAATATATAAATATCTAAGTAAACACATCTTTATTGAAATTAAGGTTTTTCTTATTAAGAGAAAACAAGGTACAAACAGCCTATGTGAAAGGTGTTTAAAACAAAATAACTGTTTGGCCACCCTTGTGTGTGTGTATGTATGTGTGTATGTATGTATACCTATATATGTATACCTATATATATACACACACACACACATATATATATATTCTTTTTTTTCTCTCTCTCTCGATAACTCTTGAAACCCAGTGAGTATCTGTGCATCTCCTTCAAATATAGTTGATCTGGTTGTTTGTGGCCTGTGGAATGTTGGTCCACTGCACTTCAATGACTGTGTGAAGTTGCTGGATAATGGCAGAAGCTGGAACACGCTGTTGTATAAATCAATCCCCAGCATCCCAAACACTTGACTGGTGACATGATCAGTGAGTGTGCTGGCCATGAAAGAACTAGCTTCCAGGAATTGTGAACGTTTTCTTGTTATATTTTGGTTGAATGGCACAACAATGGGCCTCAGGGTCTTCTCACAGTATCTCTGTCCATTAAAAATGCCATCAAAAACATGCAGCTGGGTTCGTTGTCCATATCATATGCCTGCCCTTACCTTTATTGCACCTTAACCTTGCATTTTTATTTGGCTCCTGTGTGTAGGTTCAGTAATTTCACTTTTATGGCAAAGAATACGTTCTTTTCATGGTCTTCAAAGTGAAATAACTTGACATAAACAAAAGAGGCTGAGAATAATGTTCATTTTCTATGGAAAGTTCTGGCGGCTGTTTTTGCATCTAAACTCTTTAAATAATATGAACATTATTAAGCTGTTAATAGATAAAATACATGTTCTAAATCATATTTGAGAATCAGAAAATAAGATATTTCACAATATAACTACAACATTTGTCAATATTTACAGAAAAGTGCAAAAATAAACAATATATTAATGATATATACTGTACATAGATCATTGGGGCTGGTGGGTCATGTGATAAACTTGACATGTTAGAATGGAAACTTTAAAACACAATGCATTCTAATTAATGGTTACAATAAATAAAAAAAACTCATGCAGGCTGGTCAGCTTGATTATTCAAAACTCACGTGTGAAAGGGTTAATTGTGGCCAGACTAAGGCACACCTGTGCAATAATCATGCCGTCGAATCAGCACCTTGATATGCCACTACTGTGAGGTAGATAGATTTGGAGGACAGGAGCTCAGTAAAGCCGGACATACACTGTGTGATTTATTTATTTATTACAATCTTTTTATTTATTTATTTATATATATATATTGTGAGCCGAATTCTGACTTGTGCAACTCGTGTTTGAATCTGTATGGATTCAGCTATCATGAGATTGATTGATTGCTTCATTTTCTTTTCGGCTTAGTCCCTTTATAAATCTGGGGTCACCACAGCAGAAAGAATTGCCAACTTATCCAGCATTTGTTTTACGCTTGGATGCCCTTCCAACTGCAACCCATCACTAGGAAACATCCACACTCTTTCACACACATACACTACAGTCAATTTAGCCTACCCAATTCACCTACATCACGTCTTTGGACCTGTGGGGGAAACCGAAGCACCTGGAGGAAACCTACGCGAACACGGGGAGAACATGCAAACTCTACACAGAAATGCCAACTGACCCAGCCGAGGCTCGAACCAGTGACCTTCTTGCTGTCAGATGATTGTGCTATCCACTGCGCCACTGTGATGCCCGCTATCATGAAATCACAGTTTAATAAGACATAAACCAATTGAGTTGAACTCTATTTTTCATACACACACACACACACACACACACACACACACACACACACACACACACACACAAACTGGGCACTGCAACACTGCTTTATTGAATTTTACTTTCATGTGGGACCTGTTGATTGAAAAAAATAATAATGGCTTGATAAAAATGTAATGAATATTGTGGAGGAGCTTACAAATAAAGTACAGATATAGTATGGGATATAGCAAAGCAGATAAACTGACACAATGATTCCTAAAGTCAGAGCAGCTTTACTCTCAGATTTCCTCTTCACTGAACCCTCGTTACACATTTACCACCCTTCATCGGAGAGTTTATAACCTTCACTTGCTGATGAACTACATAGAAAATCCTCAAATATAAAGTTATCATTATGACACAGGGAAAAATAAAAGACATGAACAGATCAGTGACTATCCAACTAAAACTCATCATGACTGAACACTGTCCATAACACACATCTGTTCTCTGTGAAGAGTTTAAATATCCATTATTAATTACAAAAGCAGTGTTATAAGCTGAGTAGTAAAGCCAGCTCAGACAGATACTCTTTAACATGTTGGTGATGGTTATTTTCTGTGGGTACAGTAAAGGGTGACACACAGCCACATAACGATCAACAGCAAATAAAACGCTCTGGTTACTAAAGTAACCCTCGTTCCCCGAGGGGGGGAACGGAAATGCTATGTGGAAACTTCCACTATGGGGATTTCATTCAGAAGCCAATCATCTGAAAGAGTATGTAAACGGGCCAATGAAATGCCAATGAGTTGGCAGCTTCAGCTTGCGCACCTGATGCTCGTTGCAATTAACTTGCTATAAGAGTACATGTGCGAGCAAAGCCAAAGCATCATTTTTTTAGCGGAAGAGACTTTCACCTCAACAGCTAAGGGGCAATTATTATGGCGAAGGAACATAGCATTTCCGTTCCCCCCCTCGGGGAACGAGGGTTACTTTAGTAACCAGAGCATTCCCCTTCGGAAGGGGAACTTCAATGCTATGTGGAAACTTCCACTATGGGGAAATGTTTGGAAAACGCCATAATGATTGAACCTTACCTTCGCCCCCGATGAGAGGTTTGCCAGGCAAAGAGCGTGAGCGCACCTGCGTCACCAGAGGTGCGGTCTTCCAACTTGTTCCCTGGCCCTTACTTATCCCACTTCAACAGAAGATTTACGGATTTAGATATATTTTTCGGGAGCCGCAAATGCGTCTAGAATAATTTCTAGGAATTTAATACGACAGTACGTTGGGAATGCGTGCAGTCCCGATAGGGAGGACGCTGCGGTGGCCACCTGCTACCCAAGTGGGGAGACTGGGGCAAATAGCATATGAACTAACCCTGAGAAGGGGGAGTAAGCATATGAAAATTAGATGGTTAGCGGTGAGGGAAGACACGGGTCCGCCTGTGAGGGGGGACTGCACCATGGCAGTATAAGCATATGGGATCGCCTAGTGGGGATCGCACATAGCAGGCACCTGTACCCAGAACGCGGGCTGACCATCGGGCAGACCAGCAACGTAACGGGCCAGTGCCTGACTCCTCCGCTGAGTCAGGTGCTGGGGGCCTCGGAGGAATATCTGCAGGGTTCGCCAGCGGGGAACTTTTCTGACAGAGCGAAAAAGCGCACGTATCTCTGGGTTAGAGAGAATGGCGCAGCAAGCGTTTTACAACACCTAACTGAATTTCTCATTCACCGCGTGAGAAAATCGGCTCCCCTCAAGATTAATAAATCTTCTAATAGGTGTCGCCCAGCCCGCAGCTCTACAGTGTCTGTTAGAGAGGCGCCGCGTGCTAACGCCCAAAAGGATGCGCGCTCTCACTCTTGGGGGACGCGGCTCGCCCTGGCTCAGATGAGCGAGGGAGATGGCATTCAGAGTTCAGTGGGTATGTTCCAACCTCTGTTTGGATACGGCACTTCCCGTCTGCCGATCACCATAACAGATAAAGAGCTGAGTACGGTCCGTGTAATAGCAAAGTGCGAAGGACCAAATAAAGGGGCTGGGTCTGCCTCCTCAGTGGGCAGCGCTTGCAGGTTCACTACGTGGCTGAAAGAACGCTGTAGGAACCTAGGGCACCTAGGTGGGCCGAGGTCTCAGGTAAACGTGAGAGTGGGCCGACCCAAAACGTTGGCACATTTCGCTGACCGAAAATGCCTCCAGATACCCACCCATTTGGCCGATGCAAACGCGACCAGCAGAGCTGTCTACCTGGACAGAAATCTTAAAGATACTGAGTCGAGTGATCGACCAGACCTCTCCTAAGAGAGATCTCCAAGTGGGTATGAGAGGGAAACAGGAAAATTAATATTCATGTCTCACGCCTCTGGGAACTGGATGATGAGACGATACTTCCCAGCGCGCCGCCATCGCGGCATCCTTAGAGCGGGGATGATCGTAACGCCAACCCCTCAGAGCGGAGGGGACAGCCTAGCTCCAGTCAACTGAAGGAGGATAGCATCACTCTGATCTGGCATGTTCGGGGTTCCTTCTCGGGGAAAAAGGTAACCACACAGCGAATAGACTCCACTTCAGGCGTGGGCATGCATCGTAGAGGGTGCTCAGCCTGAGTGACAGTGTTAACCACCTAATCGGTAAGTCACCTAAGTCCTCCACGCTCCATCTATGAACCGTACGTTAAGCATAGATCTGGGCGCGGGTGCCAAACGGTGCCTGTCCCCTGTTCCCAGGGGATGTGCCAGGGAGGGGCCATCATGAGGAGAGAGTTGAAAGCAGGTCCGATTGGGCCAGAGAGGCGCAATACGAGAGCTGTTCCTCGACCTCCCTGACTTTACACAGTATCTGTGCGAGTAGGCTCACTGGAGAAATGCGTATTACGCACGCCACGAGGCCAGCTGTGTAGCCAGTGGACTTTGCAGGGTTCGCCAAGTGGGGAACTCAAGCGAGAGCGCACGAATCTCTGAGTTAGAGAGAGAAAGGCGCAGCACCGAACAGCTGGACAGTCGGGGGTGGAGTCTCCATTTTCCCAGGCGAAACTGCCGTGAGAGCGAATGGGCTGCACGGTTGAGCTCGGTGGGGGAAAAAATGGAATGCAGCAATTGCGCCGCGTATGACTCCGGGGGGAGCAGACGGCGAGCGAGCTGAGACATGCTGCGAGAGCGGATACCCCCACACGGTTGATATACGCCCCCGCTGCCGTACTGTTCGTCCTGACCAGTACGTGTTGTCGCTCCAGCACCGGTAAAAAACGGCGGAGAGCGAGAAACACTGCCAACAGCTCTAGGCGATTGATATGCCAATGCAACTGGGTTTTTTTTCAGCTGCATGCCCGCAACACACGGCCCCCCAGCCAGTGCTGGAAGCATCTGTCAAAACGACAATATGTCTGGACGCCTGTCCTAGAGGCACTCAGGCCTGTAGGAACGAGGGGTCGTTCCAGGGGCTGAGGGCGCGGCGACAATGCGCAGTGACAGTCACTCGGTGTGTGTCCGCGTGCCATGCGCGTCTGGGGACTCGATCGTGAAGCCAGTGCCGAAGTGGTCTCATATGGAGTTATCCGAGCGCGTACAGCGGCTGCGGATGTCATATGCTCCAGTAGCCTCTGAAAGATTTCAGTGGAACCACTATTTTGCTGTCGAACTCTCACAGACAGTTCAGCATTAGCCGAGCGCGCTCTCCGGAGAGGCGCGCTGTCATGGTGACCGAGTCCAGCTCCAACCCGAGAAAAGAGATCCTCTGCACGGGGGCGAGTTTGCTCTTTTCTCGGTTGACCTGAAACCCCAATAGGTGGAGGTGCTGGAGCACCTTGTCTCTGTGCATATTCAATTACTCCCGCGAGAGGGCTAAAAACAGCCAGTCGCCGAGATAATTGAGTATGCGGATGCCCGCGAGCCGAAGGGGCGCTAGGGCACCCTCAGCGAGCTTGGTGAAGACCCGCGGATACAGAGAGAGCCCGAAGGGGAGGACTTGTACTGTCAGGCTCGCTCGACGCAGACCGCAGAAAAGTGACGGTGGCGTGGAGTATGGAGACATGAAGTACGCGTCCTTCAGGTCTATGCTGCTGTAAGAAATCAATCTGCGTTAAAAGATCAATTTAGGAATTATTAGCTCAGATCAATGACTCGGATCCTGAAGATTCGAATCATTGATTTGACTCAATTGAGTCGGATTGAATCAGATCAAAGATTCAAACTGTGTATGTCCCGCAAATGGAGACAATCACGTTTATTAATTCACGTCTATATTATTTCCGTGGCCACTGGTAATAACATAACACAGAATAGGGTTAAATTTTAGCAAGGTAACACAATCTGCAGCGTGAGGCAAAGACTTACAAAGCACATAAACGAGCACACAGTTCTTTCAAATGAGAACAAAGGTTTATTGAGCTACACTATTCGATACACGAGGCTAACTACGTAATAATCAAAACAACAAACAAACAAACAAACAAACAAACAAACAAATGCACACACGTTCACACACACACGGACAGTTCGGAGGATGCAAAATGAATTGAACCAACAGTCCAGCCGATCTATTTCGTACTAGATCTTAGAATCACCTGAGAAACCACAAAAGCAGAGAATTGACTTATCTTTAACTGCTTAAAATCATATGCACCAGATCAGATAGAGGCAACAGTTGTCGTGTACTTGCGAATTTGTTGCAGTCTTCCTTGGATATTCCCTCGCCGGAGGGCTTGAGGAAACACGTGGGCGCTGCTGATAGGTTGGCTTCTCTGTGACGTCGCTGGGGTTCACTCAGTGGAGTGAGCTGTTGTCCTGGGTAACGGACTCCGTTGAGACTGAGAGTCAGTTTAGCGGAAGTTTCAGCGGAGTGAAACTTAAGTTTGGATGAATTTGTGGTGACCCGGCCACGTGGTAGGCGGCCAGGGGCGGAGAACAACAGCGGTTTGATACCAGCTTGATGTTAAGAGGCTGCGCGCATGGTTGACGCTGCAAGGAGGTTTTATTCGGCTTGCTCTGAGCCATCCCTCATGACGCTGTCGTCCAATGAACGGCAAGATGTTATCATAAATGTTGATAAATGTACCAGTGTTATCAAGTTTAAACATTAACCAGCTGCAAGAGAATTCCACATGGTAAAATCTCTGGTAAAATTGTAACTATCTGACATCAAATGTTACAATATGGTTCGGATTACAAAATTCTCATTTACAGCAAAGTATTGCAAATAGAAAAGGGTTCAGTTTAAAACTAAACATGAAGCATTTCACACACATACAGATCATTTTAGCCTATTTTAGGGGTAAAACCACACATTATGAACCTGGTTGGTTGGAATAAACACAACACATCAATACTTATAAATGTCATTCAAAATATCAAATTTTGCCTTGGTTATAACATCTATAAGAGAATTGTCTTTAAGTCTCCTTCATTTCTTTTGTCTCTGAATTCTGTCCATCTCGTGGTCGACGCATGGCCGTCCACATGAGGGTCATCCAAAAGTCTCGTGATGAAGAGAATTTGAAGGGCGTCTTTGTCTAGTTGGGTAACGATTAACTAAAATTGTGGCCACATCTGTCCAACTTAGGCTAGGATGGTGGGGGTGAAGAGAGTTAATAACTTGCTCCCCTGTTATCCTACTGTTAGAAGCCCTGGAGCGAGTAGGGCCATTTGCACTCACATTCCAAAGCCTGGTTCGAACTGGTTTTGACCAGCGAGTCTCTGCACTGCAGACCAATCCCGAGGACGAACGCACAGGAGGATGCGCTTCCGCATAAGCATTTTGAACGGCATTTTGAACGGCAGCTTGTGCAGACAGCGGTTCAAAACGCGCAGATCTAGGATTGGCCGTAACCCACCGCTCTTTTGGGTACGATGAAGTACAGGCTGTAAACCCCGCTCTCCATCTCGGCTGGAGGGATCGGTTAGATTGCATCCTTCGCCAGGAGGACAGCAACCTTCTCTCACAAGACAGGGGCGGGCACAGGGCTGACCCTGGTGACGTAGACCCCGTGAACTTGGGAGGCCGTTTCGCGAATCGAATCGCGTAGCCGAGTCTGATCGTGCGTATGAGCCACCGCAAAGGGCTGGGCTGCGCTAACCAGTCAGGCAGAGCCCTCGCTAATGACTGCATCGCTACAATCGCTGACGTACCAGCAGTGGGGCAGCGCGGAGTGGGAGTGCTGATCCGGGGAGCGCTGGGGTCCCGCGAAAGAGCTGGAGGTGAGAGATTTACTCACCTTGCACTCAGACTCCGGAGGAGAGGGCTGGAGGTGTGAGAGAAAGGAGACCGTCCTCCCAGACCCCGTGAGCCACTGGCGAAGTGCGCCGATCCTGCGAGCTGGAAGGCTTTTCATCGCGTCCCAGACTGGCAGTATTCGGGCTGTCACATCCAGGGAAGGGAAAGATGCTCTCTCTCTGAGGAGCCCGGCCCCCCAACGGGGAGAGAGCAAGTTCCCTCTTCTCCAGATGGCCATCTCAAGAGCGCTTCGCGGTCCGTTATCCGGACTTAACGGCGCCCTGGGACGGGGAGCGCTGGTTGCCTGCGAGGTGCTCGGCGCTGCCGCTGGCCGGAGGCGCAGGCGGGGGCGGAGCAGCACTCGAAGACGGGCGCTCTCGGCGACAAGCAGTGGATGTGGATGGTTCGGCGGGAGGGGAGCGGCCTTACATCCCCGCCGAAGGATGGCCCATCGTATCCGACTGCACCGCCGTGAATTCCTGGGTGAATTCACCAACGGTGTCGCCGAACGGGCCAGACTGGTATATGGGGGAGTCAAGAAAGTGAACTTTGTCGACTCCGCGCATATTTTTGCCAGGTTTAGCCCGAGGTGGCGCTCCTGGACCACTAACGTGGCCATCGTCTTTCCCGGGGCACACGCAGCGGACTTGAGATCTGTGGAGCTCAGTCGGGTGCGGTGCGGGGCTTGTAACAAGCCTGGGTCAGAACCACCCTCGTGCAGCTGGGCTAGCGCAGGCGCATGGACCCTGGCGTGCAGGGTGGAAGCAGTCTGGCCCGCGGCTGTGTGGGCTCTGGCTCGGGAGGCAGAAAACCAACACGCCTTGACCGGGAGATGAGGCTAATTCCAGCAGAAGGAGGCACCATGCGGGCCCGTGATGGCACTCTCAATCTGGGGAATCGACTCGTACTCCCTGGCTGCTCCACCATCAAGAGTGGTGAGGTGGAGGCGCACGCAGATCAGGCAGAGAAAGGTGCCCTCAAGACTGCGTGAGCCCACTGTGCACTTCCGGGAAGAGAGGGATGGGAGGCTAGAAGGTATTGCCTTTTAATCCTCCACATACACCCATCTAGTCGGTCCGGCCGCGGGGCTGGGGGATAAACCATCTCCAGACCCACGACCGAAACAGCCCGGGAAAGCACGGTTATCATGTCTGTTTCAAGATCGGCCGCCGCCGCGCTCGCTCCCGATGGGAGGGAACGGAGGGGGGGGGGATCCTTCATCAGACCGTGACAGCCCAACCTCCGATGCAGCGGTGGACATCTAAGCCTCGGTGTCATCAAGTGAGAGGGCGGCCATCTGAGGATGGAGCGCTTCTCTCACTCAAAGCTTGGATGGAGCGCGTGGAGGAGTGAGAGGTCCACAAGCCCGAGGGCGGCAGATTTACTCCCACTGTAACCCTCAGATCTGCCCGAGTGCCCACCGCGGAGCGGGGGACAACTGGGGTGGGTGGCTCTTTTGCAGGAGCGAGACGCGATCTTAACTGCGCAACAGACATGCCACCGCAGTGATGGCATGCACTGCCCACGAGCACCGCATTAACATGCTGGACCCCCAGACATGAAACGCAGTGCTCGTGCCCATCATCCGAGGACAGGAAACCACCGCATCCAGAAACGCACAGTCGGAGCGACGTCTTGAAAAAGACGCGCTGCACGACCGTGTTGCTCTTTTAGGAAATTCGCAACAATACATACCGCTCTGGAGGACCGGACCCAAAGGACGCCAGGCAAGGGAGAAACCCAGCTCGACCATCTGCCGCTGCGTGTCACACACTCTGGACCGGGAGATCGCTCTCGTTCACTCTCTGTCTGAAACTCAGCTGGAGGAACCCTCATCGACTCTCTCAGAAGGCTGTTGAAGTCTCTGAAGTGAAAATGATGCTTTGGCTTTGCTCGCACATGTACTCTTATAGCAAGTTAATTGCAACGAGCATCAGGTGCGCAAGCTGAAGCTGCCAACTCATTGGCATTTCATTGGCCCGTTTACATACTCTTTCAGATGATTGGCTTTCTGAATGAAATCCCCATAGTGGAAGTTTCCACATAGCATTGAAGTTCCCCTTCCGAAGGGGAACTAAATTACTAATAGATGCTGAGAAAATCACCCCGATTATTATTAAACTGAGTCCACAGAAAGTGTCTCCAAAGTACCAACACGTCTCAATCTGTTTGATGGCCTGTATGGGGATCACAATAAGTCCAATAAGCAGATCAGCCACAGCCAGAGAGAGAATAATCATGTTGGTTGGAGTGTGAAGCTTCTTGAAGTGAGAGATGGAGATGATCACCAGCAGGTTTAGAAACACATTCCATGCTGACAGCAGTAAAACAAACACATACATGATGATATATCCATGACTAGAGCGTCTCTCCTTGACGCATGATGAGTTGATGTCAGGAAAGCAGTATTGAGTCTCCTGATCCTCTGTCTCATAGGCCATGAGTGAGTCTCCTCCTGTTAGGAGTTTGTTCTGCTCTCCTTTCTGTCCTTTCATTTATACAGTGTCTGGATCAGAATGACCGTCCCATCTACCGCCCACTCTGATGGGAAAAAAAAAAAAAAAAAGATCTCCCAATGCACTGTTCATAAGCGCTATGGTAATGAAAGCTTGTTTTGATATTGTTTTTTCTTCTTTAGTTTTTAAGTTAAATGCTGCGTTTATTAATTCATCCATTTTATTATTGGATCATATAAGAGGTGTAACTAATGACCTTCATAAGCGACATGAAACTGTGGGTGATACACCACCCACATTACGTCAATGCTGTGTGAATCAGCAATTCATAAGTTGAGTTGTTCTAATAAAAGAGTTTTTTTATGAAGATGATTTGAAAACGAGATACAAACAGCCAGTGTCAAAGGTGTTTATACCAAATAACTGTTTGGCCACCCTTGTGTGTGTGTGTGAATATATATATATATATATATATATATATATATATATATATATATATATATATATATATATATTGAAACCCAGTGTGTATCTGTACATCTCCTTCACATATAGTTGATCTGGGGTGCGTTTCCTCAAACCATCGTTAGCCAACTAAGGTTGCAAATTCTGTCATTACAAACATAGTTTGTTGATTTGCCGTTTCCCAAATCCATCGATCCAACGAACATTCGCAAACTTGAGCACTTGAAACGACACCTCTGGAGCTGTAGTTAGAAACGTAGTTCCTGGCTTTGCCTTTGTGCTATTCCCACTTATCCCCCCCTATGCCCTATTCATTTAGAACATTCTGATATTAAAAGTTGGAATTATTAAAAATAAAAAAGCATTAAATTCATCTCTCTTAGGTGTAAATTACTTTCAAAGTATTTTCACAGTTTAGTTTTAGCGATCTTCATGTTTACAATTGTGCTCCCTTCGCAGTGCACTTTGAAAACATTGATATCATTTTGAACACAGCCTCATGGCGAAATGTTACATCTCGAAAGCTTGTGAAAACAAAAAAACATAGCATACGTTAATGCTTTTAATTTATAGTGGGTTATTTATTAAGTATATCTACTGTATAGCTATGACATGGGCCTGTTGGTTAGAACTTTCTGCTGTGGTTTGCATGTGTCAAATTGTAAAAGTAGACCTTTAAAAAAATTTTAATAAAAAATAAACAATATCCTACTAAATAATCATCATCATCATCATTAATATTATTATTAAAGTAAATATATTTATAATAAATAGCCTCATTATTTATTTAATTATATGATTTATATATGATATTAGAATAGTGTTGGCTTTTGTAAGTGATTTTAGGTTTTAGAATAGAATATGTCATGTTCAACTTCTCAATAATATTAGTAAAGCAAGCATAGGCCCTATATGTGCCATTTACATTTCAATGAAAATGGAAAACGAGTGCATGTTTTTATCAAAACTAATACTGGATTTTATTTTAAATGAGTGTTTGTGTAAAACGACATAATTTGCACAAAGAAATGATGGGGTTCTTCTCTAAATAAGTAGTTACTCCACCTCGTTTAGAGCATCATTATGGGCATTTTGCGCTATAACTAACGTGGTTCAAGCGATGGATCTGCGACAGAGAAACTATGGGTTTTGGGAAACACTCGTCACTACATCCTTCTTTTCCCAAACAATGCATCGGACTATGATAGTTCAGCTGCGAGTTACGTCGTTGTTTGGGAAACGCACCCCTGGTTGTGGCCTGTGGAATGTTGGTCCACTGCTCTTCAATGACTGTGTGAAGTTGCTGGATAATGGCAGAAACTGGAACACGTTGTCGTATAAATCAATCTACAGCATCCCAAACACTTGATTGGTGACATGTTCAGTGAGTGGGGTGGCCATGAAAGAACTAGATTCCAGGAATTGTGAACGGTTTCTTGTTATTTTTGGTTGAATGGCACAACAATGGGCCTCAGGGTCTTCTCACAGTATCTCTGTCCGTTAAAAATGCCATCAAAAACATGCAGCTGGGTTCGTTGTCCATATCATCATATGCCTGCCCTTACCTTAATCTTTGTGCCACTATGGGCCACTCGATTCACATAGTTGCAGCAGCTGTCTGGGTGACGGGTCTCAGATAATCTTGGAGGTGAAGATGCTGGATGTGGAGGTCTTGGGCAGGTGTGGTGGTGACATGTGCTCTGCAGTTTTAAGGCCAGTTGGATGCACTGCCAAATTCTCAGAAAACTTTTGGAGACAGCTTATGCTGTGGTCACAGTAGAGTTTGAGCATGCAAAATTCTGTCATAGGGAGCTGTGAAAAGGGGCAGGATTAAACAAGATGATTAGACATTTTAAAATGATTGGTTTATATTTCACATTTCTGCCCAGAGAGGCCATGTTTTGATCTTCGATTGGTCTTATGCAGACACACGATTTTGCAGGTCAGAGTTTACCAAGTTTGAACTTTGCAATGCAGCAAACTGCAAAACTTGCCGCACAAGCTTGCGTTTCCGGTCTATCATATTTGCATGCATATGAATGGAAGTCTATTGGGGGGAAAGTGCAGTGTGACCACAGTCTTAGTAGAGAAATAAACATTTACGGGCAACAGCTCTAGTGGACATTCCTCCGGTCAGCATGCCAATTGTACACTCCCTAAAAACCTGCAACATCTGTGTCATTGTGCTGTGTGATAAAACTGCACAGTATAGAATGATTGTATAATTGTGGCCAAACTAAGGCACACACACAAGTATTTTAACTCTTTCCTGCTAACACTGTTTTTTTTTAAAGATGCCAGCCACCACCAGCATTTTTGATGACTTTCATCTAAGTTGACAGCCCTCAGAATATTTTCTTCTATGAAGATATGAGCATATTATTTATTAAAATAAGTAACTGAGCCTCTGCTTTTAAACAACAAAAGCATTTTATTCAATCTTCATGTGTTTTTGTTTTATCACCGCTTGAATGCAGATAGGATTCAGGAAAAATAAAACATTTTTGACAAGTAACCTTTTTGTTAAAAGTAGTGCATTTTCAAGTTTTTTCCATGGTCATCTTACTTAAAAAAATAAATAAATAAAAAAAATAAATAAATAAATATAAATAAATATATATATATATATATATATATATATATATATATATATATATATATATATATATATATATATATATATATATATATATATATATATATATATATTTATTAGTGCTGGGCTGTTATTGGCGTTAACGTGCTGTGTTAACACGAGACTCTTATCGCGCGATAAAAATCTCCTCTAGATCCATCAGACCTCATTTTTTGTTAATGAGCATTTTCTATCAGGCTCCTCTGGATAGGTTCAGAAGTTTTGTTTTATATATAATTAAAAAGTTATCACCTGGTAAATAAAATATATATTTTTAAAATGTCACTTTAGACAATTATTTGGTTTTTAGAAAGGTCAATTTTCTTTTGCGTCAAAACCAGCTAAATCCACTTGTGCTTTTTTTTGCAAAAACCTCTAAATCCACCTATTGGGACAAGACTGTGTAATTAGTTGAAAAATGACTAAAGATGCCATTATAAATTATTTTACCAAACATAAAACACATAACACAAACCACCTGAAGTTAAAAACACATAAATCTGTCAAGTAAGCGGTTCATTCCGCTCTGTTAACCCCTGATAAACCAGGGACTAAGCAGAAGGAAAATTAATGAATGGAATCTGTCAAATGCATTAATAACGTAAAAATTTATTTTAATTAAATCTTAATAATCTGTTGTCATTTCAGATATTTGGGATTTAGATTTAATGGAAGTAGAGTAATGTAAACATTGTAAATATTGTAAACCAAGCTTGTTACATTTAAATAATGTGTAAAAACATTGTGAAACATCAATATCTGTGCATTGTCAATTAATATAAAAGCTTATCAGACATATAGGTAATATGAAGTAATATAAATAATGTATAGTTTTATACATTATATTTATCTTTTTTAAAATAGCTTACACTAGCAAATAAAGCACAAGATCTACTGGGCGAAAAGGGGACGTCTCTCAGACTCTTTTAAAAGCTGTCATTCATTCATTCTCACCATACTCAAGGTCTTGATCTCTTTTTCGTCTCTTGTTTATCCTCATAGCATCCATGTGGAATAGAAGAACGGCATCTTAACGGCAAAAAAAATGAATGCATGTTACACTTCTGACTGTACAGTGTGTTTTAAGGTACGGGACGTTTTCATTTGCCATTCACTGACAGTGGGACAGGCTCATCCAATTCATCAAACTCCATCTTTTAAAATCTAAATCGAATGTGGAATAAAACAGTCTCCTCATAAAAGCCGGTGTATCAGCGCGCCCTTACAATGAAAACATATGATTCTATTCGCGCCTTCTGATTGGTTCTCGGGATATAGCAGCTTTTGCTGTCAAAGGCAAGTGGTGTTTAGAGGCTTTTGCAAACAAACTGTTATTTCTGAATGTGCTGGCGCTGCGATTTAGATGATTTGAAACAAAAATATTTGTTGAACATGTAATACGTGCCTAAAGCATTCACTCAATGTCATTAGCTCATTTTTGGTGGAAGTGGCGTTTAGCGGCTTTTGCATGTGGACTCTTCTACTATATATATATATATATATATATATATATATATATATATATATATATGTATATATACATACATACATATACAGTTGAAGTCAGAACTATTGGCCCGCCTGACTTATTAGCCCCCCTGTTTATTTTTTTCCCCAATTTCTGTTTAACAGAGAGAAGATTTTCTCAACACATTTCTAATCATAATAGTTTTAATAACTCATCTCTAATAACAGATTTTTATCTGATTTTAACCTTATCTTTGTCATGATGACAGTAAATAATATTTGACTTGATATTATTCAAGACACTGGTATTCAGCTTAAAGTGACATTTAAAGGCTTAACTAGGTTAATTAGTTTCACTAGGCAGGTTAGGGTAATTAGGCAAGTTATTGTATAATGATGGTTTGTTCTGTAGACTATCGAAAAAAATTAGCCTAAAGGGGCTAATAATTTTGTCCCTAAAATGGTGTTTAAAAAATGTAAAACTGCTTTTATTCTAGCTGAAATAAAACAAATAAGACTTTCTCCAGAAGAAGAAATATTATCAGACATACTGTGAAAATTTCTTTGCTCTGTTAAACATCATTTGGGAAATAATTAAAAAGAAAAAAAATTCAAAAGGGGGCTAATAATTCTGACTTCAGCTGTATATATATATATATATATATATATATCTGTATGTATATATGTATGTATATATATATATATATATAAATGTATCTATGTATGTATATATATGTGTATGTATCTATGTATGTATATATATGTGTATGTATATATGTATATATATATATATATATATATATATATATATGTATGTATATATGTATATATATATATATATATATATATATATATATATATATATATGTATGTATATATATGTATGTATATATATATATATGTATGTATATATGTATATATATATATATGTATATATATATATGTATATATGTATATATGTATATGTATATATATATATATATATATATATATGTATATATGTATATATATATATATATATATATATATATATATATGTATGTATATATATATATATATATATATATATATATATATATATGTATATATGTATATATGTATATATATGTATATATATATATATATATATATATATATATATATATATATATATATATATATATATATATATATATATATATATATATATATACAATGAGCCTAACGCAGCAACACATCTCCTTCACATATCGTTAATCTGGTTGTTGATTGTGGCATGTGGAATGTTGGCCCACCAATAACTGAAGATAACTCTGCAGTTGTAAGGCCAGTTGGATGCACTGCCAAATTCTCTGAAAGCCTTTGGAGGCGGCTTATGCCGCGGTCACACTAGAGTTTGAGCATGCAAAATTCTGTCATATGGTACTGCGAAAAAGGGTGGGATTAAACAGGATGATTAGACATTTAAAAATGCGAGTGATTGGTTCATATTTTACATTTCTGTACAGAAAGGTCATGTTTTGATCTTCGTTTGGTCTCATGCAGTCACGTGATCCGTTTCCGGTCTGTCGTATTCGCATGCATATGAATGAAAGTCCATGGGGCGAAAAGTGCAGTATGAACATGGCTTTATGGTAGAGAAGTGAACATTCATGGCTAACAGCTCTGGTGGACATTCCTGCAGTCAGCATGACAATTGCACACTCCCTAAAAACCTGCAACATTTGTGTCAGTAGCTATGTTTCCATCCAAAAATGTGAATTAACTTTATGGGCAAAACTGGAATATGGCACAAAAGACATGCGAATAAAGCAGCGTTTCCATTAACGAATCAAAGAGAACAAAATCGTCCCTTCCTGCTTAACTGGTGCCAAATATCAACAGTAAAAATGGAATTTTCTGTGGTGGAAGAAGAAGCTGCATCAATCTTTTCTTCATTTAATAAATGACTTGCGCCTCAGAAGACAAATACCGATACGCAATGAATGCATGGTGGCATTTGAAGGCATGAGACACGGAGCACAGACGCTCTGGACAGTTCTGGAGGTAATTAATAATATAATGACACAAATACTGGCGTTTTAGAATGACCAAAACAAATTTCAGATGTTGTGAAATTACAGTGTGCTCAGCCTGCTGGTTTGTCCATTCACACAGATTGTGATCATCACATGATCTCTCATAACAAAATCACATGACTTGTTTTAATGTGCATACTGGAATTTGTTCAGTGAAAGTGCTTCCATCGTAGTTTATCTTTTCTTATCGAATAAAGTTCATCCTACTCAGTTATGCACAATTTTTTATGCACATCTTGGTGTTTTCACCAACTGATATTTATTCATCACATACCCAAAATTTGCAGAAAATAGGTGGATGGAAACGTAGCTATCATGCTGTGCGATAAAATTGCATAATATAGAGAGGCCTTAAATTGTGGCCAGACTAAGGCAAACCTGTGCAATAATCATGCTGTCCAATCAGCATCTTGATATGCCATAACTGTGAATAAATTCTGTCAGCAAATGAGAGGTGCTCACTGAAGCCAGACATATACCAACACAATCTCACGGCAATTTGTAACTTTTTGATTTAGTGGATAATTCGTATGAATTCGTATGATCTAATTTGTACAATTTAGTACGATTTGCTCATCCCCCAATGAGGATTGATTTTAGGTGCCACGTCTACTTTTTTAAAATCGTACAGTTTCATACGACTGAACTCCTCGTGAGATCAGGCTGCATATACTGTGATTTTTGGGTCCAAATTTAAGCCTAATTCTGACTCATGCCCCTCTTTGAATCAGGATGGTTTTTTGATATAACTATTGAAAATATTGCTCAAGTCTCATGAGGGAATCACAGAGTTGAAGACCTACAAATCAATTGAGTTGAACTCTGTGCCCTCACTGCACCTGCACGAAAACCGAAACAGACACACACACACTTCTCCTCTAAGTATATTTTTTAACCGGTAACATGTTTTTAAGTTGCCAGCCACCACCACCATTTTTGATTATTTTCATCTAATTTGACAACCCTCAGAATATTTTCTTGTATAAAGATATGAGCATATTATTAATCAAAATAAGAAACTGAGCCTTTAAACAACAAAAGCTTTTTATTCAATCGTCACGTGTTTTTGTTTTATCCCACTTGAATGCAAATAAGATTCATGAAAAAAAAAAAAGTAGTGCATTTTCAAGATGCATTTTGTATATTTAAGGGATAATCAATGGATTACCATCCATTAAAGAATTATAAATTTACAACACAGAAGCAAAGACCCACCTGACAGTAAACACCATGTCCATATGAAATGCATTTTAATATAACTACTTTAATGCGCAACCAGTTGTCGATTATTGCAATTATTCCATGGTCATCCTACTTAAAATAAATATATATTTTATTCAATTGCTTTCATACAACTCACAAAATGCTCTCGCATGCAAAATAGAGCACAGAATGAACACCCTTTGCATTTGTATTTTGCATGATTGCAAAGTCTTCAGGATTTATTTTTGTGTTGTGCATTTCTGGAAGCATGTGAATGTGAGAACATAAATGTTATTTATGCCACAAATAAGTACTTTTTTCATAACAACAATCAAGCCACTGAATTTGATCAATTTTAAGCGTTTTGCTGTCATTCTTGATCACTCTTATGACTTTTTCTGAAACTAAATAAATAAATCAAAGCCATTGTTTTTTGTTTTCAGTATTAATTTTAGAATAGAATATTAATATCATTTGTTGTAATATTGTAACATGCTTATAAATCGGAAGTGTTTGTACAGTAGGCCTCTCTCCAGGCAATCACATCAGTTATGGTCTGTCATTGTTGACTCTTACTGATCAATGAAAACATCAATGATGTAACACCTCTGAGGACCAATTATAACTCTTTTGGCTTGTTTATGTGTCATTGATATTGATGATCCTTCACTAAACCATTCATTAAATGTGCAAAGTACTGTAAACACACAAACACACACTGATGGTGATGTTTTATGAACGATAACTGAGTTGAAGAGCTTTCATGTGTGACCTGTGGACTGTAAAAATAAACATGATGGCTTAATGAAAATTTAATGAATTGCTTAATACATCATTGATTCACTAGTGTTATCTGAACATTTACCTCAAACATCTTCAATGTCATCCATGAACACAGTCTAATGAATGCAGAAGTTAGAAACAAAAGGAACAATGTCATCACTACCAATTTAGTTTCCTTATTCTTAAAAGTGATATTGTGTTTATATGTAATTGTTTTAATTAATAATATCACAGATGATGTCAAGTGAGAGTCACTTCATGTGCAAAATACGGAACAGAGAGGATGCCGGCTGTAATATTTTCAGAGTTAAGATGTGTTTAACTGTCTTTTTAAATGAGCTGTAAAATAAAGCATAAACCAGAGGATTCAGACCTGAGTTAGCAAGAACAGCCCACGTCAAAACAGTTATAGTTGTGGAGGAGTTTACAAATAAAGTACAGATATAGTATGGGATATAGCAAAGCAGATAAATGGACACAATGATTCCTAAAGTCAGAGCAGCTTTACTCTCAGATTTCCTCTTCACTGAACTTTTCATTACACATTTACCAACCTTCATCAGAGAGTTTATGATCTTCACTTGCTGATGAACTACATAGAAAATCCTTAAATATAAAGTTATCATAATGACACAAGGAAAAATAAAACACATGAACAGATCAGTGACTATCCAACTAAAACTCATCATGACTGAACACCGTCCATAACACACATCTGTTCTCTGTGAAGAGTTTAAATATCCATTATTAATTACAAAGGCTGTGTTATAAGCTGAATAGTAAAGCCAGCTCAGACAGATACTCTTTAACATGTTAGTGATGGTTATTTTCTGTGGGTACAGTAAAGGGTGACACACAGCCACATAACGATCAACAGCAATTAAAACTAAATTACTAAGAGATGCTGAGAAAATAAGTCCAATTATTATTAAATACAGAACACAGAAAGTGTCTCCAAAGTACCAACACGTCTCAATCAGTCTGATGGCCTGTATGGGGATCACAATAAGTCCAATAAGCAGATCATTTATAGCCAGAGAGAGAATAATCATGTTGGTTGGAGTGTGAAGCTTCTTGAAGTGAGAGATGGAGATGATCACCAGCAGGTTCAGAAACACAGTCCATGCTGACAGCAATGAAAAAAACACATACATTATATTATATTCATGTCTAGAGCGTTTTCCTTTGACACATGAAGAGTTGATGTCAGGAAAGCAGTATTGAGTCTCCTGATCCTCTGTCTCATAGGCCATGAGTGAGTCTCCTCCTGTTAGGAGTTTGTTCTGCTCTCCTTTTGTCCTTTCATTTATACAGTGTCTGGATCACTCACCGCCCAATCGAATGTTAATGAAATAAATAAATAAACAATAAGAAATCCTCCCAGTCTACTGTTTATAATTGCTATAGTAATGCAAGCTTGTTTTGATCTTGAAAACTTTTTCTTCTCTATTTTTTCAAGCTAAATACTACATTTATTATTTGATCCATTCTTTGTTGTTTATTGGGTTATTTTAAAGGTGTAAAGACCTTTAAACTGAAGGGTTAAACAGTGATTCGCCATCCACATGTACTGCAATACTCTTATAGCATACCAAAAGTATTATTAAACCTCCCTGTTCCGATCTTACCATCCACCCATTACCATTGCAGATCATTGTTACAGGACAAAAAACAAGTTCCCATCTACATGTCAACAGATTTAGCTCAATCTGCAAATGTTTAATATCATTTTGGCATTTTGCCCATACTGTACGATACAGCCATTGTAGGAGCCCTTATATTAATGTTTTGGTTAGTGAGTTACACAGTGAAAAATCTCTTATGATGCCCTTTGCAGAGCTGCATGGATATGCAAAATGCACTGAAATCACTGCTAAGTTGATTAACACTATTACAACTAAACCCGGTAATGCTGAATTAACTAGATGACCAGTGGAGGCGCATTAACAGTTAATGCATCAACTATTTTACAACCCATCACATTGTCCTGTTTATGTCTGGACTCAATGTGCTAATGAAGGACATCATTAGCATTATCACTGCATTCTTCTGTGATTTTTAGTCTGCCATGCGGGTCTGTCTGTGTTTGTTCACAGCACCACATATACACTCACTGGCCACTTTATTAGGTACAGATGAGATGATTTGCACTATATGACATGGCGTGTTATCCTGCTAGAAGTAGCCATCAGAAGATGGGTACACTGTGGTCATAAAGGGATGGACATGGTCAGCAACAATACTCAGGTAGGCTGTGGTGTTGACACGATGCTCAATTGGTACTAATGGGCTCAAAGTGTGCCAAGAAAATTTCCCCCACACCATTACACCACCACCACCAGCCTGAATCGTTGATGAAAGGCAGGATGGATCCAAGCTTTCATTTTGCTGACACCAAATTCTGACCCTACCATCAGCAGAAATCGAGACTCAGACCTAGCAGTGTCTTTCTAATCTTCTGTTGTCCAGTTTTGGTGAGCCTGTGTGAATTGCAGCCTCAGTTTCCTGTTCTTAGCTGACAGGAGTGGCACCCGGTGTGGTCTTCTGCTGCTGTAGCCCATCAAGGTTGGACGACGTGTTGTGTGTTCAGAGATGCTCTTCTGCAGACCTCGGTTGTAACAAGTGGATATTTGAGTTAAGGCTGATTTATACTTCTGTGTCAAGTGCACACATATGCTCTGGCGCAGCCTTCGTGTGGTCGCATAACCCTCGCTGTGGCTGAGGGCGATGCTGACATGCACCTACAATAACAATTTTTGACATACAAAAATGTAACGTCGCAACAATGTGTAGCGGAAACTCTGGGATCGGTTGGCTTGGTAGTGTTGACGAGTGGGTGGTGCTGAGAGCCACGAGCCAGATGGAGCAATTGTTTACAAGTGTCGAGTCCAATGAAGGAGCTCCAGATGGAGACTGTTGTTTTGTATTTACATTATGATTGAAGTTGTTGCACATCCGCTGGCTCCCACTTCTGAATGAGTGAGTTTTAGCTACTTGTACATTTAAGGTAAAACAAAACGCCCGCGAAGAACTCAACACAGAGGAACATAAAAATCTACTGCCAGCTAGCATTTCGGAAGTGTTATTGCAGAGCAACACAAACAGCACGCAGAAGTATAAATGCACAACTACGCACAAGGTAGGCGATGTGGGTCACGGTGATCACTCGACGCAGAAATATAAATCAGCCTTTACTGTTGCCTTTCTATCAGCTGGAACCAGTCTGGCCATTCTCTTCTGACCTCTGGCATCTACAAGGCATTTGCGCCTACAGAACTGCCGCTCTCTGGATATTTTCTCTTTTTCAGAATATTCTCTGTAAACCCTAGAGATGGTTGTGCTTAAATCCCAGTAGATCAGCAGTTTCTGAAATACTCAGACCAGCCCGTCTGGGACCAACAACCATGCCATGTTCAAAGTCATTGAAATCACCTTTCCTCCCCATTCTGATGCTCAGTTTGCTTAAATGCATTGAGTTGCTGCCATGTGATTGGCTGATTAGACATTTTCGCTAACAAGCAGTTGGACAGGTGTACCTAATAAAGTGTCTGCTGAGTGTAGGTGTGGCATACGCATTACACCATTTTAACCCAGTTTTCCTATATTCATCTGGACACAGGCATTTCTGCAATTATGGCTAGGCAAGACAATAAGGTGGCGTATTGCCTAAAGAGGAAAATTGCCTCAGAAGAAAATTATGAATAAACATGAAATAAATCCAGCAGCTCGGATCTTGCTTGCAGCGCAGACTAAATATGGCAGCATCCATTACTTGTCATATAACAAATGAAGTGTTCAGATGCAAAAACCTATAAATGCCGTCTAAAATTTTCTTCTAAACTGAGCATTTTTATCAGGCTCCTGTGTGTAGGTTCGGTCAATTCACTTTTATGGCAAAGACTAAGTTCTTTTCATGGTCTTCAAAGTGAAATAACTCAACATAAACAAAAGAGGCTGAGAATAATGCTCATTTTCTATGGAAAGTTCTGGCGGCTGTTTTTGCATCTAAACTCTTTAAATAATATGAACATTATTAAGCTGTTAATAGATAAAATACATGTTCTAAATCATATTTGAGAATCAGAAAATAAGATATTTCACAATATAACTACAACATTTGTCAATATTTACAGAAAAGTGCAAAAATAAACAATATATTAATGATATATACTGTACATAGATCATTGGGGCTGGTGGGTCATGTGATAAACTTGACATGTTAGAATGGAAACTTTAAAACACAATGCATTCTAATTAATGGTTACAATAAATAAAAAACTCATGCAGGCTGGTTAGCTTGATTATTCAAAACTCACGTGTGAAAGGGTTAATTGTGGCCAGACTAAGGCACACCTGTGCAATAATCATGCCGTCGAATCAGCACCTTGATATGCCACTACTGTGAGGTAGATAGATTTGGAGGACAGGAGCTCACTAAAGCCGGACATACACTGTGTGATTTATTTATTTATTACAATCTTTTTATTTATTTATTTATATATATATATTGTGAGCCGAATTCTGACTTGTGCAACTCTTGTTTGAATCTGTATGGATTCAGCTATCATGAGATTGATTGATTCATTCATTTTCTTTTCGGCTTAGTCCCTTTATAAATCTGGGGTCACCACAGCAGAATGAACTGCCAATTTATCCAGCATTTGTTTTATGCTTGGATGCCCTTCCAACTGCAACCCATCACTAGGAAACATCCACACACACTCATTCACACACATACACTACGGTCAATTTAGCCTACCCAATTCACCTACATTACATGTCTTTGGACCTGTGGGGGAAACCGAAGCACCCGGAGGAAACCTACGCGAACACGGGGAGAACATGCAAACTCTACACAGAAATGCCAACTGACCCAGCCGAGGCTCGAACCAGTGACCTTCTTGCTGTCAGATGATTGTGCTATCCACTGCGCCACTGTGATGCCCGCTATCATGAAATCACAGTTTAATAAGACATAAACCAATTGAGTTGAACTTTCTTTCTCATACACACACACACACACACACACACACACACACACACACACACACACACACACACACACACACACACACACACACTACATTACATTATAAATGAATATATATGCATAGAAATAATGAAGTGTATGATATTCTGTTTATATATTTGTGAGATACAGATCTGATTAGGAAAAAAATTGAATTTGTTGTGGTGTTAATATATATTTTTTCCACCCGAGCTTAACACTTCACATTAGGTGGTGTAAATACATCATATTCTGGTTTGCCAAACCCCATCAAACAAAAATGAAGCAGCAGCAGCAGGTGTTGCGTACAGTGTGAGCAGTCAAGCTGCTGCTGATCAATCGATCATATATAGTGTGAACACGTGAATCGTGAGCTTTGGCTTTACATTGCATGTGATCTTCCAAATCTTCTTGTTTAACATTTATTATTGATGTTCATGATCCTCCACTGAGCCGTTCAGTAAAGGTGTGAAATGTTGTACACTCTCAGAAATAAAGGTACGCGAGCTGTCACTGGGGTGGTACCTTTTCATAAGGTAAACATTTGTACTTAAAGGGTTCATATTAGTACCTCCAAAGTATATATTAGTAATTACAAATTTTAAAAGGAACACTTTTGTACTTTTTAGGTGCTTATATGTACCCTTGAGGTATTAATATAGACCTTTTAGGTACAAATTTGTATCTTTTGAAAAGGTACCATCCCAGTGACAGCTCGCATACCTTTATTTCTGAGAGTGCACACACACACACACACACAAACTGGGCACTGCAACACTGCTTTAATGAGTTCTACTTTCATGTGAAAAATTTAATGAATATCCTAATACATCAGTGAATTATCTGAGTATTATTTACCTCCAACATCTCCAATGCCCCACATGAACACACAATATAATGAATGTAGAAGTTAAAAACAAAAGAAACAGTGACATCATTAACAATTATGTTTTTTTATTCTAAAAATTGATCTTATGTTTAGGTGTAATTGTTTTAATACTATTAATAGAATAGCATATAATAATATCTACCATTATGAGAGACAGCTTTACCACTTTAGTTACAATTAATTTTCTGTAAAAATATTCATCAGAGAGGACGCCGGCTGAAATATTTTCAGAGTTAAGATGTGTTTAACTGTCTTTTTAAACCAGGGGTAAAATATAGCATAAACCAGAGGATTCAGCCCTGAGTTAGCATAAACAGTCCACATCAAAACAGTTATAGTTGTGGAGGAGCTTACAAATAAAGTACAGATATAGTATGGGATATAGCAAAGCAGATAAACTGACACAATGATTCCTAAAGTCAGAGCAGCTTTACTCTCAGATTTCCTCTTCACTGAACCCTCCGTTACACATTTACCACCCTTCATCAGAGAGTTTATAACCTTCACTTGCTGATGAACAACATAGAAAATCCTCAAATATAAAGTTATCATTATGAGGCAGGGAAAAATAAAACAAATTAACAGATCAGTGACTATCCAACTAAACTCATCATGACTGAACACCGTCCATAACACACATCTGTTCTCTGTGAAGAGTTTAAATATCCATTATTAATTACAAAAGCAGTGTTATAAGCTGAATAGTAAAGCCAGCTCAGACAGATACTCTTTAACATGTTGGTGATGGTTATTTTCTGTGGGTACAGTAAAGGGTGACACACAGCCACATAACGATCAACAGCAATTAAAACTAAATTACTAATAGATGCTGAGAAAATCACCCCAAGTAATATTGAATACAGAACACAGAAAAAGTCTCCAAAGTACCAACACGTCTCAGTCAGTCTGATGGCTTCCACAGGCATCACAATAAGTCCAATAAGCAGATCAGCCACAGCCAGAGAGAGAATAATCATGTTGGTTGGAGTGTGAAGCTTCTTGAAGTGAGAGATGGAGATGATCACCAGCAGGTTCAGAAACACAGTCCATGCTGACAGCAATGAAAAGAACACGTACATGATGTTATATTCATGTCTAAAGCGTTTTCCTTTAACACATGATGAGTTGATGTCAGGAAAGCAGTATTGAGTCTCCTGATCCTCTGTCTCATAGGCCATGAGTGAGTCTCCTCCTGTTAGGAGTTTGTTCTGCTCTCCTTTCTGTCCTTTCATTTATACAGTGTCTGGATCACTCACCGCCCAATCAAATGTTAAAGAAATAAATAAACAATAAAAAATCCTCCCAGTCTACTGTTTATAATTGCTATAATAATGCAAGCTTGTTTTGATCTTGGATATTTTTTTCTTCTGTAATTTTTCAAGCTAAATACTACATTTATTATTTTATCAATTCTTTGTTATTTATTGGGTTATTTTAAAGGTGTAAAGACCTTTAAACTAAAGGGTTAAACAGTGATACGCCATCCACATGTACTGCAATACTCTTATAGCATACCAAAAGTATTATTAAACCTCCCTGTTCCGATCTTACCATCCACCCATTACCATTGCAGATCGTTGTTACAGGACAAAAAACAAGTTCCCATCTACATGTCAACAGATTTAGCTCAATCTGCAAATGTTTAATATCATTTCGGCCTTTTGCCCATACTGTACGATACAGCCATTGTGGAGCTAGTGAGTTACACAATGAGTTACACAGTGAAAAAAATCTCTTATGATGCCCTTTGCAGAGCTGCATGGATATGCACAATTCGCTGCAGTCACTGCTAAGTTGATTAACACTATTACAACTAAACCTGGTAATGCTGAATCAACTAGATGACCAGTGGAGACTCATTAACAGTTAATGCATCAACTATTTTACAACCCATCACATTGTCCTGTTTATGTCTGTACTCAATGTGCTAATGAAGGACATCATTAGCGTTCTCACAGCATTCTTCTGTGATTTTTTTAGTCTGTCATGTGGGTCTGTCTGTGTTTGTTCACAGCACCACATATACACTCACTGGCCACTTTATTAAGTACAGATGAGATAATTCGCGCTTTATGACATGGCGCGTTATCCTGCTGGAAGTAGCCATCAGAAGATGGGTACACTGTGTTCATAAAGGGATGGCCATGGTCAGCAACAATAATTAGGTAGGCTGTGGTGTTGACATGATGCTCAATTGGTACTAATGGGCCCAAAGTGTGCCAAGAAAATATCCCCCACACCATTACACCACAGCCAGCCTGAACCTTAGATGCAAGGCAGGATAGATCCATGCTTTCGTGTTGTTGCTTTCATGTTGTTCGTGTTCATCAGCAGAAATCGAGACTCAGACCAGGCAGTGTCTTTCCAGTCTTCTATTGTCCAGTTTTGGTGACCCTGTGTGAATTGTAGCCTCAGTTTCTTGTTCTTAGATGACAGGAGTGGCACCCGGTGTAGTCTTCTGCTGCTGTAGCCCATCTGCCTTAAGGTTGGACGTGTTGTGTGTTCAGAGATGCTCTTCTGCAGACCTCGGTTGTAACAAGTGGTTATTTGAGTTAAGGCTGATTTCAGCCTTCGTGTGGTCGCATAGTCCTTGCTGTGGCTGATGCCGATGCTGACATGCACCTACAAAAATGTAAACATTTTGACAAAAATACAAAAATGTAAGGTCGCAACGACGTGTAGCGCAAACTCTGGGATCGGTTGGCTTGGTAGTGTTGACAACTGTGGGTGGTGCTGAGAGCCACGAGCCAGATGGAGCGATTGTTTACAAGTGTCGAGTCCCATGAAGGAGCTCCAGATGGAGACTGTTGTTTTGTTTTTACCTTATGATTGAAGTTGTTGCACATCCGCTGGCTCCCACTTCTGAATGAGTGAGTTTTAGCTACTTGTACATTTAAGGTAAAACAAAATAAGGGCAAAAATAAACAGAATATAAACGATATAGACATAGATCATTGGGGCTGGTGGGTCACGTGATAAACACGATGCATTCTATGTAATAGTCTAACAGCATGATTATTTAAAACTCTCGCGTGAAAGGGTTAATTGTGGCCAGACTAAGGCACACTTGTGCAATAATCATGCTGTCTTATCAGCATCTTGATATGCCACAACTGTGAAGTGGATGGATTTAAAGGAGAGGTCCTCACTAAAGCCAGACATACACTGTGTGATTTGTTTATATATTTATTTATTTATTTGCATCTGATTATGAGCCGAATTGTGCAACACAGGCTCATTCTGGAAACATAGTCCCATGGACGTTTCTGGAGACCGCGAATTATGTAGCCGGACGTACGTATGGCTGCATTTCAATTTTTAAGCGAACGCTACAAGGGCGGTATGACGCTGTTCCTTTTGTCGATGACCGCTTACCTTCGTGTTGAGGCTTTTTACCGCCGCAACCAGTTTGTCCCGTTAGCTCGTCGTGTACGCCGGCGGACTTGAGACGCAGAGAGGAGTTGACTACGATGACCGGGTTTGAGTCCGGGGAAGAGCGGCTCCAGAAATCAGGTAGAACAAAAACAGAATCCAAAAAATAAAATGAACGAGTGAACAACAGGGTGAGAACATGGTAAAATCCAAAAATGTGGTGAAAATCAGACTAGGGCTTTTCTTTTTCTGGACGGCTTTTGTAAACCGTTGGTTGAGTTTAGGGAATTATGTGGGTGGGCGGGTCATTCGGTAAAATTGGTTGGGTTTAGGGAAGGAGGAGGGTGGGTCAGTCAATTGGCCGGTCGCCCAGTCAATCATTCAGGCAGACAGACAGACGGTCAGTCGACAGCGGCCTCTGGTGGGTTTACGCGAGAACAGCCAGGCGCAAACGGCACTCGCGAGAGAAATTTGAGATACGAAAAAGCGCACGCATCGGTTTTTGCGCAGATTCGCGAAAACAAAAACTGCAAAAATACGTACCTCCTAGGAGGTATTCCGTGGTCTCCAGAAACATCCACGGGACTACACTTTCAGAACGAGCCTGGGTTGGAATTCTGACCAGTGTGACTCTTGTTTGAATTGGAATTGTTCCAGCTATCATGAGATCACAGAGTTTAATAAGGCATAAACCGATTGAGGTGAATTCATTTCCCTCACTGCACCTGCACAGAAACAGACACACACTACTGGGTTTATGGGGGTGCACTGGTGCAATATAAATAAACATATTCCAGAATGCACAGAAATAATTAAAAGTGTATGATATTCAGTTCATATATTTGTGAGATACAGATCTGATTAGGAAAAATATATAATTTGCTGTGGTTTTTAATATCTTCCTTTCCACCTGAGCTTCACACTGCTTCACGTTGGGTGGTGTAAATACATCATGTACTGATTTGCCAACCACCATTAAACAAAAATGCAGCAGCAGGTGTTATGTACAATGTGAGCAGTCAAGCTGCTGCTGAGCAATCAGATCATATACTGTAGTGTGAGCACATGAATCGTGAACTTTACACCACATGTGATCTTTCAACTCTTCTTGTTATTCATGTGTTATATTCATGATCCTACACTGAACCGTTCATTAAAGTTGTGATATATTATACACACACACAGGCACTGGGCACTGCAACACTGCTTTAATGAGTTCTGCTTTCATGTGTGACCTGTTGATTAATTTCGATCACACTCAGTGGCAGTGTTAGTACAGTAGGCCTCTCTCCAGGCAGTCTCATGAGTTGGTCTGTTTTTCTCTACTTTTACTGATAAATAAAAACATCAATGATGTAACAACTCTGAAGAGCAATTATAATTGTTTAGATTTGTTTTTCATGTGTTATTGATATTGCTGATATTCATGATCCTCCACTGAACCGTTCATTAAAGGTGTGAAATATTACACACACACAGACTGAGCACTGTAACACTGCTTTAATGAGTTCTGCTTTTATGTGTGAACAGTTGATTAAAAAAATAAACACAATAGCTTGATCAAAATTGAATGAATATCCTAATACATCAGTGAATTATCTGAACATTATTTACCTCCAACATCTCCAATGCCCCACATGAACACACAATATAATGAATGTAGAAGTTAAAAACAAAAGAAACAATGTTATCATTAACAATTATGTTTTATTATTCTGAAAAGTGATCTTATGGTTATATGCAATTGTTTTAATTAATACTATTAATAGAATTACATAAAAAATATCTACCATTATGAGAGACAGCTTTACAAGTTTAGTTACAGTTCATTTTCTGTAAAAATATTGATCAGAGAGGATGCTGACTGAAATATTTTCAGAGTTAAGATGAGTTTAGCTGTCTTTTTAAACCAGGGGTAAAATAAAGCATAAACCAGAGGATTCACACCTGAGTTAGCATATACTGTCCATGTCAAAACATTTATAGCTGTGGAAGAGATTACGGTTAGAGAACAGATATAGTATGGGATATAGCAAAGCAGATAAACGGACACAATAATTCCTAATGTTAAAGCAGCTTTACTCTCAGATTTTCTTTTCACTGAACCCTTCATTACACATTTACCACCCTTCATCAGAGAGTTTATAACCTTCACTTGCTGATGAACAACATAGAAAATCCTCAAATATAAAAATATCATTATGATGCAGGGAAAAATAAAACACATGAACAAATCAGTGACTATCCAACTAAAACTCATCATGACTGGACACTCTCCATAACACTCATCTGTTCTGTTTGAAGTGTCAAAATATCCATTATTAATTACAAGGGCAGTGTTATAAGCTGAGTAGTAAAGCCAGCTCAGACAGATGCTCATTAACATTTTAGTCATGGTTATTTTCTGTGGGTACAGTAAAGGGTGACACACAGCCACATAACGATCAACAGCAATTAAAACTAAATTACTAAGAGATGCTGAGAAAATCACCCCAATTATTATTAAAAAGAGTCCACAGAAAGTTTCTCCAAAGTACCAACACGTCTCAATCAGTTTGATGGCCTGTATGGGCATCACAATAAGTCCAACAAACAGATCAGTTACAGCCAGAGAGACAATTATCATGTTGGTTGGAGTGTGAAGCTTCTTGAAGTGAGAGATGGAGATGATCACCAGCAGGTTCAGAAACACAGTCCATGCTGACAGCAATGAAAAGAAGACATACATGATATTATATTCATGACTGGAGTGTCTCTCCTTGACACATGATGAGTTGATGTCAGGAAAGCAGTATTGAGTCTCCTGATCCTCTGTCTCATAGGCCATGAGTGAGTCTCCTCCTGTTAGGAGTTTGTTCTGCTCTCCTTTCTGTCCTTTCATTTATACAGTGTCTGGATCAGACTGATCCGCCCAATTAAAAAAAAAAAAAAACAATAAAAAAATCTTCTGTCTACTGTTTAAAATGCTACAGTAATATAAGCTTGTTTTGATCTTGAATCATTTTTCTTTTCTATTTTTTAAAGATAAATACTACATTTATTATTGCTGTTTATTGCGTTATTTTAAAGGTGTAACAACCTTCAAACTGAAGGGGGTAAAAGTGATACGCCATCCACATTACATACTGCAATACTCTTAAACACCAATGTACTCTTAAACCTCCCTACCCCAATCATACTAACCACCTACTACCTTTTAAGATCAGGACAAAGAGCAAGGCCCCATCCACATGTCAACAAATTTAGGTCAATCTGCAAAAGTTTAATATAATTTTCGCCCACATAGGACAGGCATTGTAGGAGCGAGTTTTAGTTAGCGAGTTACACAGTAAATACTTCTCCCCCCCCCCCCCCCCCCCCCCCCCAATTTAAACATACAAGGATCTAACAAGCATGATATGCCACCCACATTATTACAATACTCTTAAGGCTGGTACACACCAAGGCAATGGCAAACAACTTGCGCCAACGAAAACGAATTGTTTTGTTACGTATCGGTTCAAGTCTGGTTCCATCTAGATCAAAAAGATGCACGTGAACACACCAAACGGATGAAAGCCGACTGAAACAAGAGGATGCGTTATGCATCTGCGTGGAAGGACACAGTGGGTAGCATCTGTTTTCTCGTTCACAACTGGAAACCAGAACTTCCAATGCGCACATGCAAGGCCTAATCAAAGCAGTGTTTAGTGCTATTATCACAGTAATTGTCACTCATCACTGAGGAATTTACTCCTGCAAATGTGTCTGATAATCTAATAATTTATATTGTTTGCAAACATTTGAGAAATTACAGCCAGGCTCTTTGTCTTCCTTCTTGACTTGAAATATTTACTTGCTACTGTACGTGACTTCACTACGTCACAATCGAACTCTGATTCATTGCTGAATAACCATATCGCTCTCTTCAGTTGATGCATTTTCTACATGTTCAATTGGGCCAATGAGCTCTGACAATAACCTAACAATAGACAACAAGTGAAACAAATAAGAATGGGTTTTAACCACAGCGGTTCAAACCAACGCTATCTCATGGCAATTCGTAACTTTTTCCATTAGTGGCTAATTCGTATGAATTCGTACGATCTAATTCATACAAATTAGCACAATTTGCCCATCACCCAATGACGGTTGGGGTTATGGGTGGGGTTAGGTGCCACGCCTCCTTTTTAAAATCGTACATTTTCGTACGACTGAACTCGTACGAACTCGTACGAATTAGCCACTAAACTGACAAAACGTAAAATACTTACGTTTCCTCGTGAGATCAGGCTGGTTCAAACTGTAGTTCTGCCGAGTACATTTCTAGTCAAACCATTGTTCTGCAATCTCATACCAAAAACCGAAATAAGGGCAGTATTAATTGCTAAAAATGTGGGAGAGCTTTGATATTATGCGATTATATTTTATTGCAATATGGAGCAATTAAGTGTTGATGTTAAATTAAAAGTAATTCACAAATACTTGAAAATGAAATGATTTAATGACAATAATTCTCTATGGTTACAACTGAATTAGTTACAAATATACTTTGTTACTGTATAAAATGATAAAGTATTAAATGATAAAAACTTGTGATAATAATTGCACCCAGCTTAAATAAAAATAAAGTTACCAGAGGTAGAACGAGAGACAGGGAGGGAGAGACAAAGAGAGTAAGTAGGCCTCAAAGAGGCAGAGAACATAGCTTCCATAGCAGGAGAGAAGCAGACCAGGAACAGAGACAGAGCAAAGTTTACCACATATTTTGTGTCTTTCTTGACCATGTGACCAAAGCCCAAATACTGAGACATTCAAACTGACCAATCAACATATGACCACATCATAAATCTCCCAAAGTCCACACACCAGGCCTGAGGACCAATTATAATTGTTTAGACTTGTTTTTAATGTGTTGTTGATATTGCTGATATTCATGATCTTCCACTGAACCGTTCATTAAAGGTGTGAAATATTATACACACACCCAGACTAGGCACTGCAACACTGCTTCAAGAAGTTCTGCTTTCATGTGTGAGCTGCTGATTGAAAAAATAAACACAAGCTTGATAAAAATGTAATGAATATCCTAATACATCAGTGAATTGCTTTGTTATCTGAACATTATTTACCTCCAACATCTCCAATGCCCCACATGAACACACAATATAATGAATGTAGAAGTAAGAAACAAAAGAAACAATGTTATCATTAACAATTATGTTTTATTATTCTGAAAAGTGATGTTATGTTCATATGTAATTGTTTTACTTAATATTATTAATAAAATAACAAAATATTATCGACAATAATGAGAGACAGCTTTACTAGTTTAGTTGCAATTCATTTTCTGTAAAAATATTGATCAAAGGGGATGCCGGCTGAAATATTTTCAGAGTCAAGATGAGTTTAACTGTCTTTTTAAACCAGGGGTAAAATAAAGCATAAACCAGAGGATTCAGACCTGAGTTAGCATATACAGTCCACATTAAAACATCTATAGTTGTGGAAGAGTTTACAATTAGAGAACAGATATAGTATGGGATATAGCAAAGCAGATAAACTGACACAATAATTCCTAATGTTAAAGCAGCTTTACTCTCAGATTTCCTCTTAACTGAACCCTCCGTTACACATTTACCACCCTTCATCAGAGAGTTTATAACCTTCACTTGCTGATGAACAACATAGAAAATCCTCAAATATGAAGTTATCATTATGAAGCAGGGAAAAATAAAACACATGAACAGATCAGTGACTATCCAACTAAAACTCATCACGATTAAACACTGTCCATAACACTCATCTGTTCTGTGTGAAGTGTCAAAATATCTATTATAAATTATTAGCGCTGTGATGTAAGCAGAATAGTAAACCCAGCTCAGACAGATACTCGTTAACATGTTAGTGATGGTTATTTTCTGTGGGTACAGTAAAGGGTGACACACAGCCACATAACGATCAACAGCAATTAAAACTAAATTACTAAGAGATGCTGATAAAATAACCTCAATTAATATTAAATACAGAACACAGAAGGTGTCTCCAAAGTACCAACAGGTCTCAGTCAGTTTGATGGCCTCCACAGGCATCTCAATAAGGCCAATAAGCATGTCAGCAACAGCCAGAGAGAGAATAATCATGTTGGTTGGAGTGTGAAGCTTCTTGAAGTGAGAGATGGAGATGATCACCAGCAGGTTCAGAAACACAGTCCATGCTGACAGCAATGACACAAACAAATATGTGATGATATATCCATGACTGGAGTGTTGTCCCTTGACACATGAGGAGTTGATGTCAGGAAAGCAGTATTGAGTCTCCTGATCCTCTGTCTCATAGGCCATGAGTGAGTCTCCTCCTGTTAGGAGTTTGTTCTGCTCTCCTTTCTGTCCTTTCATTTATACAGTGTTTGGATCAGACTGAACAACCCATGTAAAAAAAAAAACTGTAAATCCTCCCACTCCAGTGATTATAATTATGGTAATGAAAGTTTGTGTTTATCTTGAATAGTTTTTTTTCTTTGTTAAAGCTAAATGCTACATTAATTGTATGTTGATAATTATTTTACATTAGGGGTGTAACGACCTTCAATCTGACGCTATAAACTGTTATGTCCCTTCCTTATTTTTTGAAAAGTCTTGGGAAAGAAATGGAAAATGTTAAGCCAGTTGTAATTGTTGCTGTTCACATTATGAAGGAAACAAAAATAAAATGTACTTGTGTTTACTAACTGTTTAATCAGTAAAACATCAATTTTGAACTGTTTTTCCATTACCTTAATCCGACTAAAGTCATAAGTGAACTAAACAGAAATGGAATTAAGATGTGGAGTATGCAGATATTAGGGGCATTATTGAAGTAAACACCACAATCAAACTATTACCATGCATTATTCATGTAGGACTTTTAGCCATATTTTCCGACAAGATCCACACATGCGGCTGTCAGTAAAGGTGGCGTGCATTATTAAATTCCATAACACTCTCACCAGTCCTTACTACTTATTTGCATTTAATACCCCAGTTTGTCACAGGGAATATTGCAGAAATATTGCTCAGCTCTCATGAGAGAATCACAGAGTTGAATTAGAGATGAAAACTCAATGAGTTGAACTCATTGCCCTCACTGCACCTGCACAAAAACAGAAACACACACACACTACTGGGTTGATGTTCATGGGGTGCGCTGATGCAATATAAATGAACATTACAGAATGCACAGAAACAATTAAAAGTGTATGATATTCTGTTCAGATATTTAAGAGAAACAGGTCTGATTAGGAAAAATATATAATTTGTTGTGTTTTTGTAATATCTTCCTTTCCACCTGAGCTTCACACTGCTTCACATTGGGTGTAAATACATTATGTTCTGGTTTGCCAATCACCATCATACAAAAATTAAGCAGCAGCAGCAGTTGTTGCCAACAGATGAGCCATCAGATCATATATTGTGAGCACATGAATCATGAGCTTTGGTTTTACATCGCATGTGATCTTCCAGCTCTTCTTGAATTGGAACCTTGCTGAAAGCGCAAAGAAGTCACACAATGTATGTATGGACATACATGGGCTTGTAAAATGGCAGTGTTGGTACAATAGGTCTCTCTCTAAGCAGTCACACGTGTTGGTCTGTCTTTGTTTACTCTTACTGATCAATGAAAGCATCAGAGATGTAACAACTCTGAGGACCAATTATAATTGATTTTCATGTGTTATTGATATTGCTGGTATTCAGAATCCTCCACTGATCAGTTCATTTAAGGTGTGAAATATTATACACACACCCAGACTGGACACTGCAACACTGCTTTGAGTTCTGCTTTCATGTGTGACCTGCTGATTGAAAAAATAAACATAACGGCTTGATGCAACTTGAATGAATATCCTAATACATCAGTGGATTATCTGAACATTATTTACCTCCAAAATCTCTATTGCCCCACATGAACACACAATGTAATGAACGTAGAAGTTAAAAACAAAAGGAACGATGTTATCACTACCAATTGTTTTATTATTCTGAAAAGTTTTTAATGTAATTGTTTTAATTAATACTCTTAACAGAATCACATAAAATAATATTTACCATAATGAGAGACAGCTTTACCACTTTAGTTACAATTCATTTTCTGTAAAAATATTGATCAGAGAGGATGCTGACTGAAATATTTTCAGAGTTAAGATGAGTTTAACTGTCTTTTTAAACCAGGGGTAAAATAAAGCATAAACCAGAGGATTCAGCCCTGAGTTAGCATATACAACCCATATTAAAACATTTATAGGTGTGGAAGAGTTTACAGATAAAGAACAGATATAGTATGGGATATAGCAAAGCAGATAAATGGACACAATAATTCCTAATGTTAAAGCAGCTTTACTCTCAGATTTTCTTTTCACTGAACCCTCCAGTTCACATTTACCACCCTTCATCAGAGAGTTTATAACCTTCACTTGCTGATGAACTACATAGAAAATCCTTAAATATAAAGTTATGATCGTGATACAGGGAAAAATAAAACACATAAACAGATCAGTGAGTATCCAACTAAAACTCATCATGATTAAACACCGTCCATAACACACATCTGTTCTGTGTAAAGAGTCAAAATTTTCATTATTAATTACAAGGGCAGTGCTGTAAGCTGAAAAGCAAACCCAGCTCAGACAGATAGTCAATAACATGTTAGCAATGGTTATTTTCTGTGGGTACAGTAAAGGGTGACACACAGCCACATAACGATCAACAGCAATTAAAACTAAATTACTAAGAGATGCAGAGAAAATAAGTCCAATTAATATTAAATACAGAACACAGAAAGTGTCTCCAAAGTACCAACACGTCTCAATCAGTATGACGGCCTCCACAGGTATCACAATAAGGCCAATAAGCATGTCAGCAACAGCCAGAGAGAGAATAATCATGTTGGTTGGAGTGTGAAGCTTCTTGAAGTGAGAGATGGAGATGATCACCAGCAGGTTCAGAAACACAGTCCATGCTGACAGCAATGACACAAACACATATGTGATGATATATCCATGACTGGAGTGTTGTCCCTTGACACATGATGAGTTGATGTCAGGAAAGCAGTATTGAGTCTCCTGATCCTCTGTCTCATAGGCCATGAGTGAGTCTCCTCCTGTTAGGAGTTTGTTCTGCTCTCCTTTCTGTCCTTTCATTTATACAGTGTCTGGAGCAACCACCCACTCAAATGTAATGACAACTCCAACTCCACTGTTTGTAATTGCTATGGTAATGCAAGCTTGTTTTGATCTTGAATTTGATTTTCTTTTCAAGACCAAAAAATTGGGCTTGGGGTATAGTACCCCTATACTAACATGAAAACTAATTTTCAATGTCAGAGTTGTTGTATATTAAAACAAAACATAAAAAAGTAGCACAAATTCATAAACCTAGTGTGTTTAGCAAAAAGCACGAACAAGAGAGAAGCACAATAGAGAGTGATGTTAATAGAGATTTTAATCTATATTTTATCTATCAGGGCTGGTTGATATAGCAAAAAGTTATCAATGATGCATTGTTGTATATTGTTCTGTTTATATAATATTTTTTATAACCTTAAAAAGGAGCAATATACACCACCTGAGAAAATCCTTTTTGTCGATCCCAGTTCTAAGAGCAACAAATAATAACTTGACATCTAGTTCATCATTTGGAAAGGTGGCAGAAGGTCGATTTTTCTGATGAATCCTCTGTTGAACTGCATCCCAATCTTCACAAATACTGCAGACCTACTGGACCTACTGGAACCCGCATGGACCCAAGATTCTCACAGAAATCAGTCAAGTTTGGTGAAGGAAAAATCATGTTTTGGGTTACATTCAGTATGGGGGCATGCGAGAGATCTGCAGAGCGGATGGCAACATCAACGGCCTGAGACATTTGTGCTGCCCGTAACATTACAAAACACAGGAGAGGGCAAATTCTTCAGCAGGATAGCGCTCCTTCTCATACTTCAGCCTCCACATCAAAGTTCCTGAAAGCAAAGAAAGATTGGCCAGCCCAGTCACCAGAAATGAACATTATTGAGCATGTCTGGAGTAAAATGGAGGAGGCATTGAAGATGAATCCAAAGAATCTTGATGAAGTCTGGAAGTCCTGCAAGAACGCTTTCTTTGCCATTCCAGATGACTTTATTAATAAGTGATTTGAGTCATTGCAGAGATGTATGGATGCAGTCCTCCAAGCTCACGGGAGTCATACACAATATTCATTCTTGTTCCACTGCACCAGGATCCTATATTCTATACTGTACATTATTTCTGTTAAGTGACGAGACTTTTGCCTAAGCAAAGTCATACCTTACTGTCCTAATTAAAGAATTAAAAATCAAGGCATGATCATATTTTATTCTGGTAAAATAAGTGTAATCTAGAGGCCTTTGCCTTTCATATAAGAAACTTCTGATACCAAATGATCAAGTAGAAGTCAAGTTACTATTTGCTGTTCCTAAAACTTGGATAGGCGACAAGACTTTTATCAGGTATAGTGTAGAAAAATATTTATATATTAAATTTCATAATTAGATACATAAATCTAAAAAGTCATTTAATTATAACTGTAATATAATACTAAAATTATAAACATTCCTCTTGAAAATTGAGTGGTCAAGTGTCAAAGATTTGCATGTTTATGCGCAATAACTTCTTGACCAGTAAAAGAGTGTATATCTTCTCTGCTGCTCGGCTGCTATGCAGGATGTTTTTGTAGAAGGAAGAAATTCTTCAGCTTGCTTATAAGGAAGAACCTCAGAATATGTTTTTAAATCTAGAGGAATGTTAATTATGGACTTAGATAATAAGTAAACAATAGTTTGCATTCTCAGGCCAGAACTTACAAGAAAAACTTTGAGACAAAACCTCTGAAACAGTATGCAGTCCTGTAAGACCACATTCTCTACATTTGTTCTTTGACTAACAAACAAAATTTGCAATTTGATGTGCACAACAATGTATGCTGTTTGTAATATTGAGTTCAGTCCAAATGTATTTGCCTCAGTTTATCTGTTTTACTAACGTTTTTGTTAATATATCTGATAAATAAAGCAGTAGAACAAATGAAAGAATGGCTTTTTAAAGAAAATGCATATCTTTAATTTGCTTTACAGTGTTGACATGCAATTTAAAAATGATGTATATTAATTTGATCACAGCTAAATTAATTACAAGCAAAACAAAATACATTCAACTACTTAAAGGGATAGTTCAGTGAAAACCCTCCATTTGTTGAGTTTCTTCTGTTTAACACAAAAGAAGACATGTTGAAAACTGCTAGCTATAGACTTCAGTATTATTGTAACAGAAATGCTGGACAACAGAGTTGAAGATTCACACGCAGTTTATAAATAAGAGTAGTCAGGCAGGCAACGGTCAAACAGGAGCATAAAAGTAATCCAAGATCATAGTCAAAAAACAGGCAAATGGTCAGTACAGGCGGCAAATATTCAAATAAAACACAGAAAGACTAGATGGGATTAACGCTTCATGATGCTATATGATAACAAGACTCATATGAAGATAAGAAAGACAAAAAGTTTGTCTGTAAGTGTGGTGTGTTTATAGTTCAGGTAATCAATAAAGATGAGTTTCAGCTGTGTGTGTGTGTGTGTCAGTGTCCGGATGACTGTCAGTTGTGAAAGGAGTGATTGGAGCAATAAATTCTGGGATTTGTAGTTCGGTTCAGTTGCAGATCGCTGGAGAACTACAATTCTGCAACTGAACTGAACTACAAATCTATTACCAACTGCAAATGCTAGATCACTGGTGATCATAACAAGTGTTTTTATTCCTACTATGAATGAGAATGACTGATTTTCAACATTCCTCAGAACATGTTGTTTTGCTTTCAAAATAAGTCTATCATAAAAGTTTAGATCCCCTCGTGTGAGTAAATGCTGGGAAAATGTTCATTTTTTGGGTGAATGTCTAAGGAAAGAATCCCTATTCAGACTCTATTGGATTATGCACTCTTTTTTCTCAGATTTCTTATTAGATAAATAGTTTTCAGAAATGTCAGTACATCCATTTTTCCTCTTCATTTCCAGAATCATCTCTAACAGTCTCTCCACCTGAGAAAGATTGTCGTCGTTGTTGTTAAACGCATGACACCGTGATCCACAGGATCTGACCAGCTCTTGCAGTTGCGTGTCAGTGTTTTTAATGTACTCTGATAGAGACTTTCCTCTTAATTTCTCCTTGCTGGTGAACAGAATGATGGTTTCTTTCACCAGTTCAGCACCAAACACTCTCTGTATGTTCTGAACTATCACCCTCTCTCCATCTGTATAACGTCCGAGCTCCAGCACCAGCAAATACACATCAGGTCCTTGCCGAGTGAGCTCTTTGTACTTTCTGATCTGTTCTGTTTGGTTTTTTAAGTCTTCATCAAAGAAATCAGGGGTGTCAATTACCTTGATCCTGATTCCACATACAGATTCCTCTCCCAACTGGCACACTTTTGTTACTGGCACTGAACTGGCACGCGATTCAAAGTGCTGTTTTCTTAAGATGGTGTTTCCAGTAGCGCTTTTCCCACTTCCTGTCTGACCCAGCAGGACAATAGTCAAAGTGTTTTTCTTCTTGACAGCAGCTTGGTTACCCCCTTAAAAACAAAACATATATACACATCACACATAACAAACAACATAACATAATTCATATAATATATAAAACAACATAGCATAACACAAAACAACATACAGAACATGATATAACATATAACACAAACAATATAACAAACATAACAAACATAACATAACATAACATAACATAACATAACATGTTATACAATTAAACCTAAGAATGCTTTGACAGTAAAATGATTAAAAGGAGAATTAGGTTACCTAAATAATATACAATATCTGACATCTACTGTACTGGCTCTAAGTTCAAAGCCAGTGCTGCATTACTGTTTCATGTCTGTGTTTGTACAGTAGATCGTATATGTTCTTGTCATGAATTTTGTTCACTCAAATAGAAAATTGTTTGCATATATACACTGCTTTCTTACTGAGAGTTTTTGTCTTGTTTCTAGTCCAAATATCGAAAACTTCTTAAATCAAGAAGCATTTTCTAGACAAGCAAAAAGTATTGTTTTGTTTTCAGAAATAATTTGCCAAAATTAAATGAGTTTTTCCTAAAAAGAATGGGGCCAATGGGGTAAGCAAAACATCTATCTTATGTCAAAACAAAAACAAGATTCTTTTGCTTACCCCGTTGGCAGATTATTTTGCTTCTTTTAAGGAAAATCTCACTTAAGTTTGACATATCATTGCTTTTCTAGAAAATGCTTCTTGATTCAGACCTGTAGCTAGCCATGTGAAAAATGGTGGTTCTTTTTTCTCAAAAAGTGGACCTTTTTGCAGTTATTCGCCTCATTTTCTATTTAATTTTGAGGCTTGAATACTGCAGTTTAATGACTTTTTCTCTGTTAGAATTTGGCCATTTGAATAAACAAATAAACAATAATAATGTTGAGCTTCACAATTTTTACAGATTTTTCTCTTGTAAAAAAGTTCAATTAAAAATTCATGGATAACAATAGCCTGATTAGTATTAAAATTAACTTTAATAAGGGCCGCCTTTGGTGCTTCACACCTTTTTATTGATCATTTTTTTGTTTCACGAGTAAGGTCCAAGAGATAGTATAAAAGTTACTTGTAAAATGTTTTCTCTATTTAACAACAATACAGTAGGTCAAAGTGAAAGATGACTTTACTTTCGTCAGATTCTATGTTTTCTTGCACAAATGTTGGACTCATGAAAAATAATTGTTTGCATTGGCCAAAACTGATTAGCTGAAGTCACGACAGCCAACAGAGCATTCCGCTTGGTCTTCAATGGGTTATTTTCACAATTTATGATGGAATAGCATTCAAAATAGGACACATGAGCTCATGTATGGGACAAATTCTGGACCTTTGTCAGTGGGAAGTGGGTCTTTTGGACCACCCAAACCCACCTGGCTACAGGCCTGAGTTTTTACATATTTGGACTAGAGACAAGACACAATCTAAGTAAGAAAAGCATTGTATCATGTTGGTTTTTCCCATATTATTGAAATCATTATAATCACAGAAATGTGTATTTTGAAACATTTTTGTTTGTGTTTGTGTGTGGCATTACTGAAATCAGAAATGCATATTGTATAGTTATCTTTGGGCAGAATTATAAATTATAATGGATATTACCTGACATATGATCTTTTGTAATTGCTTCCTGTGGTTTAGGAATCTCTCTTTCCACAGATGTTATCTGATGTGATGATCTGCATTCAAAGGCAAAAGGCATTATAAATGAATATATGGGATGGATGCATTTTCTCTGAAATCAGAGACAAACTCAGAATTTTAGTCTTACCTATCAGCATTGTGTAACTCAGGTGCACATTTCTTATGTGCAATTAGTTGTTTAATCACTTGACTTTGCTCCAGATTTTTGTTAAAAATCCACAGCTTCCTTCCATACTGACTAAGTGTTCTTTCCAGGTTCTCATCTTTTGCCCCTGCTGATGTGTTATCTTTACTATTGAACAAAACTACAACAGTATTTTCCTCCATTTCTATTCCAAACCTCTGCTGGAAATGAGCAAATGCGTCCATATCTCTCTGAGAAACATGGTCACGCTGCAGGACAAATAAAATCATCCAAGCACATCTAGATGATGTCTCCGTAAACCTCTGCATTATAGTCTGAGGCTCTAGCATAACAGTAATCCATCGGTCTTTTATTTGCAATGATACCTCATCAGCATATGTAGAATGCTCTGGTAGGAAATGTTCAAACCCAAGAATTTTATTTCCCACCATACACTTACACCAGCTGTTTGATCCTATCAGAAAAAATGTTAGAGGTTCATCAAAGTCCTGCTCACTGTTGTGATGTCCTGTAATATAATACAGAAGGTTTGTTAACATAAGTTCATGCATTATCCAATAACATTCATTCATTTGTTTTCCTTCGGCTTAGTTTTTGTTTATCAGGGGTTGCCACAGCGGAATGAAACGCCAACTATTTCTGCATATGTCTTACACAGCGGATGCCCTTCCATCAGCAACCCAGCACTGGAAAACTTATCTAATAACGTAGCAGTTATCATTCATGTTATGGCCTGTAAAGGATGAATTGCTTTATAAACATATACAGTTGAAGTCAGAATTGTTAGCCTCCTTTTGAATTTATTTTTCTTTTTGAAATATTTCCCAAATGATGTTTAACAGAGCAAAGATATGTTCACAGTATGTCTGATAATGTTTTTTCTTCTGGAGAAAGTCTTATTTGTTTTATTTCGGCTAGAATAAAAGCAGTTTTTAATTTTTTTAAAGCCTTTTTAAGGGCAAAAGTATTAGCCCCCTTTAAGCTAATTTTTTTCCGATAACTCCGTTATACAATAACTTGCCTAATTACCCTAACCTGCCTAGTTAAACTAATTAACCTAGTTAAGCCTTTAAATGTCACTTTAAGCTGTATAGAAGTGTCTCGAAAAATATCTAGTCAAATATTATTTACTGTCATCATGACAAAGATAAAATAAATCAGTTTTTAGAAATGAGTTATTAAAACTATTATGATTAGAAATGTGTTGAGAAAATCTGCTCTCTGTTAAACAGAAATTGGGGGAAAAAAAAACAGGGGTGCTAATAATTCAGGGGGGCTAATAATTCTGACTTCAACTGTAGTTCATGTGCAGTTGTTTATTGCATTTAAATGCTAGCAGATACTGATTTAAAAATATATATTAGTAAATGCTAATAAAAGTACCCCAAACACAAATTTTTAGAGTTACAAATATTTACATCAATATGTATATTTCTTTGAATCAGACTTAAGGTCTTGCCTCACACTTGTTACAGCTGAAATCAACTGAACAGCAACTCTGTTAGATAACATCAGTGAGTCACCGATGCAATCAATGGAGATTCCTTTGATTAAGCCTTCAATTTGTGAAAATATACAATAAAAAAACAACTTACCTTTTGACATGCTGAAATCATGTGAAGTTTCAGATCATTTCACTCTAAACAGACATAAGAAGCCAAAAAGACAAGTTCTAGTGAGACTCTGCAGTTAATGAAAGTGCAAACCATGTGAGGTGTTTTTTTAAAGGGTGGATCACGATTACCTCTTCTGAATGCACTGTTGGTTAGTTGCTTAAAGTGAAAGTTCACACAAAAATGAAAACGTACTCTTTCTCGCCCTCAAGTGGTTATAAACTTTAATGAGTTTATTCTGTTGAACAAAAAATATGTTTGAAAAAAAAAAAAAGACGTAACCATTGACATCAATAGTAGGAATAGCATAAATGGGTTTCCAGTTTTTATTTTATTTTTATTTATTTTTGTTCATCAGAAGGAAGAAAGTCAAATAGGTTTGGAAACAAGTGTAGGGAAAATAAATAATGACACTTCATTTTTGGGTGAACTATCCCTTTAACACTACAGTAGCTGTATTAAACACGGTTTATACCGTATAGTCTACGTGTATATATTGTGTATATGCCTAGTAGATGGTCACAACCAAATGTCCTACCTCAGTTGCACAAATCTGCCATACACTTTCAATATACGATATTATGAGTGATCTATTATGAGTGAATTAAAATTCTGCCAACTTACTAAGGTCTACTAGTTTTTCAAAATATGAATCATATGAATCTGAACCGGTTCAGTTCACACCAATCACCAGCGTTTAACTGATCACGTGACCACAAACTGTCAAATGTAAACAATAGAAATAAAATGTTTTTTTCTAGCCCACTTTTAGCAATTTAATATTGGAATACAATCGTTTTATTAAATATAAAGCTTAATAAAAATGAACATAATGTATCAGCGCACCAGCCAGATAATGTAGTCTCCCTATAGGTGGAGCTCTCGCGACATTTGTCTTCGAGAGCAGCAGAGAGTGAGAATTTCGAGCGGGAGAATCACCTCAGACTTTGCTTTATAACCTCATATTTCAGGTAATCCACCAGTTTAACAAAAAATACGGCGATTGGGACTTGTGTGAATGTATATTTTAAACGTTTGTGAATGCTAAAGGCTAATATTGTCTGCAATGGATTGTACACATGTGGGTTTTATGAAAATACCCAAACTGACAAAAGTAACTGACCGACCGACCATCAAACTATGCCGTGTATTAAATAACTCAAGGTGTCTCGAACTCCCATGAAGATGTACTCCAGATGGATGCGAATTTTAGTGAGACAGTGTTTGTTTCCCTAATTGTAGAACCTGTAAGTGTACAGAATTACATTTTAGGCCGTTTACTCGTGTAACGTATTGTTATTGGTAAGGTTAGCTCGTCTGGTTTACGTTCCTCAAGCGCGGGAACACAGCATAACGTTACGTGGAGACATTTTGGTCTAATTTGGTATATAATGTTGCAGATTTTTGTCCGAAGTTCTTAGAAAACAGTATAAACATGGAAAAACTTGTGTAACTCACTTGTGTGTAACATACTAGTTTGTACTAAATGTAAAAAGATTAGTGAAAACCGAACATTTACGTCAATTTTTCTTTTTATCTGACAGAACCGCCATTACACGACAACTTGGCTGCTTTAAGTAGGATATCGCAAGCTCCTGTAAGGGTCCATCTGTTAGTCTAATGACAGAACTAACAGCATGGGTAAAGGTTAAATGTGTGCAAGCCCTTTTAGCACATGTGAAAATAAATATTTTTATTTATTAGAATTTTTAATTTGTTTACAGCTCCGAATTTAACCTGACTTCAATTTCAAGTGTTCATCACGCTTCAAATGTGTTCCTAATTAGTAACTGGTCACATTTATAAATGAGGAATGAATTTAGATATTTGACTATATTTTAAACATCTCGTCTTTTCATTTAATGTTTCATCATTTACCCAAAGTCGCTTAGAGTCAGTACTGGCCAGTTACATCTGCTCATGGACACAACCTCAATCTTCTCAGATTAGAAAGTTTATTGTTTTAGTGCCTGACAATTCTTGTGGTCTTTAATCGTGGAATTCCATAACAGTTCTCAGAGTGTGATATTATAGTGAGACCTAGTCATCCTTACACTCTGAGGACAGAAAAAGTGCAAATAAAAGGAAAAACATTTTGTGTGTGAGGAAAATAAATTATATTGTATTTACGCAAAAATTCAAGTTAGACACAAATATGTTTTGTTGTACATTATAAAGTTTAGTTGACTAAGTTGGCACATATTTAAACTATTATGTAATCATTTTCTCTCTTTGGTGTTCCAGCAAAACAGGCCTTCATGAGATTTATGGGTCAAAAGGTTCAACATAGATGACAGAGGTCTTGAAGGACACCACGAACAACTCCAGAAGGTGACCCACCACTGTGCAAGCCACGAATCAAGTAGGAACTTTTTTTTTTAAGTAGAAAGTATAGTTCACCCATAAAATTGATGTCAGTAAAATTAAAGATAATTATTCAAAATATCTAATTTTGTTGTTCAGAGAAGAAAAATATAATTGATATGAATTTTTGGGTGAATTATCACTTAACATACTGCAAGTTGAGGTGGAGTGTGTAATATAATATCTGTACTACTAGTGGCTAAAATGTTATGGCAAAAAAACTAATGATAGATTCTAAACCAGGGCTATTCAGTTTGACCCATTTGAGGGTTGCATTATCAAATCGAAAATGTGAGGTGCACCATGTGTAACCCTTCAGTTCTTCACCACCCATTCGCTGCAAGCTGGGATTGGACCAGCAATTCAGGAATGTATAGGACCTGTGCAAGGGTAAAGATTTCTAAAGGTTCTATATAATGCATTATATATTTGAGCACTGACTGAGATGTAACTATAACTTTCTGACTGAAATGTCAGAAAAAGAAACTGTCTTAGATGTTTAACGTAGTAGTGTATTATATGTATTAAGTACAGTAGACCCTCGTTATTTGCGGGAGTTACGTTCTAAAAATAACCCATGATAGGTGAAATCCGTGAAGTGGTCAGCTATTTTTTTATAATTATTCTAGATGTTTTAAAGCTGTAAAACTCCTTACTACTAGGGTTGGGCCGATAGACCATGCCATCGTCCATCACCGATGGCCGATAAACTTCCCGATGCTGAGCCGGCATCGTGATCCATCGCCCCGCCCCACATTTATATTGATATATAACTTATTATTTGCATGTCACCTAAATAGCAATAACGGTCTTTTCATGAGCTGTGTTATATTTTAAATGTATGGAACTGGAAGTCTTTTATCCACTCTTGAAAAAATGTAAATGGTGGATTAACATTCAGCACATGATCACTAATAAGATGTGCCATTATTAGTACCTTTAGGTGGTTTCTAAAACAAAATTTGTCAGTGATATTTTCATTCTCTCATCTTTAGCACTTCACATTTTCGCGGTTGTAGCTCCTGTCATCTGAAGGCAGAAGGCATTGACTGAGTGATTAGGCTTGTTTGAGGTGCGCCTCGCCTTGACTGCATTGTAGACGAGAGCAGGCAGCTGCAGTAAGAGGAGGGCTCAAAAAATACATCAGAAGTCGGACACCTCCCGAATCTCGCTGTTTTGCCGCCTGGAAACGTCACCAGTGGTGGAGATCGCGTTCGCGTTTTCTATCGCGGACGAATGACCTCATGAAAAAATACTATGGTGATTTATAGTAAATATTATAGTGTTTTTGAACATGTTTTTTCAGTATTGGGTTATGTTTAGTTGTTGTGATATCAGAGCAACTATAGAATTTAAATAGGCTATTTGTTATAGTATGGTTCAAAAACACTATAGTATTCCTATAAATTACTGTATTTTTTAATGTGGGAGTGGATGCAATTGAAATATCACTGTTTTTACAAAAAGAGGGTCACAATCACAGAAGATGAACAGCTCATTACTTAAAAAGGTTTATTTAAAATATAAATCTGTATATTCAACAGTGGTAAATGTTAAAAGAATGACAAAATAAACAGCTTATACAGCAAGAAAGCTTTCTAGAAATCTCATTTGGCTACATTATAAATTAAGCAGCTACAGCAAGATGCTTTTGAGTAACTGGTCATGACAAATGTTTGTTTATTTGTTTTGCTAGGAATGTCTAGAATTTGGCATTTTATTGAACAAGTGATCCATTTCTATAGTCATTTCAGACTTTCTATAGAGGGCATTAGAAGGTATAAAGGAAAATATAACTGAAGACAACATTATTAGCCCTCTTGTGAAGTTTAAAGAAATGGTATTGCATCAAATATGTAAAAGTGTTGTTTAACAGATTTTGTTTTCAACAGTTTTATAAACTAATTTCTACTAACTCTTTTGTCTAGTGTTTGCCATGATGACAATATTATATTATATATTTTACATACAGTTTTTTTTTTTGGAAGATACTAGTATTCAGCCTAAAGTGCAATTTAAAGAGTTAACTATAGATTAATTATGTTAAAAATAAATGAGGAAAGCCATTGGACAACAGTGGTTTGTTCTGTAGACATAAAGAATTTATAAAGGGGCTAATTATATTGACATGTTTATTAGGCCTATAAACAGCTTTTACTCCAGCCAGACTAAAATAAACAGCCCAAGACTTTCTCCAGAATAAAAACTATAGGCTGTAGGAAATACTGGGAAAATGTTCTTGATCTATTACACATAACTTTTGACTTCACATACATGTGTGTGTGTTTTTTGTTTTTGTTTACTACACCCCTTTCACTTATGAAACCACACAAAGATGAGGCATAATGGCAAAACAGTCTGATTACCTCATGTCTGCATATATGCATGTTTTGGATTGACTTTCATGGAATAACGTTGCATAAAAATTACAATACAAAACTCACACAAACATACAAATAAGTGAAAATGACAACAAACAGGACTTTAAACTGAGAGAGAAATAAAATACAGCACATGCACATCCTAATTATTTATATGTAACATTTAGTTATATTAGATAGGTCACATTAGGTTTTTACAAAGGTGTGTTTTGTTTTTGTTTGCGTGTAAATCTAAATAAATAAACATATGTAATGATCTTTATGACTTTTTTTTCATTATCAACGAAAATACAAAAAAGGTATACAACAAAGCCAGGATAAACCTTAGTAAAACAGGATAGAGAATAACGTGTAGATTGTCAGTCTCATCCAATGAGCATTCAGCTGTGTCGTCAGCCAGCCGTTTCCCATGATGCTTTTAGTGGGCGCAGTCTTTTGAGAGCAACTGCTGCCGACTGCTCAATCTGAGGTACCCGCCTCGCGATCGCGAGAGTTTTTTGGCGCACGTCAGCGTGACATCAGAGCCAGGCGGACGCAACTCGGACACATTTCTAACCGGCATGCATCTTGCGGTGATCACCGGCGATCGATTCTGCGCAGATTTTGGCCACCTCAAACGAGCCTATTGACTGCTGATATTAACCAATCCATTTGCGTTCAGTTTTAGAGCAGTGGGCCAATAAGAAGAGCACAAAGGCGGGGCAAGCATTGCGGGCTTTTTTTACTTCAGCAAGTTCACATAACAACTGCTTTAATCTGTTCCTGAGCGCTGCGTTTGGCGTCTTTAGGTGCAAAGATGAATTCTGCATAAATGTCTCCTAAATCCGCGCACGCGGTGAAGACTTTGCGGTGAAAACAGGTCGTACGGCAACAATTTATGCACTAGCACAAATGCTTCCAAATATATTTTTAGGTCGCATAAAATTTCGGGCGCATATGCGACCAAAACCTTCGAGCCCTAGCATCTTTACTTGTTATTATTTCCTCATAATAATAATAATAATAAAATAAGGAAGTTATAATCAATCACAATACAAAATACAGTGAACCCCAAACGAACTCCAGTCTCTCCACCAGCTGTGGGGAAAAAAAAGGCCATTATAAGGACAGATCACTCTGCCTAATCATGCCAGAGTCCTGTGGAAAAAAGTGATTGACAGATGGAAATTTGTGTGTAAATTTATTTATTTGTAGTTTGGTTATGGGTAAAGACCATGTGGGCCAGGTAGTGAAAACGGTAGGCTACAATTAATTAATTCGTTATTAATTAATAACCCCCTACAACGACAATGCCATCGTCCATCGCGATGTTTCACATTAGACATCGTACGGTGCCAAATTGGTCAACATCGCCCAACCCTATTACTACACTCTTTATACACTTTTCTCAAACAGGCATTAACATTTTCACACTTTTCTCTCTTGTTTAACCGTCATAGAAAAATAAACCCAGTATTATAGAATGAAAACAAAGAACAAAACCTGTTGTCAGGAGCAAACATTCATTGCTGTCAGCAAAAGGTTCATAAAGCTTTTTAGCTTTTGTGCCGATAATGTTGACATCCAGCGTAATGTTCTTTTTGCTGCAGTCAGTGATCCACAAAGCTAAAGCAGACTCCATCCTTAAGGGGGTCGCACATGGAGGAGATTGCTTGACTGGTCTACAGCCAAAAAATAAATAAATAAGCATTTCAAATTGCAATAAAAAAATCTTTTTTTAAACTGCGATGCCGCGAAAGGTGAACTGCGTTATAGCGAGGGACCACTGCATTGCTGTATAGCGAGTACAAATGATGAAAATGAAAAGTGAACACGCATTCAAAAACAATTCATCACCTTGTATATTGATAGCGACTGCCTTGATGAATGAAAATTATATAAAATATGTACCCTAAACACCACTCTGTTCCTAATACAAAATGTTGCTATAAGCCATGTGAAAATTTTCTTCCTGTGACATCCATAAACCATTGTAAATTCTGGCCGGATGAAGATGATTTACTGCTTGGGTTGTCAATTGAATAGCCCTGGTATAAACTGTTTAGTTGCACAATACTTTAGCTCAACCAATGGAATCAATGATAAAGGTCAAGGTAAAATAGCAATTCACTGTTTTGTGAGCACTCTGGAGTCCTTAAGTTTGACCATAAATGACTGATTTAAATTTGTCTCTAAACTTTTGACTGTTATAGAAGTATTTTGTAATTAGTAAAATTACACACTTCACCTTTACCAGGGTTTCCACAGTTACAAAACACTTAAGTGGTTGTTATAACATTTTGAGTTCCTGGCCTGCTGAATAATGTAAAAAAATGTATAGTTATGAAAATAAATGTATAAATGTTTGGGTGTAAAAATTAATTTATCCCCATAGATTAAATTTAATTGTACATATATTATTTGTTGTGTACTTTTGAAAATAACTTTTAAAATTATAATTTAGTAAATAGCAAATATACATACTATTGCATATGCAAATATTGCTCTAATTATATAATTGTTTTAGCTATAAAATATTTAATCGACTAGATTTGGAAGTGCAAAGGTCACATTTACATATGCTCGTGTCATTTGTTTGGCCAGTGTGTGTGGAAACCCTGTAATGTGAATATCTTGTGTATGACAACCCCAGGCCAGAAAGTAAGGTAGGTAGAGATAAGTAATCAGCAGATTCATCATCTCTAAGGAGAAAAGGACCAAATCATCATTTGAGCAATGCTGTCATCATGAAGGTACGTGTTTAAAGAAATAATTGTCAAAGGTCATCCTCAGTTCAGTTCTCCGGTTTTCTCCACACCTATCACATAATCTTTTGTGACTAATCAACACTTTTCCTTTTTTGACCTTGTTATTTATATGACAACATGCGTAATGCACTAGAGAGGCTATTAGTACGTGTTACAACTCTTTGGTGTCTTAATTGACACGTCAATCATTTTTATGCTAAATGAAAAAAATGAGGCAAGGTACAGCCTAGTCTCTAGTGTCCTTTGGTGTTGACTAATGATGCAATGGTTCTGTGAACTCATTTGTGACCAATCAACACTTTTGTACTGGACGCTGTTTTTATGTCAAAATGTGTAAATCCCCTGAGTGTCTGTTAGCGTTTGTCAGTCTCATTAAACATGCTGTTAAAGCCTAACAATCTGAGGTGTTAGGTAAACAGATTTGATCTGATGCAACCAATGATCTAACCTCTCCCACTGGGAATGAGATGGGCCTACTCATTATTATACCAAAACACTTGGAACTGTACAAGACCAACAAGCTTGTGTTGTTTAGAAAAAGGTTTTGAGAATGTTTATGTGGGCATAAACACATGACAAGTAATATATGAATAGTTTACATTGTTTATTTTATTAAATGTATTGTACGATTAGTGGTTTATCTGTTATTAACCAATCAGGTTACTGCAGTCTGGGTTATCTTTGTTGTCTGCTTCTTGCTTGATCAGGGGTTTTCTGGTGCACTTTTTGGCCTTTACCACAGTTGAACCATTTTTTAGTCTGTGTGCTCTTGTGATGTTACGAGTACCATGTCGGGTAATAATGGTGCTGACTGCATATTTACTTGATACAGAGACCAGGATATTTTTTCTTCATATAAGAACAAGTAGAAGCAGCCTAGATAGATAGATAGAAAGAACTAGTGGCAATGAAGGTCAGCTGTGTCACTACCTCATGTGGACTGGTGCTTGAATACACCTGAAATGGAGAACAGCCACTTGCAAACTAGCATGTGCATTTTGCACCTGCATAAGGAAATAGCTGTCTTTATCTGGAGTAATCCCAACTGTAAATAGGCTATATATTTATTATCTACTGAGATGTGCAAACATTACAATTGTACATAAAAAAATGACAGGCTAGTCCTATATTTCTTTCAAAGTTTCAATAGCAACATTATTGTTCATCAAGTTGTTTTTATTATAAAAAATTAATGATGGCTCTAAGACTATTGCTATTATACAGATGTATTTATACATTAAATAATGAACTAACTTGAATAATGAATAACATAATTAACAGCACATGTAGCAAAATGCTCCTATCTACAAATCATCTTGTTAACTAATGAATGCACATGACCGATCAGCTTTTCTGAGTTAATTTTTGTAACATTGTCGGTTTTCATCACTGCTAGTTTTTTGACGACAGCTTGGTGTGCCCTGTGTCCTTAACAATTGGATCAAATTGTTTAAAATCTGTGGCCACTGATAGCCTCGTGGGCAGTTTGCTGTTTTTTTTAAATCTGTCTGGACTTCAAGTCCTGGCTCGCAAACTTCTCTAACTTCACTTCTTGTCTACTGTAAATTCTGTGATCCTAAAAAAAGGCAAAATGCCTTTTATTCATTTATATATAGGTTTTTTTCCAGGTGAGGCGGCAGGCCTGGTAGACACAGATCTACCAACTACCTGTTGCGTTATTTCAATGACAAATGTCATGAGCGCAGTATTACAAGTGGAGATCGCATTCATGTAATACGAGCATGCGAATCTCTTTGCTTGCGCACCCATTTCCTCTGTTAGTGCACAATACTACTTGCACGCCCTCAAATATACTCTGCTCAAGCTCAGATTTTCTTGAGCGCTCTCAAATAAACGCTGCTGAAGTACGATTTAGTGCATTTATGTAACGAGCATGTCTCCAACATTTATTAGATTTGCTAGAAATATTTACAATTGCGTCCAATTGATCTACAGAGTGACATTTATGCGTCTTGAAGTGAAACGGCTATAAACTCCAGCAAGATAAACTCATATATTGTCATATTGTATGCAGAACCATAGACCTTTATCTGTCAAGTATAATTATGGAAACTTTGTTCAACATAACTGAAAGCTATGTCGCGTTTGTTAGCCTCACGCATCACGCACCTGCCAGTCAGTCAGTCAGTCCAGTATGTCACTTTAAACAGTTAAACAAATAACGCACAGCACTACTACGATTACAGAAAAGTTCGCGCTGTTATAATTCACTTACCTTTCATACGTTTTGGTGCGATTATAACCCACTAATTAAAAAAAAAAAAAAAAAAAACACGACTGAATGTTTTTGAATGAGAAGCTGTAATGTAGCCGTGGCGGGATGAATTTTGGTGTGGCGCTCTGCCTTGGAAGAATGAATGTAGCGGAAACCATGTATATTATATTTAATTGTTTATTAAATAAAATTATTTTAAAAAATTAAGGTAAAAATGATTTTATCATAATTATTTTAATTATTATTAAAATATTATCAAGCATATCATAATTTTTTCACTCGTGTGTTTTTTTAAATTCCATCCAGCCATATAAAATGTTAATATATTTTGCAGTCTTAATTTCATCTTGTGTCCAGCAGCTGTCGTTCTATATTTCAGACTGCTTGCTTTTCCTTTGATTCCTTGACTTAGTCACAGACTTTTGCTGCTGTTGAGGTCATTGTCAACAGTAATTTATTTTATACTTTTTTTGTGAGTTCAACATTTTATTATAAGTGTTACAGACCAATTCAGTCTTATTTTTGAGTTATACATTAGGATATTGCTTTGTGTGGTCCTTAGCATTTATGTGAGATGGTAGATGAGAAAATGACCTTGTGAGACCTTGTATTTACGTTTTGTGACTATTTTTCAAATGTTTGCAAATAATATTGTCAGTTTTTTTGTGCATTAACATGAAACTCTATGGATTTTTTTCTAATAGTAAATTTCCAAACCTATTGCAACTGTGTCATCATTACATGATTTTTAGACATATCAAAGAGCTCTATGAATATTTAACTTGTAGGTGGGTCAAAAGGTGCATAATCAAGCATCATTCTGAAAGGGTGGTCGCTGTACTTTAGGTATAAAACAGTCGTGTCAGTGATGAGCTCCAGTAGGCCAAACTGACCAATATACTCATAAAGATTTGGAATAGTTCTCTTATGACGTGCAGAATTTTCTTTCATCAAAATGTCTAACTGGGGAGGGACAAACGTGGACAATGAAACAATCCTATACTGCTTTCCAAACAACAACTTGTCTTGTACCAGAAATGTAAAACCTGGAGCCGAGTACATTTTTGTGTACATATTTGTTTCTACAGTATCGGTGTTAACTGTGTTTTTGAACTTGTTGGTGATCATCTCCATCGCTCACTTCAAACAGCTCCACACTCCAACCAATGTGCTGATCTTCTCTTTGGCATTGGCTGATTTGATTGTTGGACTGATTCTTATGCCAGTACATGGCCTCAAATTGATTGAGCCATGCTGGTACTTTGGAGAAATCTTTTGCTCAATTTTTCCTTTTATTTTCTATGTGGTTGTAACAGCATCTCTTGGTAATTTGATTGTTATATCTGTGGATCGTTACATTGCTGTTAATGACCCTTTGAGATATACAACAAGAGTTGATATTAACAGAGCAGTTTTTTCTATTGTTGTAAACTGGGTGTTTTCCAGCATATATTCTTTTCTTATTTTGTATGAGTCTGTACTCTATCCAGAGAAAAACCATACATGTATTGGAGAATGTATACTTTTTATTAAGCTGGAATATATAATAACAGATGTCTTAGTCACTTTAGTGACCCCATGTTGTTTAATCATTTATTTATATCTGAAAATCTGCTTTATAGCAAAACATCAAGCTGAGCATATAAATGCACTCACAGCTAAAAAGGTAAAGTCAGAAAAAAAGGCTGCAAAATCCTTAGGGGTTGTTGTAATGGTCTATCTCCTTTGTTGGATACCATATTATATAGCTGCTCTTACTCTTGGGCAAGACACCGGTGACACCCTTGTAATTAATGTAATGTACTGGATTTTATGCATGAATTCATTAATGAATCCACTAATTTATGCAATGTTTTATAGATGGTTTCGGATATCAACAAAATACATTGTAACTCTGAAAATATTTGAACCTTCATCACAATACTTTAACCTATTCATAGAAGAGAAATAATCTTTTGCTGTTACATGAATGTAAAGCTAAAGCATGCATAAAGGGTGTTAGTTCACCCCAAAATTAATTTCACCCACATGGTTTGACAAAACTGTGAGATTTTCTTGGAAAAATTTCTCATATTTGTTAACAAAATTAAAGAAACACATACAGGTTTAAATAATTACCGAATGTTGTTTTTTTTAAATGAACTATCCTTATAGTAGAATCTGTTTCAGAATAGTTTAGTTGGGGTTTTATTGTGAACTTTGTTATGAAGGATAATAATTTTAAAGAATTAGTGGTAATTGTAAAAGACCATGTGAGAGTATCCTACATAACATAATTTAAAAGTTAAAATATATTTAATTGCCTTTTTTTGAGCATTTTTGAGCAAATATAAATTAAATCATACAAGATTGAATTCAGACCCAAGTTAATAAGGTCCATATCAGAAATTTGGAAATGATTGCAGCATTGACTGTATTTTCCAGATGAAATCCAGCAATGCAGATGAATTGTCTTTTAAAAGTAAATTAATAATTTTATGCTACATACAATCTCATGAAATATAAAGGTTTGATCGTGATGCAAAGGAAGCTGAAAAATAAAACCAGCAAAGACGCTCGTAAAATGTTTAGTTGTTGTTATTTTTAGTAGGTGCAGTAAAGGGTGACATGCAGCTATGTAAAGATCAGCAGCAGTTTAAACTACATTACTTAGAGATGCTGACTCAAGTTTTTATAAACACTCCACACAATGTATATCCAAAATATCAACCTTTTAGGGTTTAGGGTTACTTTAATGGCTTATATTGGAATCACAATAATTCTGTTATAAAAAATTAGTGATGGCTCTAAGACTATTGCTATTATACAGATGTATTCATATATTAAATAATGAACAAAGTTGAATAATGAATAACATAATTAACAGCACGTAGTAAAATGCTCCTCTCTACAAATCATCATATTGACTAATGGGTGCACGTGACTGATCAGTTTTTCTGAGGTAATTCTTGTAACATTCGGTTTTCATCACCGCTAGTTTTTTTTGACGACAGCTTGGTGTGTCCTGGACTTCACAATTGATCAAATTGTTTAAAATCTGTGGCCACTGATAGCCTTGTTTTATTTTTATTTTTTTATTCGTCCTGAATTCAAATCCTGGCTTGCAGACCTTTCCAACTTTACTTCCTGTTTAAATACATGCTTATCCTAAGACAAAAATGCAAAAAAAAAAGATCTTTAAAACAAAATCTAAGCATTCAGTAAGAAACTTTTACTTTTAATACATTTAATTATAATTTTCAGTATTATCAAGCATATCATATTTTTTTCAATGGTATGTGTTTCTTAAATTTCACCCAGCCATATAAATTGTTAAAATATTTTCCATTCTTAATTTCACTTGTGTCCAGCAGCTGTCATACTATATTTTAGACTGCTTGCTTTTCCTGTGATTCCTTGACTTTGTCACAGACTTTTGCTGCTGTTGAGATTGTCAACAGTCGTTTCGTTCATACTTTGGGAGTCCAAAATTGTATTACAAGTTCGTTCATTCATTCATTCATTCATTTTCTTTTCGGCTTAGTCTCTTTATTAATGAGGGGTCGCCACAGCGGAATGAACCACCAAATTATCCAGCATATGCATTACATTGCGAATGCCCTTCCAGCCGCAACCCAACACTGGGAAACACCCATACACTCTTGCATTCACACACATACACTACGACCAATTTAGCTTATTAAATTCACCTATAATGCCTGTCTTTGGACTGTGGGGGAAACTGGAGCACCCGGAGAAAACCCACGCTAACATGGGGGGAACATGCAAACTCCTCACAGAAATGCACACTGACCCAGCCGGGGCTCAAACCAGCAACCTTCTTGCTGTGAGCCTATTGCAAGTTCAATTTAGTTTAATTAATGTTTATTTATATAGCACATTTACAATGTAGATTGTGTCAAAGCAGCTTAACATAAAAGTTGGTAAGGAACAAAACTTCACCAATTGACGAAAGTGAAGGAAAAAACCTCAAGAGAAACCAGGCTCAGTTGGGCACGGCCATTTCTCCTCTGGCCAAACGTCCTGTGCAGAGCTGCAGTCTAGCTGCTGGAGGCTTGGGAACACTGGACGTCTATTGTGGAGAACAGCAGGTTTGAGTAGGTCTCTGGTGGGTGTTCAGGCTGGCCCATGGGATCAATGCGAAGACTCGTGTGTCGCTGTGGTCTTTTAGAATTCAGTCTCATGCGATCCGCTTCTCCATGACTACCACAGCATCTGCTCATGATACGGCCTGGTCCAGGATTATCGATACCTTGGCATCATTTCTTAACAGGTTTTAGATTGCATCAATGGCACTGCATAATCTCTAGAGGCCTCGGGATGAGTATCCCTATGTGGAAATAGAGAATAAAGAAAATGATTAGCATTGTTGCTGTTCATAATGTATTTAAACAAGAGATACTAAATATCATTGCAAACAATTAAGTGCTATAAATAAAATTAGTAGTTATATAAACAAATGTAGAAACTAACATGTAAAGCATATGAGTATTTCTAACAAAATGTCTGGTGCATTAAGACAGGAGGGGTGTGTCCTATAGGTGGTTTGTCAAGCCCACTCACCTGCGTGGAGCACACTCATGCATCATACTGTTATGTGATGCACTGTGTGTATGCTTTACTAAAAAGATAGGTCTTTAATCTAGTTTTGAACTGAGAAAGTGTGTCTGAGCTTTTGACATTTTTAGGAAGGCAATTTCAGAGTTTAGGAGCCATAAATGAGAAGGCTTGACCTCCTTTTGTAGACTTTGCTATTTTGGGTACTGCCAAAAGCCCTGAGTTTTGAGACCTTAAAGAGCAGGTTGGATTGTAGTTCTACAGAGCAATTTACTCTTATTTTTGTTATACATTAGGATATCACTATGTATGGTCGTTACCGTTTATGTGAGATGGCAGGTGAGAAAATGACCTAGTGAGAGCTTGCATTTAAGTTTTGTGACTATTTTTCAAATGTTTGCATACAAGATGTCAGTTTTTGTTGGCATTAATATGAAACGTTATGGATTTTTTTCTAATAGTAAGTTTTCAAACTTATTGCAGTTGTCATTACAAGTAACCATAATAAAATGGAAAGAACCCCTGAACTATTATTTTTTATAACATGATTATTAGCAGGCACATGCACAGGTAGGGCTAAAAAAAGAGCATTTTTCTCTTGGAGAAAAAAATACCCATCAAATGAATGAAACTTCTTGATCGCCAACTCTCAGTGATCCCTCCCCCCCAACCCCCTGTTCTTCACTTTGCGATTGCTCCACCTCTTCCAGCGCTCCTCCCCCCACCCCCCACCAGTTTTCACTTTGCGAACCCCTAAGCAATTTTTTACTGGATATGATTATTAGACATATTAAACAGCTCTATGAATATTTAACTGGTAGGTGGGTCGAAAGGTGCATAATTAAGCATCATTCTGAAAGGGTGGTCGCTGTAATTTAAGTATAAAACAGTCATGTCCGCTCCAGTAGGCCAAACTGACAAGCATTCTCATACAGCTTTGGAATAGTTCTCTTATGACGTGCAGACTCTTCTTTCATCAAAATGTCTAACTGGGGAGGGACAAACGCGGACAATGAAACAATCCTATACTGCTTTCCAAACAACAACTTGTCTTGTACCAGAAATGTAAAACCTGGAGCCGAGTACATTTTTGTGTACATATTTGTTTCTACAGTATCTGTGTTAACTGTGTTTTTGAACTTGTTGGTGATCATCTCTATCGCTCACTTCAAACAGCTCCACACTCCAACCAATGTGCTGATCTTCTCCTTGGCATTGGCTGATTTGATTGTTGGACTGATTCTTATGCCAGTACTTGGGCTCAAATTGATTGAGCCATGCTGGTACTTTGGAGAAATCTTTTGCTCAATATTTCCTTTTATTTTATATGTAGTTACAACAGCATCTCTAGGTAATCTGATTATTATATCTGTGGATCGTTACATTGCTGTTAATGACCCTTTGAGATATACAACAAGAGTTGATACTAACAGAGCAGTTTTTTCTATTGTTGTAAACTGGGTGTTTTCCTGCTTGTATTCTTTACTTATTATGTATGAATCTTTACTCTATCCAGAGAAAAACCATACATGTATTGGAGAATGTATACTTTTTATTAGGTTGGAATATATAATAACAGATGTCTTAGTCTGTTTAGTGACTCCATGTTGTTTAATCATTTATTTGTATCTGAAAATCTGCTTTATAGCAAAACATCAAGCTGAGCATATAAATGCACTCACAGCCAAAAAGGTCAAGTCAGAAAAAAAGGCTGCAAAATCTTTAGGGGTTGTTGTAATGGTCTATCTCCTTTGTTGGATACCATATTATATAGCTGCTCTTACTCTTGGGCAAGACACCAGTGACTCCATTGTAATTAATATAATGTACTGGATTTTATGCATGAATTCATTAATGAATCCACTAATTTATGCAATGTATTATAGATGGTTTCGAATATCAACAAAATATATTGTAACTTTGAAAATATTCGAACCTTCATCACAATACTTCAACCTATTCATGGAAGAAAAATGATCTCCTTCTGTTGCATAAATGTAAAGCTAAAGAATGTATAAAAGGGGTAGTTCTGCCCAAAATTATTTTCACCCATATGTTGTCTCAAAACTCTGACTTTTTCTTTTATGGAGCCTAAAAAAATATCTCATATTTGTTCATAAAATGAAAGAAAACCATGCAGCTTTAAACAATTACATAATGTTAATTTTGGATTAATCTTCCAAAATTTATATAATTTATATAATCTATAATCTGTTTACATATGTTTTAGCTAGGTTTGATTGTGAACATTGTGTTGTGAAGGCTAGTAAAGCATCAGTTTTTGTGTATGGTTTCGAAATATTTGGATTTAATGATTAGATCTGAGTGACACTAAATCTTTTGTCCTGTTAAAGACAATTGTTAAAAAGTTTGTTGAATACCTGAGATATTCTTCTTCTTTATAAAAATGTATAAACTAACACAGGCAAAAGTATTCTTAGATATGGTAAATAATGCTGATCTAGTGTTAAATTCCAATATACATTTATAGTGTCTTCATGAACTTTAAGGGTAAATTTGATTTTGTTTTCTTTTGATAAGCAAATTATAAAAATAGGGAATATGGATTTGATTGGAAATCTGTTTTGTAAAAAATGTTGTTCATATCAGAGATTTTGTATTTTATTTTAAATTGAGAAACTGGATGAAATACCACCACAGTGAATGTTGTACCTTTTTTTCCTGAGAGTTTAAGAAGAGTTGTAGAGCTATTTTGTTGGACTGTTTATTTGACTAAATATGATATTTGCCTGCACATTATACAGTTGCTTCTCCATGTTTCATGATTTTATAGGGAAAAAAGCTACAGCTAACAGCGAACAAGAAAAACTTTATCTGTCCTAAATATCACAAAAGATCTATCTGATCTTTCACTGTTACACTAGCGGCTAAATATGTGTGAAAAGACACTGAAATGGATTTTATATTTAATGATTTAATTCTTAATCTCCTCTGTAATATTTTTTTACTTTGCATAGTTACCTTTACAATGCTTTTGCAATGCTGTTGTTCAGTTGTGGTGCCAATATAGCTAAACTAAACCTCAAAAGCAAAATAAAAATATACAGTTTGATTTCAGAGGTTTAGATTTTTAATGTGTCAATAAGTGAGAGCTGTAATGGTTCTCATGAATTAAAATGTATGTAAAGTTACATATTTAAAAATAGCCAATAAACTTAAGAAAATAAACTGCTCATGGATGTCTTGGTTTTAACAAATAATGTCAAGTAACCATTGAAAATAAGAAGATAAATGCTTTTTAAGTCTTTGTACTAGAGGAAGTGGATTGGATATTTTCTGATGGTTATGGTCGAGACCCCACCAAAGAGCAACTTCTCTGATTACATCACAAGGTACTTCCAGCAAGCATTGTTCCAGCCTGCTTCCTTGTTGATTTAAATGTCAAGTACTTTCTTAAGCTGAATTAAGTGAAAAAAAAAGTTTAGTTATCAAATTTGAATATACAATAATTCTAAATATACCTTATTGTACTGTAAACATGCAAAAAACTCTAAATACACATACTGTACAGCAGGCCTAATCAATAGGCGGCCCGTGGGCCGAACTCGGCCCTTGAGGCAATTTGTTCCAGCCCTCTAAATAGTGTGACCAAGACATCAAAAATAAATTTAGTTCAGTCAAAAAACGGCTGCTTTATTTCTGAAGTGACGTGCGTCTGTTCAATACAGCATGAGCTGCGCAGAGCGTGAGTCACCTGGCATTAAGCGAGTGGCGCCCAAGCAGCCGAAAACATTTGGATGTGGTTGTAGAAAAGGCCTTTAGTACAATGCTCTGATATCATTATTAGAGATGCAACGATTAGACTATTTCACTATTAACTGCGCTTTAATTCATCATGGTCAATTAATTGTAAAGGCTTCTCTAAGCCGCATTTCTGTTGCACGGAACGGAACTGCTGCAATTAAAAAAAGTCATGGCAAGTTGCCAACTGTGCGCTAGTTTAAAGTTCCGAGCTTGTACACTGAGGCTAATACGCACCAACACTGGATTAACTATAGCAGCGGGCCATTCACATACCACGTCTTTTCCGCGTGCAAGTTTGTTATTTCTAATTTAAGGATATATGTCAATATGCGTGCGCAAGCGGAGCAAAGCGCTCACGCCTTTCCGGGCGCACGCAGTAGAAAACATCTCACGTCATAGTGGTGAGAGTTGTGCGTGCCTTTTAGTGCAATGTAAACAAAAGATATGTTAGACAATTATTATTAAAATGATTATGTATTGTATATGAACACAGATGATAACAACAGTTAATCTAAATAGCTACTAAGCTAATATAAAGCTTAAATTTACATTAGACGTGATAACCGTGAAACCATGATTATTCTTCAGACCATATAATCGCACAACCAAAATCTATAATTGTTGCATCCATAATTGTTATGCAGTTTAAAACGCAACATATGAATGTCTGAATGTAGAAGAAGCCTACTAGTGCAATGCACTGCTTTTATTGTGCTTAGAAATACAACATTTGAATACGTTTGTTAAAAAAGCCTATTGTATAATTATATAATGTTATAATGTAGTTTCAAAATACAACATATTAACATTTTAATGTAGAAAAAGCCAGTGTGGGTGTCTTAAAGGTGCTGTATGTAAGTTTTTGAATCTTCTAAAGCATAAAAATACCATAATATGTGTGCAGATATTTAAGAAACATCCCAAGTGAACATACTTGTTTAACTGAAAAACAATGCTGAAGTCAGATATTCTGCTTTGAAAATGGGTTTTCCGTGCCGGAACTCTGTCTTTGTTTAGATAAATTTCATATGCACGATGCCAGTTTAGCCAATTATATGTCAGCACCCTGGGTTGCCTTGTTGGAAAACAGTGTATTTCATTCATTCATTCATTCAGTAAGACTCTTGAAAGCATGCGTCCGTGACCAAAAAGAACAGTATGGGAGACAGATGCAGTTCCACATGAGGTTATTAATTAGCAAATTACATAAATATTACGAACGTAAGCATTAGGTGAGCAGGTTACATTGTAACCGCGTGTCCTAACAACACGCTGTGACGAGAGAGGCAGTGATCAGCTATTTGGCTGTTTGCACCAGACGAGACACGGCAGAAATGTAAATACAGCCTTTCAGAAGCACAGAATATGCACTCGCTCACGAAACGGTAAGGTTTAGAATCTATTTAATACATGTTAACCCACTTTAACATCAATGTAGATGCTGAATCACTCATATGTGTTTAGTTCTAAAGTTCAATTTCAGACGGTTTATTGTATTTTCAAGATCTGAGGTGAACTTTCTGCTTTCAGTATATGGCAACAAATGCCATGTAATTCAAACTCGCATTGTTAGCATTTAGCACAGAATAAAGCACACAAGGCTTACCTGAGGTGATCTAGCTGTCATAGGTTTTTGTTGTTCAGCTGTGAGAAATAGAAGCCATTTCTAATATATCAATTCGAGGTGTTGGTTAGGACAAAAACTCCGTTAAATATGGAAAATATTCCCTCTATCGCGTGTCGTTGCTTTTATTTAGAACACAGTTTAAATCACTCACTCCTGTACACAATCTGGCATCCTAGCGTACTTTTATTATGATCCAGGAGTGCAATACCTAGTTCAACCACTGGGTGTCAAACTTACATACTGCACCTTTAAAGAGCAAAAATACAACATATGGGCTCTTATATGCAGTTGTGTCATTACTCATATTGCAAGTCATATCTCTCCGGCCCTTCCAAACTAATTGAATAGCCCTGCTGTACAGTATGGTTCTGTACAAAACTTGCTCTTATTTAATTTTTTGTTCTCTTATTTTTGTGTAATTTATAGGAATTAATGGTAAGTGTAAATGACCATATGAGAGAGTGCTACATAACATAATTTAAAAGTTCAGATATATTTAATTGCTGTTTAAAATATATCAAATATAAAATAAAGCTTAGATGGCTGAATTCAGACCCGAGCTAATAAGGTCTACATTAGAAATCTGGAAATGATTGCAGCATTGACTTATTTTCCAGATGAAATCTAGCAAAGCGGATGAATTGTCTTTTAAAAATAATAATAATAATAATAATATTAATAATAATACATTTCAGTGATTCCTCTAGGATTTTTTTCAGCTGTGGCCGCAGGCCTTTTGATCTACCAACTACCTTTGCTGTTATTTCAATGACAAATGTGATGCAGTGCTTCAAGTCGGGATTTGTGTCATACGAGCATGCAGATCTTTTTGCTTGCGCTAGGATTTCCTCTGTGCACACAAAACTTCTTGCACGCCCTCAAATATACGCTGCTCAAGTGCAATTTAGCGCGTTTACGTAGTGAATTTGTCTCCAACCTTTATTAGATTTGCAAGGAATATTTATGAACGTCTCCAATAGACCTACAGAGCGGCATTAATGCGTCCTGAAGTAAAGTGAAACGGCTATAAACTTCAGCAAGATAAAGTCTTTGTTTGTTGTATGCAGAGCCATAGACCTTTATCTATAAATAAAGTATAATTATAGAAACTGTGTTCATCATAACTGAAAGCTAAACGTCGTGTTTGCTGGCCTCACGCACCTGTCAGTCAGTCAGTCAGCCAGCATGTCACCTTAAAGGGTTAAACAAATGAAGCACAGCACTACTACAGTTACAGAAAAGTTTGCGCTGTTATAATTCACTTACCTTTTAATACGTTTTGGTGCGATTATAACCCGCTATTTATAAAAAACGACAATGTTTTAAATGAGAAGCTGTAATGTAGCCGTGGCAGGATGAATTTTGGCATGGCACTCCGCCATGGTAGAGTGAATGTAGGTGAAACCATGCATTTTATTTAAAGGTGCCTTTCTTTCAACTCTCTTTAAAAAGTTTTTTAAAGAAAATTAATAATTTTATGCAAAATAGAGTCTCCTGAAATATAAAGGTATGATCGTGATGCAAATAAATGCAAGCTGAGAAAACCAGCAAAGAATTCCCATTAACGTTTAAATTGTTGCTTTTAGTAGGTACAGTAAAAGGTGACATGTAGCCATGTAAAGATCAACAGCAATTAAAACTACAGATGCTGACTTAAGTTTTTATAAACACTCCACATAATATATAAAATACCACCATGTTAGGGTTTAGGGTTACTTTAATAGATTCTATTGATATCACAAAAATTCTGATCAGTTACAGCCAGAGAGACTATAATCATGTTTGTCAGTAATCAAGTGTGAATCTGCTTGAAGTGCGAGATGGAGATGATCACCACCAGGTTCAGAAACACAGTCCATGCTGACATCAATGAACAACACACAAAATTGCATTTATGCATGGAGCGTTTCCCACGACACATGATTAGTTGATGACAGGAAAGCCGTATTGTGTATCCTGATCCTCTAATGGCATTGCTGGTTTCTGTAGAAAAAAGGCAGAGTGTACAACCTCTGCTTCGATTCACTTCTAAATAAAACACTGAAAGAAAGCATGTAGAAATAGAGACAGAAGATATTTGACAGATATATGTGTCAACGAAGCTTTTACAAGAACTGGAATTGTACAGGCGTATATTTGTTTATCTGGAATCTAGAAATCTCTTTTAAATATGATACTCTATCCACTTACTAAGAACCCTTTTGGCAGATGTAATGAGAATTTTATAATGAATAATCAATGCACCATTTGTGTATGTAGAGTGTTCATATGAAGAATTACATTTCAAATTTAGGTTTAATGTGAGGTTGATAAACGTGAAGTAATACATTTTGAAACACGTTAAATTATTGTCTATTTCATGTGTATTAGTCTAATTTTAATTTGAGATTTGCATGTTTAAAACTATTTTGAAAAGCATATTGATTGTTCTCACAATTACTCCGCATATGTTTATAGGCAGTTTTGCTGTTCAAGTTTTTTCTTTTTACTGAAATGTGGCAGAAAAATATCAATTAAAATAAAATTGTTATTTTGGACATACATTTATTTTCCTCGTTTATTATCTATTAAACTGATCTAAAATATAATCTAAATTACAATCTAAGGAACACTTTGTAAGGAATTGAAACAGGCAAAAATAATTACTATACTTATTGCATAATCGTATACTTGCTGTATTTGCTATATTTGTTTGATTACTAATAACTTGTGAAAATATTGACATGAGAGGATGATGGCTGAAATATTTTAAGAGTTAAGATGTGTTTGAATGATTTTCTAAACCAGGGGTAAAAGAAAGCATAGAGAATAGGATTCAGACATGAATTAATATATAAGACCCATATTAGACAATATAATACGGTGGGTGGAATTGCTATGCTATCAGTTAGAGTCAAGATATAGTATGGGATCCAGCAAAGCAGATGAATTGCTACAATTATTCCTAATGTCAGAGCTGCTTTGCTCTCAGATTTTCTCTTCACTGAACCTTCCATTACAGATTTTCCTCGCTTCATTTGAGAGTTTATCACTTTAACTTGCTGATGTACAACATAAAATATCCTCAAATGTAAAGTTATGATCACTGTACAAGGAAGCAGGAATGAAAATATTAAATCAATAGCTCTCCATTCAGATGTAAGGATAGCATTACATTCGCCGTAACACCCTTCTGTTCTCTGTGAGGTACTTTTTACAATTGTAATATTATAAGCTGATGAAAAAAGCCAGCAGCAACTGACAATGATTACCATTTTAGTCATTGTTATTTTTAGTGGATACACTAAAGGGTGACACACAGCTACATAATGATCAACAGCAATCAAAACTAAATTACCAAGAGATGTTGAAAGAAGCAGACCCATAATTATTATAAACAGATCACACAAACTTTCTCCAAAGTACCAACACGTCTCAATCAGCTTGATGGCATCCACAGGCATCACAATAAGTCCCATTAGCATGTCAGCAACAGCCAGAGAGAGAATAATCATGTTGGTTGGAGTGTGAAGCTTCTTGAAGTGAGAGATGGAGATGATCACCAGCAGGTTCAGAAACACAGTCCATCCTGACAGCAGTGAAAAAAACACATACATGATATAATATTCATAACTGGAGCGATTCTCCTTGACACATGATGAGTTTATTGCAGAAAAGCAGTATTGAGTCTTCTGATCCTCTGTCTTATAGGCCATGAGTGAGTCTCCTCCGGTTAGGAGTTTGTTTTGCTCTCCTTTCTCTCCTTTCATTTATAGTGTTGAGCTCAGGATGGCCAACCCTTCTATCCAGTCTGAGATTCTTTAATTGGATTGTTTTTTCTGTCCAAAAAAACAACAACAACTAATTTACACTAAATTAACTTGTAGAAAAATAAAGACATAGGATATGTGATTGAATCTATGCTTCAACTTATGAATATAAAGGTTTAGCAATATTAGAGGAAAAGTCATGGAACTGTAAAAGCACATTTTGATATTTTGGTTTTACTGGCATGTGGTAGTTGATTTTGTTGGTATAGTTATATGTCCTTAGAAGTTTTTTAATCGAGAACTAATGCAATGTGTTGTATGCGGATGTTTCTTCTGAAGATCAGAATTACATTTTAAATCAAGGTTTCATATGAGGTTCAATAGTGTGAAGTAAAGAATTGTGAAACCTATTGCATTTACATTTTTAATATTTGTATTTGTTTGCATCAAAATCTACAATGCATTCTATATTATAATACATGGTGCACTTTATGAGGAGTTGAAACGGGCTTTATCAGTTTGAAATACAACTTCATGAATTATTTGTAAAAATATTGACATGAGAGGACGCTAGCTGAAATATTTGAAGAGTTAAGATGTGTTTGATTGATTTTCTAAACCAGGTGTAAAAGAAAGCATAGAAAAGAGGATCCAGACATGAATTAATATACAAGACCCATATTAAACAATATAAAATGGTTGGTGGAATTGCTATGCTATCAGTTAGAGTCAAGATAAAGTATGGAATCCAGCAAAACAGATGAATTGCGACAATTATTCCTAATGATAGGGCTGCTTTGCTCTCAGTTTTTTTCTTCACTGATCCCCCCATTGCACCTTTACCTCTCTTCATTTGAGAGTTTATTACCTTCACTTGCTGATGTACAGCATAAAATATTCTCAAATGTAAAGTTATGATCAGTGTACAAGGAAGCAGGAAGGAAAATATTAAATCTGTTACTCTCCATTCAAAAGATAGCTTAACATTACATTCACCATAACACCCGTTTGTTCTGTGTGATGTACTTCTTACAATAGCGATATTATAAGATGAAGACAAAACCCAGCAGAAACAAACAATAAATAATGTTCTAGTCATAGTTATTTTCTGTGTGTACAATAAAGGGTGACACACAGCCACATAACGATCAACAGCGATTAAAACCAAATTACAAAGAGATGTAGAGAGGAGCAGACCTATAATTATCAAAAACAGATCACACAATATATCTCCAAAGTACCAACACGTTCCAATCAGCTTGATGGCCTCTATTGGCATCACAATAAGTCCAACGAGTAGATCATTTACAGCCAGAGAGAGAATGAGCATGTTGGTTGGAGAGTGAAGCTTCTTGAAGTGAGAGATGGAGATGATCACCAGCAGGTTCAGAAACACAGTCCATGCTGACAGCAGTGAAAAAAACAGATACATGCTGTAGTATTCATAACTGGAGCGTTCCCCTTTGACACATGATGAGTTGATAGCAGGAAAGCAGTATTGAGTCTCCTGATCCTCTGTCTCATAGGCCATGAGGGAGTCTCCTCCTGTTAGGAGTTTGTTCTGCTCTCTTTTCTGTCCTTTTAATTTATAGTGTTGAGCTCAGAATGACCAACCCATCTACCCTGTCTGAAATTCTATAATGGCATTGTATTTACTGTCAAAAAAAAAAAAAGAAAAATAAAGACACAATTGTACACTAACTTGCTCAGGCTGACTACTAATTTACACTGTATGAAAGATTGATAGGCGGTCATCAACCGTGTTCCCAGAAGATGACAAGCTGACATAATGATTTCTTGTGCGGCCCAGTACTAATTGATCCACGGACTGGTGGTTGAGGACCACTGAGCTAGGGGATAAAATAAACTAAGGCAACATGATCATTCTCCTAATTGTCCACTGCTAAGAAATGTTTAAAATATGACGCGACCCCCCACAGAGCTCGCTGAGGCTTCCTTGTGGGCTGGGACCCCCTGTTGGGAACCACTGTCAGATTTTCCTACCTCCCATTTAAAAGTAGGTAGCGCTTTTTGTTGATGAAATATGCTACCTATCAGATTGTGTACCAGCATAAATTTTGATGTGGAGTGGTCTGATATGTGGCTCTAATATCTCCCTAACCTACCCCAATCCTCAACCCCAAATTCAAAACCATACATATACACTGTTGGTAGTATAATATTATGGGTAGGATGAAATGTCAGGACACCAGCTTTATCAGTTTAAAACACAAATTTCGTTAAACATGTCTGGGTGATTGTAAAATACTGACCTGAGAGGATGCTAACTTTAGTCAAAAATGAAACTGACCTTATCATCAAACCCCTCACATGGGTTTCAACCTTTGAGTTTCTTTTTTCTGTTAAACTTAAAAGAAGATATTTTGGATACTGATGGTTGCTGGCGTCCGTTGACTTTTGAATAAAATGATTATATAAGTCAATGACTGCCAATTACCAGCATGATTCAATATATAATCTTTTGTAAATAAATGATAATAAATAAATGAATAAATCAGAATTCAGAATTCGATTTTTGGGTGAACTATTTTTTTAAAAGATAAGATGTTTTTGATTGATTTGATTGATTGATTGATTGTAAAAGAAAGCATAGAGAGGAGGATTCAGACATAAACTAATATACAAGACCCATATTTGGCCTTAGAACATGTAGAATGTGTGTGAGATTGTCATGCTATCAGTTAAACTAGAATCCATTAAAGCAGTTGAATTGCCACAATTATTCCTAAAGTCAGAGCTGCTTTGCTCTCAAATTTTCTCTCCACTGAACCCTCCATTACACATTTGCATCTCTTCATTAGAGATTGTATCACTTTAACTTGTTGGTGTGTCGGCATGGGCCGGTATAGGATTCTGACGGTATGATAACCTTGGATAAAAATATCACGGTTTCACGGTATCACAGTATTGTGATTACTGCTCTAAAATATATTCTTTTTAAATATCTGGGTAAAAAACTAAAAGTTTTTTCCCCTTTGAACACAATATATTTTATTTTGAGAAACATTTATAATATTTTGGAGCAGTAAACATGTCAGGGCAAATAATGAAAATGAATCATTGACCTCTGCAGTCTTCATTAGTTTCAAAAACACAAATTTAAAATGGCATCTTTGGATATCTTTTCTGCTGGAGATGCTGTTGTTAAAAAAAAAATGTAAAAAAAAAAATCTTACACATACCTTAGAAACGGTATTAGAGAAAATTTTGGCGGTATGATAACCTTGACTTTTCCAAACCTCGGTATACCTTGAAAACGGTTATCGTCCCATGCCTATTGGTGTGCAACATTAAATATCCTCAAATGTAAAGTTATGATCAGTGCACAATGAAACAGGAAGGAAAATATCCATTAAGGTATCTTAACACTACATTCACTGTGACACTCATCTGTTCTGTGTGAGATACTTAAAACAGTATTATAAGCTGAATAATTAAACCAGCAGAAACAACAATAATTAATGTTCTTGTCATTGTTATTTTTTCAATGGATACAGTAAAGGGTAACTCACAGCTAAATAGCTATCAACATCAATTAAAACTAAATTTAAAAAACTAAAACAAGCAGACAACAATTATCAGTAACAAGTCATACACAATGCATCTCCAAAGTTCCAGCACATCTCAATCAGTTTGATGGCCTCCATAGACATCACAATAAATCTCCTTATCGTGTCAGCAACAGACAGAGAATGAGCAAGTTGTTGACACATACATTTACATGTCTTTTTGGTGTATTTGTCTAAATAAAATCTAAAATGCTTTCTAAATTACAAAAGGATTAAGGGGGTGCACTTTGAGAAAATGAAACAGGCTCTATCATTTTTAAACAAATTCTATTAAAACATCATTAATGATTTGTCAAAATATTGACCTGAGAGGATTCCGGTTGAAATATTTTAAGAGTTAAGATATGTTTGATTGATTTTCTAAACCAGGTGTAAAAGAGAGCATAGAGAAGAGGATCCAGACTTGAATTAATGTATAAAAACCATATTAGACAGGAGAGTACGGTGGGTGGAATTGCTATGCTATCAGTTAGAGTCAGGATATAATACGTAATAAAGCAAATCAGATGAATTGCCACAATTATTCCTAATATCAAAGCTGCTTTGCTCTCAGATTTCCTCTTCACTGAACCCTCCGTTACACATTTTTCACTCTTCATTTGAGAGTTTATCACTTTAACTTGCTGATGTACAACATAAAATATCCTCAAATGTAAAGTTATGATCACTGTACAAGGAAGCAGGAAGGAAAGTACTAAATCAGTCGCTTTCCATTCAAGAGTTAGTTGAACATTACATTCACCATAGCACCCGTCTGTTGTATGCGTGATGCTTAAAATAATATTATAAGCTGAAGAAAAAAACCAGCTGAAACAAACAATAATTAAAGTTCTGTTCATTGTTATTGTCTGTGGATACATTAAAGGGTGACACACAGCCACATAACGATCAACAGCAATTAAAACTAAACTACAAAGAGATGTAGAAGTGAGGAGACCCATTAGTATCAAAAACAGGTTACACAATGTATCTCCAAAGTACCAACACGTCTCAATTAGTTCAGTGGCCTCTATTGGCATCACAATAAGTCCAACAAGCAGATCAGCCACAGACAGAGAGAGAATAATCATGTTGGTTGGAGTGTGAAGCTTCTTGAAGTGAGAGATGGAGATGATCACCAGCAGGTTCAGAAACACAGTCCATGCTGACAGCAATGAAAAAAACACATACAAGATATTGGATTCATAATTGGAGCGTTTCCCTTTGACACATGATGAGTTGAAGGCAGGATAGCAGTATTGAGTCTCCTCTGTCTCGTAGGCCATGAGTGAGTCTCCTCCTGTTAGGAGTTTGTTCTGCTCTCCTTTCTGTCTTTTTATTTATACAGTTGTAAGATCAGATTGACCAACCCACCTACCACCCACTGAGACTGCAACTTTTTTTAATCTTTATGTTAATTAACATCAATTACATAATTAAAACCTAAATGTGAGCTGTAGTAACTGAGCACTAGACAATGACAAATTACATGTTCGCTGCACATTTTCTTGCCTACTACTAATGTAGTGCATCAATTCTACTTTGTAAGACTTTGTAAGAGTTTTGTAGAGTCCTAAAATACATTACTCAATATGCATTCAATCATATTTTAAAACAAAAAACCCAATTCAAGAAGTACCTGATGAAATTCAGCATTTAATGCGCAACAGCATGTATTTTCTAATCCGACTGGACCTGAAAATCAAGGGTGCTTACATCTTCACATCCTGCAGTCATGCAATCAGTCACCAAACAATCTGCTGTCCTGGTGATTGATGTCTTTTCATTCCTCTTATCTATTTAACATTTTTAAAATGTTATTACTTTGTATTAATGTCTGCCTGATGCATACAAGTTATTCCTGAGTTCGGCTTTCAGTTATGATCTATTTTGTTTACCTCATTTACAGTAATACGATCAAGCACAGTAAAAAGAAAAGGCCTTTGCTGCACGAGTGGATTTCCTCACACCTAGCTATCAGATGGATTTCTGCGTGAGATTTATAAACACATGTTAATTTTCTACATGCATTTCTCAGAATGCTTTTATGTCCAACTTGCTAGTATACACTTTATTCCTTCTCAATCACTCATCACCATCATCATCATCACTAGACACTCTGTTAAAGGTGATGGGTTTTATCAAGGCCATTTCAGAAAAAAAAGCACATTTGTTTTAAATTTGGAGGCACAGGTCAAGGTTTTGGACCTGAACCCAGTTGGGTCTTGGATTGGACCTTGGGTTTTCGGATCCAAGTGAGCCCATGAAGATCTCTAGTGAAGAGGCCAGTTTATACTGGACTGACTGATGGCAACAAACACTCTATCTGGTTTTGTCAGGTCATTGTGTTACTGTGCTGGTGCCTGTTAAAGTGCAATTTCACAGATTTAAGATGCTGAGTTCGCACTTATCTTTTCATTTAATCTGATGATTATTCCCATTTGTTGACATCTATCAGTGCAATGTGAATTGGGCTCATATGTTAAATGAATTCTCTCTTCAAATTTTTTAATTCTGTACCTCTTTAAATACAATATTGTGCTTCATCCAAGATAATTTCTTTAAAATCAAAGTGTTTCACTCTTAAATGGCATAAATTAATTCACAAATATCAAAACTTAGCAGGAAAGTTGTAAATGACAGTTTAGGCATTTATTTTTAAGTAAGCTTCATTGGTCAGTCAATCAGTAAAGTGTTGTATGTCGTGAGAGATGAGATTTAAGCCAGTCAGTGTGAGTGTGGTGCCCTCATGTTGAAGTTGGCATTGATTGATGCCATCACTATACACAAAGGGCCAGAGATGCCATTGAGCAGGGTTGTGATTCCAGTAATTCATTCCGGGACTAATTATTGAGCATTTGTAAAATCAGTTAATGTACCCTCTAAAGATCAATTAGAGTTATTATGGTTTGTTATTTAGGAAATGTACACACAGAGGTGCCTGTTAACACCTTTGCCATATACCTAGATAATACTCCACTGAGCCATTCATTAAAGGTGTCAAACACACAGACAAACACACACAACAGACTGATGCAATAATTTTGCTTTTGTTGATAAGTCAAAGCTCAGTGACCTATAATTGACCTTGATCAATGGATTTTAATAACATAAAGATTTAAATGTATGTAAAATGTTAAATTAAGAAGTAAAATATTAAAATATTATGATTTCAGAGTAATGGAAAGTTAAAATTTAAACGTTTTTATGTTAATAATATTCAAATAGGTTATACATTTAAAAACACATTGATGTGCTGCTGAGTTATGGCTGCACAGTAATGGAGGAAATGGAGTAGATTGCAATATAAATGCAATTTAATATTTACACAATAACAGGCCTTACAAGTGCACATTTTGTGATGTAACAATTTTGGATGCACACACTGTAGTGTTGATGCTGAACTATTGTGCATCACTATTGAATGACCTACTCATATATCGGACATTCTCATTGATAAAACCAATCTGCTCCAGTCCTATTCCAACATGAATTTCGCTTTGCTATTTCTGTCTCAGTTGAATAGATGTATATGTAAAAGATGTGATATGTCTCTGTTCGAAGCAATATGGCTAATTGTAAAGTGCAGCCAATAAATAAATGTCTTTTCTGGAGTGCCACGTTGCAGAACTCATGCAAACATATTCATATAATTGTGGTCAGTGTTTTTTTTTTTTTTTTTTTTACTGCTAAACTGTAAACACTGTTTTATTGTTTATTTTGTTTTTGAGTGTAGAGATGTCATGGTGGGAAAATTTACACCCAATGACTTATTTTGCTAGAGGTAAAACTGTTTGGAAATAAAGTGGTATTGAGTGCACATAAAAAAAAGAAAAGAAAAAGATATTAATGCCTAGGTAGTTGCAAACCAAATCATCTGCCTTGGTCTTGTTATAAGAGAAATCTAACTCCTGTTGCTAACTATTATATTTCCATATAGTGTACATTTTTGACAATATCAAATACATTACTGCGGCCATTTCTTGTAAATCCACCAGAGGCTGTGGTGTACATTTCTCTCAATCTCAACATCCTTCTTGCATGTCCATGAGAGAAGCCGGTCGACTTGTTGTCATCCATATTATATCAGCTTGGTATCAACTGACCCACACACCTCTTTCCCTAAACCCAACCAATAATGTTTTCAAAAGCAAATAGAAAAGCCTTTGCAGCAGAAACAAACGGCTGCAATGTCTTTTCTATTTGCTTTGACATTACAGATGTCACAGTGCTTTTTTAGGGTTTTATTTTTCCTGGTGTCTGATACCATCCTTCGCTAGACTTGAACCCTGGTCCGCTCTCCTTCGTGTTGAAAGTATGATGCTGTGTTTACACCTGATGCGGCTTGTGCAAATAAATCAAGCTAATCACGCTTAAATAGATGCGTGAACATTCTGAGTTTGCTTGCTTCATTCGTGCATCAAATACGATTAATTCGCGCATTAAATTCGATTCATTTGCGCATCAAATTCGATTCATTTGCGTGTCAAATTTGATTCATTCGCGCATAAAATTCACTTGACAATAGACATGGATTTGCGTTATGAGCAGGGCTTTTGTCTGCCCGGTTACTCTAGCTTAGTGGCTAAATGGCTAACATGGACTTTATTGAGATAGTAGCTGTGCTTTTCGTGCTTTAGGAAGGCTAAAAAACTGCGTTGATTCGTTCGGCGCTGTGTCTGAGTCCACTAGATTTTTTCAGAGGTGCACCCAGCTCTGTGAGTTCATCAACTCCTCCAGAAACTGTACCTGGATGATGGAGGCTTTCAGTGGTGCTTCAGACTGACCCGAGCCCAGTTTGATGAAATTGTCCAGTGTAGGCAAGAGGATTTCCCCTTGAACCACCAACAACAGGCTCAATGTCATAGTCACTCCTACAAGTGCAAGCTCATGATTGGTTAACGTGCCACGAATGAAGTTCAGATTTTTCAACTCAAACAATTTGCTCAAAAAGCTCAACACGCACGAATCACGTCATTCATGCGAAACGGACCGCAGGATGTCTATTTGCATTTTTGCATTGAATAAACATGTAAATCACTCTTGCGTGACGCTTCATTCACGTCTAGTGTGAACTCAGCATGACACCAGTGGTGAGCTTCCAAGCTAACCAGTCACGCCAGAATAGCCTTTCATATGGATTTAAGCAGTCAGTGGTACCGCCCTGTTTCATTAGTTTTACAGACAAAATGCAGCCATAAGTACTTGCAAGCACACATTTCTTAGTTCTCAATAATATTTCCCTGGTCACATTTTCTAAAGACCGTTGTTGCATTAATCTAAACTGTACTCCGCAGCATTGAATGTTCACATATAACAATATGCACAGCAAAGTTATTTCAAACTTATTTTTACCTTTAAAAAGTAACAAACTAGAACTTTCCTTTTGAGTATATCATAAAACATTCTTATCACAGTTTCTCTTTATTTCAGTTGGTACACAACTTCTTTAAAGCAGTATTTTAATTTAAACTTAAGACCTATTGCTTACTATACATATTGTTGAATCAGCATTTCAAGGGGGAATTTTGGTTTAAATGAGTGGAATATAATCTTTAGAAAAGCAAATAAAACTTTGCTCTATGCTCTGTTAAGTAAAAACTCTTTTTATTATTCTTTCCGGAATGTGCTGTTATATTCCAGGGTTTGTTTTGCGTGATAGATTATAAAACCTGTTAAAATACATGTCAAGGAATTAATTTGAATATTTAACAGTGGGTGGGATTAGAGTATAATCAGACCTAACAATTAATGGGATGTTCCAGTTTTCAGCACATATAAATTAGAGTTAAATCAGTGAAAGAAGCTTGGAAGTTGGACTTGGACTATGCGCTACAGCTTCACAAATGAGAGTGTAATCAACTGTGAAAAATGTTTGACAAGAGGATCATAAAGGACAAGAATCTAGAAATACAATTTTGCTTTCCAAACAATAATTTGTCATGCTTCAAAGAAATCAAACCTCAAACTGACTATGTTGTGTTGTATATTTTCATTTTTTTAGCATCTGTTTTTACTGTGTTTTTGAACCTGCTGGTGATCATCTCCATCTCTCACTTCAGGCAGCTTCACACTCCAACCAACATGATTGTTCTCTCTCTGGCTGTGGCTGATCTGATTGTGGGACTGATTGTTATACCATTTATGGGTATTAGATTCATAGACTCATGCTGGTACTATGGAGAGACATTTTGTTCTGTATTTTTATTTATTACTTTTGCTGTTGTTTCTGGATCTCTTGGTAATTTAGTCCTTATATCTTTAGATCGTTACATTGCTGTGAGTGATCCTCTGAGATACACAGTAAAGGTCACAACTGATAGAATTGTTATTTGTATTGTTATAAACTGGCTCTGTTCTTGCACATATTCTTTCATTATCTTATACAATTCTGTTTTCTACCCAGATACACAAAATGGGTGTTATGGAGACTGCCGAGTTTCTTTTAAGTTTGAACATTTTGTTTCAGACCTCCTTGTCACTTTTGTTGCCCCTTCTTGTGTAATTATGTCTATATATGTGAAGATTTTTTGTGTTGCGAAACATCAGGCCAAGGTTGTAAATTCTGTGACAGGGGTCAGCAAGTCACAAAGAAAGGCAGGAAAAACTCTGGGTATTGTTGTAATGGTTTTCTTTATGTGTTGGATACCATATTATATTGTAATTCTTATAGAAGGAAATGAACGAACAGAATCGGTTGAGTTTAATGTAACATGCTGGATAGTGTACATGAATTCCTGTATGAATCCACTTATCTATTCCCTGTTTTATAAATGGTTTAGAATATCAGCTAAACACATTCTGACTCTAAAAATTTTAAAAACATCATCAGAATACTTCAATCTTTTCCCTTATGATAATTGATCGATAAGTGGTTTAAAAAGGAAGTAAAGTCATTGCTTTTATCTATGTGTTTTAAAAATGTTTTTTTATTGCACAGTATTGATTATTTTTTCAGAAGATTCTCTTGTGCATCAGCATGTGTAGGTTAAAAGCTCCTCAATTAAAGGTGGTTCATTTGTAACATTCATAGTCAACTGCTGCAAATATAAGATGTTTTGTTTAAATAATATGATAATGTATATAATGTGTTATAAATATATGGTAAATGTGTATGATTTATCACAATATTCTTTGTCTACATGAGTCTAACGCCTGTTTCACATCGCAAGCGAAAGCAGTGCGTGCGCATATCCGCTTGTTAAGTGGTGACGTTTTTGTGACGTATGTAATACTGTTTCCGGGTCCAAGCCGCCACTCATTTGAATTGACAAAATATTCGTTTATGATCACTTTTTATTCATATCACACATTAAAGTCAATTTTATATAAGGTCATAGTGTACACAACAATCTCTGGGCTTGTTGCATCACAAATATCAAAATATTAACAATTTATAAAAAATGTATCACTTTCTGGCCATCAGATATTAGCCATGGACGTATATATTGCGATCGTAATTTTCGAAAGTATTACAGCTCTTTATAAACGTTTATTATTAGCATTTGATGAGTCTCCTCATTCAGTTTCATAGAGCGCTTGGACCCGGAAGCCCCTTCGCGTGACTTCACACTTAACAAGCAGATGGAGAGCAGAAGCAGCACGCAGGCGTTTTCCTTTCACACCAGCTGCGTTTGCAGCGCGCAGTTCTTCGGCAGCTGCTGCACAGATCAATCTATTTCTGTCTATTCTATCTAGTTACCTATTTCTCTCTCTCTCTCTCTCTCTCTCTCTCTCTCTCTCTCTCTCTCTCTCTCTATATATATATATATATATATATATATACAATTTCTTTACATTTCATCTGCACCAAGGCCCGCGGCAACTTCCTCCTATGTTGTTTCCTTAAGCTACAGCTCTTTATTTTACCAATTATAAAGATCCTACAGCACTGTATGCTTCTCGCGCTATATGAGGAGTGTCATTCATGTCTGGTGCACTCAGAAGACAATCGCCTGTGACATCATGTCATTTTGATTTGGATTTTCAGGATGTTGTAAGCCTAGTTATGATAATATTTATAGAATATAGTTATAATGATATTTATACATGATCAAACTAGTGCTACTTTCTCTGCTTCAGCGATGTCCAGCGGCAGAGTAAAGGCTCGTTAATTCATGCTCGTGCAAAGGATGAGACAGATAGAAGTAATCAATGCATGCCCTTCTTTTATTAATTTTCGTGTTGTCAGGTTCACAGTGCAAACAGCTCCCGGGTGGATTAACTTGAGTGAACATAAAACAAAGCCGAATAAAACTTTCTTCCTGTGCTTCAACTGCACAGCACACAGCGAGCTCACATCATCCAGCATGCATGTCGAACTGCACTACCCACAATACACTTCGCTATGGACTACAACTGTCATAAATAGTCTTAAAGCGGCCACTTCTATTTCCCCTCTCCTGCAACACTAGTGTGCAACTTAAGCAGAACTGATACTAAAATAGTTTTACATTTGGTTTGTTAAATAAATATTTGTTGCAGTTTTTAATCGTCTAAGTTCATTTGATTGACTATGTATAAATCAGTTGATATTATTGACTCCATTTATTGCGTCAAATTGCTACTTTATACTGTCATTCAATGTGTTTTGGTCATTGTCAATGCACTGTCACTTTAATTGAGCATGAGCAGCGCAGCAAAAATAGACCCATCGCCGAAACTAGCGTGGCACTGCTGCTTCAGCGACGCTCACGCCTCGCGCTGACACGCTGCTTCTGCTTGTGGTATGAAAGCTCTAATCTGTTAACATGGACGCAGAAAAAACACGCGCTGCTTACACTTGCGGTGTGAAACAGGCTTAATACTCTTACATACTATTCTAACATACTTCCATACTGTTTCTGTCATGAAAAAAGCCTTTGACCATTGAACAGAATGAAAAACTTAAATTGACAAGTGATCTTCGTTTATGATTTGATTTTTGCTAATTTTCCGGTTCATTTTGTTTTTTTTTTGTTGAAATATTTTTACTTTAGAGAGCCATAAACAAGTAACATTTTAAGCAGTGGCAAACCTCTTTTTTTGTATTAGTTCTTATTAGGGATGTTCATCTCCATAGCAATACATTAAAGTCGCCATGAAATCTAAATTTATCCTTATTTTTTCTTATATATATGTTATGAAATCTAACCTTGCTTGGCTCCACAGCAAGCCAGACCCGTAACAATAAATAATAGTAAGATGAAAATAATTAGAACTCCTCTAAATTAATGAGGAGCCCGGAGTCTCATCTCCCGTTCAGAAAGGAAAAACAATAACAAAGACGACTGACCAAGGAAAATACGTAAAGTCAAATTTATTGACGTTCCAAACTTCAAAAAGAGACAATAAAAAGCTTGCGGAGGTAAATGCCAAAATAACAAACAAAACTCAACAACTAACTAAGTTTAACCCTCTTACCTGCACATGAAATGAAACAAATAAAACAACATTCACTTACCTCCCTACTAACCACAAAACATGAGAAAATGTAATGGAACAAAAAGGCACCCTCCTCAGCACACGTGTCTCCGCAAAGATCTCTAAGTCAACACTCAGCGTTCACTTTCAACAATTTCGCCGAGTAAAATACAACATAGTTTTTGCTTCACAAAACAAACAACAAGCCGGGAGAGGGGAGACTCTCCGAACGACGTTCCAGTCCGGTTTAAATTGTCTTCACTAACAAGCTAGCCGGCCTCCACGTGTTGGCACCTGATGCACCGCACCTGTGCGGTAATGAAGAAACCTGCCGGAGACAGAGGCGGAGAAAAGAGAACCACAAACACATGCAACACAAACACACAAAAAAAACCTCACTACTTTATTATGTAAAGGTATACATTTTATTAATTATTTATTTATTATTTAATTAAAGAAAATACGTAACAATATAGAAAACAATGTATATTTGCACATTATTTTATAAAAATGTATTTACCCTTATAAAATTTAATCAAGCACCCTCCCTCTCAAAAGACTTTATTACACTTCCTGGTCACATGGAACTAATTTAGGACAGCCATATCAGTGTGTCTCGTTTCTGCTCTGAATTTGTCTATTTGTCAATCTTCCTTCATTTTGTTAGCAACACCCATCTTTCAATAATCAAATTGGTTCCTAAAGAACAAAATCATGCACCAGTCTACTTTTTGTTTCTGATTCAACGTTTCAAGTGGATGTGCATGTCATGATATCGGAAAAAAGTTCAATCTTATCACCCATTTCTTGGCCAGTTTTAAGATATTCATGACACAGTTTCCAATGTAATTTGATATGATACACCCTATTATGATGCATTGTGATCCAAATATGATTGCATACAAGAGTATTTAATGCTGCTCCCCAAAATACTCTCAAATGACAAAAGGATCTGTGTTCCATCTAGTCCAAACATGGATTAGCTTGTGGTTTTGTAGGTGTAACTACACCTTCCTTCGCATTTGGGCCCCTGATAAAATGTACAATTGTCACAAATACATGATTCTGATTAGTCAGTCACAACATTCCAATGTATGTTATTTTGAGATAACAAGAATATAATACTGAATAATCGAGTAACACAGGCTCATCCAGGGCATTTGAATCATTTTGACCATCATAAATCCGTATACTTCCACATTCATATGTATCTGCTTTTCTGTCATGCCACTGTTTTCTACAGTTTGGCATCATCGTGTGAATGAATAATACATGGGTTAGTATATGCTCCATTCATCTGGTTTTGTTTCTGCAAGCTTTGCGTTTAGATTAGTGTCATCTTGTGACTGAATAATACGCAGGTTAGTAATTGTTTTTTTTTTTTTTTTCACAGATACTGTTTGTTACAAAAAGTAATTATTTTATAAGTATTTCTTAAAATGATGTATTATTTTATAAATTAACATGGTCAATATGTGCCACATAATTATTTTGAAACCCTCATTTAAATTTCAATATCTAAATAAATATTTGTGCATTCACTTAATGTAAATTACACTTCGTAGCTCATCACTGAATTGTTTAAATATTTAAACAGTAGGCAGGATTTATGCAGAACCTCACAGTTAGTGGGCTGTCCCTGTATATATTTTTATATATAAATTGCAGTCTAATCAGTGAGAGATGACAGTCAAAGTAACTCAATTATTAAACCACAGGTAGAGTGGGCTATAGAAAAAAAAAAGCAAGCTTCGTGAAGATATATTCAGTCAATTGTGGAAATGTTTGGGATGAGCATCAAGGAGGACAATACTCAAGAAATCCAGTATTGCTTTCCAAACAACAATTCGTCATGTGTCAAAGATATCAAGCCTAAAGTGGAATATACAATTTTGTACATTTTTGTTTCTTTATTATCAGTGTTTGCTGTGTTTCTGAACCTGCTGGTGATCATCTCCATCTCTCACTTCAGGCAGCTTCACACTCCAACCAACCTACTTATTCTCTCTCTGGCTGTGGCTGATCTTATTGTGGGACTGATTGTTATACCATTAATGGGTATTAGATTCATTGAATCTTGCTGGTACTTTGGAGAGACCTTTTGTTCTGTATTTTCATTTATTGCTTATACGGTTGTTTCTGGATCTCTTGGTAATTTAGTTTTTGTATCTGTCGATCGTTACATTGCTGTGAGTGATCCTCTGAGATACACTGTAAAGGTCACGACTGATAGAATTGTTATTTGTATTGTTATAAACTGGCTTTGCTGTTTTGTATATTCTGTCATTATGTTATACAATACTATGTTCTACTCAGAGACACTAGACGGGTGTTATGGACACTGTACAATTTTTTTTAAGTTTGAACATTTTGTCACAGACCTCCTTGTCACCTTTGTTGCCCCTTCTTGTGTAATTTTGTCTTTATATGTGAAGATTTTTTGTGTTGCGAAACATCAGGCCAAGGTTGCAAATTCTGTGACAGGGGTCAGCAAGTCACAACGAAAGGCAGGAAAAACTCTGGGTATTGTTGTAATGGTTTATTTTATGTGTTGGATACCATTCTATATAGTCACTCTTATTGAAGGAAATGAGTCAACAGAATCTATGGGATATAATATAACATTATGGATTTTGTATTTGAATTCCTGTATGAATCCGCTCATCTATTCTCTGTTTTATAAATGGTTTAGAATATCTGCTAAACACATTCTGACTCTAAGAATTTTTAAACCATCATCAGAATTCTTCAATCTTTTCCCTGAAGATAAATGATACATTCTTCAGTCACTGAAAAAAGACCTTCTTTTACAGTGTTCATTATTTTCGGTTTGATTGTATTTTATGTATATCATAAAGTTAAAATTATAAACTGTTTGATAAATGGTGGTAAATGCATAACAGAACCACTGCAACCAATGATTATATAAAGGAAAATGAGTTTATTTACTTATAAAATGCTTGAAAGTGCTTCACATAAAAAGAATGAAAGAAAACTCTTAAAAATGTGTGTGCTTTCTTTTCACTAAATAGTGCCATAATTAAAATTTTACTAATTTTCCACATAATTGTGTACACATCAGTGCTTGGCTTCTGGTTTAACCCTTGTTCAAGAATATGCTAAAAAACACATTTAAGAACATAATTTCAAGTTGGAAAAATCAATATTCAGAGTTTTTAGCATGACAGAGTCAGTGCCTGTAATGGTAAACTTGTTTTTTTTAGAGAAAATAATTCAAACATCAGAGACTGTGACAATGTGGAGACAAAGACTGTGCTGTTCAACATGAACATAGTTTTTTCAAAACCATATTTTTTTTTTTTACCCGATTTTGCTGTTTGTCTAAACGCAAACCGTATCAGGTGACTGAAATTTAAAACTTTCTGAAAACTCTGGCCAGGTTAAAGATTTTCCAAAACTCTGGGTACAGTGTGGTCATGTGGACACTACAATAAGAATTTTAGCCTCATGTCCTCAATGTTCATGTTGTTCTCCTTTCTGATTGACCAACATGGTCTATCGTCTTGCAGTGTAGGAATCCCTATCACCTGGTCCAAAGCTGTTGTCTTGTTAGAAATAACATAGTGGAACAGATTTTTTTTTTTCAGTTCAATTCATCTTTATGTCTATAGCACTTTTACAATGTAGATTGTGTCAAAGCAGCTTAACATAGACGTTGTAGTAAACCGAAAGCATGTTAGTCCAGTTTTCAGAAGAGAAAGAGGGAATATCAATTGTGTTATAAAGTTATATCAATCAATCCTATTCAAAAAGAAAACAAAAACATAAAATATACATATGGGCAAAGACATACAATACTACTACTACTACTATTTTCTACTAGAAAATATTTACTACTATTATCTTCAGTCAGGAGTGACATCAATTACAGAGCGAACATCAATTTTGTGACCTCTTGGATTATTATGTTTTTTTTTTTTTGTCAGGTTGCCCATGCCTTCTCTTCTCTTTAACTCCCTTATAAGCAGTGTGTTCAATGTGGCAGGCTGCTGTTTCCAAAAAATTATCTATGTTCCATCTAGTGTAAACATGTATTAGTGTGGAGCTATGGTGTTCCTGGTGGTTCTGGTTCTGCAGGTACTGATGACTAGGCCCACACGGAATCTGCGCGCGCAGAATTCCGCAGATTTTCCGCAGATTTTTAGCCCATCATTAATTCTGTTTATTTACTTACAGTTAACTATTTACTGTTAATCTAATTAGATTTGCATTTTAAACATTAAGTAAAAGTTAAAAAAAATATTATTTTTTATTTCACATTTTAAGGTTTTAGTTGTGATACTCCTAAAATAATTCCGCAGAAATCTGCAGATTTTTACCAAAATTCTCTGCAGAAATTGCAAAAAACGTCCGCAGATTCCGTCTGGTCCGCCATTCGAGGAATTCCGGAAGATCTGGTGGCTCTGGCAGTGACGGAGGATCTGGCAGTGATGGAGGATATTGCAGCTCCGGCAATGATGGACTGGTTCAGACTCATAAACAGGACACAGGAGTCGTGGTGACGCCAGCAGAATATTGTTAATGTATTGGGCAGCAAGCCCCATCGCCTGCCGTGAAATAATATCACAAGGCATACCTCATCTAAAGATGTAAAATGAACCAGATTAATGACGTCCTCCACATACTCCTCGAAAGTGCGTTCCCCTTGACAGAGACGCATAATCTCAGTTCCTGCTGAATCCATTTATGGCTGAGTCGTCTGTAAAAATAGGACGCAAGACAATAGACATGAGGATTCACACGCAGTTTATTTAAAGAGAAGTCGTGCAGGGAATGGTCAAAAATGGGCAAACAGAAGCATACAGGTAATCCACAATATGAAGTCAAAACAGGTGAGTGGTCAAGACAGGTGACGAAAGCAAAGGAAACGATAAAACAAGGGTCAAAAACATGACTAGACACGCCAAGACAAGAAAACACTTTGTGGTGTTACAATAGCAAGACTCAGCAATGTGTTTGTGTGTGAGAGGTGAATATAAAGTCCAGGTAATCAGTCCATGATGAGTTACCAGCTGTGTGAGTTAGCAGCTGTGTGTTTAATCAGTGGGAATCAGGAACTGGTGTGTGCGAGGTGCATGCTGGTAGTTGTAGTTCGTTAACGTGGCACGCGTGTATTTCTCCAGCGATCTGCAGCCACTAGATCACTGGTGATTGTACCACTGTTAATCTGAGATAACAATCGCTGAATAAATAGGAAAATTTGATTCTCTTTGACCATCAGTGAATACATTCACATTCATTTTCTTATATCCACATTCATTTGTATCTGCTTTTCTGTGAGGCCGCTGTTTTCCAATGTTTTGTCAATTTTTTTTCGTTTTGTAGCTGTGTAATAAGCAGGATAATGTACATCCAGGATGGTTGTTTTCGCAGGAGTAAAGCTCTTCAGTCTTTGCTTCAGGTTGGGTTGGTGATTTGCTTGTTAGGCAATAACTTTATGGATGTACTTTATACCTAGCTTATCAATATCCTTCTTTTGCAAGACGATCTGACACCCTGACCACCTTGAGAGGATTTTGCAAGGCTAGATTATTTTATGTGATGTCATAAAAATTAAAAAATCTTGTAATAACCACCAGTAACACTGGTAACACCAGGTGTTTTCCAAGGTTTTTTCCAACGAGTGCCGTATAAAGGGTTAAATCGAACCTTCTGTACAGTCGATACATTGGTAAATCTAGTTCTGTCATTCCCTTGTGACTAAAGCACAAGTGCTTCTTAGTGACCTCACATTTAATGGGATGTCTCTCTTTTCTGTAGTTGTATATTAGAAGTGAATCAGAGAAAGAAAACAGAAAGTCAAAGGAACTACATCATTGTACTACATGTTCAGTGGTCTATTGATGAAGGATTAACAGGGGCAAGCTACATTTATAAATATAGTTAATTGAGAAAATGTCTGGTAAAAGCATTATGGAGGACAATACTCAAGGAATGCAGTATTGCTTTCCAGACAACAATTTGTCATGTGTCAAAGAGATCATGCCTAAAGTGGAATATGTAATTTTGTACATTTTCATTTCTTTATTATCAGTGTTTGCTGTGTTTCTGAACCTGCTGGTGATCATCTCCATCTCTCACTTCAGGCAGCTTCACACTCCAACCAACATGATTGTTCTCTCTCTGGCTGTGGCTGATCTGATTGTGGGACTGATTGTTATACCTTTAATGGGCATTAGGTACATTGAATCATGCTGGTACTTTGGAGAGACAATTTGTTTTCTATTTTTATTTATTATTTTTATGGTCGTTACAGCATCTCTTGGTAATTTAGTTTTTGTATCTGTCGATCGTTACATTGCTGTGAGTGATCCTCTGAGATATACAGTAAGGGTCACGACTGATAGAATTGTTATTTGTATTGTTATAAACTGGCTTTGCTGTGGTGTTTATTCTTTTATTATATTGTACAATACTATGTTCTACTCAAAGACACTAGACGGGTGTTATGGACACTGTACAATTTTTTTTAAGTTTGAACATTTTGTTTCAGACCTCCTTGTCACCTTTGTTGCCCCTTCTTGTGTAATTATGTCTATATATGTGAAGATTTTTTGTGTTGCGAAACATCAGGCAAAGGTTGTAAATTCTGTGACAGGGGTCAGCAAGTCACAAACAAAGGCAGGAAAAACTTTGGGGATTGTTGTAATGGTTTTCTTTATGTGTTGGATACCATACTATATAGTCACGCTTATTGAAGGAAATGAACTAACAGAATCTGTTGAACTTAATGTAACCTGCTGGATTTTGTACATGAATTCCTGTATGAATCCGCTTATCTATTCTCTGTTTTATAAATGGTTTAGAATATCAGCCAAACGCATTCTGACTCTAAAAATTTTTAAACCATCATCAGAATACTTCAATCTTTTCCCTGAGAATAAATGATAAATTCTTTCGGATCACTGGAAAAAAGTTATCTTGTTTCTTTGTGCAGTGTTCATTTTTTTAGGTTGAATGTATTTTGTGTACATTACCAAGTGAAAGTTATACCTGATGAATGGTGGTAAAGGCATAACATTCATAGAACCACTGCAAACATGAGTTTAATTTAAA
>LR812528.1:47398471-47455971 GCA_903798195.1 Danio kyathit | reverse complement strand
AGATGGCCAACGTTGGCTTGGTGTGTCCTAAGCTTTAGGCAGGAACATGTGCATACATTTTAAGAAGAGGCAGTCCCAGTAGGCATTACAGCCAATACATTTTGTTTTGTGGAAAAATAAAATATTGATCATAAATAAACATTTTATGCAGCACTGAAAAGTCTCAAAACTCTGTGTGTATTAAAGATTTTATTTTTATTAAATTTTGTTGTGATGTATAATTTTATCCTTATTAGAATATCACTTGCAGCTAAGCAACATGTTGTCATCATACTCTTGAAATCAATTTTGTGTGGTGTTTATTGGCTTCCATTTTGGTTAGAATGCAGCTGCCTGTCCAGGTTATACACAAGGTGTATTTGCACTGTACATTTATCAAAAACCTTTGATATTTCAAGATTTGCATTCATATTTCTATGACCAGGTGACAGAAGAACCTGCAGTATTGTGTAGTAAGCAACACAGGCTACAATTTTGTGAAACTGCGAAAACGTGCTTCAACATATGTTTGATTGCAGTTTCTAGGTAAAATGAACACTATGGAGCAGTATGATGTCAACAACTTTTGTTCCTTTTAACACTAATAATATTTACTTGGACATGTTATTGACGAATAAAGGATAGTTTTCATGCAGTTCTTTGCACAACACCAAATAAATACCACAAAACACTTTAGCAAAGCAGTGCACCAGTGTGCAGCATCTCCTTGAAACGCCTGTGCGCTCACCACACACCAGCTATTGGATGGGGGGGGATTGGGAGGCCATGACGAGTAAGGGTCGATGGAGGGAATTTGGCCAGGACACCGGGGTTACACCTATACTTTTTACCAGAAGTGCAAGGGATTTTTAATGACCAAAAAGAGTCAGGACCTTGGTTTAATGTCTCATCCGAAAGATTGCGGATTCTAAAGTGAGAGGGGGGTGGAGTGAACGTTTTAGGGGGGCTGTAGCCTAGCAACACTCATGGTCTCAGCCTCAGACACCATGCCAAGCACCACCCACTGACCTTGGGCATAACATCTGATGCATATGGCACACTTTTCTGGAAACCGTTTGGCAGATTCTCAGTCTGATTGGTTTAAATATACAGGATTTCCAAAAGTTGAGTGTGCAGCAAACTTTATCGGCTTGTATGGAAACAAGTCTGAGTGGATAAAAAAAAAAAACTGGGATGTTTATATTGATGACAGTCATCATCATTAACCATATACACTCACCGGCCACTTTATTAGGTACACCTTACTGCTGCTGGGTTGGACCCACTTTGTCTTCAGAACTGCCTTAATCCTTGCATAGATTCAACAAGGTACTGAAAATATACCTCAGATTTTGGTCCATATTGACATAATAACATCACGCAGTTGCTGCAGATTTGTCGGCTGCACATCCATGATGTGAATCCCCCGTTCCACCATGTCCCAAAGATGCTCTATTGGATTGAGATCTGGTGACTGTGGAGGTTATTTGAGTACAGGGGACTCATTGTCATGTTCAAGTAACCAGTCTGAGATGATTCGCGCTTTGACATGGCGCGTTATCCTGCTGGAAGTAGCCATCAGAAGATGGGTACACTGTGGTCATAAAAGGATGGACATGGTCAGCAACAATACTCGGGTAGGCTGTGGCGTTGACACGATGCTCAATTGGTACTAATGGGCCCAAAGTGTGTCAAGAAAATAACCCCCACACCGTTACACCACTACCACCAGTCTGAACCGTTGATACATAGCAGGATGGATCCATACTTTTATGTTGTTGATGGGAAATTCTGACCCTACCATCTGAATGTCAAAGCAGAAATCAAGACTCATCAGGCCAGGCAACATTTCTTTCCAATCTTCTATTGTCCAATTTTGGTGAGTCTTTGTCAATTGTAGCCTCGTGGTCTTCTGCTGCTTTAGTCCATCCACTTCAAGGTTGGACGTGTTGTGTGTTCACAGATGCTCTTCATACCTCAGTTGTAACGAGTGTTTATTTGAGTTACTGTTGCCTTTCTATCAGCTGGAACCAGTCTGGCCATTCTCCTCTGACCTCTGGCATCAACAAGGCATTTGGGCCTACAGAACTGCTGCTCAATGGATATTTTTTCTTTTTTGGACCATTCTCTGTAAACCCTAGAGATGGTTGTCCACGAAAATCCCAGTAGATCAGCAGTTTCTGCCAACAATCATGCCACATTCAAAGTCACTTAAATCTAGAGGTGTGAACCTACACTTGTCTCACTGTTCGGTTCAGTTACGATTATCATGCCATCGATTCAGTTCAATTCGATATCTCGGTGCATTGACGATGCTTTTCATACACAGTTTTTTATTTTCTTCACAGCACATCAATTCTTGTATTAAAATGTATAAATATATTGATATACTATTTGTAAAACAACTTTGTCCCTTAATACAAACAGTCAGATATATAAACTGTACCTTTAAACAACACAAGCATTTACTGTATAGCGAATAAACAAATATAAATAGCCCGCTCGCTTTCTGAACCTTGTCTACCAAGTTTTTTCTTAAACCTCTTTGATTCATCATGCGCTCAACAGAAAGGGCTGCGATTGGCTCTTAGGGCGTACTCACACTATGTACAGTTGCGTTGAACTGGGCCAAAGCACGCTTGTCCCCCCTCCTGTCTCCCCCGACGGCCCGCACTCACATTACATTCGGGCCTGGGCCCGGTTACGTCATCGATGACGCGCTGTTCAGTTTAGGAAGAGAAGCGCTCTCGCTCAGCACAGTGGAGATTTCTTTAGTTATATTGTTTAAGTCGTTTGATATGCGGCGACACGCAGTCAAATATTTCGCTGAACAGATCAGCCACTTTTGACGCTCATAAACAATCATAAAGTCCTCGTGCTGCAGGAATTAGGAGGTTTGCTGAAGGCGCAGCTGTCGTGCAGTGAGGGATTTGCGTCTTTAATAATCTACGACAGTTTGCGTTCATTGAACAGCACGAATGATTAATTAATCCATATGAAACAGTCCCTTAAAAGTCACATCTCGCTTTCAGTTTCGAGCTCGGACGCGTTTTGCACTCACACTGTAAGCGTACCGCGCCTGAGCCCAAGTGAACCGCGCTCTGGCACACCTCTTCCAACTGGGCCAGGGCCGGCCAAGTGTACCGTGCCTGAGCCCGATTCAGAGCACTCACACTTCTCAAACGATCCGGGAAACGGGCCTGGGCACGGTACGGATAGCATAGTGTGAGTACGTCCTTACACGCTGGCGCTCTTCACAGATGCACTCATGGGCCACAGTGAGAGAGAGAGAGAGAGAGAGAGAGAGAGAGAGAGAGAGAGAGAGAGAGAGAGAGAGAAAGAAATGGAGATTACTTTCATTCTCTTAATCGCTGTGAAATAGGGGCTTGTGCTGTAAGTGTCAGTGAAACACAGTCCAGCAAACACACACGCAGTGAAATTGTGCACAGTTTTTGAGTTTTTAAGTAGTTGGAGCGTTGTAAATACTCACGCTCGCCTCCCTCTCTATAGTATGCTACGGCGACATAGTGCATATGAGATAAATGACGTCAGTACATAATAACCGGTTATGATTATTACTGAACCGATACCGAATTGTCCGCGTCTGCATCGCAGTGCACCGAAGAAACAATAAATTTTGACACCCCTACTTAAATCCCCTTTCTTCCCCATTCTGATGCTCGGTTTGAACTGCAGCAAATAGTCTTGAACATGTCTACATGCCTAAATGCATTGAATTGCTGCCATGTGATTGGCTAATTAGAAATTTGCATTAATAAGCAGTTAAACAGGTGTACCTACTAAAGTGGCCGGTGAGTGTAAGTTTCTGAGACATTCATAAATCAGTGATTTTGTATAATTGTTTATAATTTATGAGTACTTAAATTATAATATTTAACATAGTTAAAAAAAAATCAAAGTGTGAGAATGCTGGCACAAATACCTTAGCTGTAAATTAAATATTTGACCCCACTTGACTTTTAAATCAGATTACATTTAATCTAGAAATTAAAAAAGAAATTAAAAGCTTGTAAATATTTTTACAAGCTGCGTGTAAAAATTTATATATCAAGCATCACTTTAGTTAGGCCATGCCAAGCTTGCATAAAAAAGTTAATAATTTAACAATTTCTTTAACTCTGACTTCATTTAAGTCCTGCCTTCATTCTCAGCCACATCTTAGATAATGGGTATTGATGATTCTATTAGTGTTATCTTGTTTGCATCTTGATTATTGTGAATAACAATACAAAGCACTCACAAATGGCAGTTCAAACAGTCAATATTTAATCACAATGAATCATTTTGTATGTACACATTTCACTTTTAAAGTAAATAGCTGAAAGCTGCCCCAGTTATGATTTACACTTTTTTTGTTGACAGTTTTTTCTGCCTAACATCTCTTTTGCCTGTAAATGTTTAAGTAATTTTTCAGGTTTGAGCCTTACATAAAGTGATGTTTTTATGTTTAGTTAATCAACCTGTTTGTTTTTGTACCCAAACGTGTATTTGCATATCACATATGTTGTCATTTTGATTTCATTCATCTCATAAGTTGTGCTCAAAGTTAACACTAAAGCAAAATAAAATCTAATCATGAATGACTATCTGTAAAAATGTCCATTAAAGAGGATGCTGGCTGAAATATTCTGAGAGTTACAATGTGTTTAACGGATATTTTAAACCAGCTGTAAAATAAAGCATAGACAATAGGATTCAGACCTGAGTTTATATAGAAGGTCCATGTTAAAAATGTCATTGTGGTGGCTGAGATTGCTGTTGTTTTTATTAAAGAACAAATATAGAAAGGAATCCAGCAAAGCAGATAAGCTGTCACAATGATTCCCAATGTCAGAGCAGCTTTACTCTCAGATTTCCTCTTGACTGAAACTTCCATTACACATTTTACACCATTTATTTGAGAGTTTATAACTTGCACTTGCTTGTGCACAACATAAAATATCCTCAAATATGCAGTGATGATCACAGTACAAGGAAAAAGGAAGGAGCAGATCAAATTAATGAATCTCCAAGCAGGACTAATCAGAACAATACATTGGCCATAACATAGTGTTTTGTTTGACATGTCAAAATATCCGTTACTAATTACAGATGAAATAATGTAAACTGAACAGCAAAACCAACAAAGACAGATGCTTATTAAAGTTCTAGTTGTGGTTATTTTTTGTGGGTACTGTAAGGAATGACACACAGCCATATAACGATCAACAGCAATTAAAACTAAATTAATAAGAGATGTAGAAAGGAGCAACCTAACGGTCATTACATACAGTCCACAGTAAGTGTCTCCAAAGTACCAACATGTCTCAATTTGCTTGATACCCTCGATTGGTATCACAATAAGTCCAACAAACAAATCAGCCACAGCCAGAGAGAGAATAATCATGTTGGTTGGAGTGTGAAGCTTCTTGAAGTGAGAGATGGAGATGATCACCAGCAGGTTCAGCAGCACAGTCCATGCTGACAGCAGTGACACAAACACATACATGATATGATATTCAAGTCTGGAGCGTTGTCCCTTGAAACATGATGAGTTGATGTCAGGAAAGCAGTATTGAGTCTCCTGATCCTCTGTCTCATAGGCCATGAGTGAGTCTCCTCCTGTTAGGAGTTTGTTCTGCTCTCCTTTCTGTCCTTTCATTTATACAGAGTCCAGATCAGACTGGCCCACCCACTCTGATGCTGCATATTTGATTAATTATGTTATTTACCCAACTTTTGATCTTATAGATAATTTATCATTTGAATCAGTAGAATCCTTTATTATTAGAATAAATAATTATTGAACATGTATTTAAAATCCTCTACCATACTAGTAAATGCAGCAAAAAAAAAAAAGAAATTGCTAAGTGAATGAAACTAAAGCACCATTGTACCACGGATAGGCAGTAAATTTGTCAATTTATAATATGAAATAACAGTACTCTGGCAGCTTTTGTAAAACAAAGAACAAATAACTAAATAACTACTATACTCTTTAATGTTTTTTTGGCCTGAATCGTCCTTTCAACGTTCTTGTCTTTGTAGGGAACATGCACGCGCTCCCGAGGAGGCTCGGTTCATGTGTGCTCTCTCGTCCTGGTGTGTGTTGTTTGTTAGCGGCATGGTGTTTCATTCTCAGCGCTCCGGTCTAGTTGGTTTGAGTTTCGATTACCACTGGGAACGGAACATGCACGTTGCATGTATAAGTGCACGGTAAGTGTTTTATTTATCGTGTACTCGTGTCTTGCGTTCTGTCTGTGTTGCCGTTGTTTGTTGCACGTGGCTTGTGTTTACACTTGGCCACGTGCTGTTGTTATGTGTGAACACGCGGTTAATGAATTCTCTCATTGGCTGCAAGTTCTAGTTCTGTTTTACGCGAGCACTTGGCTTGTGTTGTGTTTTTGTATCATGTGCTCTCCTGTCTATTTCTAGTCCCTCCTATTTTGTTAACCCATTATTAGTTTGATGTTCACCTGTTTGTCTGCAAATTGCTCTTGCTTATAGCTCCCTCGTGTCTGCTGTCTTGTGCCAGTTTATCATCATTTTTTGAGAGTTTCAAGTCTTGTTGTGTCATGTCTTATACAGCCCTGCTCTTCCCAGCCTTTCCCTGCCAGCCCAGTCAAGTTGTTTTTTTTAATGTTCTCCCCTTCGGGGTTGTTTTTTTTTGTCTTGTTGTTTTTTTTTTTTGAGTCCTCATCCTTTCCCTAATCCAAACCGTGACAATTTGTTACCTCCATTTGGTAACTAAATTGAAATTAAAAAGACTAATTTGTAACAATCATTACATTTTTATTCTGATTGTAACGGGTGGCTTAAAAATACCAATCCCAGTAATAAGACATGTAAAACAGTAATAAGACATGTAAAAAAGTCTTTCACAGACCTCTTGTTTTGTGGAAAAAAAAGAACAGAACATTTTGTGTTTCATGAATATATGAAATGGATGAAGTCCATTTTAAAACAAAGCTTTTAAAACAAAGAAGCAGGGTCATAATATGATATGAATCCCAGTTGAAAATCCTAAATATTGTATTGGGGTCAGACATTTTATTAAAGGTGCTGTATGTAAGTTTTTGACTCTTCTAAAGCATAAAAATACCACAATATGTTTGCAGATATTTAAGAGACATGACAAGTGAACATACTTGTTTATCTGAAAAACAATGCTGAAGTCAGATATTCTGTTTTAAAAATGTCTTTGTTTTGGTTCTTTTAACCCACCCAATGCCAGTTTAGCCAATTATATTTCAGCTCACTGTGTTGCCCTGTTGGAAAACCGCATATTTCATTCATTCATACAGAAAGGCTCTAAGCATGCGTCTGTGACCAAAATGCGACCTCCAGTGGACTGTAGCAGACTCTGAATCTGCATCTAATTTTGGAGTTCCACATGAGGTTATTAATTAGCAAGTAATATAAATATTATGAACGTAAACATTAGGTGAGCAGGTTACATTGTAACCCCGTGTCCTAACAACACGCTACGTGACGAGATTTGCAGTAATAAGGAATTTGGCTGTGTGCACCACACTGTAAAAATCTTACACATCGTAACACTATTGCACGTAATATTTTTAAGTAGTTTTCAAAACTACTTTTTTTTTTTTTTTTTTTTTTTAGCAAAAACCACTTGAATGAATCATGTGAGAATTACTAAATTTTTTGAGTAATCGATAATGATTTTAATATTATTAATGGAATGTGCTTTTGTAATTTTAAGCAAATCAACCACCGTTTACTCAAATTTATTAATGAATATTACTCATTCATAAAATGTAAAACATAATTTATAATGAAATACACGATACATTTTTGCCAAATATCATTTTATTACATGTTCCACTGTTAACAAACTACTATTTAAATCTATTTAAAGTTTACAGCAATGTTAAGCTCTGAAAAAAGTTCTTTATCCATGTCATGGAAAAAAAAAAGTTCTGTCAACTTTCTTTTGTAGGAATAGTAACATTTTAATTTAAGTCACATTTAAATCTGACAGAATTTGTATATTGCATAACATATAAAACCAGTATAAAATCTGTATCTCAATTTTGGCAACACAATCAATCAAACAGTCAATGCAGTGAAATTTCCCCTAGAGGTTGTAGCAGTGAAATTGTGTCAGAAACGTAATATAAGTTTGTTTTTTGGGTGATTTTAATTTGGGGAATACTTGTATAAATCCAGTTTAGCTATTCTAGATTTTCCAAACCAGCCATGACTCACTCATCCTCCAAGACAATGCTGAAGTCCTCATGGTTGGTCATCACTCTGGCAGACAGCAATTCTCTGTGCATTCCCACACTGTAAAATAAACATAAAGTTTATTATTATGAAATTGTGCAATTGTAAATTTTAAATGTTCAAGGTTTACTAAAATACGTTATGGAAATACATTAAGGAAATAAACCATTTCTTTGTGTCTCTGTGAACAGTAATTCTCCAAAATGTTTGAGTAGACATTGCTGACTAACACAAGTACAGAAGTGTTTAGACTTATAATGGACAGGGTGTTTTCAACATGTATACTAGTGTACAAAGAAATAAGTTAATAAAAACAAGCCATGTTTATACAATCAACAATGTAGTGTTTGAGCTATATTTTTGTTTTTTGTAAAAATGCAAAAATATAAAATTCATTTTTCTGAAAACTATAAATATCTGAAACGGTTTAAGACACTTACATTGCACTCCTGGATGAGCACTTCCTCTTTTTCATACAAATAGACCAGCAACAGTGAACTATCTGCTGCTGCTTTCAGTAGTATGGCAATAAACGTCATGTAAAATGGCATTCAAACTCACATTATTAGCATTTAACACTGAGTAAAGCACATGAGGTGTACCTGAGGTGATTATTGTCAGTTTTCTGTTGTTCAGCTGCAAGAAATAGAAGCGGTATCTAATCAATTTGAGGTGTTGGTTAGAACAAAAACTCCTTTTAATATGGAAAATATTCCTTCTATGGCATGCTGCTGCTTTTATATAGAACACAAATTAAGTCAGCCTTTAGTCTCGATCGTCAGACTCGCTCATGTTGGTCCACAATTTAAATATTAAATACACATTACATTACAATTTGACAACCTGTGCTTACATTTGTTTTGATCCGGGAATGCAATACCTAGTTCAACCACTGGTTGTCAAACACACATACTGCATCTTTAAATATCTAAAAGACAACCCATAACCCTCAGAAAAATGTTAATGGCATTTATTTTTTAGATTTTCTCCATATAATGTATATTAAATACCAGTGCAGATTATATTGCATGTAGATATGCATGTTACATAGCTGGTGTAAATGTTCTTAAATTGTTCATATTACCAGCTCTTAAGTGATTTGAAACACTCTGTCTGCTGAGAGAGAGAGAGAGAGAGAGAGAGAAATGGAGATTACTTTCATTCTCTTAATCGCTGTGAAATAGGGGCTTGTGCTGTAAGTGTCAGTGAAACACAGTCCAGCAAACACACACGCAGTGAAATTGTGCACAGTTTCTGAGTTTTTAAGTAGTTGGAGCGTTGTAAATACTCACGCTCGCCTCCCTCGCTATAGTATGCTATGGCGACATAGTGCATATGAGATAAATGACGTCAGTACATAATAACCGGTTATGATTATTACTGAACCGATACCGAATTGTCCGCGTCTGCATCGCGATGCACCGAAGAAACAATTAATTTTGACACCCCTACTTAAATCACCATTCTTCCCCATTCTGATGCTCGGTTTGAACTGCAGCAAATAGTCTTGAACATGTCTACATGCCTAAATGCATTGAATTGCTGCCATGTGATTGGCTGATTAGAAATTTGCATTAATAAGCAGTTAAACAGGTGTACCTACTAAAGTGGCCGGTGAGTGTAAGTTTCTGAGACATTCATAAATCAGTGATTTTATATAATTGTTTATAATTTATGAGTACTTAAATTATAATATTTAACATAGTTAAAAAAAAATCAAAGTGTGAGAATGCTGGCACAAATACCTTAGCTGTAAATTAAATATTTGACCCCACTTGACTTTTAAATCAGATTACATTTAATCTAGAAATTAAAAAAGAAATTAAAAGCTTGTAAATATTTTTACAAGCTGCGTGTAAAAAAATTATATATCAAGCATCACTTTAGTTAGGCCATGCCAAGCTTGCATAAAAAAGTTAATAATTTAACAATTTCTTTAACTCTGACTTCATTTAAGTCCTGCCTTCATTCTCAGCCACATCTTAGATAATGGGTATTGGTGATTCTATTAGTGTTATCTTGTTTGCACCTTGATTATTGTGAATAACAATACAAAGCACTCACAAATGGCAGTTCAAACAGTCAATATTTAATCACAATGAATCATTTTGTATGTACACATTTCACTTTTAAAGTAAATAGCTGAAAGCCGCCCCAGTTATGATTTACACTTTTTTTGTTGACAGTTTTTTCTGCCTAACATCTCTTTTGCCTGTAAAGGTTTAAGTAATTATTCAGGTTTGAGCCTTACATAAAGTGATGTTTTTATGTTTAGTTAATCAACGTGTTTGTTTTTGTACCCAAACGTGTATTTGCATATCACATATGTTGTCATTTTGATTTCATTCATCTCAGAAGTTGTGCTCAAAGTTAACACTAAAGCAAAATAAAATCTAATCATGAATGACTATCTGTAAAAATGTCCATTAAAGAGGATGCTGGCTGAAATATTCTGAGAGTTACAATGTGTTTAACGGATATTTTAAACCAGCTGTAAAATAAAGCATAGACAATAGGATTCAGACCTGAGTTTATATAGAAGGTCCATGTTAAAAATGTCATTGTGGTGGCTGAGATTGCTGTTGTTTTTATTAAAGAACAAATATAGAAAGGAATCCAGCAAAGCAGATAAGCTGTCACAATGATTCCCAATGTCAGAGCAGCTTTACTCTCAGATTTCCTCTTGACTGAAACTTCCATTACACATTTTACACCGTTTATTTGAGAGTTTATAACTTGCACTTGCTTGTGCACAACATAAAATATCCTCAAATATGCAGTGATGATAACAGTACAAGGAAAAAGAAAGGAGCAGATCAAATCAATGAATCTCCAAGCAGGACTAATCAGAACAATACATTGGCCATAACATAGTGTTTTGTTTGACATGTCAAAATATCCGTTACTAATTACAGATGAAATAATGTAAACTGAACAGCAAAACCAACAGAGACAGATGCTTATTAAAGTTCTAGTTGTAGTTATTTTTTGTGGGTACTGTAAGGAATAACACACAGCCATATAACGATCAACAGCAATTAAAACTAAATTAATAAGAGATGTAGAAAGGAGCAACCTAACGGTCATTACATACAGTCCACAGTAAGTGTCTCCAAAGTACCAACATGTCTCAATTTGCTTGATACCCTCGATTGGTATCACAATAAGTCCAACAAACAAATCAGCCACAGCCAGAGAGAGAATGAGCATGTTGGTTGGAGAGTGAAGCTTCTTGAAGTGAGAGATGGAGATGATCACCAGCAGGTTCAGCAGCACAGTCCATGCTGACAGCAGTGACACAAACACATACATGATATGATATTCAAGTCTGGAGCGTTGTCCCTTGACACATGATGAGTTGATGTCAGGAAAGCAGTATTGAGTCTCCTGATCCTCTGTCTCATAGGCCATGAGTGAGTCTCCTCCTGTTAGGAGTTTGTTCTGCTCTCCTTTCTGTCCTTTCATTTATACAGTGTCCAGATCAGACTGGCCCACCCACTCTGATGCTGCATATTTGATTAATTATATTATTTACCCAACTTTTGATCTTATAGATAATTTATCATTTGAATCAGTAGAATCCTTTATTATTTGAATAAATAATTATTGAACGTATTTAAAATCCTCTACCATACTAGTAAATGCAGCAAAAAAAAAAAAAGAAATTGCTAAGTGAATGAAACTAAAGCACCATTGTACCACGGATAGGCAGTAAATTTGTCAATTTATAATATGAAATAACAGTACTCTGGCAGCTTTTGTAAAACAAAGAACGAATAACTAAATAACTACTATACTCTTTAATGTTTTTTTGGCCTGAATCGTCCTTTCAACGTTCTTGTCTTTGTAGGGAACATGCACGCGCTCCCGAGGAGGCTCGGTTCATGTGTGCTCTCTCGTCCTGGTGTGTGTTGTTTGTTAGCGGCATGGTGTTTCATTCTCAGCGCTCCGGTCTAGTTGGTTTCAGTTTCGATTACCGCTGGAAACGAAACATGCACGTTGCATGTATAAGTGAACGGTAAGTGTTTTATTTATCGTGTACTTGTGTCCTGCGTTCTGTCTGTGTTGCCGTTGTTGGTTGCACGTGGCTTGTGTTTACACTTGGCCACATGCTGTTGTTATGTGTTAACACGCGGTTAATGAATTCTCTCATTGGCTGCAAGTTCTAGTTCTGTTTTACGCGAGCACTTGGCTTGTGTTGTGTTTTTGTATCATGTGCTCTCCTGTCTATTTCTAGTCCCTCCTATTTTGTTAACCCATTATTAGTTTAATGTTCACCTGTTTGTCTGCAAATTGCTCTTGCTTATAGCTCCCTCGTGTCTGCTGTCTTGTGCCAGTTTATCATCATTTTTTGAGAGTTTCAAGTCTTGTTGTGTCATGTCTTATCCAGCCCTGCTCTTCCCAGCCTTTCCCTGCCAGCCTAGTCAAGTTGTTTTTTTTAATGTTCTCCCCTTCGGGGTTGGTATTTTTGTCTTGTTGTTTTTTTTTTTGAGTCCTCATCCTTTCCCTAATCCAAACCGTGACAATTTGTTACTCCATTTGGTAACTAAATTAAAATTAAAAAGACTAATTTGTAACAATCAGTACATTTTTATTCTGATTGTAACGGGTGGCTTAAAAATACCAATCCCAGTAATAAGACATGTAAAACAGTAATAAGACATGTAAAAAAGTTGTTGATTCTTTCACAGACCTCTTGTTTTGTGGAAAAAAAAGAACAGAACATTTTGTGTTTCATGAATATATGAAATGGATGAAGTCCATTTTAAAACAAAGCTTTTAAAACAAAGAAGCAGGGTCATAATATGATATGAATCCCAGTTGAAAATCCTAAATATTGTATTGGGGTCAGACATTTTATTAAAGGTGCTGTATGTAAGTTTTTGACTCTTCTAAAGCATAAAAATACCACAATATGTTTGCAGATATTTAAGAGACATGACAAGTGAACATACTTGTTTATCTGAAAAACAATGCTGAAGTCAGATATTCTGTTTTAAAAATGTCTTTGTTTTGGTTCTTTTAACCCACCCAATGCCAGTTTAGCCAATTATATTTCAGCTCACTGTGTTGCCTTGTTGGAAAACCGCATATTTCATTCATTCATTCAGAAAGGCTCTAAGCATGCGTCTGTGGCCAAAATGCGACCTCCAGTGGACTGTAGCAGACTCTGAATCTGCATCTAATTTTGGAGTTCCACATGAGGTTAATAATTAGCAAGTAATATAAATATTATGAACGTAAACATTAGGTGAGCAGGTTACATTGTAACCCCGTGTCCTAACAACATGCTACGTGACGAGATTTGCAGTAATAAGGAATTTGGCTGTGTGCACCACACTGTAAAAATCTTATGTGCTATTTCCTTAAAAAAATAGTGGTAACACTATTGCACATAATATTTGTAAGTAGTTTTCAAAACTACTTTTTTTTTTTTTTTTTTTTTTTTTTTTTTTTTTTTTTTTTTTTTTTTAGCAAAAACCACTTGAATGAATCATGTGAGAATTACTAAATTTTTTTGAGTAATCGGTAATGATTTTAATATTATTAATGGAATGTGCTTTTGTAATTTAAGCAAATCAACCACCGTTTACTCAAATTTATTAATGAATATTACTCATTCATAAAATGTAAAACATAATTTATAATGAAATACATACACAATACATTTTTGCTAAATATCATTTTATTACATGTTCCACTGTTAACAAACTATTTGTACGTACTATTTGTTAAACAAATCTATTTAAAATTTACAGCAATGTTAAGCTCTGAAAAAAGTTCTTTATCCATGTGATGGAAAAAAAATGTTCTGTCAACTTTCTTTAGTAGGACTAGTAACATTTCAATTTAAGTCACATTTAAATCTGACAGAATTTGTATATTGCATAACATATAAAACCAGTATAAAATCTGTATCTCAATTTTGGCAACACAATCAATCAATCAATCAATGCAGTGAAATTTCCCCTAGAGGTTGTAGCAGTGAAATTGTGTCAGAAACGTAATATAAGTTTGTTTTTTGGGTGATTTTAATTTGGGGAATACTTGTATAAATCCAGTTTAGCTATTCTAGATTTTCCAAACCAGCCATGACTCACTCATCCTCCAAGACAATGCTGAAGTCCTCATGGTTGGTCATCACTCTGGCAGACAGCAATTCTCTGCGCATTCCCACACTGTAAAATAAACATTAAGTTTATTATTATGAAATTGTGCAATTGTAAACTTTAAATGTTCAAGGTTTACTAAAATACGTTATGGAAATACATCAAGGAAATAAACCATTTCTTTGTGTCTCTGTGAACAGTAATTCTCCAAAATGTTTGAGTAGACATTGCTGACTAACACAAAACAGAAGTGTTTAGACTTATAATGGACATGGTGTTTTCAAAATGTATACTAGTGTACAAAGAAATAAGTTAATAAAAACAAGCCATGTTTATACAATCAACAATGTAGTGTTTGAGCTATATTTTGTTTTTTGTAAAAATGCAAAAATATAAAATTCAGTTTTCTGAAAACTATAAATATCTGAAACGGTTTAAGACACTTACATTGCACTCCTGGATGAGCACTTCCTCTTTTTCATACAAATAGACCAGCAACAGTGAACTATCTGCTGCTGCTTTCAGTAGTATGGCAATAAACGTCATGTAAAATGGCATTCAGACTCACATTATTAGCATTTAACACTGAGTAAAGCACATGAGGTGTACCTGAGGTGATTATTGTCAGTTTTCTGTTGTTCAGCTGCAAGAAATAGAAGCGGTATCTAATCAATTTGAGGTGTTGGTTAGAACAAAAACTACTTTTAAAATGGAAAATATTCCTTCTATGGCATGCTGCTGCTTTTATATAGAACACAAATTAAGTCAGCCTTTAGTCTCGATCGTCAGACTCGCTCATGTTGGTCCTCAATTTGGCAACCTGTGCTTACATTTGTTTTGATCCGGGAATGCAATACCTAGTTCAACCACTGGTTGTCAAACACACATACTGCATCTTTAAATTTCTGAAAAGACAACCCATAACCCTCAGAAAAATGTTAATGGCATTTATTTTTTAGATTTTCTCCATATAATGTGTATTAAATACCAGTGCAGATTATATTGCATGTAGATATGCATGTTACATAGCTGGTGTAAATGTTCTTAAATTGTTCATATTACCAGCTCTTAAGTGATTTGAAACACTCTGTCTGCTCTATATGCCACAAAAACACTACCAGAGTCAGGAAGTCACCAGCATCCAAAATCGACAGAATATGTCATTAAAAATGGCATCAGTATGCCCATGATTTAACTTCGTTATATCTGTTTTTTTGTTAGTTTTAAATTAACTCTCATTTCTTTGCCATTCAACAAATGCCAGTCCTTCTGTGATAAAGAAATTCCACTATCACAGACGTTTTTTTTTTTTGTAAAATTAATCAAATGCTGCAACATTCAGAGGATGTTGCTTGCTTTTTAAAATTTGTAAAAAAAAAAATGTTTTATAGACGATTCATGTGAGGCTTTTCAAATCACGTTCAGCCAAAGCCCACTTGAATCATAGGCTGTGTGCTTTTCAGTGAATAGTCCTTCATCAGTAACATTTGTATTAAACTGAAATGACCTACAACATTAATATTAATACTAAATAAACTGAATCTGTTTTAATTTAACTAGAATTACATCAACGTTCTATCCCTGCTCTGCTGTCTGCCTGATTTGCTGAAATGTTCCGCTATCTAAAATATTATGTTTTTTTTGCATTCTTTTCTCCTTTCGACACAATATACGTTGTAAAATTGCTATAGAAATAAAGATGAATTGATGAAAGCTATTTCATTTATTAACTATTTGTGATAGGCTTACAATGCTTATGAATTGAACCAATGAATACATCTTATTTAATAAATATATTTTAGCATGACTTTTTCTAATGCTAATGGATGCAGAATGGATGCATTTAGAGTCCTTCATGTAAAATAACAAGCAAAAGCAGCTCTAAATGCTGCAAATACTTTAGGCAACAAAAATCAGGAAAATTACATTTAAAGATAAAATGTGCACAGCTGTTAAATCTTTGTAATATTATACTTGGTGTGTTTCAGAGGAGAGGTAAAAGTGTTGCGGCTCTCCTAGCATTGTCCAGATGTGGCAGAGCAAACTCAAAAAGCCAAACACAATGGCTTGCAATTACAGATGACCTATTTACAAAAGTAGGCTTGACTGAATTTATTTCTAACAGAATTTTATCTAATAGCAAGACATTTATAATTTAAATGCACACAGCACACACGAATACAAGTTTAAAGTCCGTTTTAATTACACTGCATTTTAGCATTTCACCATTAAAATTAATATGTGAACATTTGCACAGAATAAAACCATGCAGCTAAACAAAACTGTTGACATACAAATAGACTATTCATGGAAGTGGACCTGACTAAATAGAATTTGAGTTAAAAACAGGATACTTGTACACAAAATACACAGCACACACAAATTGGTTTATATTATTCACTTTTCAAATTAAATAAGTAAAAATAGAAGTACTACTAATGTATTTCTAGGGTACATAATCTCTAGAGTTGCCTTTTTCTTTAAAAAAAAAAAAAAGATGCATGTTTTGATGCCTTGGAAGACAGAAAAAAGATATTATTTTGCCATAATTCATCTGAGGTTTTATCAACAAAACAGAATTAGGCATTTTGCATCTCCCTTTATTATTAATTTAATGTTGATAAATGAACTGTATGTCATTAATGTACATGAACATGTGCTTGAGTACATTTTTGCTGTCATTTTTTTAATTTCAGGGATCTTAGAGGTTGTGCTAGAACACAACAGTAAACATAACATAGCCCCACCAGTCATGAATGACAATCTGTAAAAATGTCCATTAGAGAGGATGCTGGCTGAAATATTCTGAGCGTTACAATGTGTTTAACGGATATTTTAAACCAGCGATAAAACAAAGCATAGACGATAGGATTTAGACCTGAGTTTAAATGGAAGGTCCATACTAGTAGTGTCATAGTAGTGGATGTGATCGTTGTGATTTTTGTTAGAGAACAAATATAGAAAGGAATCCAGCAAAGCAGATAAGCTGTCACAATGATTCCCAATGTCAGAGCAGCTTTACTCTCAGATTTCCTCTTGACTGAAACTTCCATTACACATTTTACACCATTTATTTGAGAGTTTATAACCTTCACTTGCTTGTGCACGACATAAAATATCCTCACATATGCAGTGATGATCACAGTACAAGGAAAAAGGAAGGAAAATATTAAATCAATGAATCTCCAAGTTGGAGTAATCAAAACCATGCACTGGCCATAACACAGTGTTTTGTTAGATATGCTAAAATACCCGTTACCAATGACATACCAAATATTGTAAACTGAACAACAAACCCAACAAAGACAGATGCTTATTACGGTTTTAGTTTTGGTTATTCTTTGTGGGTACTGTAAGGAATAACACACCGCCATATAACGATCAACAGCAATTAAAACTAAATTACTAAGAGATGTAGAAAGGAGCAACCTAACAATAATTACAAACAGTCCACAGTAAGTGTCTCCAAAGTACCAACATGTCTCAATTTGCTTGATACCCTCGATTGGTATCACAATAAGTCCAACAAACAAATCAGCCACAGCCAGAGAGAGAATGAGCATGTTGGTTGGAGAGTGAAGCTTCTTGAAGTGAGAGATGGAGATGATCACCAGCAGGTTCAGAAACACAGTCCATGCTGACAATAACAATATTAATATGTAAAAGATATTGTATTCATGTTTGGAGCGCTTCCCCTTGACACATGATGAGTTGATGGCAGGAAAGCAGTATTGAGTCTCCTGATCCTCTGTCTCATAGGCCATGAGTGAGTCTCCTCCTGTTAGGAGTTTGTTTTGCTCTCCTATCTGTCCTTTCATTTATAGTGTCTTGGTCAAATTAGCCCACCCTATTCCCACCCACTCTGATGCTGCATTATGATAAAAGTGTTTTATTTTCCTAACTTTTGCTTTGATGGATGCACACAAAATTAATCTGAATCATTGATGCATTAGAATGATTATACCATTATAGTCCTTACAATCATAAATCATAATTCATATTAAAAAAAATAAATAAATATATATATATATATATATATATATATATATATATATATATATATATATATATATATATATATATATATATATATATATATATATATATTAGAATAAAAGCAGTTTTTAATTTTTTAAACACCATTTTAAGGACAAAATTATTAGCCCCTTTAGGCTAATTTTTTTCTTGATAGTATACAGTTGAAGTCAGTACTATTAGCCCCCTGCCACCCCCCCCCCCCCCATTTTTTGTTTAACAGAGAATATTTTTTCAACACATTTCTAAACATCATTCTAACTCATTTCTAATAACTGATTTATTTTATATTTGCTATGATGACAGTAAATAATATTTCCTTTTTTTAAAGACACTTCTATACAGCTTAAAGTTACATTTAAAGGCTTAACTAGGTTAATTAGGTTAACTAGGCAGGTTAGGGTAATTAGGCAAATTATTGTATAACGATGATTTGTTCTGTAGACTATCGGAAAAACAAAAATTTTGTCCTTAAATGGTGTTTAAAAAAAATTAAAACTTAAAAAAAAAAAAAAAGAAAAAAAATTCAAAGGGGGGGCTCTTACTGTGACTGACTGTGAATTAATGTTGAAAATGCTCTTTAATGTTATTTTTTTTCCCTCCAACATGTTTTTTTAAATCTTTAGTTGGGAGCTAACTAAGAGTTTTTGTAGGCCATCTCTATAGTGGATTTAGGATGTCAGGTAACCTCAAGATAAAATGTTTGCTGTAAATATCACAGTTACATTGGCACAGTTTATCTTGAATTCAGAATCAGAATAGATACAATGGTGGGCTGATTACTTTCTATATGCCTAGAGAAAGTTTCTATAACAAATAAAAATAAATAAACCTGCAATGAGAAACAAATTCTTAGAGATGCAGCTCTAAGAGGATTGTAAACCAGTCACACAGAGTAACTGTGAAGTACTAACACATCTCATCTCTTTGAAAGCACCATAATAGTATTTGAACTACCAATGTGTTGTTGAAATATTTTTTTATAAATATTATTAGACAAAGACATGCGCTATAGCTGAATTGACTAAACTAAATTGGCCATAGTGTATGAGTGTGTTCACAGTACTTGCTTGCAGGTGGAAAAGCATCCGCTGTGTAAAACATATGCTGAATAAGTTGGTGGTTCATTCCTCTGTGGCGGCCCCTGATTAATAAAGGGACTAAGCCGAAAAGAAAACGAATGAATGAAATATTATTAGAGTGGTTTGTGTGTCCAAAAGCCATTGTGTAGCTATTTATGTGCCCTACAATCTCTTTGTCGGTCAAAAAGACAGCTAGTTAGTCAAATGTAGAGGTTCACCAATAAGCAAAACCACAGAAAGCAGAAATTAGCAGAACAACAAACTGAAAGGACACATATAGAAAGAGCACAAACACAGAATTAAGTTTAAGGGTTAGTTCACACAAAAATAAAAAATAAACTCACTACCTTCTCTCAAATGATTTTAAACCTTTGTGAGTTTCTCTATTCTCTTGAACACAAACAATATTTTGAACAGTACTGAGAACCTGTAACCATTGCCTTACATAGTAGCAAGAACAAATACCATTGAAATAAATGGTTACAGGTTTTCTGCTTGCTTCAAAATATCTTCATTTGGAGAAGATTTTCATTTCTGGGTGGACTATCCCTTTAATTTTGAAGGTAAGACATTTATTAATTAAATGATGTGTGAGTGGATATAAAGGCTTGCCATTTGGTTCTACAAAATTGGTTTGATATTGGTTATCAAATATATTGGTTTGAAATATTTTATTACTGTGGCATACATGTCCAAGAACTTTTTATGGTGACTGGTTCATTGCTTCTGTTAATGGGCCCAAATCTCTGTGAGATCTGAGGCCTGACTGACCTGTCATTCAGACAGTGACATGGCATCTTTGTTAATTTGGACGATTTGTTTACTAACTTTGTACAGAAATGAATCATCTTGGGATATCCGCTTGTTTGTCTATTTGTTATGTCACAGAAACATAATCCTGTGAGCCCTGTTAGCACCAGTTTTGTGACAATCCTCTTGTGAACTTTTCACGAAGGGTGTGAAATAAACACATGCAATACACTGATGCTGCATTGTGCTGAAAGGACAGGGAGTGTATTTTGATGAGATTAAATTTAGCATGTCTTTGCAATACACATGCAACTCATGAAATGTACATGCAATTAGAAATTCCATGTATATTACGGTTAAAAAAGTCATTAGAAATATTACCACACAAAGCTGGTTATTTAGTGCTGCATTATGAAGAATTATTTAAAAGATGGATTGGATTTTGTCATATACATAGACCTTTATTTTGGCCTATTTACATTCTGTACAGCCATTCCATTGTGAACATTGTGCATTTGATTGCTTAGATGAGGAGGAAGATGGCATGTACTCTTTTGACTCTTTTTCACATCACAGAATAAGGTCACTACAGTACAGTTTGTGTCCAAGCTTCCACTTCATCAGTGCTCATCATGGTTGATTTGTCTGCAGTTTTTGACACCGTTAACCACAAAAATCTCCAGTCAAGATTTAGGACAATAGGCTTCTCAGGAACCGTACTCCAGTGGTTCAGTTCTTACTTCTCAGGAAGTTCATTTAATAAATATGTTTAGGGGTTTTAACCTTTATATTGAACAGGATTGAGAAGAGTTGAGACAGGAATGTGTGGGGAGCAGAGAGAGGGAAAGACCAGCAAAGGCCCTTGAGTCCGGAATCAAACTTGGGTCGCCATTGGCATGCTATGTGTTAGCGCACTTAACCACAAGGCTATTAGCATCAACCAGGCAGGTCATATTTCGGAGATGTGAGTGAGGTGTCCAAGTCACAGATGCCTCAGGGCTCAGTTTTAAGACCATCTTTAGGTCATTTTTGCTAGAACTGCCCAGTCCTGCAGTCTCATAGTCATTTATAGTGTCTGGATCAGACTGACCAACCCATCTACTGCCCACTCTGATGCTGCATAATGACATAATTACTTTTTTGATACTTAGCAGAACAGTATATTGGTGTGTCTTGTCTTGTTCATTCATTCATTCATTTTCTTTTTAGCTTAGTCCCTTTAATAATCAGGGGTCGCCACAGCGGAATGAACCGCCAACTTATATAGCATATGTTTTACGCAGCGGATGCCCTTCCAGTAGCAACCCATCACTGTGAAATTTTGTGTTATTAAAAGATAATTGACCCAAGAATGAAAATGGAATTGTCTTATTCTTTTTTTGGGGGGAAACCAATCCCAACAGAGAGCAAATCCTTCAGATCACAAATACTGTGTGTGGATTGGCCCACTGCATTAGAACAAACAGAGCGACGCTGCATGTAAAAGTTGAAAATCTTTAGCTTAAAGCAGCATCTTAAAAATTGCATGCTCTGTGCTCAGCTGCATGATGCGCTTGTACATGGAGTGTTTCAGTGAGTAGCCTAAAACACCATGATCTTTTGTTTCAAAAATATCTCACAAGCTGCAGCACAAACTCAAATGTACATCTCGACATACAAAGGTATTCCTCCATATCTTTTTATTGAAGTTGTTCATAGTATCCATCAAAATTTGTAATGTAGTCAAATGTGTAAACAAAGCTGTTTTTTTTGCTGTGTTTAGTGCTTCTGTCTTTGGATGGTAGTGATTTATTATTTATTTATTTATTATTATTATTATTTTTTTTTTACTATAGTCATTTGGTTCGTCTCTGGAACAAAAGAACCTACATGTATGCTAAAGTTTTAAATAAAAGTGAAACCATCAACTAATACATGCATACAACTACATACAACATTAACATTCAGATCCTTTGACTAACTGCATCTCTGTTTAATGTTTAGCGTCTTTTTTCTTATTCATTTTGTGTTGTCACTTGTCACTTTATGTACACTGGAAGCTTCTGTAGCCAAAACAAACTCCTTGTGTGTGTGTGAAGCACAATTGACAATAAAACTGATTCTGATTCTAATAGACTGACACCCTTCATGTTTGCAAATACAAGCACAGTGGTTTAGAGGTATACGGATTGTTTTGAAATCCATTCACACATTTTGGAATGGATGTGTAAATGGTCAGAAATTAAACATTTATTATTATTATTATTATTATTGTTTTTTTTTAGCCACAAACAATGAAACAATGACTTTTAAAGCTAGTGTCAAGAAGTCAAAGGAAGCTTATCAGAATTTTTTGTGCAACACGAGAATATATTTAGAAAAATGTGTTCTGTTTATTTTAGCGAATGGCTTAGTTTACACACTCTGTCACTATACAGCATCAGAGTGGGCGGTAGATGGGTCGGTCAGTCTGATCTAGACACCGTATAAATGAAAGGACAGAGAGGAGAGCAGAACAAACTCCTAACAGGAGGAGACTCACTCATGGCCTATGAGACAGAGGATCAGGAGACTCAATACTGCTTTCCTGACATCAACTCATCATGTGTCAAAGAAAAACACTCCAGACATGAATATAATATCATGTACGTGTTTTTTTCACTGCTGTCAGCATGGACTGTGTTTCTGAACCTGCTGGTGATCATCTCCATCTTTCACTTCAAGAAGCTTCACACTCCAACCAACCTGCTCATTCTCTCTCTGGCTGCAGCTGATCTGCAGCTGATCTGCACACTTTGTGTGACCTGTTTATGATAATCATGGGGCTAATTGTCTCATCATCTATGTGTAATTTGGTAATAATTGCTGTTGATCGTTATATAGCTGTTTGTCACCCTTTACTATACCAACAGAAAATAACCACAACTAAAACTTTAATAAGCATCTGTCTGTGCTGGCTTTTCTCCTCAGCCTACAATTTAGGCTTTTTGCTTGGTGGCAGATATCTTGAAACCAAACAAAGCCCAGGCACGTGTTATGGAAAGTGTTATTTAGTAATAAGTTTTTCATGGCAATTAACTGACCTGTTCTTTTCCTTTCTATTTCCTTGTACTCTGATCATAACATTATATTTGAGGATATTTTATGTTGCACATCAGCAAGTGAAGGTTATAAACTCTATGATGAAGGGTGGTGTACTAGTGTACAAAGAAATAAGTTAATAAAAACAAGCCATGTTTATACAATCAACAATGTAGTGTTTGAGCTATATTTTTGTTTTTTGTAAAAATGCAACAATATAAAATTCATTTTTCTGAAAACTATAAATATCTGAAACGGTTTAAGACACTTACATTGCACTCCTGGATGAGCACTTCATCTTTTTCATACAAATAGACCAGCAACAGTGAACTATCTGCTGCTGCTTTCAGTAGTATGGCAATAAACGTCATGTAAAATGGCATTCAAACTCACATTATTAGCATTTAACACTGAGTAAAGCACATGAGGTGTACCTGAGGTGATTATTGTCAGTTTTCTGTTGTTCAGCTGCAAGAAATAGAAGCGGTTTCTAATCAATTTGAGGTGTTGGTTAGAACAAAAACTACTTTTAATATAGAAAATATTCCTTCTATGGCATGCTGCTGCTTTTATATAGAACACAAATTAAGTCAGCCTTTAGTCTCGATCGTCAGACTCGCTCATGTTGGTCCTCAATTTGACAACCTGTGCTTACATTTGTTTTGATCCGGGAATGCAATACCTAGTTCAACCACTGGTTGTCAAACACACATACTGCATCTTTAAATTTCTGAAAAGACAACCCATAACCCTCAGAAAAATGTTAATGGCATTTATTTTTAGATTTTCTCCATATAATGTATATTAAATACCAGTGCAGATTATATTGCATGTAGATATGCATGTTACATAGCTGGTGTAAATGTTCTTAAATTGTTCATATTACCAGCTCTTAAGTGATTTGAAACACTCTGTCTGCTCTATATGCCACAAAAACACTACCAGAGTCAGGAAGTCACCAGCGTCCAAAATCGACAGAATATGTCATTAAAAATGGCATCAGTATGCCCATGATTTAACTTCGTTATATCTGTTTTTTTGTTAGTTTTAAATTAACTCTCATTTCTTTGCCATTCAACAAATGCCAGTCCTTCTGTGATAAAGAAATTCCACTATCACAGACGTTTTTTTTGTAAAATTATCAAATGCTGCAACATTCAGAGGATGTTGCTTGCTTTTTAAAATTTGTAAAAAAAAAAATGTTTTATAGACGATTCATGTGAGGCTTTTCAAATCACGTTCAGCCATAGCCCACTTGAATCATAGGCTGTGTGCTTTTCAGTGAATAGTCCTTCATCAGTAACATTTGTATTAAACTGAAATGACCTACAACATTAATATTAATACTAAATAAACTGAATCTGTTTTAATTTAACTAGAATTACATCAACGTTCTATCCCTGCTCTGCTGTCTGCCTGATTTGCTGAAATGTTCCGCTATCTAAAATATTATGTTTTTTTTGCATTCATTTCTCCTTTCGACACAATATACGTTGTAAAATTGCTATAGAAATAAAGATGAATTGATGAAAGCTATTTCATTTATTAACTATTTGTGATAGGCTTACAATGCTTATGAATTGAACCAATGAATACATCTTATTTAATAAATATATTTTAGCATGACTTTTTCTAATGCTAATGGATGCAGAATGGATGCATTTAGAGTCCTTCATGTAAAATAACAAGCAAAAGCAGCTCTAAATGCTGCAAATACTTTAGGCAACAAAAATCAGGAAAATTACATTTAAAGATAAAATGTGCACAGCTGTTAAATCTTTGTAATATTATACTTGGTGTGTTTCAGAGGAGAGGTAAAAGTGTTGCGGCTCTCCTAGCATTGTCCAGATGTGGCAGAGCAAACTCAAAAAGCCAAACACAATGGCTTGCAATTACAGATAACCTATTTACAAAAGTAGGCTTGACTGAATTTATTTCTAACAGAATTTTATCTAATAGCAAGACATTTATAATTTAAATGCACACAGCACACACGAATACAAGTTTAAAGTCCGTTTTAATTACACTGCATTTTAGCATTTCACCATTGAAATTAATATGTGAACATTTGCACAGAATAAAACCATGCAGCTAAACAAAACTGTTGACATACAAATAGACTATTCATGAAAGTGGACCTGACTAAATAGAATTTGAGTTAAAAACAGGATACTTGTACACAAAATACACAGCACACACAAATTGGTTTATATTATTCACTATTCAAATTAAATAAATGAAAATAGAAGTACTACTAATGTATTTCTACGGTACATAATCTCTAGAGTTGCCTTTTTCTTTAAAAAAAAAAAAAAAGATGCATGTTTTGATGCCTTGGAAGACAGAAAAAGGATATTATTTTGGCATAATTCATCTGATGTTTTATCAACAAAACAGAATTAGGCATTTTGCATCTCCCTTTATTATTAATTTAATGTTGATAAATGAACTGTATGTCATTAATGTACATGAACATGTGCTTGAGTACATTTTTGCTGTCATTTTTTTTATTTTCAGGGATCTTAGAGGTTGTGCTAAAACACAACAGTAAACATAACATAGCCCCACCAGTCATGAATGACTATCTGTAAAAATGTCCATCAAAGAGGATGCTGGCTGAAATATTCTGAGCGTTACAATGTGTTTAACGGATATTTTAAACCAGCGATAAAACAAAGCATAGACGATAGGATTTAGACCTGAGTTTAAATGGAAGGTCCATACTAGTAGTGTCATAGTAGTGGATGTGATCGTTGTGATTTTTGTTAGAGAACAAATATAGAAAGGAATCCAGCAAAGCAGATAAGCTGTCACAATAATTCCCAATGTCAGAGCAGCTTTACTCTCAGATTTCCTCTTGACTGAAACTTCCATTACACATTTTACACCATTTATTTGAGAGTTTATAACCTTCACTTGCTTGTGCACAACATAAAATATCCTCACATATGCAGTGATGATAACAGTACAAGGAAAAAGGAAGGAAAATATTAAATCAATGAATCTCCAAGTTGGAGTAATCAAAACCATGCACTGGCCATAACACAGTGTTTTGCTAGATATGCTAAAATACCCGTTACCAATGACATACCAAATATTGTAAACTGAACAACAAACCCAACAAAGACAGATGCTGATTACGGTTTTAGTTTTGGTTATTCTTTGTGGGTACTGTAAGGAATAACACACCGCCATATAACGATCAACAGCAATTAAAACTAAATTACTAAGAGATGTAGAAAGGAGCAAGTTAACAATAATTACAAACAGTCCACAGTAAGTGTCTCCAAAGTACCAACATGTCTCAATTTGCTTGATACCCTCGATTGGTATAACAATAAGTCCAACAAACAAATCAGCCACAGCCAGAGAGAGAATGATAATGTTGGTTGGAGTGTGAAGCTTCTTGAAATGAGAGATGGAGATGATCACCAGCAGATTAAGAAACACAGTCCATGCTGACAATAACAATATAAATATGTAAATGATATTGTATTCATGTTTGGATCGTTTCCCCTTGACACATGATGAGTTGATGGCAGGAAAGCAGTATTGGGTCTCCTGATCCTCCGTCTCATAGGCCATGAGTGAGTCTTCTCCTGTTAGGTTTTTTTTCTGCTCTCCTATTTGTCTTTTCATTTATAGTGTCTTGGTCAAATAAGCCCACCCTATTCCCACCCACTCTGATGCTGCATTATGATAAAAGTATTTTATTTTCCCAACTTTTGCTTTGATGGATGCACACACAATTCATCCGAATTGATACATTAGAATAATTATACCATTATAGTCCTAACAATCAAAATTCATAAAAAAAAAAAAAACATTACTAGCCACTCGCCATTTTCACTAGCCACAATTTTATTGTTGGGAAAATATATTTTATACACATAAATATGACTTTGACATGCTAAAATTACTAAATTTAGATTTTGCGTTATCTCCACATGCCTCATTTATTTCACTTTTTGTGTGTTGTGTATGAGCTTGCTAAATGTTCATGAGCAAATGGGTCATGCTTTCATAATATTTCAATGAGTTTTTATTTCACATGACTTTCAGAGCTCAAAATGAAGGATTTACCAAATTTATCTCTGACCACACCAAACATTCATTCATTCATTCATTCATTTTCTTGTCGGCTTTGTCCCTTGCGGGGTCGCCACAGCGGAATGATCAGCCAACTTATCCAGCACGATTTTACGCAGCGGATGCCCTTCCAGCCGCAACCCATCTCTGGGAACTTCCACACACACATTCACACTCATACACTACGGACAATTTAGCTTACCCAATTCACCTGTACTGCATGTCTTTGGACTGTGGGGGAAACCGGAGCACCCGGAAGAAACCCACGCGAACGCAGGGAGAACATGCAAACTCCACACACCTGAACATGCACACTCCACAAACCTGCGACCCAGCGACGTTCTTGCTGTGAGGCAACAGCACTACCTACTGCGCCACTGCGTTGCCCACACCAAACATAAACAATTAATTATTTCTTAGCCACAAATTTTAAATTTGCCAAAACAAGCAAAATATAGCTGTTTACTATACTTTATATTTAACAAAACATCTGCACAGTAATCTGTCCTGGCTAAATGTACCAGATCACCAGTTTACTACACATAAATGGGGAGTAATCTCCCATTAAAAGCAATGTTATTGTAAAAAATGATAATTAAACCACATTACGCAAAAGAAAGCAGGTAAAAAAACATACCGTGTGATAATGAAAGGATTATAACGCACACGGTTAACGTTAGACCCATAAACAATCTGTTCAAATAATGGTTAAAGTGAAAGCAACCAGTGCTGCTTACAAAAATACAAATCTGGAGCTGAAAGCAGCAAGACTGTGGGTGCATGTTCATCACTTTTTGTCTAGTCTATTTGAAAGAGAACCGATCACATCAGCTGTGTTTCTAGACACAGTTGCTTCACGCAAGGAAACGAGAGCGCGCATGTTTTAAACAGTCGCGCGCATTACCTCAGCTGTTAGCGCGAGTGATCATCTTCTCATTCTGTATTCATCTGCTTTTTTATTGCTCACGCGAACGCAATTACTTTTGTCAGTCGTGTTGCTTCTCAATTCTAAGATCGCCTTTGCATGCATATTGGACCATCCTTATTGTCGAACACTGCTTTTATGAATTATTATCCGGTAAAATTATTTTCAACCAGCCAAAGTGGCTAGTGGGAGTGTCTGTCTTACCCGCCACCACTGAAATCTACCCGCATTTGGTGGGTTGGCGGGTGTTAATGTAAAGCCCTGTGTGTGTGTGTATATATATATATATCCTCTAACTGTGACTGACTGTGAATTTTGAAAATGCTCTTTAATGTTATCCCCCCCCCCCCCAACATGTTTCTTTAAATCTTTAGTTGAGAGCAAACTAAGAGTTTTTGTAGGCCATCTCTATAGTGGATTTAGGATGTCAGGTAACCTCAAGATAAAATGTTTGCTGTAAATATCACAGTTACATTGGCACAGTTTATCTTGAATTCAGAATCAGAATAGATATAATGCTGGGCTGATTACTTTCTATATGCCTAGAGAAAGTTTCTATAACAAATAAAAATAAATACATAAATAAACCTGCAATGAGAAACAAATTCTTAGACATGCAGCTCTAAGAGGATTGTAAACCAGTCACACAGAGTAACTGTGAAGTACTAACACATCTCATCTCTTTGGAAGCACCATAATAGTATTTGAACTACCAATGTGTTGAAATATTGTTTTATAAATATTATTAGACAAAGACATGCGCTATAGGTGAATTGAATAAACTAAATTGGCCATAGTGTATGAGTGTGTTCACAGTACTGGGTTGCAGGTGTAAGGGCATCCGCTGTGTAAAACATATGCTGGATAAGTTGGTGGTTCATTACGCTGTGGCGGCCCCTGATTAATAAAGGGACTAAGCCGAAAAGAAAACGAATGAATGATTGAATGAAATATCATTAGAGTGGTTTGTGTGTCAAAAAGCTATTGTGTAGCTATTTATGTGTTTTACAATCTCTTTGTCGGTCAAAAAGACAGCTAGTTAAACAAATGTAGAGGTTCACCAATAAGCAAAACCACAGAAAGCAGAAATGAGCAGAACAACAAACTGAAAGGACACATATAGAAAGAGCACAAACACAGAATTAAGTTTAAGGGTTAGTTCACACAAAAATAAAAAATAAACTCACTACTTACTCTCAAATGATTTTAAACCTTTGTGAGTTTCTCTATTCTCTTGAACACAAACAATATTTTGTACAATACTGAGAACCTGTAACCATTGCCTTACATAGTAGCAAGAACAAATGCCATTGAAATAAATGGTTACAGGTTTTCTGCTTGCTTCAAAATATCTTCATTTGGAGATTTTCATTTCTGGGTGGACTATCCCTTTAATTTTGAAGGTAAGACATTTATTAATTAAATGATGTGTGAGTGGATATAAAGGCTTGCCATTTGGTTCTACAAAATTGGTTTGATATTGGTTATCAAATATATTGGTTTGAAATATTTTATTACTGTGGCATACATGTCCAAGAACTTTTTATGGTGACTGGTTCATTGCTTCTGTTAATGGGCCCGAATCTCTGTGAGATCTGAGGCCTGACTGACCTGTCATTCAGACAGTGACATGGCATCTTTGTTAATTTGGACCATTTGTTTACTAACTTTGTACAGAAATGAATCATCTTGGGATATCCGCTTGTTTGTCTATTTGTTATGTCACAGAAACATAATCCTGTGAGCCCTGTTAGCACCAGTTTTGTGACAATCCTCTTGTGAACTTTTCACGAAGGGTGTGAAATAAACACATGCAATACACTGATGCTGCATTGTGCTGAAAGGACAGGGAGTTTATTTTGATGAGATTAAATTTAGCATGTCTTTGCAATACACATGCAACTCATGAAATGTACATGCAATTAGAAATTCCATGTATATTACGGTTAAAAAAGTCATTAGAAATATTACCACACAAAGCTGGTTATTTAGTGCTGCATTATGAAGAATTATTTAAAAGATGGATTGAATTTTGTCATATACATAGACCTTTATTTTGGCCTATTTACATTCTGTACAGCCATTCCATTGTGAACATTGTGCATTTGATTGCTTAGATGAGGAGGAAGATGGCATGTACTCTTTTGACTTATTTTCACATCACAGAATAAGGTCACTACAGTACAGTTTGTGTCCAAGCTTCCACATCATCAGTGCTCATCATGATTTATTTGTCTGCAGTTTTTGACACTGTTAACCACAAAAATCTCCAGTCAAGATTTAGGACAATAGGCTTCTCAGGAACCGTACTCCAGTGGTTCAGTTCTTACTTCTCAGGAAGTTCATTTAATAAATATGTTTAGGGGTTTTAACCTTTATATTGAACAGGATTGAGAAGAGTTGAGACAGGAATGTGTGGGGAGCAGAGAGAGGGAAAGACCAGCAAAGGCCCTTGAGTCCGGAATCAAACTTGGGTCGCCATTGGCATGCTATGTGTTAGCGCACTTAACCACAAGGCTATTAGCATCAACCAGGCAGGTCATATTTCGGAGATGTGAGTGAGGTGTCCAAGTCACAGATGCCTCAGGGCTCAGTTTTAAGACCATCTTTAGGTCATTTTTGCTAGAACTGCCCAGTCCTGCAGTCTCATAGTCATTTATAGTGTCTGGATCAGACTGACCAACCCATCTACTGCCCACTCTGATGCTGCATAATGACATAATTACTTTTTTGATACTTAGCAGAACAGTATATTGGTGTGTCTTGTCTTGTTCATTCATTCATTCATTCATTCATTTTCTTTTTAGCTTAGTCCCTTTAATAATCAGGGGTCGCCACAGCGGAATGTACCGCCAACTTATATAGCATATGTTTTACGCAGCGGATGCCCTTCCACCTGCAAACCATCACTGTGAAATTGTGTGTTATTAAAAGATAATTGACCCAAGAATGTAAATGGAATTGTCTTATTCTTTTTTTGGGGGAAACCAATCCCAACAGAGAGCAAATCCTTCAGATCACAAATACTGTGTGTGGATTGGCCCACTGCATTAGAACAAACAGAGTGACGCTGCATGTAAAAGTTGAAAATCTTTAACTTAAAGCAGCATCTTAAAAATTGCATGCTCTGTGCTCAGCTGCATGATGCGCTTGTACATGGAGTGTTTCAGTGAGTAGCCTAAAACACCATGATCTTTTGTTTCAAAAATATCTCACAAGCTGCAGCACAAACTCAAATGTACATCTCGACATACAAAGGTATTCCTCCATATCTTTTCATTGAAGTTGTTCATAGTATCCATCAAAATTTGTAATGTAGTCAAATGTGTAAACAAAGCTGTTTTTTGCTGTGTTTAGTGCTTCTGTCTTTGGATGGTAGTGATTTATTATTTATTTATTTTTTATTATTATTATTTTATTTTTTTTACTATAGTCATTTGGTTCGTCTCTGGAACAAAAGCACCTACATGTATGCTAAAGTTTTAAATAAAAGTGAAACCATCAACTAATACATGCATACAACTACATACAACATTAACATTCAGATCCTTTGACTAACTGCATCTCTGTTTAATGCTTATCGTCTTTTTTCTTATTCATTTTGTGTTGTCACTTGTCACTTTATGTACACTGGAAGCTTCTGTAGCCAAAACAAATTCCTTGTGTGTGTGTGAAGCACAATTGACAATAAAACTGATTCTGATTCTAATAGACTGACCCCCTTCATGTTTGCAAATACAAGCACAGTGATTTAGAGGTATAGATTGTTTTGAAATCCATTCACACGTTTTGGAATGGATGTGTAAATGGTCATTTCCTGAAAAACTCTGTAATGTCCTTGCCTGAGTTAGCAGCACATATCTGAATTTACAGGTGAAGTGGTTCCAGAAATTTTCCGGATATTTACCGGTATCACTGTGGCAAGGGGCTATAGAGTGCTATATGTTTACCACCAGTGCTGTCAAGCAAAAGTTAATTTCGAGCCCGGTTTTTTTAACTGGAAATGTATATTGTCTAATCATTTACTCACATTTTTAAATGTTCAGTAGCATTTAAAACAACATGACCTATATAACAGGTATTGATGTATAGATTGTGGTTCGTGATTCAGATTTTTTTTATACTAACAAATTGGCCAGTTTGATAGCGTTTAATCATGATCCACACAAAGGAGCAGCATACATTATTTTTATGTGATTAAAAGTAGATTGTATAATTTTGAAAATATGAAGTAAAAAAAAAACAATCTGACTGAAATTTTGGTACCTACTGACATAAAACTAAAACATGCTGGTTAAAATTGTTTTCAAACAGCCTACTAACTTACTATAATCTAAGCATTTAATTAAATTAACAGATACATTAACAGATAATAATATTGAATGAAGCCCATTAAGTATAGATGTTTACTCAAGTGTTTAGTCATTCCTGTATGCTGCCTATCAGGATCTAAATGTTTCTCAAGTTACATCTGTTCTCTGCCTCATCTTCTCTGATCTATGTCAACATCAGAGCATCTTTAATTATTGGACCAGCAAGACTTAATGCTAGATAATTAACTACATTTACAAAACTACAAATACTGCCTTAAATGAATAAAAGTCCTACAATTTTTTTGTGTGCGCCTTTGCATTTTATGTGGATTAAAGGTGGCCCTGCTATGAAGTGGCCACACAAATCTATTTGGATATTTAAGGTACTTTCAACAAGTCACCTTTTATAGTGAATTAAAAATAAATTCAAAGTGGTGACTATGAAGACATGAAACATTTATTATTATTATTATTATTATTTCTTTTGGCCACAAACAATGAAACAATGACTTTTAAAGCTAGTGTCAAGAAGTCAAAGGAAGCTTATGAAAATTTTTTGTGCAACTCGAGAATATATTTAGAAAAATGTGTTCTGTTTATTTTAGCGAATGGCTTAGTTTACACACTCTGTCACTATACAGCATCAGAGTGGGCGGTAGATGGGTCTGTCAGTCTGATCTAGATACTGTATACATGAAAGGACAGAAAGAAGAGCAGAACAAACTCCTAACAGGAGGAGACTCACTCATGGCCTATGAGACAGAGGATCAGGAGACTCAATACTGCTTTCCTGACATCAACTCATCATGTGTCAAAGAAAAACACTCCAGACATGAATATCATATTATGTATGTGTTTTTTTCACTGCTGTCCGCATGGACTGTGTTTCTGAACCTGCTGGTAATCATCTCCATCTCTCACTTCAAGAAGCTTCACACTCCAACCAACATGATTATTCTCTCTCTGGCTGTGGCTGATCTGCTTGTTGGCCTTATTGTGATGCCTGTGGAGGCAATGAAGCTGATTGAGACATGTTGGTACTTTGGAGACACTTGGTGTGACCTATTTATGATAATCATGGGGCTAATTGTCTCATCATCTATGTGCAATTTGGTAATAATTGCTATTGATCGTTATATAGCTGTTTGTCACCCTTTACTATACCAACAGAAAATAACCACAACTAAAACTTTAATAAGCATCTGTCTGTGCTGGCTTTTCTCCTCAGCCTACAATTTAGGCTTTTTGCTTGGTGGCAGATATCTTGAAACCAAACAAAGCCCAGGCACGTGTTATGGAAAGTGTTATTTAGTAATAAGTTTTTCATGGCAATTAACTGACCTGTTCTTTTCCTTTCTATTTCCTTGTACTCTGATCATAACTTTATATTTGAGGATATTTTATGTTGCACATCAGCAAGTGAAGGTTATAAACTCTATGATGAAGGGTGGTAAATGTGTATTGGAAGGTTCAGTGAAGAGAAAATCTGAGAGCAAAGCTGCTCTAACATTAGGAATCATTGTGACCGTTTATTTACTTTGTTACATTCCATTTTATATATTGTATATGTTATCTGTAACAGGTACTACAATCATTTCTACCACAATGACATTTCTAATATGGACTTTGTATATTAACTCAAGCGTGAATCCTCTTGTCTATGCTTTATTTTACAGCTGGTTTAAAATATCAGTTAAACACATCCTAACTTGTAAAATATTTCCCCAATTTTAAAGCATAAACTCTAATGATAGCTTTTTGGAAGTGGACATTTTCTAATAGGGGAAAACAGCAGTAACCATTACCATGCCTTATCTTTTTTGACTTTTTAACATTGCCTATTTTGTTGTGGCTATAATATTTTGAACATTAAATATTTTATTAGTTTTGTTAATTAAATTCAGTGTGTATCTTGTCTGCTAAATGTATAATCAACAATGTGATCAACCATAGAATCAGTAGAGATACCTCATTTTATTTCAAGCGAAATAATCAAGATTACTTTTGTTTTTGTTTTTTCATGCCATAGAACATTGTTTATGCAAAAACACACATTTCAGAGTCTGTGGTCCATCATTCTATGTGTGTTCATTTTTTGTTGAGGTCTTGACACGTTTGTATTACATGTCATGTAAAATTTCACATTTCTGTAATTTGAATAAGAAAGATTTTTTGTTAATTATTTCAGTTATCTGCATGTAGTTATTTTTGGGTGTAAATGATTTTTTTTATGTTAAAAATCTGAAATTTAGTTTGAAATGTACTAAATAAATGTCCTGCAGAAGAGCTTTTCAAAAGGCATTTAGATGTCTTCAACTATTAAATGCTGCTGAGAGGGGTTTAAAAATACTATTACAGCAAAACGTATATTTCAATAATAAGGAATTAAGATTGGCGAGAGTATGCTTATTTTAGTCTGTATTTAGCGTAACATTGTTTTTACACAGAAAAAGTATTAAGAAATTTTATGATAGTTTAATTTGTTAATCAGTTCTGGAGTTTAAAAGATCTTTATAGACGTTTTGTCTGAGTTCACTTTCTTCATTTTTATGATAAATTGTTTTATGTGAAGACTGAGGTTTCCCATGACATATGATAAATGTCATGTCAATGTGCACACTGCATTCTGTACTCATGCAAATGTACTTTCTTTTTGGTTTATTTTTTTAAATAAAGGGTTACACAAAACCACATACAATCACCATCAATTGAATCTATTTTGTGCAGAGATGTGTCAAAAGGAGCAGCTTAAAAATAATTACAAAACCATTGACAGAATGTGTCCCTAAAATAGCAAAATTTTTAAAGTTTGAGGCTCTGTATTGGCATCACAATAAGGCCAACAAGCAGATTACTTATGGCCAAAGAGCGAATAATCATATTTTTGTATTGTCAAGCTCCTGGAAGTGAAAGATGCACAGCAAATTTGCCAGTGTGCATTTTACACCACAGGTGTTAAATTTAACACTTTTCTGGTGTCTATATGAGTCCCACCAGCAAAGTGTCCAGGTTACACTTTCAAAAGTGTTGAATATATACACCTCTGTAGTGTAAAATGTTTTACACTTAGAGTGTAAAAATGCACACCACATTTAACATTTTTAACACCTGCAGGGCAAATTGTGCAGTGTACATATAACTCCACAGGTGTTAAAATACACTCTCTTCTGGTGTATATATGAGTCCCACCAGACGAGTGTGTAAGTTACACTTTAAAAAGGGTTGAATATATACACTTAAGCAGAGTAAATAAATTTACACTAAGAGTGTAAAAACTGTACACTAGATTAAATACTCTATCACCACTGCCAGGTCATATCTAGCATAAATTCAATTTTTCTTTAAACTGACAGGAGTAAAAGTTAACATTTTCCTCACAAAATTCATAAAGAAAATTGTATATTTTAATGATTTAACACTCTGAAATAATAATAATAATACAAAAATGTAAACAAACTCTTTGTTACAGCCTTACTAAAATGAGTTTAAGCACATCAATTAAAGAATCATGGAGAAAATTACAAAACAGAATTTATTTTTCTTAAAAATACATAGCATAGGCAAAGGTAAACATTAAATCACTTCACAGAATATGCATTTCATACCTGAAAATCAGTGTTGTTTTATAGACAAATATTTGTAACATTGAGAATGGAGTGAAAATAAATTTTTCACTTGTCACTGCCAAACATAAAGACAACATGAGCTAAAGCCCCATTCCTGAACAGAAATGCTTCATAAAAACTGAGATAAAACTTATTTTTGCATACAGTTGATTACAGAACAAATGGATTAAAACCACAATCACTCAAAAAGGGGGATTTCCTTGAAATTGGTGAAATGTTCAACAAAAGCACACTTTCAATTTCATAAGCCAGCTAAAAATGCTGACTATTAAGCAATATCAGACGTTTTACAGCACAGAAATGGCATCTTTTAAATCTAAACATACAGGAAAGCCTCAGCAATGTGCCATCACTTGAACAATGTGCCATCACATCTTGCCACCACTAAAGTGGTTCGTATGAAAACATGTATAGGAACAATATAAAAAGTCATTTTCCTCCAAACATAAGGTTTCAACATTCAAAAGAGAGATTTTTCTACAAAGCTCCTCCTTGACCTTAAATGCATGAAGATGTTTAACAAAGCATACGGTTTCAAATTCACAAGCCAGCAAAAAATACTGACTGCCAAATACAATTATATCAGTAATTCAGTAAAGAAGATCTACATCACTTTCATTGTCAATTTCCACTCCACTACTCTGTAATTTGGCTGCACAGAAACTGATGCACAAATTTCTTGAGTTCGCAACTTCATCACTGTTCGAAGATGTTCCTAGATTTCCTGAAACTAAGTTGAAAGGTTGTGGTACAGATGCTGGTCCACTTTCAACAGAAGGAGCAGGGGGGATTTAAATAAAGACATGTCAGAGAGCTCACTGTTGTGCCTACGTTGGAGATGTTTTCTTAACCCTGAATCATCCTGATTGCATACCAACTGTAATCTTCTGCCAGGATAAAAAACATGAGAAAGTTTTAGATGGCGTCTTAGCTCATTGACTGTACTCCAAATCAACTTGCAAACAAAGCACCTAAACATTTTTAAGCTCTGCAGTAGTGTCTTAATTTAGAATCTTGGCCCTAAGATCCCGGACACAAGGGCTTTCATGGGTGACACCAACATCAATGTTGTAAACCGTTGTTTGAAGAAACATGTACATACTGTGCTAAGCACCATCATATGAAATGCCGAATAATGTGCTTTAAAAAGCTCATCAAAAGCAGCCAGAGAGGACATCGCCTTGCAAGGAATAAGTTGTCCATCCACGATGATGTAATAGTCATGGATGCAATTCTTCCAAGTTTCAACTCCCAAGATGTATGGCTGTGTTGTCTGTTCTGCTCTCAGCACAATCATCGAAACTGCAACAGGACTGAAAAAAAGCAAAACAAAAAAAGGCATATTAGTATCTTACAAAAGAGGGTATGATGTACATCTAAGAAATACAGATACACTGATCAACCATAATTTTCTCCAAACACGGTAGCAAAATTTTTTTTTGGAATTTAGCCACAAAATCTAATTTTTGTTGTACAATATATTACAATAAACAAGATTATTGTTATTTAAGACTATTTTATGCCACTCATTATATAATGCCAGTATGACACTAAACAACTCAAATCATTGTTTTACGTTCTTTAGAAATTTAAAAAGGAATGCAAGTCATATGGCTCATGAAAATTCATGATCAGTGCATCACTAGTCAGTGTACTTTCTTTTTATTTAAGAAAAATAAAATGTGCCTAGTTTATTAAATTAAACATTTTGCAAAAAATTGTCATGTAACAGTTAATTCATTTTTTTTTTTTACAATCATTTAACACTAGTTAAATTAATATCCATTGTTAACTTGCATCTTAGAACATTTGGAATACTAATTAGTCTGACGCAAACACAAAGCATACGTTACCTTACTATGGGGTTTAATGCTTCTTGGACATTGATCTTGACAATTTTCTTCTTTCCACTTGAAGGTGGTGGAAGGAGAGAGAGAAGCAACAACAGTAAAAACATGTCACTGTCCCACTCTAAAAGTAAAAAAAAAATTGCATTGGCTAGGACTGTGCGATTTGGGGAAAATATGTAATTGCAATTATTTTTTTTATACTTTTTTTTTGACAGATATTGTGATATATTTATATTTTTGATTTGCGATTTAACTTTGTAGTCAAGCTTTAGCTCAATAATCTGTATTGTAGCTTCTTACTGCTAAAATGCAGTGAGTGTTAGTTAAAAAAAAAAGGAACTGAAAAGATATAAATTTTTATTGGGAAACATCTCTTAAGCTGTGCTTTGCTGTTGTCACTGGCAGTACTTAAAGATGTGAACCTACACTGGTCTCACGGTTCGGTCACGATTATCATGCCATCGATTCGGTTCAATTCGCTAGTTAAATAATATATATTTCATATCGCAGCCTCTTGCAATTAGATAATCACAACATTTCAAATTGCGATTTCGATTCGATTTTGATTAATCGCACAGCCCTACCATGGGCCATGATTTTCTTTTCAATCTACATAAACTAAGTCAACATAATTTCAGTGCATGATATAAAATCAATTATAATAAAGCCTAGAAGCCATAAAAGAAACACAGACAATTATTGCGATACATAAATAACTACCTGTAGCTCCTTGACTGCTTTCACATTGCTCTGCAGACTCGATCAGACCACTCAGAAGAAATGACTGGGTCAGGTTTTTGGCTTCTCCAATTACTTTGTTTTAGAGAACAACCCCACTTTTCCAAAAGCTTTGCTAAAGTCTCCACTCCAAACAGCAACTCAAAGTCTTGAAGCACCTAATGTTTTATATAAATAAAAACAAACATGTCATGTCACATCAACAGATTCAAATCAATTTTAAACCATCACCAGTTGGTGCAGCACATACCAGGCCTTTTGTGTAAAAAAACCCAGGGAATAAAGTGAGAACAGATGATGACTTTTCAGGATTGCGGATCAGTTCCTGGCGATACTGGAATGTAGATTTCATCTTTGCAGCCACTTGCTCTGGATCAGAACAGTGTTTTAGAAATAAAATGGCTTCCTGGCAGCGATCCCTCTCTAGCTGCATCTCCGTTGTAAAAAAAGCGACAGGGTCCCTGCTCTCAGAGATGCCTTCTGGAATGCTGGTCCTACTGACTCGACTGTTGTGGTGAACCGTTTTCAGTCTCCAGACAATGTATCAAGAGCTATCTTCTGGATCATAAAATTGTTTCTGCAATAAATAGAAAATTATTTAGTTAAACTAAAAAGACACTGTTTATTTTGAAAAAAAAAAAAAACCAACAACATAATGAATATTAAAGAAAATAACTACAGCATGAGTGCTGCTTCTGCAGTTTTAGCTTTAACAAGGAATACAGACCCATGCTGTGTACAAACTCACATAGTACACATACTATCATATTAGTAAAAAACAAAATAACGAGGCATTTATTTGTAAAAAAAACAAACACCAAAAAAAAGAAGAGATTTCAACGTGTGGGCATGCACGAGATGGAGACGCCCCTTTTTCTGCCGATTGGTCAATAGCTATGAGGCTGTAGGATTTAAATTAAACTTTGCTTATCAACTCATAATCTCGCTTATCAAATACATAAAACAGGTACATATACACCTATACTATTGAATGTTTAAAACAATGTATGAAACTTACGTATATACATAAACTTGATGCATGCATACACCCACATACATGCGCACATACATATAAACTCGCTACATGCAAACACACCTATACACACTGCATATACACTTAGAACTTACTCGCATATACACCTATGCTATTGGATGTACAAAAATATATAAAACTTGCATATAAACTTGATGCTTGTATACACCCACATACACACGCACATAAACTCGCTACATGCAAATCACTCGCATATACATATAAACTATTTATGCATATGCGCCCAAAAACTCTCGCATATGAATATAAACTCGATGCATGCATAAACACTCAAATAACACTTCTCAAAAGTCAATAAAGTTTAAATGGATGATCATTATTTATCATATAAATTATAATAAATAAACTTATGTAATAGAAATAATCCGATTAATAGAGGAATTACATCTGTTGAATAATGAAAATAGATTATGCTAAATATAAAAACATATAAAAAGATAATGCTAGGAATGCTCCAGCAAATTATAAAGGTTTATTATGCAACTAAATTATTGGAATGCAATGGGTTTAGTAAAGTAAACGCTGATAAAAAGTTTCTTTACATCACGTTGGTCAAGCTAACCCCCATGAACCAGCTATATATATATATATATATATATATATATATCAGATCCTCTGGACACTGCTTGTTTTATGTTGAATAACTATATTTTATGGCGGCTGGCATCCAGCGTTTTTGTGCATTAGCCTGTTTATTGGTGACAGGCAAACCCACTTAAAAAAGTGCATTCCTGCCCCCTACTGGACATAAGTGTGTATCATAATCTGTGACGAATAGTGACATCTATAAAATGTAATGTAATGTACATGTTACATTACATTTCATCTATAAAATAACAAACAAACTAATATTAAATAAATATATTTTATTCAAAAAATTATTTATGCAACTTTATATGTATTAAACTCATTGTTTTCCAATAATTTCATTGCATAATAAACCTTTATAATTTGCTGGAGCATTCCTAGCATTATCTTTTTATATGTTTTTATATTTAGCATAATCTATTTTCATTATTCAACATATGTAATTCCTCTAATAATCGGATTATTTCTATTTAATAAGCTTATTAATTATTATTTATATGATAAATAATGGTCTCATCCATTTAAACTCAAATGACTTTTGAGAAGTCTATGCACATACACATGAAATCACTTGTTCACAACTAATTGGATATACGTTTGTAAATTTTATTTTGTATATTATTAGTGTTATTTGGGTGTTCATGCACGCATCGAGTTTATATTCATATGCGAGTTTTTGGGCGCATATGCATAGATCTAGTTTAAATGTATGTGCGCATGTATGTGGGTGTATGCATGCATCAAGTTTATGTATATACACAAGTTTCATATATTGTAAGGAATAAATGCCTTGTTATTTCGTTTTTGTTTTCTGTTTGTTTTAATTCTCCGTTTTGAGTTAAAAACAGGATCTTTTTTTTGTTTTCCAAAATAAAAGAAATAATCAAATGAACGGATGGTACACGGACCCTATCCCTTTGATTAGGATAACAATGCATTATAAAAATAGCTAAAGTTATACACTTTACCCATGTCATGTCTCCAACTACAGCATTCACAAGAAATTCGCCTTGTAGAATTTGTGATTTTTCCAGTTGCTCTGTCTCCCCTGCACTTTTTCCCCCAAGACATCTTTTATAAGCTTAACAACAAAGATAAAAATAGTAAAATCATTTCATAAAGCAACAAATATATAGTTTTTGTTCATGTAATCTACCTTCTTGGCCTCTGGAAATTGGTCATCTGTTTGAGCTCTTTTTGTTAAGAAAACAGAAACACCACTGTCTGCTGGCAACACCGTTTTCCTTTCGCTTGAAAATGGAGAGGTTGGGGAGGCAGTAGAATCTAACAAGAAAACAGAATGTTACAACTACATAACGTCAGTAATGAAAACATTGTTATAATGGTCTTTCCCAGGTTTCAATGCATGAGAAAGACGACAAAACTAATATTTAATAACATATTATCAGTCACATTTGCAGTATTAATGAAAGATTTACCACAGCGGCAGACATAACGTTACACTAATCTATTATCCTTAACGCAAAAAGAAATAACTTAAAAGCTACGTTAATCATTTTGTTCGAAATCGAAATGTAAAACTTACTTTTTACTCTAACGTACTTGCTTCATGCATAACGTTAGTTCGTAACTTTTCCAACGTGACACGCAAGGCGTCGAGTCTCCATTTGAAAAAAAGAACACTGAATCAGTGTACATTAGCCCGCCTCAAAAACTCGAAATTATACATACTAGCTGACGCCAAACGTAAAAGAAATAATGCTATAAATGTTGTACATGTAATGATACTAATTAATTATTCACATGCCCGATTAGAGTCACTTACAGATATCTTGCGCCGCGTGTAAAATGATCAATTGCACACAATTTGCAATGTTAAATAATAAACTGGATTACATTAGATGATTTAATCAACAAGTTTTAACAATATACCCATACCACTTCCGCACAAACTAATAAACAAGACGGTTAAAATGTACATTTTAAGCATCTGTGAAGAGAGGTAAACTAAAAACAAATTTATGAGTGACATTTTATAAGGCATTCGCAGTAAAGGCAGAAAACATAACGTTACACCACTCTTTGTTAAATTTAAATGACTAAGTTAACATTTCGGTAAAACGTACACAAAAAAAACTCACCTGTTTCGGCATTAAAAGAGCGGAAAAGCTGCTTCTGGCATAACTTCGCTCCGCTGTCCGTTAATTTTCAAATGAGCATGTTGAAGACTCAGGAGGAGGGTGGTCCTGTATGTAAAATATACACTGAAGCGGTGTAGAATCCCGCGCCAAAAATCATTTTAAATTATTCGCAAAATTATGGTTTTACAAAAGTATTTCGGACAATTTGTGTAATTAACAAGTAGCCTAGGCCTGTATGTAAAAGTAACTGCAGCTTATGCTTATGCTATTAAGCATAAGCATATGCTATTAAATGAGGAAAATGACGTACCTCAACATCAGGTGGCTTTAATGTGGCTAATGCTGCAATGATTCACGAGTATATCCCCACAATCCCGGATCCTAAAGTTGCTAAATCGGCTTCTTAATTCTAAAATGTTAAAATTCTGACTCTCGTCTTTTGTTTGCTTTTATGTCAAGTTTCCAGCAAAATAAGGAGCCGCCATTAATGAAAAGGTGATCGTCAAATGCGGACCGTATTGACTCAGTCACCTCAAGTTCCCGTATGTGCAATTAACACCGATGAGGAGTATGGAAAAGCAACACCAGAAATGCACACTGTTAAAGTCACAATTTAACCCACATCAGCGTTAAAAGCAGTAAATGTACACTTGTATTTTAACACTATAACACTAGATGGGCTTACACCAGAAATTTAACACCTCACAATTTGCTGTGTGGAGATGATCACCAGCAGGTTCCGAAAAGAGTCCACGCTGACAGCAATAACACAAACAAATATGTGATGATATATCCATGACTTGAGCGGGGTTTTTTGACACGTGATGGGTTCATGTCAGGAAAGCAGTATTGAGTCTCCTGATCCTCTGTCTCATAGGCCATGAGTGAGTCTCCTCCTGTTAGGAGTTTGTTCTGCTCTCCTTTCTCTCCTTTTTGTTTGGATCAGACTGATCTGCCCATCTATCACCCACTCTGATGCTGTTTAATGACAATTATTTTATTTTAATACTTGTTATTGCACAAGCACAACCGTGTAAGAGTGTTTGTAGTCTGTCTCTACATAATCTATGTCCAAATATGAAACATAAATAAAGAAAAATAAATATATTTAAAACTTTTTACTTTTATAGTAGAATTTTTAAAATTACATAATAATTTACCTGGTTGCATCATTACTGTTAGCATGAATTGTATTTCTGAATCTAGACACAGTCCAAGAGCACTGACCTCTAGTGAAAGACAGAAGTAAAAGCATTTTCAGTGTTTAGAGTTACTTGTACCATTACCCACTGACAGTGCTCAGTTGAAAAGTGCCTATTTGTGCCATAGACAAGCTTTCAAATGGAGTCAGTATGCCTCAGTTAACACATTTATGGTACAAAGAATCTATTTCTATTTAGTCATTTAGGAGACACTTTTATCCAAAGCAACATACAAATGAGGATAATAGAAGCACTTCAGGTCACCAGAGAGCAGTGATATACATAAATAAGCCTAAGTTGGTTTAGATTTCTTTTTATTTAACCAGACAAACAGGAAATACAGCAAAGAAATAACTAGTATGTGATATTACAATGGGCTATTTACATTTACCGGTATTCTGAGAGGAATATCAGTAATAAATGGGTGAATGTGAGTTTGGTGCTTGCTCTACAACCTCTCAGAAATATTTGCAAACACACAGTGTAACAGTGTATAAATGTTGTGATTGATGTATATCAGTATACGCAAGCAACTGCTCTGCACATGAAAAGCACATGCAATTTGATTCAAAATCATTTCCAAACATTTCAGTATTTGTATTCATTAATTTAAGATTTTATAATTATAGTGCACTTTGGAATTGCTTTATAGTGAAGATGACAAAATAATGCTTGATTTGAGCACAGAAGAGATAGTAGCACCCTCAGTTCATTTTTAATGACATGTATTTTACTATTTAATCATGAATGACATTCAGTTAAAAATATCCATGAGAGAGGATGCTGGCTGAAGTATTCGTAGAGTTATAATGCATTTAACTGATATTTTAAACCATTTGTAAAATAAAGCATAGACTAGAGGGTTTAGACCACAGCTCACAAACATAGTCCATGTTAGAAATGTTATTGTAGTAGTAGTGATTGCTGTCATTTTTGTTAGAGAACAGATGTAGAAAGGAATCCAGCAAAACAGATAAACTGTCACAATGATTCCTAATGTCAGAGCAGCTTTACTCTCAGATTTCCTCCTCACTGAACCCTCTGTTACACATTTACTACTCTTCATCAGAGAATTTATAACTTTCACTTGCCAGTGTACAATGTAAAAAATCCTCAAATACACAGTAATTATCAGACTACAAGGAAGTAGGAAGGAACATATTAAATCAGCTATTTTCCAAGCTGGGCTAAACATAACAGTGCACTGTCCATAACACAGGGTTTTGTGTGAGATATTAAAAAATCCATTATTAATTACATAGACAATGCTGTAAATTGAACAGCAAAACCAGCAGAGACAGATGCTTATTAAAGTTTTAGTTGTAGTTATCTTTTGTGGATACAGTAAAGGGTGACACACAGCCACATAACGATCAACAGCAATTAAAACTATATTGCTCAGAGATGCAGAGAGCAGCAGCCTAACAGTGATTACATAAAGTCCACAGAAGGTGTCTCCAAAGTACCAACATGTCTCAATTTGCTTGATACCCTCAATTGGTATACCAATAAGTCCAGTAAGTAAATCAGCCACAGCCAGAGAAAGAATTATCATGTTGGTTGGAGTGTGAAGCTTCTTGAAGTGAGAGATGGAGATGATCACCAGCAGATTCAGAAACACAGTCCATGCTGACAGCAGTGATACTAACAGATACATGATATTGTATTCATGTCTGGAGCGTTTCTCCTTGACACAAGATGAGTTGATGGCAGGAAAGCAGTATTGAGTCTCCTGATCCTCTGTCTCATAGGCCATGAGTGAGTCTCCTCCTGTTAGGAGTTTGTTTTGCTGTCCTTTCTGTTCTTTAATTTATACAGTTTCTGGATTATACAGACCAACCCCTCTACCGCCCACTATGATGCTGCATAATGACGTATTTTCAAGATCCATGAGTCGATCAAACAGTGGATTGAAACTGACGTGTAAAATTGTAGCTCTATTACTCTACACTTGTTAATTATTACTAAATAGATTGTTTGGCCAAAAATGTAAAAACTCTCATCACTTACCCTCTTACCTTTCCAAATGTTTGACCTTCTTTCTTATGCAAAGGACACATTGAGAACATTATTGTTTAACCCTCTAGGGATTGAGGGTATTTTGGGGACTGGAAAAGTGCTGATATTCCCTGATATTTGTGTTTTTTTCAGTTGCTTATAAACAAATAAGTTGCTATAGTATAATACCACTGTAAACGGCACAAACTGGGCTACAATAATATGTTAGCAACATATATGTACATGATTGTGTTTTCGAGAAAGAAACTTTTATGCATGGTTAGTGAAAATATTAAATTTTGAAGTCACTGAAATAACTCTGAGTTGGTAAAGATGCACACAACAAGGTGTGAAACCCTGGAGGGTGGATTAACTTACAATCGTGATATAAAACGGGTAAGTGAAGTCATAGTGTTCTGATGCGTTGTCCTTGTATCTTTTCCTTCCAGGTCACAATATCCAGGGCTCTCCTTTTTGGGCCAAGCGGTCATGGCGTATAATTAGGGGAACATGGAGAAATTAGTAAGCATCTGTGTAATGTGTTGTTGCTTAACTCTTGGGTCTCTGAGCCTCTCTTTTATGGAGTGGCTTGATTAGCATCAGCGGTGACTAATTGGCCCTTAGTGATGATCCCCAGGTATTTCCATTGTGTTGCCAGGGTCTCCTGATGGAGTCTCTGATCTCCATGTGCCATACCTGTCACACTCTCCCCAACCAGAACTGTGAATGACAGGATGCTCCTTGTCTCTGTATCTGGCAAAGCACAGCCCCCACTCCCCTGTTGGAAATATCCGTCTGAGCAGGAATAGACACTGAGGTGAGGGCCCTCTTGAATGCCTCTTCTGCTTCATCTGTCTAGCATACCTTCTCCGGTTGCTCCTTCCTGATCAGGTCTGTCAGGGGAGCAGCTATGGAGGAAAAGCTGTGGATGAAGCAATGGTAATATCCTGCCAACCCCAAGAAAGCTTGTACGTTGGTCTTTGTTCTTGGCCTGGTTGCTGTTTGGATGGCTGCCACCTTTTTCTGGTGGTTGGACGAGGCCTCTTCCAACCCGGAAACCCATGGTTAGATGACATTTGCTGGGGTGGCTGGTCAGTCCAGTACGGCAGAGTTTGGACAGCACTCTCCGGTGTCTTTTTTCTCGGTGCCTCCGATTGGATTACCATGTCGTTGAGGGAGGCTGCGGCGTATGCTTGATAGGGTCTCAACTCAATGTCCTTGAGTCTCTGGAAGGTGGCTGGAACCCCATGGAGGCCGAATTGAAGGGTCCAGTATTCCAGTGTCCATTGGGGGTAGAGAAAGCAGTGTTGTGTTTTTGCCGTTTCAGAGAGGGGGGACCAGGCCATGGAATAGCCACCGAAATCTGAGACTTTGTTGAGACGCCGGTAATTATTGCAGAACTAGAGGATACCGTCCAGCTTCGGGGCCCGAACAATCAGGCTGGACCATGAACTCCAGAATGGTTCAATCACCCCAAGATTGAGCATCTTTTAGATTTTCTCTTCAATAGCCTACTCATGGGCCTTTGGGACTTGATAGGGTCATTGCCTCACGATGACTCCAGGTGGCGTTGGATGTTCTGTTGGTGTGGCCAGGGATCTCGGAGAGCACATTCTGGAATTGACCAACCAGGAGTCTCAGTTTCGTCTTCTGGGTGGTGGACAGCCTGGGGTTGGTGTCCACCACCACGTGTACGGTGGGTGCAAGTGCAGCCACCTGGTCCAGGTTGAGATTTCCTGGGTGACGCTAGCTAGCAGCTCGGGCATGCCTGGCTGAATCTCTTCACCTCTGACTCCAGGCCAGCCAATGAAACCGGTCTCTGATCCTTTCAATGGTGTTTTGGGCCCCAAAATGTCCTGCCATCGGGTGGGAGTGAGTCAACTCCAGGATCGTTTACCAGTTGCCGTTTTTCCTCCCCCCTCCGCTGAACAACACCGTAAAGCAGGCTGTTCTGCACTATAGAATGTGGGAGAGGATGGGGGAGCAAGATGAATATTTCAACCTCTATGCGGCAGACTTGTCCTCAGCAGTGTTTTAGACAGTTGTCCTCCTCTTAGGGTGCTTTCACACTAGCACTTTTGGTCCGCACCCGGGTTCGTTTGACGTCATAGTACGGTACGTTTAGCTAGTGTGAACGTGTCTTCTGAACTCGGGTGCGCACCCGTGAACCGTACCCGAGTCCGCCTGAAAGAGGTGGCCTGGGGTACGGTTCATGCGAACTCTGGTACGGTTCACTTTCTAGTATGAATGCAATCGTACCAAATAGCGGAAGTGAACCGGCAACTGTACACAAACTATCGTTTTCATAACGTTCATTCGTGTGTGTGTGTGTGTGTGTGTGTGTGTGTGTGTGTGTGAGTTAAAAACAGGATACTTGTACACAAAATACACAGCACACACAAATTGGTTTATATTATTCACTTTTCAAATTAAATAAGTAAAAATAGAAGTACTACTAATGTATTTCTAGGGTACATAATCTCTAGAGTTGCCTTTTTCTTTAAAAAAAAAAAAAAAAGATGCATGTTTTGATGCCTTGGAAGACAGAAAAAGGATATTATTTTGGCATAATTCATCTGAGTTTTATAACAAAAAGAATTAGGCATTTGCATCTCCCTTATTATTAATTTAATGTTGATAAATGAACTGTATGTCATTAATGTACATGAACATGTGCTTGAGTACATTTTTGCTGTCATTTTTTGATTTTCAGGGATCTTAGAGGTTGTGCTAAAACACAACAGTAAACATAACATAGCCCCACCAGTCATGAATGACTATCTGTAAAAATGTCCATCAAAGAGGATGCTGGCTGAAATATTCTGAGCGTTACAATGTGTTTAACGGATATTTTAAACCAGCGATAAAACAAAGCATAGACGATAGGATTTAGACCTGAGTTTAAATGGAAGGTCCATACTAGTAGTGTCATAGTAGTGGATGTGATCGTTGTGATTTTTGTTAGAGAACAAATATAGAAAGGAATCCAGCAAAGCAGATAAGCTGTCACAATGATTCCCAATGTCAGAGCAGCTTTACTCTCAGATTTCCTCTTGACTGAAACTTCCATTACACATTTTACACCATTTATTTGAGAGTTTATAACCTTCACTTGCTTGTGCACAACATAAAATATCCTCAAATATGCAGTGATGATAACAGTACAAGGAAAAAGGAAGGAAAATATTAAATCAATGAATCTCCAAGTTGGAGTAATCAAAACCATGCACTGGCCATAACACAGTGTTTTGCTAGATATGCTAAAATACCCGTTACCAATGACATACCAAATATTGTAAACTGAACAACAAACCCAACAAAGACAGATGCTGATTACGGTTTTAGTTTTGGTTATTCTTTGTGGGTACTGTAAGGAATAACACACCGCCATATAACGATCAACAGCAATTAAAACTAAATTACTAAGAGATGTAGAAAGGAGCAAGTTAACAATAATTACACAAAGTTCCACAGTAAGTGTCTCCAAAGTACCAACATGTCTCAATTTGCTTGATACCCTCGATTGGTATAACAATAAGTCCAACAAACAAATCAGCACAGCCAGAGAGAGAATGATATGTTGGTTGGAGAGTGAAGCTTCTGAAGTGGAGATGGAGATGATCACCAGCAGATTAAGAAACACAGTCCATGCTGACAATAACAATATAATATGTAAATATTGTATTCATGTTTGGATCGTTTCCCCTTGACACATGATGAGTTGATGGCAGGAAAGCAGTATTGGGTCTCCTGATCCTCCGTCTCATAGGCCATGAGTGAGTCTTCTCCTGTTAGGTTTTTTTTCTGCTCTCCTATTTGTCTTTTCATTTATAGTGTCTTGGTCAAATAAGCCCACCCTATTCCCACCCACTCTGATGTGCATTATGATAAAAGTATTTTATTTTCCCAACTTTTGCTTTGATGGATGCACACACAATTCATCCGAATTGATACATTAGAATATTATACCATTATAGTCCTAACAATCAAAATTCATAAAAAAAAAAAAAACATTACTAGCCACTCGCCATTTTCACTAGCCACAATTTTATTGTTGGGAAAATATTTTATACACATAAATATGACTTTGACATGCTAAAATTACTAAATTTAGATTTTGCGTTATCTCCACATGCCTCATTTATTTCACTTTTTGTGTGTTGTGTATGAGCTTGCTAAATGTTCATGAGCAAATGGGTCATGCTTTCATAATATTTCAATGAGTTTTTATTTCACATGACTTTCAGAGCTCAAAATGAAGGATTTACCAAATTTATCTCTGACCACACCAAACATTCATTCATTCATTCATTCATTTTCTTGTCGGCTTTGTCCCTTGCGGGGTCGCCACAGCGGAATGATCAGCCAACTTATCCAGCACGATTTTACGCAGCGGATGCCCTTCCAGCCGCAACCCATCTCTGGGAACTTCCACACACACATTCACACTCATACACTACGGACAATTTAGCTTACCCAATTCACCTGTACTGCATGTCTTTGGACTGTGGGGGAAACCGGAGCACCCGGAAGAAACCCACGCGAACGCAGGGAGAACATGCAAACTCCACACACCTGAACATGCACACTCCACAAACCTGCGACCCAGCGACGTTCTTGCTGTGAGGCAACAGCACTACCTACTGCGCCACTGCGTTGCCCACACCAAACATAAACAATTAATTATTTCTTAGCCACAAATTTTAAATTTGCCAAAACAAGCAAAATATAGCTGTTTACTATACTTTATATTTAACAAAACATCTGCACAGTAATCTGTCCTGGCTAAATGTACCAGATCACCAGTTTACTACACATAAATGGGGAGTAATCTCCCATTAAAAGCAATGTTATTGTAAAAATGATAATTAAACCACATTACGCAAAAGAAAGCAGGTAAAAAAACATACCGTGTGATAATGAAAGGATTATAACGCACACGGTTAACGTTAGACCCATAAACAATCTGTTCAAATAATGGTTAAAGTGAAAGCAACCAGTGCTGCTTACAAAAATACAAATCTGGAGCTGAAAGCAGCAAGACTGTGGGTGCATGTTCATCACTTTTTGTCTAGTCTATTTGAAAGAGAACCGATCACATCAGCTGTGTTTCTAGACACAGTTGCTTCACGCAAGGAAACGAGAGCGCGCATGTTTTAAACAGTCGCGCGCATTACCTCAGCTGTTAGCGCGAGTGATCATCTTCTCATTCTGTATTCATCTGCTTTTTTTTGCTCACGCGAACGCAATTACTTTTGTCAGTCGTGTTGCTTCTCAATTCTAAGATCGCCTTTGCATGCATATTGGACCATCCTTATTGTCGAACACTGCTTTTATGAATTATTATCCGGTAAAATTATTTTCAACCAGCCAAAGTGGCTAGTGGGAGTGTCTGTCTTACCCGCCACCACTGAAATCTACCCGCATTTGGTGGGTTGGCGGGTGTTAATGTAAAGCCCTGTGTGTGTGTTATATATTATATCCTCTAACTGTGACTGACTGTGAATTTTGAAAATGCTCTTTAATGTTATCCCCCCCCCCCCCAACATGTTTCTTTAAATCTTTAGTTGAGAGCAAACTAAGAGTTTTTGTAGGCCATCTCTATAGTGGATTTAGGATGTCAGGTAACCTCAAGATAAAATGTTTGCTGTAAATATCACAGTTACATTGGCACAGTTTATCTTGAATTCAGAATCAGAATAGATATAATGCTGGGCTGATTACTTTCTATATGCCTAGAGAAAGTTTCTATAACAAATAAAAATAATACATAAATAAACCTGCAATGAGAAACAAATTCTTAGACATGCAGCTCTAAGAGGATTGTAAACCAGTCACACAGAGTAACTGTGAAGTACTAACACATCTCATCTCTTTGGAAGCACCATAATAGTATTTGAACTACCAATGTGTTGAAATATTGTTTTATAAATATTATTAGACAAAGACATGCGCTATAGGTGAATTGAATAAACTAAATTGGCCATAGTGTATGAGTGTGTTCACAGTACTGGGTTGCAGGTGTAAGGGCATCCGCTGTGTAAAACATATGCTGGATAAGTTGGTGGTTCATTACGCTGTGGCGGCCCCTGATTAATAAAGGGACTAAGCCGAAAAGAAAACGAATGAATGATTGAATGAAATATCATTAGAGTGGTTTGTGTGTCAAAAAGCTATTGTGTAGCTATTTATGTGTTTACAATCTCTTTGTCGGTCAAAAAGACAGCTAGTTAAACAAATGTAGAGGTTCACCAATAAGCAAAACCACAGAAAGCAGAAATGAGCAGAACAACAAACTGAAAGGACACATATAGAAAGAGCACAAACACAGAATTAAGTTTAAGGGTTAGTTCACACAAAAATAAAAAATAAACTCACTACTTACTCTCAAATGATTTTAAACCTTTGTGAGTTTCTCTATTCTCTTGAACACAAACAATATTTGTACAATACTGAGAACCTGTAACCATTGCCTTACATAGTAGCAAGAACAAATGCCATTGAAATAAATGGTTACAGGTTTTCTGCTTGCTTCAAAATATCTTCATTTGGAGATTTTCATTTCTGGGTGGACTATCCCTTAATTTTGAAGGTAAGACATTTATTAATTAAATGATGTGTGAGTGGATATAAAGGCTTGCCATTTGGTTCTACAAAATTGGTTTGATATTGGTTATCAAATATATTGGTTTGAAATATTTTATTACTGTGGCATACATGTCCAAGAACTTTTTATGGTGACTGGTTCATTGCTTCTGTTAATGGGCCCGAATCTCTGTGAGATCTGAGGCCTGACTGACCTGTCATTCAGACAGTGACATGGCATCTTTGTTAATTTGGACCATTTGTTTACTAACTTTGTACAGAAATGAATCATCTTGGGATATCCGCTTGTTTGTCTATTTGTTATGTCACAGAAACATAATCCTGTGAGCCCTGTTAGCACCAGTTTTGTGACAATCCTCTTGTGAACTTTTCACGAAGGGTGTGAAATAAACACATGCAATACACTGATGCTGCATTGTGCTGAAAGGACAGGGAGTTTATTTTGATGAGATTAAATTTAGCATGTCTTTGCAACACATGCAACTCATGAAATGTACATGCAATTAGAAATTCCATGTATATTACGGTTAAAAAAGTCATTAGAAATATTACCACACAAAGCTGGTTATTTAGTGCTGCATTATGAAGAATTATTTAAAAGATGGATTGAATTTTGTCATATACATAGACCTTTATTTTGGCCTATTTACATTCTGTACAGCCATTCCATTGTGAACATTGTGCATTTGATTGCTTAGATGAGGAGGAAGATGGCATGTACTCTTTTGACTTATTTTCACATCACAGAATAAGGTCACTACAGTACAGTTTGTGTCCAAGCTTCCACATCATCAGTGCTCATCATGATTTATTTGTCTGCAGTTTTTGACACTGTTAACCACAAAAATCTCCAGTCAAGATTTAGGACAATAGGCTTCTCAGGAACCGTACTCCAGTGGTTCAGTTCTTACTTCTCAGGAAGTTCATTTAATAAATATGTTTAGGGGTTTTAACCTTTATATTGAACAGGATTGAGAAGAGTTGAGACAGGAATGTGTGGGGAGCAGAGAGAGGGAAAGACCAGCAAAGGCCCTTGAGTCCGGAATCAAACTTGGGTCGCCATTGGCATGCTATGTGTTAGCGCACTTAACCACAAGGCTATTAGCATCAACCAGGCAGGTCATATTTCGGAGATGTGAGTGAGGTGTCCAAGTCACAGATGCCTCAGGGCTCAGTTTTAAGACCATCTTTAGGTCATTTTTGCTAGAACTGCCCAGTCCTGCAGTCTCATAGTCATTTATAGTGTCTGGATCAGACTGACCAACCCATCTACTGCCCACTCTGATGCTGCATAATGACATAATTACTTTTTTGATACTTAGCAGAACAGTATATTGGTGTGTCTTGTCTTGTTCATTCATTCATTCATTCATTCATTTTCTTTTTAGCTTAGTCCCTTTAATAATCAGGGGCCCACAGCGGAATGTACCGCCAACTTATATAGCATATGTTTTACGCAGCGGATGCCCTTCCACCTGCAAACCATCACTGTGAAATTGTGTGTTATTAAAAGATAATTGACCCAAGAATGTAAATGGAATTGTCTTATTCTTTTTTTGGGGGAAACCAATCCCAACAGAGAGCAATCCTTCAGATCACAAATACTGTGTGTGGATTGGCCCACTGCATTAGAACAAACAGAGTGACGCTGCATGTAAAAGTTGAAAATCTTTAACTTAAAGCAGCATCTTAAAAATTGCATGCTCTGTGCTCAGCTGCATGATGCGCTTGTACATGGAGTGTTTCAGTGAGTAGCCTAAAACACCATGATCTTTTGTTTCAAAAATATCTCACAAGCTGCAGCACAAACTCAAATGTACATCTCGACATACAAAGGTATTCCTCCATATCTTTTCATTGAAGTTGTTCATAGTATCCATCAAAATTTGTAATGTAGTCAAATGTGTAAACAAAGCTGTTTTTTGCTGTGTTTAGTGCTTCTGTCTTTGGATGGTAGTGATTTATTATTTTATTTATTTTTTATTATTATTATTTTATTTTTTTTTACTATAGTCATTTGGTTCGTCTCTGGAACAAAAGCACCTACATGTATGCTAAAGTTTTAAATAAAAGTGAAACCATCAGCTAATACATACATACAACTACATACAACATTAACATTCAGATCCTTTGAATAACTGCATCTCTGTTTAATGCTTATCGTCTTTTTTCTTATTCATTTTGTGTTGTCACTTGTCACTTTATGTACACTGGGAAGCTTCTGTAGCCAAAACAAATTCCTTGTGTGTGGTGTGAAGCACAATTGACAATAAAACTGATTCTGATTCTAATAGACTGACCCCCTTCATGTTTGCAAATACAAGCACAGTGGTTTAGAGGTATAGATTGTTTTGAAATCCATTCACACGTTTTGGAATGGATGTGTAAAATGGTCATTTCCTGAAAAACTCTGTAATGTCCTTGCCTGAGTTAGCAGCACATATCTGAATTTACAGGTGAAGTGGTTCCAGAAATTTTCCGGATATTTACCGGTATCACTGTGGCAAGGGGCTATAGAGTGCTATATGTTTACCACCAGTGCTGTCAAGCAAAAGTTAATTTCGAGCCCGGTTTTTTTAACTGGAAATGTATATTGTCTAATCATTTACCTCACATTTTTAAATGTTCAGTAGCATTTAAAACAACATGACCTATATAACAGGTATTGATGTATAGATTGTGGTTCGTGATTCAGATTTTTTTTATACTAACAAATTGGCCAGTTTGATAGCGTTTAATCATGATCCACACAAAGGAGCAGCATACATTATTTTTATGTGATTAAAAGTAGATTGTATAATTTTGAAAATATGAAGTAAAAAAAAAAACAATCTGACTGAAATTTTGGTACCTACTGACATAAAAACTAAACATGCTGGTTAAAATTGTTTTCAAACAGCCTACTAACTTACTATAATCTAAGCATTTAATTAAATTAACAGATACATTAACAGATAATAATATTGAATGAAGCCCATTAAGTATAGATGTTTACTCAAGTGTTTAGTCCATTCCTGTATGCTGCCTATCAGGATCTAAATGTTTCTCAAGTTACATCTGTTCTCTGCCTCATCTTCTCTGATCTATGTCAACATCAGAGCATCTTTAATTATTGGACCAGCAAGACTTAATGCTAGATAATTAACTACATTTACAAACTACAATACTGCCTTAATGAATAAAGTCCTACAATTTTTTTGTGTGCGCCTTTGCATTTTATGTGGATTAAAGGGTGGCCCTGCTATGAAGTGGCCACACAAATCTATTTGGATATTTAAGGTACTTTCAACAAGTCACCTTTATAGTGAATTAAAAATAAATTCAAAGTGGTGACTATGAAGACATGAAACATTTATTATTATTATTATTATTATTTCTTTGGCCACAAACAATGAAACAATGACTTTTAAGCTAGTGTCAAGAAGTCAAAGGAAGCTTATGAAAATTTTTTGTGCAACTCGAGAATATATTTAGAAAAATGTGTTCTGTTTATTTTAGCGAATGGCTTAGTTTACACACCTCTGTCACTATACAGCATCAGAGTGGGCGGTAGATGGGTCTGTCAGTCTGATCTAGATACTGTATACATGAAAGGACAGAAAGAAGAGCAGAACAAACTCCTAACAGGAGGAGACTCACTCATGGCCTATGAGACAGAGGATCAGGAGACTCAATACTGCTTTCCTGACATCAACTCATCATGTGTCAAAGAAAAACACTCCAGACATGAATATCATATTATGTATGTGTTTTTTTCACTGCTGTCCGCATGGACTGTGTTTCTGAACCTGCTGGTAATCATCTCCATCTCTCACTTCAAGAAGCTTCACACTCCAACCAACATGATTATTCTCTCTCTCTGGCTGTGGCTGATCTGCTTGTTGGCCTTATTGTGATGCCTGTGGAGGCAATGAAGCTGATTGAGACATGTTGGTACTTTGGAGACACTTGGTGTGACCTATTTATGATAATCATGGGGCTAATTGTCTCATCATCTATGTGCAATTTGGTAATAATTGCTATTGATCGTATATAGCTGTTTGTCACCCTTTACTATACCAACAGAAAATAACCACAACTAAAACTTTAATAAGCATCTGTCTGTGCTGGCTTTTCTCCTCAGCCTACAATTTAGGCTTTTGCTTGGTGGCAGATATCTTGAAACCAAACAAAGCCCAGGCACGTGTTATGGAAAGTGTTATTTAGTAATAAGTTTTTCATGGCAATTAACTGACCTGTTCTTTTCCTTTCTATTTCCTTGTACTCTGATCATAACTTTATATTTGAGGATATTTTATGTTGCACATCAGCAAGTGAAGGTTATAAACTCTATGATGAAGGGTGGTAAATGTGTATTGGAAGGTTCAGTGAAGAGAAAATCTGAGAGCAAAGCTGCTCTAACATTAGGAATCATTGTGACCGTTTATTTACTTTGTTACATTCCATTTTATATATTGTATATGTTATCTGTAACAGGTACTACAATCATTTCTACCACAATGACATTTCTAATATGGACTTTGTAATATTAACTCAAGCGTGAATCCTCTTGTCTATGCTTTATTTTACAGCTGGTTTAAAATATCAGTTAAACACATCCTAACTTGTAAAATATTTCCCCAATTTTAAAGCATAAACTCTAATGATAGCTTTTTGGAAGTGGACATTTTCTAATAGGGGAAAACAGCAGTAACCATTACCATGCCTTATCTTTTTGACTTTTTAACATTGCCTATTTTGTTGTGGCTATAATATTTGAACATTAAATATTTTATTAGTTTTGTTAATTAAATTCAGTGTGTATCTTGTCTGCTAAATGGTATAATCAACAATGTGATCAACCATAGAATCAGTAGAGATACCTCATTTTATTTCAAGCGAAATAATCAAGATTACTTTTGTTTTTGTTTTTTCATGCCATAGAACATTGTTTATGCAAAAACACACATTTCAGAGTCTGTGGTCCATCATTCTATGTGTGTTCATTTTTGTTGAGGTCTTGACACGTTTGTATTACATGTCATGTAAAATTTCACATTTCTGTAATTTGAATAAGAAAAGATTTTTTGTTAATTATTTCAGTTATCTGCATGTAGTTATTTTTGGGTGTAAATGATTTTTTTATGTTAAAAATCTGAAATTTAGT
>LR812528.1:47139063-47398371 GCA_903798195.1 Danio kyathit | reverse complement strand
TTGAAATGTACTAAATAAATGTCCTGCAGAAGAGCTTTTCAAAAGGCATTTAGATGTCTTCAACTATTAAATGCTGCTGAGAGGGGTTTAAAAATACTATTACAGCAAAAAGTATATTTCAATAATAAGGAATTAAGATTGGCGAGAGTATGCTTATTTAGTCTGTATTTAGCGTAACATTGTTTTTACACAGAAAAAGTATTAAGAAAATTTTATGATAGTTTATTTGTTTAATCAGTTCTGGAGTTTAAAAGATCTTTATAGACGTTTTGTCTGAGTTCACTTTCTTCATTTTTATGATAAATTGTTTTATGTGAAGACTGAGGTTTCCCATGACATATGATAAATGTCATGTCAATGTGCACACTGCATTCTGTTACTCATGCAAATGTACTTTCTTTTTGGTTTATTTTTTTAAATAAAGGGGTTACACAAAACCACATACAATCACATCAATTGAATCTATTTTGTGCAGAGATGTGTCAAAAGGAGCAGCTTAAAAATAATTACAAAACCATTGACAGAATGTGTCCCTAAAATAGCAAAATTTTTAAAGTTTGAGGCTCTGTATTGGCATCACAATAAGGCCAACAAGCAGATTACTTATGGCCAAAGAGCGAATAATCATATTTTTGTATTGTCAAGCTCCTGGAAGTGAAAGATGCACAGCAATTTGCCAGTGTGCATTTTACACCACAGGTGTTAATTTAACACTTTTCTGGTGTCTATATGAGTCCCACCAGCAAAGTGTCCAGGTTACACTTTCAAAAGTGTTGAATATATACACCTCTGTAGTGTAAATGTTTTACACTTAGAGTGTAAAATGCACACCAACATTTAACATTTTTAACACCTGCAGGGCAATTGTGCAGTGTACATATAACTCCACAGGTGTTAAAATACCTCTCTTCTGGTGTATATATGAGTCCCACCAGACGAGTGTGGTAAGTTACACTTTAAAAAGGGTTGAATATATACACTTAAGCAGAGTAAATAAATTTACACTAAGAGTGTAAAAACTGTACACTAGATTAAATACTCTATCACCACTGCCAGGTCATATCTAGCATAAATTCAATTTTTCTTTAAACTGACAGGAGTAAAAGTTAACATTTTCCTCACAAAATTCATAAGAAAATTGTATATTTTAATGATTTAACACTCTGAAATAATAATAATAATACAAAAATGTAAACAAACTCTTTGTTACAAGCCTTACTAAAATGAGTTTAAAGCACAATCAATTAAAGAATCATGGAGAAAATTACAAAACAGAATTTATTTTTCTTAAAATACATAGCATAGGCAAGGTAAACATTAAATCACTTCACAGAATATGCATTTCATACCTGAAAATCAGTGTTGTTTTATAGACAAATATTTGTAACATTGAGAATGGAGTGAAAATAATTTTTCACTTGTCACTGCCAAACATAAAGACAACATGAGCTAAAGCCCCATTCCTGAACAGAAATGCTTCATAAAAACTGAGATAAAAACTATTTTTGCATACAGTTGATTACAGAACAAATGGATTAAAACCACAATCACTCAAAAAGGGGGATTTCCTTGAAATTGGTGAAATGTTCAACAAAAGCACACTTTCAATTTCATAAGCCAGCTAAAAATGCTGACTATTAAGCAATATCAGACGTTTTACAGCACAGAAATGGCATCTTTTAATCTAAACATACAGGAAAGCCTCAGCAATGTGCCATCACTTGAACAATGTGCCATCACATCTTGCCACCACTAAAGTGGTTCGTATGAAAACATGTATAGGAACAATATAAAAAGTCATTTTCCTCCAAACATAAGGTTTCAACATTCAAAAGAGAGATTTTCTACAAAGCTCCTCCTTGACCTTAAATGCATGAAGATGTTTAACAAAGCATACGGTTTCAAATTCACAAGCCAGCAAAAAATACTGACTGCCAAATACAATTATATCAGTAATTCAGTAAAGAAGATCTACATCACTTTCATTGTCAATTTCCACTCCACTACTCTGTAATTTGGCTGCACAGAAACTGATGCACAAATTTCTTGAGTTCGCAACTTCATCACTGTTCGAAGATGTTCCTAGATTTCCTGAAACTAAGTTGAAAGGTTGTGGTACAGATGCTGGTCCACTTTCAACAGAAGGAGCAGGGGGGATTTAAATAAAGACATGTCAGAGAGCTCACTGTTGTGCCTACGTTGGAGATGTTTTCTTAACCCTGAATCATCCTGATTGCATACCAACTGTAATCTTCTGCCAGGATAAAAAACATGAGAAAGTTTTAGATGGCGTCTTAGCTCATTGACTGTACTCCAAATCAACTTGCAAACAAAGCACCTAAACATTTTTAAGCTCTGCAGTAGTGTCTTAATTTAGAATCTTGGCCCTAAGATCCCGGACACAAGGGCTTTCATGGGTGACACCAACATCAATGTTGTAAACCGTTGTTTGAAGAAACATGTACATACTGTGCTAAGCACCATCATATGAAATGCCGAATAATGTGCTTTAAAAAGCTCATCAAAAGCAGCCAGAGAGGACATCGCCTTGCAAGGAATAAGTTGTCCATCCACGATGATGTAATAGTCATGGATGCAATTCTTCCAAGTTTCAACTCCCAAGATGTATGGCTGTGTTGTCTGTTCTGCTCTCAGCACAATCATCGAAACTGCAACAGGACTGAAAAAAAGCAAAACAAAAAAAGGCATATTAGTATCTTACAAAAGAGGGTATGATGTACATCTAAGAAATACAGATACACTGATCAACCATAATTTTCTCCAAACACGGTAGCAAAATTTTTTTTTTGGAATTTAGCCACAAAATCTAATTTTTGTTGTACAATATATTACAATAAACAAGATTATTGTTATTTAAGACTATTTTATGCCACTCATTATATAATGCCAGTATGACACTAAACCACTCAAATCATTGTTTTACGTTCTTTAGAAATTAAAAAGGAATGCAAGTCATATGGCTCATGGAAAATTCATGATCAGTGCATCACTAGTCAGTGTACTTTCTTTTTATTTAAGAAAAATAAAATGTGCCTAGTTTATTAAATTAAACATTTTGCAAAAAATTGTCATGTAACAGTTAATTCATTTTTTTTTTTACAATCATTTAACACTAGTTAAATTAATATCCATTGTTAACTTGCATCTTAGAACATTTGGAATACTAATTAGTCTGACGCAAACACAAAGCATACGTTACCTTACTATGGGGTTTAATGCTTCTTGGACATTGATCTTGACAATTTTCTTCTTTCCACTTGAAGGTGGTGGAAGGAGAGAGAGAAGCAACAACAGTAAAAACATGTCACTGTCCCACTCTAAAAGTAAAAAAAAAATTGCATTGGCTAGGACTGTGCGATTTGGGGAAAATATGTAATTGCAATTATTTTTTTTATACTTTTTTTTTGACAGATATTGTGATATATTTATATTTTTGATTTGCGATTTAACTTTGTAGTCAAGCTTTAGCTCAATAATCTGTATTGTAGCTTCTTACTGCTAAAATGCAGTGAGTGTTAGTTAAAAAAAAAAAGGAACTGAAAAGATATAAATTTTTATTGGGAAACATCTCTTAAGCTGTGCTTTGCTGTTGTCACTGGCAGTACTTAAAGATGTGAACCTACACTGGTCTCACGGTTCGGTCACGATTATCATGCCATCGATTCGGTTCAATTCGCTAGTTAAATAATATATATTTCATATCGCAGCCTCTTGCAATTAGATAATCACAACATTTCAAATTGCGATTTCGATTCGATTTTGATTAATCGCACAGCCCTACCATGGGCCATGATTTTCTTTTCAATCTACATAAACTAAGTCAACATAATTTCAGTGCATGATATAAAATCAATTATAATAAAGCCTAGAAGCCATAAAAGAAACACAGACAATTATTGCGATACATAAATAACTACCTGTAGCTCCTTGACTGCTTTCACATTGCTCTGCAGACTCGATCAGACCACTCAGAAGAAATGACTGGGTCAGGTTTTTGGCTTCTCCAATTACTTTGTTTTAGAGAACAACCCCACTTTTCCAAAAGCTTTGCTAAAGTCTCCACTCCAAACAGCAACTCAAAGTCTTGAAGCACCTAATGTTTTATATAAATAAAAACAAACATGTCATGTCACATCAACAGATTCAAATCAATTTTAAAACCATCACCAGTTGGTGCAGCACATACCAGGCCTTTTGTGTAAAAAAACCCAGGGAATAAAGTGAGAACAGATGATGACTTTTCAGGATTGCGGATCAGTTCCTGGCGATACTGGAATGTAGATTTCATCTTTGCAGCCACTTGCTCTGGATCAGAACAGTGTTTTAGAATAAAATGGCTTCCTGGCAGCGATCCCTCTCTAGCTGCATCTCCGTTGTAAAAAAAGCGACAGGGTCCCTGCTCTCAGAGATGCCTTCTGGAATGCTGGTCCTACTGACTCGACTGTTGTGGTGAACCGTTTTCAGTCTCCAGACAATGTATCAAGAGCTATCTTCTGGATCATAAAATTGTTTCTGCAATAAATAGAAAATTATTTAGTTAAACTAAAAAGACACTGTTTATTTTGAAAAAAAAAAAAAAACCAACAACATAATGAATATTAAAGAAAATAACTACAGCATGAGTGCTGCTTCTGCAGTTTTAGCTTTAACAAGGAATACAGACCCATGCTGTGTACAAACTCACATAGTACACATACTATCATATTAGTAAAAAACAAAATAACGAGGCATTTATTTGTAAAAAAAACAAACACCAAAAAAAAGAAGAGATTTCAACGTGTGGGCATGCACGAGATGGAGACGCCCCTTTTTCTGCCGATTGGTCAATAGCTATGAGGCTGTAGGATTTAAATTAAACTTTGCTTATCAACTCATAATCTCGCTTATCAAATACATAAAACAGGTACATATACACCTATACTATTGAATGTTTAAAACAATGTATGAAACTTACGTATATACATAAACTTGATGCATGCATACACCCACATACATGCGCACATACATATAAACTCGCTACATGCAAACACACCTATACACACTGCATATACACTTAGAACTTACTCGCATATACACCTATGCTATTGGATGTACAAAAATATATAAAACTTGCATATAAACTTGATGCTTGTATACACCCACATACACACGCACATAAACTCGCTACATGCAAATCACTCGCATATACATATAAACTATTTATGCATATGCGCCCAAAAACTCTCGCATATGAATATAAACTCGATGCATGCATAAACACTCAAATAACACTTCTCAAAAGTCAATAAAGTTTAAATGGATGATCATTATTTATCATATAAATTATAATAAATAAACTTATGTAATAGAAATAATCCGATTAATAGAGGAATTACATCTGTTGAATAATGAAAATAGATTATGCTAAATATAAAAACATATAAAAAGATAATGCTAGGAATGCTCCAGCAAATTATAAAGGTTTATTATGCAACTAAATTATTGGAATGCAATGGGTTTAGTAAAGTAAACGCTGATAAAAAGTTTCTTTACATCACGTTGGTCAAGCTAACCCCCATGAACCAGCTATATATATATATATATATATATATATATATCAGATCCTCTGGACACTGCTTGTTTTATGTTGAATAACTATATTTTATGGCGGCTGGCATCCAGCGTTTTTGTGCATTAGCCTGTTTATTGGTGACAGGCAAACCCACTTAAAAAAGTGCATTCCTGCCCCCTACTGGACATAAGTGTGTATCATAATCTGTGACGAATAGTGACATCTATAAAATGTAATGTAATGTACATGTTACATTACATTTCATCTATAAAATAACAAACAAACTAATATTAAATAAATATATTTTATTCAAAAAATTATTTATGCAACTTTATATGTATTAAACTCATTGTTTTCCAATAATTTCATTGCATAATAAACCTTTATAATTTGCTGGAGCATTCCTAGCATTATCTTTTTATATGTTTTTATATTTAGCATAATCTATTTTCATTATTCAACATATGTAATTCCTCTAATAATCGGATTATTTCTATTTAATAAGCTTATTAATTATTATTTATATGATAAATAATGGTCTCATCCATTTAAACTCAAATGACTTTTGAGAAGTCTATGCACATACACATGAAATCACTTGTTCACAACTAATTGGATATACGTTTGTAAATTTTATTTTGTATATTATTAGTGTTATTTGGGTGTTCATGCACGCATCGAGTTTATATTCATATGCGAGTTTTTGGGCGCATATGCATAGATCTAGTTTAAATGTATGTGCGCATGTATGTGGGTGTATGCATGCATCAAGTTTATGTATATACACAAGTTTCATATATTGTAAGGAATAAATGCCTTGTTATTTCGTTTTTGTTTTCTGTTTGTTTTAATTCTCCGTTTTGAGTTAAAAACAGGATCTTTTTTTTTGTTTTCCAAAATAAAAGAAATAATCAAATGAACGGATGGTACACGGACCCTATCCCTTTGATTAGGATAACAATGCATTATAAAAATAGCTAAAGTTATACACTTTACCCATGTCATGTCTCCAACTACAGCATTCACAAGAAATTCGCCTTGTAGAATTTGTGATTTTTCCAGTTGCTCTGTCTCCCCTGCACTTTTTCCCCCAAGACATCTTTTATAAGCTTAACAACAAAGATAAAAATAGTAAAATCATTTCATAAAGCAACAAATATATAGTTTTTGTTCATGTAATCTACCTTCTTGGCCTCTGGAAATTGGTCATCTGTTTGAGCTCTTTTTGTTAAGAAAACAGAAACACCACTGTCTGCTGGCAACACCGTTTTCCTTTCGCTTGAAAATGGAGAGGTTGGGGAGGCAGTAGAATCTAACAAGAAAACAGAATGTTACAACTACATAACGTCAGTAATGAAAACATTGTTATAATGGTCTTTCCCAGGTTTCAATGCATGAGAAAGACGACAAAACTAATATTTAATAACATATTATCAGTCACATTTGCAGTATTAATGAAAGATTTACCACAGCGGCAGACATAACGTTACACTAATCTATTATCCTTAACGCAAAAAGAAATAACTTAAAAGCTACGTTAATCATTTTGTTCGAAATCGAAATGTAAAACTTACTTTTTACTCTAACGTACTTGCTTCATGCATAACGTTAGTTCGTAACTTTTCCAACGTGACACGCAAGGCGTCGAGTCTCCATTTGAAAAAAAGAACACTGAATCAGTGTACATTAGCCCGCCTCAAAAACTCGAAATTATACATACTAGCTGACGCCAAACGTAAAAGAAATAATGCTATAAATGTTGTACATGTAATGATACTAATTAATTATTCACATGCCCGATTAGAGTCACTTACAGATATCTTGCGCCGCGTGTAAAATGATCAATTGCACACAATTTGCAATGTTAAATAATAAACTGGATTACATTAGATGATTTAATCAACAAGTTTTAACAATATACCCATACCACTTCCGCACAAACTAATAAACAAGACGGTTAAAATGTACATTTTAAGCATCTGTGAAGAGAGGTAAACTAAAAACAAATTTATGAGTGACATTTTATAAGGCATTCGCAGTAAAGGCAGAAAACATAACGTTACACCACTCTTTGTTAAATTTAAATGACTAAGTTAACATTTCGGTAAAACGTACACAAAAAAAACTCACCTGTTTCGGCATTAAAAGAGCGGAAAAGCTGCTTCTGGCATAACTTCGCTCCGCTGTCCGTTAATTTTCAAATGAGCATGTTGAAGACTCAGGAGGAGGGTGGTCCTGTATGTAAAATATACACTGAAGCGGTGTAGAATCCCGCGCCAAAAATCATTTTAAATTATTCGCAAAATTATGGTTTTACAAAAGTATTTCGGACAATTTGTGTAATTAACAAGTAGCCTAGGCCTGTATGTAAAAGTAACTGCAGCTTATGCTTATGCTATTAAGCATAAGCATATGCTATTAAATGAGGAAAATGACGTACCTCAACATCAGGTGGCTTTAATGTGGCTAATGCTGCAATGATTCACGAGTATATCCCCACAATCCCGGATCCTAAAGTTGCTAAATCGGCTTCTTAATTCTAAAATGTTAAAATTCTGACTCTCGTCTTTTGTTTGCTTTTATGTCAAGTTTCCAGCAAAATAAGGAGCCGCCATTAATGAAAAGGTGATCGTCAAATGCGGACCGTATTGACTCAGTCACCTCAAGTTCCCGTATGTGCAATTAACACCGATGAGGAGTATGGAAAAGCAACACCAGAAATGCACACTGTTAAAGTCACAATTTAACCCACATCAGCGTTAAAAGCAGTAAATGTACACTTGTATTTTAACACTATAACACTAGATGGGCTTACACCAGAAATTTAACACCTCACAATTTGCTGTGTGGAGATGATCACCAGCAGGTTCCGAAAAGAGTCCACGCTGACAGCAATAACACAAACAAATATGTGATGATATATCCATGACTTGAGCGGGGTTTTTTGACACGTGATGGGTTCATGTCAGGAAAGCAGTATTGAGTCTCCTGATCCTCTGTCTCATAGGCCATGAGTGAGTCTCCTCCTGTTAGGAGTTTGTTCTGCTCTCCTTTCTCTCCTTTTTGTTTGGATCAGACTGATCTGCCCATCTATCACCCACTCTGATGCTGTTTAATGACAATTATTTTATTTTAATACTTGTTATTGCACAAGCACAACCGTGTAAGAGTGTTTGTAGTCTGTCTCTACATAATCTATGTCCAAATATGAAACATAAATAAAGAAAAATAAATATATTTAAAACTTTTTACTTTTATAGTAGAATTTTTAAAATTACATAATAATTTACCTGGTTGCATCATTACTGTTAGCATGAATTGTATTTCTGAATCTAGACACAGTCCAAGAGCACTGACCTCTAGTGAAAGACAGAAGTAAAAGCATTTTCAGTGTTTTAGAGTTACTTGTACCATTACCCACTGACAGTGCTCAGTTGAAAAGTGCCTATTTGTGCCATAGACAAGCTTTCAAATGGAGTCAGTATGCCTCAGTTAACACATTTATGGTACAAAGAATCTATTTCTATTTAGTCATTTAGGAGACACTTTTATCCAAAGCAACATACAAATGAGGATAATAGAAGCACTTCAGGTCACCAGAGAGCAGTGATATACATAAATAAGCCTAAGTTGGTTTAGATTTCTTTTTATTTAACCAGACAAACAGGAAATACAGCAAAGAAATAACTAGTATGTGATATTACAATGGGCTATTTACATTTACCGGTATTCTGAGAGGAATATCAGTAATAAATGGGTGAATGTGAGTTTGGTGCTTGCTCTACAACCTCTCAGAAATATTTGCAAACACACAGTGTAACAGTGTATAAATGTTGTGATTGATGTATATCAGTATACGCAAGCAACTGCTCTGCACATGAAAAGCACATGCAATTTGATTCAAAATCATTTCCAAACATTTCAGTATTTGTATTCATTAATTTAAGATTTTATAATTATAGTGCACTTTGGAATTGCTTTATAGTGAAGATGACAAAATAATGCTTGATTTGAGCACAGAAGAGATAGTAGCACCCTCAGTTCATTTTTAATGACATGTATTTTACTATTTAATCATGAATGACATTCAGTTAAAAATATCCATGAGAGAGGATGCTGGCTGAAGTATTCGTAGAGTTATAATGCATTTAACTGATATTTTAAACCATTTGTAAAATAAAGCATAGACTAGAGGGTTTAGACCACAGCTCACAAACATAGTCCATGTTAGAAATGTTATTGTAGTAGTAGTGATTGCTGTCATTTTTGTTAGAGAACAGATGTAGAAAGGAATCCAGCAAAACAGATAAACTGTCACAATGATTCCTAATGTCAGAGCAGCTTTACTCTCAGATTTCCTCCTCACTGAACCCTCTGTTACACATTTACTACTCTTCATCAGAGAATTTATAACTTTCACTTGCCAGTGTACAATGTAAAAAATCCTCAAATACACAGTAATTATCAGACTACAAGGAAGTAGGAAGGAACATATTAAATCAGCTATTTTCCAAGCTGGGCTAAACATAACAGTGCACTGTCCATAACACAGGGTTTTGTGTGAGATATTAAAAAATCCATTATTAATTACATAGACAATGCTGTAAATTGAACAGCAAAACCAGCAGAGACAGATGCTTATTAAAGTTTTAGTTGTAGTTATCTTTTGTGGATACAGTAAAGGGTGACACACAGCCACATAACGATCAACAGCAATTAAAACTATATTGCTCAGAGATGCAGAGAGCAGCAGCCTAACAGTGATTACATAAAGTCCACAGAAGGTGTCTCCAAAGTACCAACATGTCTCAATTTGCTTGATACCCTCAATTGGTATACCAATAAGTCCAGTAAGTAAATCAGCCACAGCCAGAGAAAGAATTATCATGTTGGTTGGAGTGTGAAGCTTCTTGAAGTGAGAGATGGAGATGATCACCAGCAGATTCAGAAACACAGTCCATGCTGACAGCAGTGATACTAACAGATACATGATATTGTATTCATGTCTGGAGCGTTTCTCCTTGACACAAGATGAGTTGATGGCAGGAAAGCAGTATTGAGTCTCCTGATCCTCTGTCTCATAGGCCATGAGTGAGTCTCCTCCTGTTAGGAGTTTGTTTTGCTGTCCTTTCTGTTCTTTAATTTATACAGTTTCTGGATTATACAGACCAACCCCTCTACCGCCCACTATGATGCTGCATAATGACGTATTTTCAAGATCCATGAGTCGATCAAACAGTGGATTGAAACTGACGTGTAAAATTGTAGCTCTATTACTCTACACTTGTTAATTATTACTAAATAGATTGTTTGGCCAAAAATGTAAAAACTCTCATCACTTACCCTCTTACCTTTCCAAATGTTTGACCTTCTTTCTTATGCAAAGGACACATTGAGAACATTATTGTTTAACCCTCTAGGGATTGAGGGTATTTTGGGGACTGGAAAAGTGCTGATATTCCCTGATATTTGTGTTTTTTTCAGTTGCTTATAAACAAATAAGTTGCTATAGTATAATACCACTGTAAACGGCACAAACTGGGCTACAATAATATGTTAGCAACATATATGTACATGATTGTGTTTTCGAGAAAGAAACTTTTATGCATGGTTAGTGAAAATATTAAATTTTGAAGTCACTGAAATAACTCTGAGTTGGTAAAGATGCACACAACAAGGTGTGAAACCCTGGAGGGTGGATTAACTTACAATCGTGATATAAAACGGGTAAGTGAAGTCATAGTGTTCTGATGCGTTGTCCTTGTATCTTTTCCTTCCAGGTCACAATATCCAGGGCTCTCCTTTTTGGGCCAAGCGGTCATGGCGTATAATTAGGGGAACATGGAGAAATTAGTAAGCATCTGTGTAATGTGTTGTTGCTTAACTCTTGGGTCTCTGAGCCTCTCTTTTATGGAGTGGCTTGATTAGCATCAGCGGTGACTAATTGGCCCTTAGTGATGATCCCCAGGTATTTCCATTGTGTTGCCAGGGTCTCCTGATGGAGTCTCTGATCTCCATGTGCCATACCTGTCACACTCTCCCCAACCAGAACTGTGAATGACAGGATGCTCCTTGTCTCTGTATCTGGCAAAGCACAGCCCCCACTCCCCTGTTGGAAATATCCGTCTGAGCAGGAATAGACACTGAGGTGAGGGCCCTCTTGAATGCCTCTTCTGCTTCATCTGTCTAGCATACCTTCTCCGGTTGCTCCTTCCTGATCAGGTCTGTCAGGGGAGCAGCTATGGAGGAAAAGCTGTGGATGAAGCAATGGTAATATCCTGCCAACCCCAAGAAAGCTTGTACGTTGGTCTTTGTTCTTGGCCTGGTTGCTGTTTGGATGGCTGCCACCTTTTTCTGGTGGTTGGACGAGGCCTCTTCCAACCCGGAAACCCATGGTTAGATGACATTTGCTGGGGTGGCTGGTCAGTCCAGTACGGCAGAGTTTGGACAGCACTCTCCGGTGTCTTTTTTCTCGGTGCCTCCGATTGGATTACCATGTCGTTGAGGGAGGCTGCGGCGTATGCTTGATAGGGTCTCAACTCAATGTCCTTGAGTCTCTGGAAGGTGGCTGGAACCCCATGGAGGCCGAATTGAAGGGTCCAGTATTCCCAGTGTCCATTGGGGGTAGAGAAAGCAGTGTTGTGTTTTGCCGTTTCAGAGAGGGGGACCAGGCCATGGAATAGCCACCGAAATCTGAGACTTTGTTGAGACGCCGGTAATTATTGCAGAACTAGAGGATACCGTCCAGCTTCGGGGCCCGAACAATCAGGCTGGACCATGAACTCCAGAATGGTTCAATCACCCCAAGATTGAGCATCTTTTAGATTTTCTCTTCAATAGCCTACTCATGGGCCTTTGGGACTTGATAGGGTCATTGCCTCACGATGACTCCAGGTGGCGTTTGGATGTTCTGTTGGTGTGGCCAGGGATCTCGGAGAGCACATTCTGGAATTGACCAACCAGGAGTCTCAGTTTCGTCTTCTGGGTGGTGGACAGCCTGGGGTTGGTGTCCACCACCACGTGTACGGTGGGTGCAAGTGCAGCCACCTGGTCCAGGTTGAGATTTCCTGGGTGACGCTAGCTAGCAGCTCGGGCATGCCTGGCTGAATCTCTTCACCTCTGACTCCAGGCCAGGCCAATGAAACCGGTCTCTGATCCTTTCAATGGTGTTTTGGGCCCCAAAATGTCCTGCCATCGGGTGGGAGTGAGTCAACTCCAGGATCGTTTACCAGTTGCCGTTTTTCCTCCCCCCTCCGCTGAACAACACCGTAAAGCAGGCTGTTCTGCACTATAGAATGTGGGAGAGGATGGGGGAGCAAGATGAATATTTTCAACCTCTATGCGGCAGACTTGTCCTCAGCAGTGTTTTAGACAGTTGTCCTCCTCTTAGGGTGCTTTCACACTAGCACTTTTGGTCCGCACCCGGGTTCGTTTGACGTCATAGTACGGTACGTTTAGCTAGTGTGAACGTGTCTTCTGAACTCGGGTGCGCACCCGTGAACCGTACCCGAGTCCGCCTGAAAGAGGTGGCCTGGGGTACGGTTCATGCGAACTCTGGTACGGTTCACTTCTAGTATGAATGCAATCGTACCAAATAGCGGAAGTGAACCGGCAACTGTACAACAAACTATCGTTTTCATAACGTTCATTCGTGTGTGTGTGTGTGTGTGTGTGTGTGTGTGTGTGTGTGTGTGCGTGCGCCACGTATTGTACTTTGAGCGGTACTGAGCCAAGCTCAGTGATACACAGTGATGTCTGCTTGTCTCCTCCAGAAACAGCTTCTGCAGACACTGTGTGATGTTCTGAATGTTTATAATATTTTTGCAGCAGACAGACGCGAGTCGCTTTCTGTATGTCCAAAACTTATGATTCAGTAAAAGCAAATCGACCGCAATGTGCGGAAGTCTCCATTTTGGCGCTTTGCTTTCGTGACTGTCACCTAGCAACAGCCGTAAACAAAACAGCAGCTCTATGACGCAAGCGTACCGGGGTTCAGAAGGAAAAAAGACAGTGTGAACACAAACCAACCGAGAAGGTGGCAAGGGGGGACAATCGAACTTGGGTACGGTCCAGGCAATTGAACCAAGTGTGAAAGCACCCTTAATCTTTACCAAAAGAGCCCCCTCCCGTGACCTGTTGGAACACATCAAAGAATGTATTAGAATTATGGGAGGGGACCTCACCATCTCTCCCGTTGTCAGACATCAATGTTGTCAAGTGTTTGTTTGTTTGTTTGTCTGTTTGTTTTTTTAAATCATAATGACGACTTGACTATAAATTGCTTCTGTTGACTGCAGTGGTCATTAAGTGTTTTTTTTATTTGCATTGAAAGCTCATAGCTTTCATCATTTCTTTGTTTAGTCACATATAGGGTTTTTGAGTTTCATGATAACTCTTATAAGCCGTAGCAAGTCAATTACAATTACAAATACATTCAATCAAAAAAACTGCATTCTTCATTTATACAACACAGAATAACTTCAAAAAATTGTAATATATATGCATTAAATAAATCTATAAAATGTATTTTTAAAGAATGTGAATATATGAAATATATTATTGAAATGATAAAATAAGGTAAGACGAGTGCATTCATGGATTCGAACTTTACTACAGACAAAACTGCATATTGAGAAATATCTAATGTCTTGTGTGACATCACTCAAGACAATAGAGACAGAGACAGAGATGTCCGTTTCTAATTACATTTTCAATGTTGTAAACTAAGCAGCAAAACCAGCAGAGACAAATGCCTATTAAAGTACCCTTATTATGAACTTTTGAAAAATACCTTTCAGTATGTAAAAGAAATAAATGAAAACATCATGCAGACATTAAATCTGAAAGTGCACCTGCAGAGTGGGCGGTAGATGGGTTGGTCAATTTGATCCAGACACTATAAATGAAAGGACAGAAAGGAGAGCAGAGCAAACTCCTAACAGAAGGAGACTCACTCATGGCCTATGAGACAGAGGATCAGGAGACTCAATACTGCTTTCCTGACTTCAACTCATCATGTGTCAAGGGGAAACGATCAAGTCATGAATACAGTATCATGTATATGTTTTTTTCCTTGCTGTCAGCATGGACTGTGTTTCTAAACCTGCTGGTGATCATCTCCATCTCTCACTTCAAGAAGCTTCACACTCCAACCAACATGATTATTCTCTCTCTGGCTGTGGCTGATTTGCTTATTGGACTTATTGTGATGCCTGTGGAGGCTGTCAAACTGATTGAGACGTGTTGGTACTTTGGAGACACTTTGTGTGAGCTGTTCATGATAATTATGATGTTAACTGTCTCATCTTCTATGTGTAATTTAGTTTTAATTGCTGTTGATCGTTATGTGGCTGTGTGTCACCCTTTACTATACCAACGAAAAATAACCACAACTAAAACTTTAATAAGCATCTGTCTGTGCTGGCTTTTCTCTTCATCCTACAATGCTGGGTTTTTGATAAGTGACAGATATTTTGAAACAGCCAAAGACAAAACGTTTGTTATGGAATGTGTTATTTTGCTGTAAGTTTTTCTTGGCAGTTCACTGACCTGTTTTTTTCTTTTGTATTACCTTGTACTCTGATCATAACTTTATATTTGAGGATATTTTATGTTGCACATCAGCAAGTGAAAGTTATAAACTCTCTGATGAAGGGTGGTAAATGTGCAATGGAAGGATCTGTAAGGAGGAAATCTGAGAGCAAAGCTGCTCTGACATTAGGAATAATTGTGACAATTTATTTACTTTGCTACATTCCATTTTATATATTGCATATATTACCTGTAACCGGTACAATGATCTCATCTTCCACCATGACATTTCTAATATGGACTTTGTATGTTAACTCAAGTCTGAATCCACTTGTCTATGCTTTATTTTACAGCTGGTTTAAAATATCAGTTAAACACATCTTAACTTGTAAAATACTGTCCCCACTGCTAAACCATAAACTCTAACATACAGTATGGCTTTTATGTTTAGTTTTATTGTTGATACATTCATTTATAGAGATAAAAATAAATAAATAAAATAAAATAAAATAATTTTTTTTATGTGGCGGTTCATTCCGCTGTGGCGACCCCGCAAGGGACAAAGCCGACAAGAAAATGAATGAATGAATTTTTTTATGTTTTGTTTAGGTTTGGTCAATAAGATGTTTTTTGGTTAAGTATACTTGTCAAATCTTTGCTTGTTTAGTTACTTTCAGGATTATTATATTTACATTTATTTCTTTATATGTGACAAAAAGACATTAATTTGCTTGCCTTATAAACCTGTGGCATATAAATCTCCTTTACATTTTGGGCTGCAGCTATTACTTTTATAATTGATTTAAAAAAAAATTTCATATATTCTGCCCTTTTATTACTTTCACATTAAAATGACATATTGAGTGTTGCAAATATAAAAGGTGGCTACATGTCAGTGACCAGCATTTGAAGTATAACATCAGTTGCTTCTTGTGGAGTGCATGTCTTTTTTTTTTTTTTAAATAAAAAAAAAAAAAAAAAAAAATCCAATATAGAAATTATAAATGAATAAAAACTTAGTTTTTTTTTTTTAGCTTAAAGTAAATAGCTGATAATTAAATTTAACTGATTAAATACAAATCTTTGTTTATGGTATGCTTGTGCAGTTTAGCTGGATGCACAAAAACATGGTGCATTGACAAAATTGTTTCCTGATGTCTACATAGTGTGTACTGTATGTAGCTGAGGTGGACTAAATAAATCTCAGTAGCAATTGGGGCAGGGCCGAGAGCCGTGAGTGTGCGACGCTGGTGCCGTGAGTGTTAATGACCATCACGTGTGTGCGCCACATGTCTGGAGTCTCACAAAGGAGCTCCAGATATTAAAAGGAGACAGCAGTGGAAGACGAGAGAGGACCAGGCCTGGACACTTTGGTTGTTTTGCTTTCAGGTTGGCAGTAGTCAACTTGAGGAGCTGCCGCCTGTTTGTTTTGAATTGCATCAATAAATATATTTAAAGTTTGTCGGTTCTTCACTGCGCTCAGTGTGGTAGTGCTCAATGTGTGTTGACATGGACTATAGTCTTTCAGTTAGAAAGCCCAGGATCCGTTTGCAGAGGGAGGTGTTAGGTTCGAGCACGTTGAGTTTAATAATGATCTGTTGTGGGATTATTGTGTTGAATGCTGAGCTCAAGTAAGTGAACAGCATTCTAACATTCATTCATTTATTCATTCATTTTCTTTTCAGCTTAGTCCCTTTATTAATCAGGGGTCGCCACACGAATGAACCGCCAACTTATCCAGCACATGTTTTACGGAGTGGATGCCCTTCGAGCCTCAACCCATCACTGAGAAACACCCATACACTCTCATTCACACACATAGACTATGGACAATTTAGCTTACCCAGATCACCTATACTGCATGTCTTTGGACTTGTCGGGGAAACCGGAGCACCCGGAGGAAACCCACGTGAACACGGGAAAAACATGCAAACTCTACACAGAAATGCCAACTGACCCAGCTGAGGCTCGAATCAGTGACCTTCTTGCTGTGAGGCGACAGCGCTACCCATTATGCCGCCCCGCATTCTAACATAAGTGTCTTTATTTTCTACATGGGTAAGAGCCATGCGTAGCTTTAAATTGTGTAAGCTCTTTATATTTCAATAGATTCTGATTGGCTGTCAGTGTTTAATCATTCACTAGCTAGAAAACAAAATCACTCTGAAAGTCATCGCAACATTATTTTTCCTCTGTATCTTTATTCTTAAAGTCAGGGGTGCACATAAGTGGTCCGCAGGTCCACATGCATGATGTAAATGAAAATTGTGAACCACATATTGCGCTAGAGACGCACTTTTACAGATAAGCATCCACTCCCACACAACTCGTATGCCAAATGTCTCGAATATATGTTGCTTCATTAAAAATTTACATGACAGATTTTCTACTATACATGTTAAGCCACTGGCCAATCCTGTTCATGGAGATCTATCATCCTGAAAAGCTCCTTACCCTATCTCTAAGGGTGTGCCTTGCCACCCTGCAAAGAAAGCTCTTTTAGGCCTCTTGTATCTGATATCTTGTCCTTTTGGTCATGACCTAAAGCTATAATAATATACCCGTTACTTATAATCTCTACCAGTGATCATCAACTGGCGCCCCGCAGGCCGAGTCCGGCCCGCTGAGCTGTTCAATCCGGCACGCGACTGGATTCCAAAATTGTGAGGATCTAAAAGAAAATAGTGGTCCACACTAGGGCTGTGCAATTAATCGAAATCGCAAATTGGAATGTTGCGATTAGCTAATCACAAAGGCTGCGATATGACATGTATATTATTGAACTTCCCACACTCAGAGCGAATGCATGACTGCCGTCTGTGTGACAGTCGTCTGTGTGTGACAGCCTTACTAGCCAATCGAGTGAGCACACTTTCATACTGCCCAATCAGAATTGCGCAACTGAACTATGTGAAACGCCCACAATAACAAACAGGAAAGCGCGAACGGCTACATGAGGAGCAACTTGCTATAAAGCAGGGGAGTAGATTTAGCATGGATGGAGGGGACCAAGTATTGAAATGTCCCCACCAATAATTTAATTCACTTAAAAAAAATCACACTGTCAATATTAACCTAGACATGTTAACCTAGAAAGGCTGTGCCTTTCTCTGCTGTCATGTGAGAGGCTGTAGCTGCGTTCAGGAAAGCAGCGCCTAAACAGCGCAGGTGAATTTCCCGTGCAAGAATGAGGTGTGGGAGGTCTGTGACACACACAGGTGAGGATGGCGGCAGCAAAAAAGGACATAAAGAACTTTTTCAACTTTTTCAAGTCATAAACTCGAGATCGCTACTGAATGAGTCCATCATGATAATCATGGCATTAATGCTTGTGTTTCGTGCTTTAACGCACAGTCTGTCGTTATAGCAGGCTGATAAAGTCTGTGAGTAATATGCCCTGAAAACTAACTGCAGAATAAAAAGCTAAATGCAAAAGTATATGATCCCTGCCCGCCAGTTCTCCTGATCTCTCAGAGTAACAGGTGCAATTTCGATTGAAACAGTTTGTCAAAATAACTACAGCCTGTGCTCTCTCATATTAATACTCATATATGAGACATGTTTCATTTGCACTATGGCTAAAATAAACGGAAGTCTTTATTAAACTTTCTCTTTATCAGTTAATAAACATTATTTTAACGTTACACTGTCAGGCCTGTAGCCAGCTTTTTGAATGGGTTATTTTTGCAGTTATTCGCCTGATTTTCTATTTAATTATGAGGTATAAATATTACATTTTAGTGACATTTTAAGAACTAATTTTTGCTGGATCATCTTGTGGGATGGTTATCATAAGCACACTTTTTGATGTACCAAAATATATTTTAAACCATTTTGTCAAATTGCTATCACACTATTTCACTATTTTAATTGTTTATTTACAAAGGGGCATTTAAACTGTAAGTTTAATATTACAGTTTTATAAAAATAATGAAAATTTATAATAAACAAATGAAAATATACTTTTAATATTCAAATTTAATATCTTTCATTACACACACACAAATATATAAGCAAAATTTCAGAGATGTTTGCTAATAGAAGTTAATATCTTTAAGCTCCTTTTTTAACTAACACTCACTGCATTTTAGCAGTAAGAAGCTAAAATACAGATTATTGAATTATTCACTTGACTACAAAATCAAATCGAAATCGCAACATCGGTCAAAAAAAAAAAAAAAATTGCAAAAGTATAATAATTAAAAAGTATAAACATTAAACATAATGTTAAGCCAAAATGAGATTTTTATTTGATTTTCTTCTTGGGGGTCCGGCCCCCAAGGAGACTGTCTCGTAAAATTCTGGCCCTCTGACAAATATAGTTGATGACCCCTGATCTATACTTTACTATATTTTACAAGGAACTTTTTTTTAGTTTTAGTTATTTTGTTCCATGTCTTTTGCCTTAAATACACAGAATTTGACTACCAAATTTGAAATTATTATGAAAATTGTCATTATTATCATTATGCAGCATCAGAGTGGGCGGTAGATGGGTTGGTCAGTCTGATCCAGGCACTGTATAAATAAAAGGACAGAAAGGAGAGCAGAACAAACTCCTAACAGGAGGAGACTCACTCATGGCCTATGAGACAGAGGATCAGGAGCCTCAATACTGCTTTCCTGACATCAACTCATCATGTGTCAAGGAAAAACGCTCCAAACATGAATACAGTATCATGTATGTGTTTTTTTCACTGCTGTCAGCATGGACTGTGTTTCTGAACCTGCTGGTGATCATCTCAATCTCTCACTTCAAGAAGCTTCACACTCCAACCAACATGATTATTCTCTCTCTGTCTGTGGCTGATCTGCTTGTTGGCCTTATTGTGATGCCTGTGGAGGCAATGAAGCTGATTGAGACGTGTTGGTACTTTGGAGACACTTTGTGTGACTTGTTTTTGATAATCATGGGACTAATTGTTTCAACATCTATGTGTAATTTAGTTATAATTGCGTTTGATCGTTTTGTAGCTGTGTGTCACCCTTTGCTCTATCCACAGAAAGTAACCACTACTAAAACTTTAGTATGCATCTCTATGTGCTGGATTTCTCCTCAACCTACAATATGGGTTTTTTCCTTAGTGGCAGATATTTTGAAACCAACCAAACACCTGACATGTGTTATGGAAAGTGTTATTTAGTAATGCGTTTTTCATGGGTATTCACTGACTTGTTCTTTTCCTTTATATTACCTTGTACCCTGATCATAACTTTATATTTGAGGATATTTTATGTTGCACATCAGCAAGTGAAGGTTATAAACTCTATGATGAAGGGTGGTAAAAGTTTAGAAGCTTCAGTGAAGAGAAAATCTGAGAGCAAAGCTGCTCTAACATTAGGAATCATTGTGACCGTTTATTTACTTTGCTACATTCCATTTTATATATTGTATATGTTATCTGTAACAGGTACTACAATTATTTCTTCTACTACAATGACATTTCTAATATGGACTTTGTATATTAACTCAAGCGTGAATCCTCTTATCTATGCTTTATTTTACAGCTGGTTTAAAATATCAGTTAAACACATCTTAACTTGTAAAATATTTTCCCCACTTTTAAAGCAAAAACTCTAATGATAGAATACAGATTTTATTGAAGGTGTTCATTTTGGAAGTGGACATTTTTAATTAAAAAAGTGTACTAACCATGACCATTCCTAACCTTTTTTTTTTTTTGGACGTCTTGACATGGTTTTATTTTTATTTGTGTAAGATGACTTTTCGATCTTTCAGATAAGTTAAAAGTTTTGTTTATGCTGCTTTTACATTCAGTGCATATTTCATCTGCTATATGTATAATCAACACTTTAATCAACTATGGAATCAGTAGACATAACTCACTTAAGATGACTTTTTTATCGTGCCCATAGAACATTGTTTATGCTTAAATAATCTTTTCAGAGTCTGTGGTTCCGACCAAGAGTTTAATTAATTTGTTCTATTTTATGTGTGTTCAGTTTTATTGAAGTAGGCCTTGACGCTCTTGTATTACCTGTCATGTACTGTAGAGTGACATGTTGAAGTTCATTTAATTTTAACATGAAATTATTATTATTACCTGCTGATTATTTTAGTTATCTTTTATCTTATTGTGGTTAAACATCTGTTTGAATTATGCTACAGAAGAGCTTTGGAATAGGCATTTAGGTATCTAGACCAACTGTTTAATGCTGCTGAGAGGGGTTAAAAATGCTATTACAGCAAAAAGTATATTTCAATAATATGGAACTAAGATTGGTGAGAGTATGCTTATTTAGTCTGTTTTTAATGTAACTTGATGTTTTTACACTGAAAAAAGTATTAAAAACCTAATTATAGTTTAATTTGTTCAGGTCTGGCGTGTAAAAGATCTTTATAGACGTTTTGTCTGAGTTCACTTTCCTTTTTTTCATAAATGGTTTCATATGAAGACTGAGGTTTCTCATGACATGATAAATGTCATGTCAATGTGCAAACACTGCATTGTGTACTCATGCAAATGTGTTTTTTTTTGGTTATTTTTTTAATAAATGGTTACACAAAACCACACAACAATCAACATGAATTTAATCTGTATTGCACAGAGTTATCAAGAGAAGCAGCTTAAAAATAAGTACAAAAAAATTGACAGAATGTGTCCCTAAAATACCAACATCTCTTAATTAGTTTGATGCTCTGTATTGCCATTGCAATAAGGCTAACAGGCAAATCAGTTGCAGCCAGAGAGAGAATAATCATATTTGTTGAATTGTGAAGCTTCTTGAAGTGAGAGTTGAAGATGATCACCAGCAGGTTCAGGAACACAGTCCATGCTGACAGCAGTGAAAAAAACACATACATGATACTGTATTCATGTTTGGAGCGTATTAAAAATAATAATGTTATGTTAATGTGTGGAGTATTTTTCCGTGAATAGCCACCGAAATCTGAGACTTTGTTGAGACGCCGGTAATTATTGCAGAACTAGAGGATACCGTCCAGCTTCGGGGCCCGAACAATCAGGCTGGACCATGAACTCCAGAATGGTTCAATCACCCCAAGATTGAGCATCTTTTAGATTTTCTCTTCAATAGCCTACTCATGGGCCTTTGGGACTTGATAGGGTCATTGCCTCACGATGACTCCAGGTGGCGTTTGGATGTTCTGTTGGTGTGGCCAGGGATCTCGGAGAGCACATTCTGGAATTGACCAACCAGGAGTCTCAGTTTCGTCTTCTGGGTGGTGGACAGCCTGGGGTTGGTGTCCACCACCACGTGTACGGTGGGTGCAAGTGCAGCCACCTGGTCCAGGTTGAGATTTCCTGGGTGACGCTAGCTAGCAGCTCGGGCATGCCTGGCTGAATCTCTTCACCTCTGACTCCAGGCCAGGCCAATGAAACCGGTCTCTGATCCTTTCAATGGTGTTTTGGGCCCCAAAATGTCCTGCCATCGGGTGGGAGTGAGTCAACTCCAGGATCGTTTACCAGTTGCCGTTTTTCCTCCCCCCTCCGCTGAACAACACCGTAAAGCAGGCTGTTCTGCACTATAGAATGTGGGAGAGGATGGGGGAGCAAGATGAATATTTTCAACCTCTATGCGGCAGACTTGTCCTCAGCAGTGTTTTAGACAGTTGTCCTCCTCTTAGGGTGCTTTCACACTAGCACTTTTGGTCCGCACCCGGGTTCGTTTGACGTCATAGTACGGTACGTTTAGCTAGTGTGAACGTGTCTTCTGAACTCGGGTGCGCACCCGTGAACCGTACCCGAGTCCGCCTGAAAGAGGTGGCCTGGGGTACGGTTCATGCGAACTCTGGTACGGTTCACTTCTAGTATGAATGCAATCGTACCAAATAGCGGAAGTGAACCGGCAACTGTACAACAAACTATCGTTTTCATAACGTTCATTCGTGTGTGTGTGTGTGTGTGTGTGTGTGTGTGTGTGTGTGTGTGTGCGTGCGCCACGTATTGTACTTTGAGCGGTACTGAGCCAAGCTCAGTGATACACAGTGATGTCTGCTTGTCTCCTCCAGAAACAGCTTCTGCAGACACTGTGTGATGTTCTGAATGTTTATAATATTTTTGCAGCAGACAGACGCGAGTCGCTTTCTGTATGTCCAAAACTTATGATTCAGTAAAAGCAAATCGACCGCAATGTGCGGAAGTCTCCATTTTGGCGCTTTGCTTTCGTGACTGTCACCTAGCAACAGCCGTAAACAAAACAGCAGCTCTATGACGCAAGCGTACCGGGGTTCAGAAGGAAAAAAGACAGTGTGAACACAAACCAACCGAGAAGGTGGCAAGGGGGGGACAATCGAACTTGGGTACGGTCCAGGCAATTGAACCAAGTGTGAAAGCACCCTTAATCTTTACCAAAAGAGCCCCCTCCCGTGACCTGTTGGAACACATCAAAGAATGTATTAGAATTATGGGAGGGGACCTCACCATCTCTCCCGTTGTCAGACATCAATGTTGTCAAGTGTTTGTTTGTTTGTTTGTCTGTTTGTTTTTTTAAATCATAATGACGACTTGACTATAAATTGCTTCTGTTGACTGCAGTGGTCATTAAGTGTTTTTTTTATTTGCATTGAAAGCTCATAGCTTTCATCATTTCTTTGTTTAGTCACATATAGGGTTTTTGAGTTTCATGATAACTCTTATAAGCCGTAGCAAGTCAATTACAATTACAAATACATTCAATCAAAAAAACTGCATTCTTCATTTATACAACACAGAATAACTTCAAAAAATTGTAATATATATGCATTAAATAAATCTATAAAATGTATTTTTAAAGAATGTGAATATATGAAATATATTATTGAAATGATAAAATAAGGTAAGACGAGTGCATTCATGGATTCGAACTTTACTACAGACAAAACTGCATATTGAGAAATATCTAATGTCTTGTGTGACATCACTCAAGACAATAGAGACAGAGACAGAGATGTCCGTTTCTAATTACATTTTCAATGTTGTAAACTAAGCAGCAAAACCAGCAGAGACAAATGCCTATTAAAGTACCCTTATTATGAACTTTTGAAAAATACCTTTCAGTATGTAAAAGAAATAAATGAAAACATCATGCAGACATTAAATCTGAAAGTGCACCTGCAGAGTGGGCGGTAGATGGGTTGGTCAATTTGATCCAGACACTATAAATGAAAGGACAGAAAGGAGAGCAGAGCAAACTCCTAACAGAAGGAGACTCACTCATGGCCTATGAGACAGAGGATCAGGAGACTCAATACTGCTTTCCTGACTTCAACTCATCATGTGTCAAGGGGAAACGATCAAGTCATGAATACAGTATCATGTATATGTTTTTTTCCTTGCTGTCAGCATGGACTGTGTTTCTAAACCTGCTGGTGATCATCTCCATCTCTCACTTCAAGAAGCTTCACACTCCAACCAACATGATTATTCTCTCTCTGGCTGTGGCTGATTTGCTTATTGGACTTATTGTGATGCCTGTGGAGGCTGTCAAACTGATTGAGACGTGTTGGTACTTTGGAGACACTTTGTGTGAGCTGTTCATGATAATTATGATGTTAACTGTCTCATCTTCTATGTGTAATTTAGTTTTAATTGCTGTTGATCGTTATGTGGCTGTGTGTCACCCTTTACTATACCAACGAAAAATAACCACAACTAAAACTTTAATAAGCATCTGTCTGTGCTGGCTTTTCTCTTCATCCTACAATGCTGGGTTTTTGATAAGTGACAGATATTTTGAAACCAGCCAAAGACAAAACGTTTGTTATGGAATGTGTTATTTTGCTGTAAGTTTTTCTTGGCAGTTCACTGACCTGTTTTTTTCTTTTGTATTACCTTGTACTCTGATCATAACTTTATATTTGAGGATATTTTATGTTGCACATCAGCAAGTGAAAGTTATAAACTCTCTGATGAAGGGTGGTAAATGTGCAATGGAAGGATCTGTAAGGAGGAAATCTGAGAGCAAAGCTGCTCTGACATTAGGAATAATTGTGACAATTTATTTACTTTGCTACATTCCATTTATATATTGCATATATTACCTGTAACCGGTACAATGATCTCATCTTCCACCATGACATTTCTAATATGGACTTTGTATGTTAACTCAAGTCTGAATCCACTTGTCTATGCTTTATTTTACAGCTGGTTTAAAATATCAGTTAAACACATCTTAACTTGTAAAATACTGTCCCCACTGCTAAACCATAAACTCTAACATACAGTATGGCTTTTATGTTTAGTTTTATTGTTGATACATTCATTTATAGAGATAAAAATAAATAAATAAAATAAAATAAAATAATTTTTTTTATGTGGCGGTTCATTCCGCTGTGGCGACCCCGCAAGGGACAAAGCCGACAAGAAAATGAATGAATGAATTTTTTTATGTTTTGTTTAGGTTTGGTCAATAAGATGTTTTTTGGTTAAGTATACTTGTCAAATCTTTGCTTGTTTAGTTACTTTCAGGATTATTATATTTACATTTATTTCTTTATATGTGACAAAAAGACATTAATTTGCTTGCCTTATAAACCTGTGGCATATAAATCTCCTTTACATTTTGGGCTGCAGCTATTACTTTTATAATTGATTTAAAAAAAAAATTTCATATATTCTGCCCTTTTATTACTTTCACATTAAAATGACATATTGAGTGTTGCAAATATAAAAGGTGGCTACATGTCAGTGACCAGCATTTGAAGTATAACATCAGTTGCTTCTTGTGGAGTGCATGTCTTTTTTTTTTTTTTAAATAAAAAAAAAAAAAAAAAAAATCCAATATAGAAATTATAAATGAATAAAAACTTAGTTTTTTTTTTTTTAGCTTAAAGTAAATAGCTGATAATTAAATTTAACTGATTAAATACAAATCTTTGTTTATGGTATGCTTGTGCAGTTTAGCTGGATGCACAAAAACATGGTGCATTGACAAAATTGTTTCCTGATGTCTACATAGTGTGTACTGTATGTAGCTGAGGTGGACTAAATAAATCTCAGTAGCAATTGGGGGCAGGGCCGAGAGCCGTGAGTGTGCGACGCTGGTGCCGTGAGTGTTAATGACCATCACGTGTGTGCGCCACATGTCTGGAGTCTCACAAAGGAGCTCCAGATATTAAAAGGAGACAGCAGTGGAAGACGAGAGAGGACCAGGCCTGGACACTTTGGTTGTTTTGCTTTCAGGTTGGCAGTAGTCAACTTGAGGAGCTGCCGCCTGTTTGTTTTGAATTGCATCAATAAATATATTTAAAGTTTGTCGGTTCTTCACTGCGCTCAGTGTGGTAGTGCTCAATGTGTGTTGACATGGACTATAGTCTTTCAGTTAGAAAGCCCAGGATCCGTTTGCAGAGGGAGGTGTTAGGTTCGAGCACGTTGAGTTTAATAATGATCTGTTGTGGGATTATTGTGTTGAATGCTGAGCTCAAGTAAGTGAACAGCATTCTAACATTCATTCATTTATTCATTCATTTTCTTTTCAGCTTAGTCCCTTTATTAATCAGGGGTCGCCACACGAATGAACCGCCAACTTATCCAGCACATGTTTTACGGAGTGGATGCCCTTCGAGCCTCAACCCATCACTGAGAAACACCCATACACTCTCATTCACACACATAGACTATGGACAATTTAGCTTACCCAGATCACCTATACTGCATGTCTTTGGACTTGTCGGGGAAACCGGAGCACCCGGAGGAAACCCACGTGAACACGGGAAAAACATGCAAACTCTACACAGAAATGCCAACTGACCCAGCTGAGGCTCGAATCAGTGACCTTCTTGCTGTGAGGCGACAGCGCTACCCATTATGCCGCCCCGCATTCTAACATAAGTGTCTTTATTTTCTACATGGGTAAGAGCCATGCGTAGCTTTAAATTGTGTAAGCTCTTTATATTTCAATAGATTCTGATTGGCTGTCAGTGTTTAATCATTCACTAGCTAGAAAACAAAATCACTCTGAAAGTCATCGCAACATTATTTTTCCTCTGTATCTTTATTCTTAAAGTCAGGGGTGCACATAAGTGGTCCGCAGGTCCACATGCATGATGTAAATGAAAATTGTGAACCACATATTGCGCTAGAGACGCACTTTTACAGATAAGCATCCACTCCCACACAACTCGTATGCCAAATGTCTCGAATATATGTTGCTTCATTAAAAATTTACATGACAGATTTTCTACTATACATGTTAAGCCACTGGCCAATCCTGTTCATGGAGATCTATCATCCTGAAAAGCTCCTTACCCTATCTCTAAGGGTGTGCCTTGCCACCCTGCAAAGAAAGCTCTTTTAGGCCTCTTGTATCTGATATCTTGTCCTTTTGGTCATGACCTAAAGCTATAATAATATACCCGTTACTTATAATCTCTACCAGTGATCATCAACTGGCGCCCCGCAGGCCGAGTCCGGCCCGCTGAGCTGTTCAATCCGGCACGCGACTGGATTCCAAAATTGTGAGGATCTAAAAGAAAATAGTGGTCCACACTAGGGCTGTGCAATTAATCGAAATCGCAAATTGGAATGTTGCGATTAGCTAATCACAAAAGGCTGCGATATGACATGTATATTATTGAACTTCCCACACTCAGAGCGAATGCATGACTGCCGTCTGTGTGACAGTCGTCTGTGTGTGACAGCCTTACTAGCCAATCGAGTGAGCACACTTTCATACTGCCCAATCAGAATTGCGCAACTGAACTATGTGAAACGCCCACAATAACAAACAGGAAAGCGCGAACGGCTACATGAGGAGCAACTTGCTATAAAGCAGGGGAGTAGATTTAGCATGGATGGAGGGGACCAAGTATTGAAATGTCCCCACCAATAATTTAATTCACTTAAAAAAAATCACACTGTCAATATTAACCTAGACATGTTAACCTAGAAAGGCTGTGCCTTTCTCTGCTGTCATGTGAGAGGCTGTAGCTGCGTTCAGGAAAGCAGCGCCTAAACAGCGCAGGTGAATTTCCCGTGCAAGAATGAGGTGTGGGAGGTCTGTGACACACACAGGTGAGGATGGCGGCAGCAAAAAAGGACATAAAGAACTTTTTCAACTTTTTCAAGTCATAAACTCGAGATCGCTACTGAATGAGTCCATCATGATAATCATGGCATTAATGCTTGTGTTTCGTGCTTTAACGCACAGTCTGTCGTTATAGCAGGCTGATAAAGTCTGTGAGTAATATGCCCTGAAAACTAACTGCAGAATAAAAAGCTAATGCAAAAGTATATGATCCCTGCCCGCCAGTTCTCCTGATCTCTCAGAGTAACAGGTGCAATTTCGATTGAAACAGTTTGTCAAAATAACTACAGCCTGTGCTCTCTCATATTAATACTCATATATGAGACATGTTTCATTTGCACTATGGCTAAAATAAACGGAAGTCTTTATTAAACTTTCTCTTTATCAGTTAATAAACATTATTTTAACGTTACACTGTCAGGCCTGTAGCCAGCTTTTTGAATGGGTTATTTTTGCAGTTATTCGCCTGATTTTCTATTTAATTATGAGGTATAAATATTACATTTTAGTGACATTTTAAGAACTAATTTTTGCTGGATCATCTTGTGGGATGGTTATCATAAGCACACTTTTTGATGTACCAAAATATATTTTAAACCATTTTGTCAAATTGCTATCACACTATTTCACTATTTTAATTGTTTATTTACAAAGGGGCATTTAAACTGTAAGTTTAATATTACAGTTTTATAAAAATAATGAAAATTTATAATAAACAAATGAAAATATACTTTTAATATTCAAATTTAATATCTTTCATTACACACACACAAATATATAAGCAAAATTTCAGAGATGTTTGCTAATAGAAGTTAATATCTTTAAGCTCCTTTTTAACTAACACTCACTGCATTTTAGCAGTAAGAAGCTAAAATACAGATTATTGAATTATTCACTTGACTACAAAATCAAATCGAAATCGCAACATCGGTCAAAAAAAAAAAAAAAATTGCAAAAGTATAATAATTAAAAAGTATAAACATTAAACATAATGTTAAGCCAAAATGAGATTTTTATTTGATTTTCTTCTTGGGGGTCCGGCCCCCAAGGAGACTGTCTCGTAAAATTCTGGCCCTCTGACAAATATAGTTGATGACCCCTGATCTATACTTTACTATATTTTACAAGGAACTTTTTTTTAGTTTTAGTTATTTTGTTCCATGTCTTTTGCCTTAAATACACAGAATTTGACTACCAAATTTGAAATTATTATGAAAATTGTCATTATTATCATTATGCAGCATCAGAGTGGGCGGTAGATGGGTTGGTCAGTCTGATCCAGGCACTGTATAAATAAAAGGACAGAAAGGAGAGCAGAACAAACTCCTAACAGGAGGAGACTCACTCATGGCCTATGAGACAGAGGATCAGGAGCCTCAATACTGCTTTCCTGACATCAACTCATCATGTGTCAAGGAAAAACGCTCCAAACATGAATACAGTATCATGTATGTGTTTTTTTCACTGCTGTCAGCATGGACTGTGTTTCTGAACCTGCTGGTGATCATCTCAATCTCTCACTTCAAGAAGCTTCACACTCCAACCAACATGATTATTCTCTCTCTGTCTGTGGCTGATCTGCTTGTTGGCCTTATTGTGATGCCTGTGGAGGCAATGAAGCTGATTGAGACGTGTTGGTACTTTGGAGACACTTTGTGTGACTTGTTTTTGATAATCATGGGACTAATTGTTTCAACATCTATGTGTAATTTAGTTATAATTGCGTTTGATCGTTTTGTAGCTGTGTGTCACCCTTTGCTCTATCCACAGAAAGTAACCACTACTAAAACTTTAGTATGCATCTCTATGTGCTGGATTTTCTCCTCAACCTACAATATGGGTTTTTTCCTTAGTGGCAGATATTTTGAAACCAACCAAACACCTGACATGTGTTATGGAAAGTGTTATTTAGTAATGCGTTTTTCATGGGTATTCACTGACTTGTTCTTTTCCTTTATATTACCTTGTACCCTGATCATAACTTTATATTTGAGGATATTTTATGTTGCACATCAGCAAGTGAAGGTTATAAACTCTATGATGAAGGGTGGTAAAAGTTTAGAAGCTTCAGTGAAGAGAAAATCTGAGAGCAAAGCTGCTCTAACATTAGGAATCATTGTGACCGTTTATTTACTTTGCTACATTCCATTTTATATATTGTATATGTTATCTGTAACAGGTACTACAATTATTTCTTCTACTACAATGACATTTCTAATATGGACTTTGTATATTAACTCAAGCGTGAATCCTCTTATCTATGCTTTATTTTACAGCTGGTTTAAAATATCAGTTAAACACATCTTAACTTGTAAAATATTTTCCCCACTTTTAAAGCAAAAACTCTAATGATAGAATACAGATTTTATTGAAGGTGTTCATTTTGGAAGTGGACATTTTTAATTAAAAAAGTGTACTAACCATGACCATTCCTAACCTTTTTTTTTTTTTGGACGTCTTGACATGGTTTTATTTTTATTTGTGTAAGATGACTTTTCGATCTTTCAGATAAGTTAAAAGTTTTGTTTATGCTGCTTTTACATTCAGTGCATATTTCATCTGCTATATGTATAATCAACACTTTAATCAACTATGGAATCAGTAGACATAACTCACTTAAGATGACTTTTTTATCGTGCCCATAGAACATTGTTTATGCTTAAATAATCTTTTCAGAGTCTGTGGTTCCGACCAAGAGTTTAATTAATTTGTTCTATTTTATGTGTGTTCAGTTTTATTGAAGTAGGCCTTGACGCTCTTGTATTACCTGTCATGTACTGTAGAGTGACATGTTGAAGTTCATTTAATTTTAACATGAAATTATTATTATTACCTGCTGATTATTTTAGTTATCTTTTATCTTATTGTGGTTAAACATCTGTTTGAATTATGCTACAGAAGAGCTTTGGAATAGGCATTTAGGTATCTAGACCAACTGTTTAATGCTGCTGAGAGGGGTTAAAAATGCTATTACAGCAAAAAGTATATTTCAATAATATGGAACTAAGATTGGTGAGAGTATGCTTATTTAGTCTGTTTTTAATGTAACTTGATGTTTTTACACTGAAAAAAGTATTAAAAACCTAATTATAGTTTAATTTGTTCAGGTCTGGCGTGTAAAAGATCTTTATAGACGTTTTGTCTGAGTTCACTTTCCTTTTTTTCATAAATGGTTTCATATGAAGACTGAGGTTTCTCATGACATGATAAATGTCATGTCAATGTGCAAACACTGCATTGTGTACTCATGCAAATGTGTTTTTTTTTGGTTATTTTTTTAATAAATGGTTACACAAAACCACACAACAATCAACATGAATTTAATCTGTATTGCACAGAGTTATCAAGAGAAGCAGCTTAAAAATAAGTACAAAAAAATTGACAGAATGTGTCCCTAAAATACCAACATCTCTTAATTAGTTTGATGCTCTGTATTGCCATTGCAATAAGGCTAACAGGCAAATCAGTTGCAGCCAGAGAGAGAATAATCATATTTGTTGAATTGTGAAGCTTCTTGAAGTGAGAGTTGAAGATGATCACCAGCAGGTTCAGGAACACAGTCCATGCTGACAGCAGTGAAAAAAACACATACATGATACTGTATTCATGTTTGGAGCGTATTAAAAATAATAATGTTATGTTAATGTGTGGAGTATTTTTCCGTGACATTATGAGTTGGCAGGAAAGCAGTATTGAGTCTCCTGATCTCGCCTGCTGTGTAATGACAATTATTTTATTTATATATATATATATATATATATATATATATATATATATATATTTCTTTTATTGCATAAGCACAACCATCTAAGAGTGTTTGTAGTCAGTACTTCTACACCACTAAAAGCATGCTCAAATGTTTAATTTGCAGCTACTGATTAAAGATTCCTTTAGAATACTCAAGTTATTCATTGTCCAAATATTAAACGGTAAGCGATATGTTTGAGAAAAATAAATATATACTTGAAACTTTTACTCTGTAAGCAGTTGCTTTTGCCCAATACACTTACATTGCACTTTACAATATACAGGCATATTCAAAATGAAATAATCATTAACCTGGTTGCATAATTACTGTTAGCATGGATTGTTTTTCTGATGTGCTGGTAATCATTGCAGAACCGGAGAGTACTGTCCAGCTTCAGGACCAGGACAATCAGACTGGACCATGACCTCCAGGATGGTTCAATCACCCCCAGCTTGAGCATCTTTTAGACTTCCTCTTTAATGGCCTACTGACGGGCCTCTGGGATTGATAGGGTTGTTCCATGATGACAACTCCTAGTAACATTTCGATGTTGTGTTGGTGTGGCCACAGATCTCTGAGAACACATCCTGGAACTGACTGACCAGGTGTCTCAGTTTCGTCTTCTGGGTTTTGAACCACATATTGCACTAGAAATAATCTTCGCTTTCGCCAATTGGTGAAGTTTTTTCCTCGCCGCTGTCGCCACTGGTTTGCATGGTTCGGGGTCTGTAGAGCTGCGCATCGATGGATTTGCTCTTCAGTGTTTGGACTCTCAGTAGTGATTATTAACCCACACTGACCTGAGCTAAACTGAACTGAACTTATTCTCTGAAAACTGAACTGACACTGTTTCAATTCACTATAATCTTCCATGTGAAGCTGCTTTGACACAATCTACATTGTATAAGCACTATACAAATAAAGATGAATTGAGTTGAATTGAAAAGCACTTTTGCAGATAAGCATCCACTCCTTATCCACTCCTACTGCATAGCTTCTTGTTCTGTCTCTAAGGGTGTGCCTTGCCACCCTGCAAAGAAAGCTCTTTTTTGCCACTGAAATCTTGTCCTTTTGGTCATGACCTAAAGCTATAATAATATATGTTACTTATAATCTATACTTTACTGTATTATACTATACTATTATCTTATATGTTACTAATTCCATTCTCAATGTTGTAAACTAAACAGCAAACCACCGGAGACAGATACTGTACTTATTAAAATTTTAATCCTATTAAATTTATTGTGTCCATAGTCTTTTGCCTTAAATACACATAATTTGACCACCAAATTTGAAATTATGATGAAAATTATCATTATTATAATTATGCAGCATCACAGTGGGCGGTAGATGGGTTTGTCAGTCTGATCCAGAGACTATAAATGAAAGGACAGAAAGGAGAGCAGAACAAACTCCTAACAGGAGGAGACTCACTCATGGCCTATAAGGCAGAGGATCAGGAGACTCAATACTGCTTTCCTGACATCAACTCATCATGTGTCAAAGGGAAACGATCCAAACATGAATACAGTATCATGTATGTGTTTTTTTCACTGCTGTCAGCATGGACTGTGTTTCTGAACCTGCTGGTGATCATCTCCATCTCTCACTTCAAGAAGCTTCACACTCCAACCAACATGATTATTCTCTCTCTGGCTGTGGCTGATCTTCTTGTTGGACTCATTGTGATGCCTGTGGAGGCCATCAAACTGACTGAGACGTGTTGGTACTTTGGAGACACTTTGTGTGACCTGTTTATGATAATCATGGGACTAACTGTCTCCGCATCTATCTGTAATTTAGTTATAATTGCTGTTGATCGTTATGTGGCTGTTTGTCATCCTTTAATGTACCCACAGAAAATAACCACAACTAAAACTTTAATAAGCATCTCTTTGTGCTGGTTTTGCTCATTAACCTACAATGCTGGGTATTTGATTAGTGGCAGATATTTTGAAATCAACCAAAGCCCAGGCACGTGTTATGGAAAATGTTATTTAGTAATAAGTTTTTCATGGGTATTCACTGACCTGTTATTTTCCTTTTTATTACCTTGTACCCTGATCATAACTTTATATTTGAGGATATTTTATGTTGCACATCAGCAAGTGAAGATTATAAACTCTATAATGAAGGGTGGTAAATGTGTATTGGAAGGTTCAGTGAAAAGAAAATCTGAGAGCAAAGCTGCTCTAACATTAGGAATCATTGTGACCGTTTATTTACTTTGCTACATTCCATTTTATATATTGTATATGTTATCTGTAACAGGTACTACAATCATTTCTTCTACCACAATGACATTTCTAATATGGACTTTGTATATTAACTCAAGTGTGAATCCTCTTATCTATGCTTTATTTTACAGCTGGTTTAAAATATCAGTTAAACACATCTTAACTTGTAAAATATTTCCCCCACTTTTGAAGCAAAAACTCTAATGGTAGAATACAGATTTTAATTATATTGTTCATTTTGGAAGTGGACACATTTAATAGAGGGAAAAAAGTACTAACCATGACCATGCCTAACCTTTTTTTAACATCCTGCCATAAGCTTACTTTTATTTGGCCAAGATGACATTTTGATCATTCAGATAAGTTAATAGTTTTGTTAATGCTTCTTTTACGTTCAGTGCATATTTTATCTCTTATATGTATAATCAACACTGTGATCAACCATGGGATCAGTAGAGATAATTCACTTTATATTTAAGATTTTTTTTATTGTTTCATTAAAACATTGTTTATGCATAAATACACATTTCAGAGTATGTGGTCCTGACTTTGAGTTTAATTAATTTGTTCTCATTTTACAAAGTGTGTGTTCAGTTTTATTGAAGTAGGCCTTGACACTCTTGTATTACCTGTTATGTACTGTAAAATAACGTGTTGAAGTTAATTTAATTTTAACATAAAATATTACCTGCTGATTATTTCCGTTATTTTTAAAATCTTTTTTATGTTAAATATCTTTTTGAAATTTGCACTGCAATTGTGCTACAGAAGAGGCATTTAGGTGTGTACACCAAACTTTTAAAGGGCACCTATGGTGAAAATTCTACTTTTCAAGCAGTTTGGACAGACATATGTATAGGTATAGTGTATAGGCCAAGATGACATTTTGATCATTCAGATAAGTTAATAGTTTTGTTAATGCTTCTTTTACGTTCAGTGCATATTTTATCTCTTATATTTATAATCAACACTGTGATCAACCATGGGATCAGTAGAGATAATTCACTTTATATTTAAGATTGCTTTTTATTGTTTCATTAAAACATTGTTTATGCATAAATACACATTTCAGAGTATGTGGTCCTGACTTTGAGTTTAATTAATTTGTTCTCATTTTACAAAGTGTGTTCAGTTTTATTGAAGTAGGCCTTGACACTCTTGTATTACCTGTTATGTACTGTAGAATGACGTGTTGAAGTTAATTCAATTTTAACATAAAATATTACCTGCTGATTATTTCCGTTATTTTAAAAATCTTTTTTATGTTAAATATGTTTTTGAAATTTGCACTGCAATTGTGCCTCAGAAGAGGCATTTAGGTGTGTACACCAAACTTTTAAAGGGCACCTATGGTGAAAATTCTACTTTTCAAGCAGTTTGGACAGACATATGTATAGGTATAGTCAGGGGCGGAATAGACATTATGAAATCCAAAGGTTTACGTTCTTAATCATTGTTTCTAAATGGTCTGTCTCTAAAAGTGAGGGGGACATATCCCCCCCATCCCCCTGGTTGCTACGCCCCTGGGTATAGTGTATAGGCCGTCATATTGGGGTGATATAAACACACCCAGTCCTTTTATTTTCAATTTAACAACATAAAAACAGTGGACCAATTGGAGCTGTTTTGAGACTGACCGCAACTTGACGTAGGAGTGCGGTCCCCCCGCCCACGGTATCGATAGACAGCTGCGTATTAACATGTCTCCGTAGTAACAACTATAATCCTATCAACAAGACAGGACGTGCGCAAATCAACCGTAAATAAAAGGTCTGTTCAGTTTGCTAGATCATCAATCATTATCAAATGTGATCAAAAGTGAGTTTTACAAGTTTAAAATATTTTAAAACAGTGCATGTGTGTAATAAATTACAGCAATTTACTTCAGATTTACTTCATCAGCACAGCCGCATGTCCGTACAATTATAAAAGAAGATGCTTCAATCCCGGTTTGTGGACGTTAAATCAGGTTTATTTTGTACATTAACATAACAGATATCCATACAGCAGTGGAGATTAACCTGTATCCTGTCACATTTGCGTGCAAAGTGCAAAGCTAAATGGGCGCGCTGTGTGTGTGTGTCTGTGTGCGTGAACTTTGTAACGACATTGTGTGTGACTCATCGTTGCAGCTCCACAACAAATGCATCAAATAATTATTGGGAAAGTTCTTACTGTAGTATTTCTCACAAACTTTAAGTGAGATCGGCTTCCTTTATGTCTGTCAGATGTCTGAAGCTGTTGAGAGCTTTAAAATACAATCTAGTGAAAGCTATAATAAATAATCTGATGCGTGTTTTGAGCTGAAACTTTACAGACACATTCTGGGGACACAAAAGACTTAAATTAAATCTGGAAAAAGGGGTAACCTAGGTGCCCTTTAATGCTGCTGAGAGGGGTTAAAAATGCTAATACAGCGAAAAGTATATTTCAATAATAAGGAACTAAGATTGGTGAGAGTATGCTTATTTAGTCTGATTTTAATGTAACATGAGGTTTTACACTGAAAAAAATGATAGTTTAATCACATATTAATCAACATCAATTGAATCTATATTGCACAGAGTTATCAAGAGGAGCAGCTTAAAAATAATTAAAAAACAATTGACAGAATGTGTCCCTAAAATAGCAACATCTCTTAATTAGTTTGATGCTTTGTATTGCCATCACAATAAGGCCAGCAATTAAATCAGTAACACCCAGAGAGAGTATAATAATATTTGTTGAAGCTTCTTGGAGTGAGAGATGAAGATGATCACCAGCAGGTTCAGGAACACAGTTCATGCTGACCATATTTAAAAAAGAAAATTAAGTTATGTTAATGTGTGGAGTATTTTTCCGTCACATGATGAGTTAGCAGGAAAGCAGTGTTGAGTCTCCTGATCTCGCCTGCTGTGTAATGACAATTATTTTATTTATATATTCTTTTATTGCGTAAGCACAACTGTCTAAGTACAAAGTAGTCAGACTTTGTACACCACTAAAAGCATGCTCAAGTTTTAAATTTGCAGCTACTGATTAAAGATTCGATTTAGAATCCTCCAAATATGAAACGATAAGTGATAAGTTTGAGAAAATTAAATATATTTGAAACTTTTACTACAGTTTACTACAGTTACTTTGCACTTTACAATATAGACATTTCATCATTTACCTGGTTGCATTATTACTGTGAGCATGGGTACTATTTTGGAATCGAGACACAGTCCAAGAGCACTGACATTCGGTGAAAGACAAAAGTAAAAGCAATATTTCAGTTTTAGTCTGTCAGTTACTGGTAACATTAGCCACTGAGTTGGAAAGTGCACAGATTGTGCCACAGACAAACATTCATATGCATCAGTAACCACAAACATGATTTAAAAACGTATTTAGTCATTTAGGAGACACTCTTATCCATAGCAACATACAAATGAGGATAATAGAAGCACTCACAGGTTACCAGAGAGCAGTGATATATAAATATTGTGAAACGTCTCAGTAGGTTTAGATTTCTTTTTATTTAATCGGACAAACAGAAACAATACAGCAAAGGAATAACTACTAATTGCTATTACATTCACATTTACAGGTATTCTGAGATTAATATCAGTAATACATGGCTAAATGCGAGTTTGGTGCTTCCACTAAAACCTCTCAGAATAATTTGCAAACACACAGTGAATTAATGCATAGAGTAAATGTTGTAATTAATGTTTATTAGTCTACACAAGCAACTGCTCTGCAAATGAAAAGCACATGCAATTTGATTCAAAATCATTTCCAAAGATTTCAGTATTTGTATTCATTAATTTAAGATTTTATAATTATAGTGCACTTGGGATTTGCTTTTCAGTGAAGATGACAATATAATGCTTGATTTGAGCACAGAAGAGATAGTAGCACCCTCAGTTCATTTTTAGTGAAATGTATTTTACTATTTATTCATGAATGACATTCAGTTAAAAATATCCATGAGAGAGGATGCTGGCTGAAGTATTCGTAGAGTTATAATGCATTTAACTGATATTTTAAACCATTTGTAAAATAAAGCATAAATTAGAGGGTTTAGACCACAGCTAACAAACAAAGTCCATGTTAGAAATGTCATTGTAGTAGAAGTGATTGTTGTCATTTTTGTTAGAGAACAGATGTAGAAAGGAATCCAGCAAAACAGATAAACTGTCACAATGATTCCTAAAGTCAGAGCAGCTTTACTCTCAGATTTCCTCTTGGTTGAACCCTCTACTGCACATTTACCAACCTTCATCAGAGAGTTTATAACTTTTACTTGAAATTGTACAATGTAAAATATCCTCAAATACACAGTTATAATCACAGTACAAGGAAGTAGGAAGGAAAATATTAAATCAGCTAATCTCCAAGCAGGACTAAACATAACAGTGCACTGTCCATAACACAGTGTTTTGTGTGAGATTTGAAAATATCCATTACTAATTACATATTCAATGTTGTAAATTGAAGAGCAAAACCAGCAGAGACAGATGCTTATTAAAGTTTTAGTTGTAGTTATTTTTTGTGGATACAGTAAAGGGTGACACACAGCAAAATAACGATCAAGAGCAATTAAAACTATATTGCTCAGAGATGCAGAGAGCAGCAGCCTCACAGTGATTACATAAAGTCCACAGAAGGTGTCTCCAAAGTACCAACAGGTCTCTGTTTGTTTGATACCCTCAATTGGTATCACAATAAACCCAGTAAGCAGATCAGCCACAGCCAGAGAGAGAATAATCATGTTGGTTGGAGTGTGAAGCTTCTTAAAGTGAGAGATGGAGATGATCACCAGTAGGTTCAGAAACACAGTCCATGCTGACAGCAGTGATACTAACAGGTAAATTATATTGTATTCATGTTTGGAGCGTCTTTCCTTGACGCATGAAGAGTTGATGTCAGGAAAGCAGTATTGAGTCTCCTGATCCTCTGTCTCATAGGCCATGAGTGAGTCTCCTCCTGTTAGGAGTTTGTTCTGCTCTCCTTTCTGTCCTTTCATTTATACAGTGTCTAAATCAGACTGGCCAACCCATCTACCGCCCACTCTGACGTTGCATAATGAATAATACATTTTAGTTTGTTGTTCTAAATGGTTAAATTTTGGGCCTGTATAGCAGTCATCTATTTTTCTTCTATCTTGTATGTCATCTGGCTATGAATCAAGACAAAATAGAAGTACCAAATAATCTCTGATATTGTGTGGTGTTTTCTTTTTCAGTGATATTTTGGTTGTCTGTCTTGGCACTATTGGTGTAAACTATATTTGCACAGGTCATACTTTAAATGGCTACAACTGATTCCATGTGTTCTTAATTTATCTGTTTTGTCACATGTACACATAAAAATGTAAACTGTCTATAAAAACATTCTTTTGTAAGACATGTCATTCTGTTTTTGGTTTTTAGAACATGTTTAAATATCCAAGTAAAATAAACTTAATTCATACATTTAAGTTTTCTTTTAAAAGCGCCCTGCTATTATCAGAGCCCAATGAATCTTGGGAAGTTCAAAGCCACCTGGAAAACGAAGGATGCATTTTGAGGCTACGTATGAAGGACCCTTCAAAAATTTTTTTAAAAATGAGACGGCCTTCGTCGCACCATAATGACGCAGCGCACTTCGAATGCATCCTTCGGACAATGCAGCCTCTGAAATGAGACACAGCTACTGTATCAAATTCCAGTGGATTGCATCATCTCGCAATTACAGTGTTTGTCTGTTTGTTTTTAACTGCCAAAAGGCTGTGAGGAATCAATGGTAAAGATAATTTACACAACAATACTACAGTTTTATAGATGGTTATTGAAGAAAGGTAAATGGCAACGTTGAACACTCCCTTTTTGTGTTTACGCTTAAATTGATAAGTTAAAATTGAAACCATATTGTCTTTTAATACACTGAATAAGTATTGGACTAATGTACTAAGGGATTCTTTTGGGACTCATAATTCAAATAAAAAATAAATGCATTTGACAATGAAAGTGTTTTTAACCTTGCATGCATGTCAACCTGTTATTGGGACCCCAAACCAAATTGGCACTTTTTATAATTCATAATACGGACCCTTTAAAGTTTTAGTTGGTATTTTTTAAAAGCAAGGTTATCAGCCCTATGTCTTTTGGCTTATATGCACAGCAATATTAAATATTCATAATATTTTATGAAAATAATTATCATTATTATGTAACTATACAGCATCAGAGTGGGTGGGAGGTGGGTTGGTCGGTCTGATCCAGACACCATATAAAACGGAAAGAAAGGAGAGCAGAACACACTCCTAACTGGAGGAGACTCCATCATGGCCTATGAGACAGAGAATCAGGAGACTCAATACTGCTTTCCTGACATCAACTCATCATGTTTTAAATCAAATCAAATCACTTTTATTGTCACATCATCAGCAGCACGTGTGCTATGATGAGTGAAAAGCTTAGGTGCTGGCTCCAGACAGTGCAAAATACAGATAGTGCAAATACAACGACAGTGCGAAATACAGACAGTGCAATAATACAGACAGTGTAAATACAACGACAGTGCGAAATACAGACAGTGCAGAATACAGACAGTGCAAAGACAGACAGTGCAAAATACAGACAGTGCAATATACAACAACATACTCACAAAAAAAAAACAAGACAATGTAAAATTGGCAATGTTGACAGCGATACGTAGGCAGTATTGTTTTAAGTATGGATTGGTTAAAGTGCAGTGCATGCTACATCTTGTTGGTGTGCAGTGCGGGGTATGGAAGAGTTTGTGTGGGGTGTGTTAAGTGTTCATCAGCCTGATAGTCTGAGGGAAGGAAAACGCTCCAAACATGAATACAATATCATGTATGTGTTTTTTTCATTGCTGTCAGCATGGACTGTGTTTCTAAACCTGCTGGTGATCATCTCCATCTCTCACTTCAAGAAGCTTCACACTCCAACCAACATGATTATTCTCTCTCTGGCTGTGGCTGATCTTCTTGTTGGACTCATTGTGATGCCTGTGGAGGCCATCAAACTAATTGAGGCGTGTTGGTACTTTGGAGACACTTTCTGTGGACTGTTTTTGACAATTATGGCACTGCTTGGCTCTACATCTCTTAGTAATTTAGTTTTAATTGCTGTTGATCGTTATGTGGCTGTGTGTCACCCTTTACTGTACCCACAGAAAATTACCAGAGATTAAAACTTTAATCTCTATCTGTCTCTGCTGGGTTTTTTCTTCAGCTTACAGCACTGTTGTTATAGTTCAAAATAAACATTCTGACAGTTCACAGAGAACAGATTTTTGTTATGGAGAATGTAGCTTTAATCCTAGTTTTATTTACATTGTCATTAATGAGATCTATTACTTTGTTACCTTGTACTGTGATCATCACTGCATATATGATGATATTTTATGTTGCTTTTAAGCAAGTGAAGGTTATAAACTCTCTGATGAAAGGTGGTAAATGTGTAACGGAGGGTTCAGTGAAGAGGAAATCTGAGCACAAAGCTGCTCTGTCATTAGGAATCATTGTGACAGTTTATCTGCTTTGCTATATTCCATACTATATATTGTCTATAATGGGGCCTACAGTAATCTCTCCTGACACTATGACATATCTGTTGTGGGCTTTTTATGCTAGCTGTGCTTTGAATCCTCTTATCTATGCTTTATTTTACCGATGGTTTAAAATATCAGTTAAACACATCTTAACCCTTAAAATATTGGAGCCAGCATCCTCCCTCTTAGACATTTTTACAGGTTGATTTTAGTTTTTATTTATTTATTACTGATGAACACAAATTATTATAAATGTATTTTGTCTCAGTATGTAAACTGGACATGAAAACACACAAAAAAAAAAAATCAGTGAACTCTGTATATCTGTCCATAACGTATGTCAATGCTATAATATAATAGTTCAGCACTTAACAGTTTTATTAATAATATTTTTAAATATTTGTTAAAAAGAGTTTGCCTACTTACTTACTGGTCCCATAATAATTCTAACGATCATTCAATGTTGGTCTTAGTTGATCTTTAATTTAGTTCTGATTATTGGACCTTATTTGTCCTTTCGGTAGGAATAGCAAGGAGACTATATAAATGGCCGTGTCTGGTTTCCTCTCGCAACTGCCTGTTTATGCTGTCTACATATTTGACAGAACATTTTACATAACTTACATTGATTTTTATTTGGGCAGAGTGAGAGCGTGAGACAGCTGAAAAGCATGTACAGGGCTTGAAATTAACTCTTTTACTTGGTAGCACTTCAAAAATTTAGGAGCACCAACCAAAAAGGAATTAGCACCACTGCAAATTGTATAATAACGGATTAATTGTATTTGAAAACAACAATTAGGACTAACAAAAATCAGAAACAACTATAATTTAGTGATGACTTATATTGATATTTGTGCGATAATTCCAAAATGAATGTCTAATAATTTAAAAATATTAATGATGATGATGATGTCAATAAAAATAATAACATTTCTCATTTTCATGCTGCCTTAAATGTGCTTGAATGTGAGTTATCTGCTATATAAAGTCATACTGTTACATTATGAAAAATAAATCTATGGTTTGCATTAAACAAAAAAGAAGCATTGCAGTAAGAAATGTCCATTTTACACTATTGTTTTTATACGCATGTCAGTTTAATAAAAAAATTATATTTCTGCTACAACACAAACGTAAGATTATAATAAATCATTCAATTCAATGCTGAAAGCTGCAAAGCAGTCACCAGTGACTAAATAGAAAAATTATATGCATGTCAAGAAAGAACGGACAAATTCAGTCTAAATTCTTCCACTCTTTAAAGGTTTTGGTTTCAGTTTGTGTCATTTTAAATGCTCAGTCTTGTTATGCTCTGATTTACATTTTTCTGTGTTTGTGGAAAAAAGCAGGCGAGTCAGCCGACCCAATATATAAGCAGGCAGAGTAGGATTCGCGCGATGACTACCATCGGCGCAATACCGATCTTTGATATGAGCCACAGTTTCACTTTAAACTTAAAGGCGAGATTCTTTGGCGATGTTGTACAGTGTTAAATACTACATTTAGTGGCCATTTGCGCGGAACACGCAGTGAATGCAACGCATCGAGATTCGGGCCATTAAACAGCTGATCCACTCCGAGTCTTTCTGCACTCTCTCCGAAAACACTCGATTGATCTCAGCTGGCGGATCAACATTCACCACATGATCGCTCTCATCAGCGCCATTATTTGTAGCTTCGGGGTGGGTTTGCAAACCTGTGTACTTTTCATCACGTCTTCCTCAAACTTCAGCCGTTTGCATTACCCGCTGTCACAAAAGCTCTGTTATCTGACAGCGTAAAACCTTAAGTGATTGAGAGCTGATATAAACCGATATAGCAGCAGGAAAGATCGATTTAGCATGTTTTTAGAAAAAATCTAAACAGGTCGCCCTACAACCATTATATGCATTCGCACAAATGCTCCCAAATATATTATAAGGTCACATAGATTAAGTTTCGGGCGCATATGCGACCACAATGGTCGCAATTTCAAGCCCTTATGCCGTTGTGTAAATAAGATATTACATACAGCTATTTAGCTTATTAAAAGTTGTGATCTGGCTCTATAAAAAATAAAATTAACTTGACTTCAAGGGGGGCGGGGAAGGCCAATGGGAGGGCGGGGCGCCTGCCTAATATAATGGTAGGGGAAAAAAACACTGTAGGGTGTATCCCAGTTCAGTAGGATATCATCCCCACAGCTGTAATGTGTGTGGATAAAAAATCATAACATTTGAATTGATTCACCTTTTACTTTAAGGTACAATTCTCATTCACTGAAATTTAGCTCAAACTCCTAATTTGCTGCTTATTAATAGTTATTAGGTAGTAGTTGGGTTTTGGTATTGGTTAGGATTAGGGATGCAAAATGAGATTCTGCAGAATATGTACTTTTTAAATACTAATAAACAGCCAATATTTTAATAATAGACAAGTAATAAGACATTAGTTAAGCATATAATTAATTAGAGAAAAGCACACCTACACTTCTATTTGCATAAATTAGTAATGTGAAGCTACTTTCATTTAATATTACTTTCCTTTCCACCTTAGACATTCACTCTGTACTGATTATTCCCTCATCCATCCATTGAGTTCAGGTCATAGTCTTTTAGTAAGTGAAATGGTTCTGGTAGTAGTTATAAAAAATGATGTCAACTTTAACATGGTGCTCTAGATCATTCTGGGCTACTTTTAGTTGATACAGAGACTGTTTATGTCAGCCATGACCATCTTTTTATGTGGGGCATTTATAGCTGTATGGTTAGATTACATTACACCCATAAGTGTTTATTGATGTCTAATAAGAGCTCTGCTTTTCTTTTAGGAATCATGGCAGGTAATCATCAATTTGTTGCAAATTTGCTCATAGGGAAATATGAAAATTATTATAACTAGTTATAATAATTATGCATATTTTGATCAGTTATATATAATCATTTGATGTAATCACTTCATTTTAGTGCCCACAAGAGCTGTGACAAAACATCATAGGAAAAATTCAATTCTGCATTGTTTCTGAGATTTTGAAAATGCATCACTATTCTCTCTTGAATGGATTCTGAGCTTATTTTTCTAACAGCAGATGGCACTGTAGGTTTTACAAACAGCCACACTCTACTTGCATCCTGTCATTCAGACCTGCAACACATTACAAAAAAGTAGGGACAGGAGCAATTTAGGGCTAGTAATCAGGTAAATTAGTTAAATGATGTGATTTGAAGGTGATGTAAGCAAATGATTGTAATTATGATTTGGTACAAAAGCAGCATCCAAGAAAGGTCTAATCCTTATGAAGCAAAGATGGGCCGAGGATTGCCAGTTTGCCAACAAATTGGCATTTGGATATTTCACCTTCAATAGTGCTTAACATAATTAAAATATTTAAGGAATCTGGAGGAATTTCAGTGATCATGATCTCCAATCTCTCAGGCGACACTGCATCAAGAATCGTCATTCATCTATAAATGATATCACCACATGGGCTAGGACTACTTTGTCAAACCTTTGTCAAGCACCACAATATGTAGTTACATCCATAAATGGTTGACTCATTTTGGCACAGTGTCCGGATCAGCTGATTATGCACAGGGATATGGTGCTCCGGCATCTTGACTAGTTGGGGCTTTGGGTCACTCTGGAAAGAGCAAGCTCACCCTGTGCAGAATCAGCAATTTTTGTACAACAGGGTTGTCTGTGGTGTTTAACCATAGTGAAGTGCACTGCCCTGAACTTGGGAGGCCGTTTGGTAAATTGAATTGCATAGCTAGGTCCGATCCCTCGAAGAGTCATCTTTACGGGCTGGGCAGAGCTAACTAGGCTGACTGAGCTCATACGAGTGGCCCCATAGCAACAATCACTGATGCTCCAACAGTGCATCTCAAGAGAGAGCTGGTAGTGAGAGACTGAGAGAGCGTGGCATTTGCCAGTCTGCCCCTGCTGGGAAGAAAGTGGTTTTGCCTATCTTCAGGTGACCCGTCTCAGGGATGCTGCACAGTCCATTACTAAACTTAGCGTCGCCATGGATGGGGGTGTCCTCTTCCCACAGCATGCTCGATGCAGCCACTTCAGCCGGGGTTCTGGGGTGGCAATGAAGCATATTATTTGCAAGCTGTTGGGCTGATGCTTTTAGTGAAGAGTAGCTGGCATGGAGCTTACCGGTGGCTAAGCAGTCAGACTATTGGTAGAATACACTCAGGCCACTCTTTTCATCATTAAAAACTCCTGGGCAGCATCTCTGACAGCCTCGTTAAATAGCCCAGTGTGGGATATGGGGGTGTCAAGAAGGTGAACTTTGTCTACATTCCTTAAGTCAACCAGGTTAAGCTAGGGGTGGCATTACTGAACCACAATTTTGGCATTCCCCTCCCTAGGGCACAAGCAGCTGATTTAAAGAGCATCATCAGCTGCTGTGCGGAGGTCCTTGCACCAGCACCGTAGGGAATGATTGTGATATAGCGGTTGAGGACAATGGGGGCAGGGGCTCAAGAACCAGGCGGTGAAAACTCCCTCCTGTACTTCAAAGACAGGGATGGAGGATGTGCTCCACATATAACCCATTTAGTTGGTCTGGCTGCTGAGTTAGAGGCTCACCTCCAACCCAACCACTGAAGCTGCCTAGGAAAGCATATCTATCATGATACAGGGTGGACTCTCTTATGCCACGATGGACATCTGATCATCGCTGTCATTAAGCGAGAGTGCGACCATCCTGGAGGATAATTCACCCCCCACATTCGACTGACCAACCGACTGACTGACCGCAACATGTGCAAAATAATTCCATATTTCGATTTGTGAATCAGCTCTGTCCATAAGCTGTCTGAGAGAGAAAAGCACAGTTCAACATGCACTCAATGTGCCATTGCAGCAGCGAGCTGCCCCCACACTTAAAAGTACCATGGCAAAAAAGCCATGGTATTGCGATACCATTGTAGTACTGGTATATCATGCAACACTGCAGATGACAAATAAATGCTTTTAGAGCTGTTATTGCCAGTACTAACTTATTGTTTCTTTGTCATTTTATAATTGATGTTCACAAATAAAATTAAACCAAAAAAAATAAGTTTATTTTGAAAATGATAATTATTCATTATGCGTCATCAAAGTGGGCGGTAGATGGGTCAGTCAGTCTGATCCAGACACTGTATAAATAAAAGGACAGAAAAGACAGTAGAACAAACTCTTAACAGGAGGAGACTCACTCATGGCCTATGAGACAGAGGATCAGGAGACTCAATACTGCTTTCCTGACAACAACTCATCATGTGTCAAGGAAAAACGCTCCAAACATGAATACAGTATCATGTATGTGTTTTTTTCACTGCTGTCAGCATGGACTGTGTTTCTGAACCTGCTGGTGATCGTCTCAATCTCTCACTTCAAGAAGCTTCACACTCCAACCAACATGATTATTCTCTCTCTGGCTGTGGCTGATCTGCTTATTGGACTTATTGTGATGCCTGTAGAGGCTGTCAAACTGATTGAGACGTGTTGGTATTTTGGAGACACTTTGTGTGAGCTGTTCATGATAATTATGATGTTAACTGTCTCATCGTCTATGTGTAATTTAGTTTTAATTGCTGTTGATCGATATGTGGCTGTGTGTCACCCTTTACTATACCAACGAAAAATAACCACAACTAAAACTTTAATAAGCATCTGTTTGTGTTGGCTTTTCTCCTCAACCTACAATGCTGGGTTTTTGATTAGTGGGAGATTTTTTGAAAACAAACAAAGACAAAACATGTGTTTTGGAAAATGTTATTTTGTTGTAAGTTTTTCATGGATATTCACTGACCTGTTCTTTTCTTTTATATTACCTTGTACTCTGATCATAACTTTATATTTGAGGATATTTTATGTTGCACATCAGCAAGTGAAAGTTATAAACTCTCTGATGAAGGGTGGTAAATGTGCAATGGAAGGATCTGTAAGGAGGAAATCTGAGAGCAAAGCTGCTCTAACATTAGGAATAATTGTGACAATTTATTTACTTTGCTACATTCCATTTTATATATTGCATTTATTACCTGTAACCGGTACAATGATTTCCTCTACCACTATGATATTTCTGATCTGGAGTTTGTATATTAACTCAAGTCTAAATCCACTTGTCTATGCCTTTTTTTACAGCTGGTTTAAAATATCAGTTAAACACATCTTAACTTGTAAGCTATTTTCCCCACTGTTAAAACTTTAGACTCTAGCGTAGTTACACACAGTATGGCTTTTATGTTATTGTTTGAATATGACACGTTCATTATTACAGGCAGGAAAAAAACACTCCTAACCACTGAGTTCTTGAAACTGTCTTATGTTTGGGTGTGTTGACATTTTCAACATTGATATACACACAGTATGAGCAATTCCATGCAAATGTCAACCTTGCCATGAAAAAAAGCCCAAATAGCTAAACCATTACTGTGTTTTTTGTGTAGGCTTGTATTTTACAGTGCTTTAAAAATACCTAAAAATGTCTCTGTCAATGTTTTTAAACAATTATATTTCATTTACAAAACTCACACAATTGATTCACAGCAATTTCACGTCCGTCACATCCATAACGAAGCTTTTTCCTTATAAGTGCAAAAATGTAAAAGCAAATAAAATCAATAATTTTTGTTCTATAGTGAGGCAACTCTTATCCTATTGATTAGCATAGTTTCTTTTGGATTGTGCAGTTTAAGTCACAGAATTTCTACAAAGTATGTTGTATTCTGTAAACTTGCAGACTTTTTTCGTCACATTCATAACGCACGTTTATTTTCCTCATTTAAAATATAAAAAATGTTCACAGATTGATATTTTTCTGCTTCCACAACTCTGTGGTCAGTTGTTTTGGAAAATATAAACAGATGTTTCAATGTGATGTTAACATACTTCCTCTGTCAATTTATGTTTTGAGATTTTACTACAAATGTCACATCCATAACGCTGGAATTGCTCATATATATATATATATAGTTTTGTTAATGTTTGTTGTTTTTTCATTGTTCAATTAGTATTTTGCTTCGTTCTCAACGTATGAGTTTTATTGAGTTTTAATCATGCAAGTCAGGGACATTATGAACATGTAGTAAGAACTATACATATAATTATATATGTTATTTACAGGGTGTCACGATTACCAGCGATCCAGGCTTGCAGATGGATGGTAAAGATACACCATCACCCGGACACAATTCTGTCAATTTATGAACTACAAATCCTGTCATGCACTTCACACACACCTGTTTCCGTAACTCCGATGGTTACAGCTGGTAGCTGATCTAAGACTGATTACATGGACTATTTATACAGCTCACATTCCCACACACTTTGCTGAGTCTTGTTGGTTATTCCCTGTAACATTACGACTTGTTTCCTGTTTCTAGTCTTTCCATGTTTCTTGACCCTTAGCTTGTTTCCTTGTTTTTGTTGTTTGCCACCTGTATTGACCTTATTGCCAGCAACTACGCTTCTGTATCTCCCTGTATGTACCCGTTTGCTGTTGACTCTGTTGTCATCCGACTAACGGGTTACACAGGGTGAGGTGAATGAAGAGTAACTAGACATTAAATATCACTTATATCTCTATCACATTACATCACCTACATGGTGTTCTATTGGCATCAAGTGGTTTGTGCTTGTTTATGTGCCCCGCATTTGCCTGCCGCCCCTCATGTTTTGAAGGTGCTCTTTGTGTGCCTGGAGTTGAAAAAAGTCAACTCTGCAGAAAAAGCACCTGTGCATCAAGACCTAGGCTAAAAAAAATTACCACAATATCATGTTTCATATCATTCAATATCGTTCATTCATTCATTTTCAACCGCTTTTCCGGGGCAGGGTCGCGGGGGCAGCAGTCTGAACCCCAGACTTCCCTCTCCCCAGATACACTCCTTCAGCTCCTCCAGGGAGATTCAGAGGCGTTCCCAGGCCAGAAGAGAGTCATAGTCCCTCCAGGGTCCCCCCGTGACCTCCTCATGGTGAGACATGCCTGAAACACCTCCCTAGGTAGGTGTCCAGGAGGCATTCGAAACAGATGCCTGAGCCACCTCAGCTGACTTCTCTCGGTGTGGAGGAGCAGCTTAGAGACTCTACTCTAAGCTCCTCCTGGGTAACAGAGCTCCTCACCTTATCTATAAGGGTGTGCCCTGCCACCCTGCGAAGGAAACTCATTTTGGCCACTTGTATACGATGTCCTTTCGGTTATGACCCAAAGCTCATGACCATAGGTGAAAGTAGAAACGTAGATTGACCGGTAAATCAAGTGCTTTGCCTTTTGCCTCAGCTCCTTCTTTACCACAATGGACTGGTACATCGATCACATTACTGCCGCCGCTGCATTGATCCACCTGTCAATCTCACGTTCCATCCCTCCCTCACTCGTGAACAAAACCCCAAGATACTTGAACTCCTCCAGCTGGGGTAATGACTTTCCTCCAACCTGGAGATGTCCATTCCATATCGATAATTGAATATTTTTTAACAATACATTTAGGAATGTTAGGATTTTTTTATTTACCTACTTTATTTTAGTTTAGGGTTAGGGTTAGGCATCCTTTTTTATTTACAATCTCCTTACTGCTGCTATATGGCACTAATTTTCGCATGTGTTGTTATTCTGACCTGCAGTGACAATTCGTCACCTTAGAATTATAAGGTTCTATCTGACATTTTTGTCAAAATTGAGTTATTGACATATTCTTATTAAATGACAACTTATTTACATTATGAGATGTTTTTTTTTTAGAAGTTGTTTACATTTTAAGACATTTTATTTAAAAAACAAATGTTACACACGCACTGTTTGCTATGGAATGCAAAAACTTTGAAGCTTAATGCAGATAGAACCTTATAATTCCAAGGTGACGAATTGCGTGCGTGTGAATTCCTTGACCATTTACAATGGACTTTGCACTCGCACTCTCCTGAAGTCTCTCGTACCTAGGTGACCATCAACCATTTTCTCGGAGCATGACAAATGGAAAAATCATTGCTGCAGCTTCGATGCAATTTATTGGAGAAAAGTAAAAATGGCTGCAGTGTTTGGGTGCGCTGTGTTTGTCTGAGGTAATTAATCTGCCATTATTACTGAAATGTGTATATTCCATACAAAGTGTGATTCAGATTGGTTAGTTCTACTTACATGAATTGCGGTGCTCACACAGCATTGGAAAAAGTTCAGATGTATTCAACTAGGGGCGGCTGGAAAATGCGCACAGTTCGCAAGTGCTGTTTGCACAACATCTGCGCATTGCTCCCATATGCGCGTCGTGCACGTCGCGCGCCTCCATTGGAAATGACGAACTTACACATTAAGCTTATTGGCACTGCTTCCAAGGCACACGCTCAACAGTCACATCTTAATAAAACTATAGTGCTTCATACCGAAACTACATACCAGCCATATTATAGCCTCTCTGCAATGTTACCACAAAGTGGCGCTCACTCTCTGACTGGAGGCTTCAGGAGGGTATGTAGACCTAAACAAGCAGGTGGAGGTAAGAGGGTGCAGCACCACACGAGCCTCGATCGGTAACCAATGCAGAGAAATAAAAAGAGGTGTTAAACCAGGCACTCTTGGGCTCATTGAAGACCAGACGGCCTGCAGCGTACTGGATCATGAAATGGTATTGGATTGAGAAATTATGTTGAATGTGTGGAGTAGCAGGGAAGACAAAAAGTTCAGCTTTTGCCAGGTTGAGCAGGAGGTGATGGTCTTTCATCTAAGTTGAAGTGTCCTCCAGGCAGTTTGGGCATTTTGCAGCTACTTTGGGGTCATCGTGATGAAATGAAAGATAGAACTGTGTGTCATTGCCATAACAATGATAAGAGAATCCACGTGGTTGGATAATGGTTGCCACTGATGTGGTGTAAATAGAAAAATAGTAGGAGACCAGGAACAGATCCCTGATGAACCCTAGTGACCAGCTGATGAGCTTTGGATACCTCTCCTCTTCAGGCAACCCTGAATGATCTTCTGGCAGCATGCAGCGGTCTCTGTTCACATGTAATCGTACACATTGAAAAATGAAATATATTGCTAGTATTTCATTGCATTTAATTGTGGTTTGAAAATAGAAAGTCAATTATGTATTTGATGTGTGGGGTTGGACAAAGAACTGTGGGAGTGGAGCGAGGATTGTGGCTCGAGTGTTAACGATCCTCACCTGTGCCCTATGGGATCAATTTCCATAGATTAAAAAAATAATAACCCTATTTCTTTTTAAAATTAAACATAAAATAATAAGGCAGAAAACCGAAAAAAAAATTATTATTCCAACTTATTAGAAGAAACAATTCGATCACAGATTGAAAAATAAGCATTAATCAAAAATGAAAACACATTTAAATTAATATTTTGTTTAAAACTGGAACATGAAAACATGAGTTTTCCAAATCGCAAACAACCCAATCCCCCCCCCCCCCCCCCCCCCCCCCCCCCCCTGCCTTCATATTTACACAATGTTTTCTGTGCTTATGGTCTTTTCTGCTTTACTTTTGTATCCTTGTTCTGGACTTCTGTTTCCAAATGACGCCATTAGAGTGGCATGTGAATTAGTGCAGGCTTAAGCATCTAGTCCACAGGTGTCAAAGCTAGTTCCTGGAGGGCCGCAACTCTGCACAGTTTAGTTCCAACCCTAATTAAACACACCTGATGAAACTAATTGAGTGCTTTAGGCTTGTTAGATACCTACAGATAGGTGTGTTGAAGCAGGGCTGCAACTAAACTCTGCAGGGCTGCGGCCCTCCAGGAATTGACTTTGACACCCCTGATCTAGTAGATTGACCGCTGCTCTTCTAGCCAATTAGTCTTTGAAAAGACATGAAGGGGTACTGATGGAATAGGTAAGAATCGTTGGTATTTTTCTACCACTGAGATTAAGGATGCAAATGGTTAATCACTTATTTAATCAGCCCAAAATTATAATTCTCTCATCATTTACTCACATTTATTTTATTATCCTTATTTTGTAAAAACACAACAAAAACTAGACACCTAACAAACTCAATTGATGTATTGATCTTATCTGTACGATCAAAGCTGAAAGTGTCATTCAAGTTCTTTTTTGGCGTTATGAGGAGAAGATGCCTCAAAATGCCTCAAAAAGAGTTCTTCGACCCTCTGGGTTAATGTTCAGTGACATTTGAAACTGAATAGCCATTATAGAACTAAGAAGACTTTGCTACATAATAAACTGCATTTGCTTATTCTACAACTACTGCCTTAAGGGAATTAAAGGCCTAAATAAGTGTTAGTTTGTGGGCCTTTGCATGTTACAGTATGTGGATTAAATGTGGCACTCTTGGCCTGAAAACATAAGTACCTCTGCTTTACACAGTGGGCAAAAAACTTCTGATCTGTAAAGTACTATTAACAAGTTACATTTATTTTGGTGTCTTTTTCATTTAACTTTTTTATTTTATAATTTTTTTATTTTTACAATGCTGGGAATATCCTGCCTAAAGCACCATGTGAAAGCAGCAGTTTTATACAGTTGTAATTGTTTTTGGCTCACATGCACATAAATTTGTCTCATAGGTTTGGATGTAGTGTAATTATTATAATTATTATAATTATTAGTGATGATGCAGCGTCAAAGTGGGTGGTAGATAGGTTAATCAGTATGATCCAGACACTGTATAAATAAAAGGAGAGCAGGGCAAGCTCTTAACAGGAGGAGACTCACTCATGGCCTTCGAGATAGAAGATCAGGAGACTCAATACTGCTTTCCTCACATCAACTCATCATGTCTCAAGGGAAAACGCTCCAGACATGAATATAATATCATGTATGTGTTTTTTTCATTGCTGTCAGCATGGACTGTGTTTCTGAACCTGCTGGTGATCATCTCCATCTCTCACTTCAAGAAGCTTCACACTCCAACCAACATGATTATTCTTTCTCTGGCTGTAACTGATCTGCTTATTGGACTTATTGTGATGCCTGTTGAGACCATCAAACTGATTGAGACGTGTTGGTACTTTGGAGAAACTTTCTGTGGACTGTTTATGATAATCATTTGGCTGATTGGTTCAACATCTCTTAGTAATTTAGTTTTAATTGCTGTTGATCGTTACATGGCTGTGTGCCACCCTTTAATGTACCCACAGAAAATAACCATGACTAAAACATTAGTAAGTATCTGCTTATGTTGGTTATTTTCCTCTACTTACTTAACTGTTTTTGTAGTCAGCAACAAATATTTTGACATTTCAAACAGAACAGATGTGTGTTATGGCACGTGTACCTTAAATCTTAGTTTTAATTACATCATCGTTGATGAGATATATTCCTTTCTGTTGCCTTGTATTGTGATCATCACTGCATATTTGAGGATATTTTATGTCGCTATTAAGCAAGTGAAGGTTATAAACTCTCTAATGAAGGGTGGTACGGAAAGTTCAGTTAAGAGGAAATCTGAGCACAAAGCTGCTCTCACATTAGGGATTGTTGTGGCTGTCTATCTGCTTTGCTTTATTCCATACTATTTATTGTCTTTAACGGGTGTCTCTTCTGGTACAATGACATATCTGTTGTGGACTTTGTATGCTAATTGTGTTGTGAATCCTCTTATTTATGCTTTATTTATCGCTGGTTTAAAATATCAGTTAAACACATCTTAACTTTAAAAATATTGCAGCCAGCATCTTCACTCTTGGACATTTTTACAGATAAATAAATTTTCTCCCATAATGAAGTCTGGGAACTGTCATACAAACAAATCATTATTTAATTTTAGCTTGCAGGGAGTTACAAATAACTGGTAGTCAAGTAACTGAATAGCTTTAATTTTATATATATATATATTTTTTTATGTAAAAAGTTGCATAAAAGCTTCAATGGCCTATACTGAGAAGGACTGTGCTCTTTACTCGGTGCTGTTTGAGCTTTTTTTTTTTTTTTGCTTAATTTATTTTAACATTAAAAATGTTGTGTTTTGTTCATGTTTTTGATGTCACATGTTGTAGTAGTAGTAGTACTATAGATCATAACAGCAAAGGTCACGCTGTGATTAATTAATAGTCTTTCAAATACTTCAGATAGCCATGCACCCAACGTTAAATAAGTAATATGGCATAGCAATAAACATTTTGCAAATAACATTTTTACTGAGCCACAGACAACAACTTAAATGTGCATTTCATGACCGTAAAAAATCCTAATCTTTGTCAAGCACCATTGCTGATTACACACCTGCTAATAAATAAAGCAGGCCCTAGCTGTACCATTATGTGAGTAAAATAAGGACAGAGACACACCAGATCATCTCTCACTGTCAGTCAGCAAACAACTAAGAACTACGTACATGACATTTCAAAAGTTCTAGGATATATGGGTGTTATTGCTGATGTGTATTCATTAGACGGTAGACCCAAAAAATATTTTGTGACTTTTTCTAAAGTGGGCAGAATAATATAATGGAAACAGATTTCATTACTGGAACAAATAAGCTCAAAAATAGCATTAGGTAAACACACAAAAATAATAATCAAATAATTGCAAAGAGTTCTCCACCAAAAGTAGTGTTTTGTGTGTGCAAAGGATACACTAGAAAAAAATCCTCCTATTTATTCTTTATTTTACACTGCTTTAAAATAACATTAATGTTATATAATACCAATTTTATATAATAACTGTAATGTTAAACACAACTAGACGTTTAAAATATTTACTCTTGGACATTTTTGCAGGCTGATTTAAGTTTTTGTTTTCATAAAAAATAAATAAAACAAACAAATATATCATATGCCTTTAATAACTTAGCACATAATCAGGACCAACTCGAAGTACAGCATGTAAGGTATTTTTAGATACTTTAAATGTGCCCTATAAAGAAAATTTATACTAGCTCATAGTTAAATAATGAGAGTTCAGTAAATGAAAATGGCCATACCATGAGCCTCAAACACCTGTTTCTTTGTTCTCATGTAAATTCTGCAAAAAAAAAAACAGGCCTCTCAGAACACAATACAGACCGTTGCATTGATCATGGGCTATTCTTTAGCACACCTTGAGCAGCAGCATCAGAACATTGTCAGCCAAAGCACAGACTGATCTATTGCACACATGATCATTAATATGCACACCCCAGGCTGTTTGATTGGACACAACATTTCCTAGTGAGATTACAACAATAATCATTTTCTTCCCTTATTCTTAAGTTTATCTGAGCTTATATTAAACTTTCTATGTATTAGGGTTGGGCGATGTTGACCAATTTAGCATTGTACGATGTCTAATGTAAAACATTGCGATGGACGATGGCATCGTCTTCATAGGCGGAGGTGAATAAATTATTTATGATTAAGGAATTAATCCATAACGAATTATTTGTAGCCTACCGTTTCAACTACCTGGTCTTTGTTTTACCCATAACCAAATCATAAATAAATAAAGATAAGTTACACACAAATTACCACCTGTCAATCACTTTTTCCCCAGGACTCTGGCATGAGTGGGCAGAGTGATCCGTGTCAGTCATTTGTTTGGTGCGGTGGATGGTGGAGGGGTGTCGGGGACGAAAGTGAGCGGCGCGGGGGTTGCTCGCGGACGAAAGTGAGCAGCGATGAGGTGTCGCGGACGAAAGTGAAGAGGGTTGGGGAGTCGCGGAACAAAAGTGAAAATGAACAGCGGACAGGGGAGGAGGGCAGTTGAGGAGGGAGATCGGTAAAATGAGGTGCCGGATCAGATTTCAGAGGTTCCGGATCCGGCGTGTTCCGGCACAAATTAAGCCCTGGCTAGAGACAAGATATCACGTTTAACAACTATAGTGAGACGCGATCCACTATCATCCTTGATAAACTGTCCGGCGTACACTGTTCTCTGGAGCTCAGACGAGCGCATGACAGTGCGTGTGTCTGTGTGTGTGGTCACGTGATGTGCGTTTTCAGCGGAAGTAGGCCTTTTCAGAAATGCTAGATGAAACGCCAGTGTGGACGTGGGTCATTTTTGTTCTAAAATGCCATTTTAAAACTAAGCTGTATTAGTGTAAACGGGGCCTGAGTGTATTTTTCACGAGCGGGTTTGCGACGGGGGCGGGGCGGTAGATCGCCGATGCCGGCTCAGCATCGTGATGTCTATAGGCCATCAGCGATGGACGATGGCATTGTCTATCGGCCCAACCCTACTATGTATACAGGACTCTTTTTTTAAAAACAGAAAATGCAACAAAGCCAGCCACACCAGATTGTTTTCTATGTCTTGTTAAACAGTGACTCCAAGCCGTCTTTTCAAATGTGCATCAAGATTTAAACTACACTACATATGTATAAAACATTTATTCAGCTCCACCTCGAAGAGGCATGCGGTATGTTTAATTGTATGTTTTATTAAGTTATGTTTATTCTGAAATTTGCTATGTATTTTTGTACTGAGGCAATGAACAAAGACTCTGGAGTATAAGTGTGCACTTAGTATAAAGCGCATGTTTGAGAATAGTGTTAACCACTTGGCGCTTATTGTCATTTTTCTGAGGTGAATGAACAGGAATACACTTTATTGAACATCATCAATAGATCTGTCTGTCCCTCTTACTGATTTAATTATGATTTAGCCTATATTTTATCCACAACAAAATAACAAAATATGTCACTCTGACGGTTTACATTAATTAGCTCACTCAATCTAGGTAAAATAAACCTCCACCACTTAAGTTTAAAATGTTTACCAAAAAATCTTCTCTGTTTGTTAAAATATTTTAGACAAATGAAGGATGATTATTTTGCACGTGTTTATTTTAGAGAATATCAGGCGGAGTGTGAGTGAGTAACTGCAGATCAATGATGGGGCGAAATAGCCTACTGTAACATGAGCAATTATATAAATATATAAATAAATGTAACAAATATGAACACAGACAGACCCTTACAGTCTCCGATATGTTACCACTTACAGAAAAACTACACACAGCATATATTTAGACCTTATTTGGGTTCAAAAGCAACACCAACATACAGTATAGCCCATAGTCAGTGCAAACCTCTCATCTGTATCTTTGATCTTCAGCAGCTTATGTAACCTCTATTAGAAAGTAATTTGGTCATTCTGGGTTCATAATAGTCCAAAAGTTGGTAATTGCTGAAGCATTTGCATTTGCTCTTTTGTTTTGTCGGGCTTCTCCTTTGTTTTTTCGCACTCGCGTTTGTTTGTTTCTGAATAGATTGGATGTCAGAAGTACTTCAATAATCATGTGCACGTTATTATCATCAGCTCAAAAAGTTTGTTATTTCAAAAATAAGTGCAGACGAGCGAAAAAGCGAAACCGCTCGTGCTTTAGACGGCCTTGTAAATAACTACGGGTCACAGGGTAGATTCTGTTCTTCTTGGCTTTGTGGCTGTTCATCAAGGTTTGTTTGAGCTCGGGTTGACCATGGCTCGTTATTATACTGTATGTATATATTATTATGGTGTAATGTCTCAGCTGTGCATTTAAAAATGGCGGTTCCTTTGTTTTCATTCTTCTGCTTGTCCACGAGCAAGTAACGTACCTCTGTAAACCAATAGCCTTCAGCTGCTCGTCTTGCTCCGCCTTTTGGTACCCTTTTGTTGTGCTAGGTACCCTTCCGAAAGGGTACCCAAAAAGTGGTTTAGTACGGTTCTCTTTTAGGTACCTTTTGACAGTGGAAACGGTCATAAAAGCCTACCATACTGTACCACTCAGTGGAAACAGGCCATAAGTTACTGTGGTTTCAATGTCTACTGTGCATCGTTCCCAAGCAACTGTTTTATGAGTTTGTATCTCGAGGTCTTTGATGTATTACCAGTGCCTTTTCAGGATTCGTTTTCTGAAACTTGTGTTGGAAGGCTACAGTATTACAAGCAAAGTATTTTTTATTTTCTTGAAATGTACTTTGCATTTTGGGATAATCTCGCACAGCTCTTTGAAAAGGAGGTGCATTGGAGGTCCTGAATAGGAGGTCCTCTCAGTGCAGTGGATTGACAGGACACAACATTTCCTCTTTCTATTTCTTTTTAGAAGGAAGGAAGCATCACTGCTTTAATTGTTAATTAAACTAAACACTGCATTAATTAAATTTTAATATGGATTGGACTCAGTATGGTTTCTGTGTAAAACGCATGAACATTTCACACTTTTGTGCAAAGAAGGAATTAATTTTGTTGACTGGAGTGAACATTGTTGTTTTTGTCAATGACTGTAATAACACTTCAAATGCCTAAGCCTGATTCTTTTTTGATTTCTGAAATTTGTGGTAGCTGTTTATATATTAGCTATAGAAACTAGCTAGAGGTTTTATTATTAGTACTAATTTCTTTTTCCAAGCATTTTTTTTCCAAATGATGTTTACTCAAAAAAACATTCTTCATTAATGTAGCACAAAATAATTAGAAAATGATGTTATTTAAAATATTTATTTCAATATATCTGAAAATATCTATTTAACTATGTCAATGATTTTTAATTCCAGGTAGACTATAAATTTTCCAATGCTCATTTTAAAATTGTTTCTCCATTGTCTGTACATTAATGTTTGGATACAGCATCATGTTTAAAACAAAAAGTTTAGTCCAATGTCTTCATTTTTAGCTTATGTGCACAGCATTTTGCCTACTAAGTTTAAATTAAGAATATGATTATTCATTATGCAGCATCACAGTGGGCGGGAGATGGGTTGGTCAGTCTGATCCAGACACTGTATAAATGAAAGGACAGAAAGGAGAGCAGAACAAACTCCTAACAGGAGGAGACTCACTCATGGCCTATGAGACAGAGGATCAGGAGACTCCATACTGCTTTCCTGACATCAACTCATCATGTGTCAGAGGAAAGCGCTCTAGAGATGAATACAATATCATGTATGTGTTTTTTTCATTGCTGTCAGCATGGACTGTGTTTCTGAACCTGCTTGTGATCATCTCCATCTCTCACTTCAAGAAGCTTCACACTCCAACCAACATGATTATTCTCTCTCTGGCTGTTGCTGATCTGCTTGTTGGACTTATTGTAATGCCTGTAGAGGCCATCAAACTGATTGAGACATGCTGGTATTTTGGAGAAAAATTCTGTGATGTATTTATGATTATTATGGGACTGTTTGGCTCAACTTCTTTTAGTAATATAGTTTTAATTGCTGTTGATCGTTACCTGGCTGTGTGTCACCCTTTAATGTACCCACAAAAATTTACTAGATCAAAAGCTTTAATAAGTATCTGTATCTCCTGGCTTTTTGCCTTAATCTACAATATTGGTTATCTTTTAACTGGCAAATATTTTCAAAGTTCAGAAAGAACAGGCATGTGTTATGGAAAATGCGATTTAGTAATAATAAGTTCTTCATGGACATTCACTGACCTTTTTGTTTCCTTCTTGTTGCCTTGTACCCTGATTATAATTTTATATTTGAGAATATTTTATGTTGCTCAACAGCAAGTGAAGGTTATAAACTCTCTGATGAAGGGAGGTAAATGTGTAAAGCAAGGTGTAGTAGAGAGGAAATCTGAGAATAAAGCTGCTTTCACATTAGGGATTGTTGTGACTGTCTATCTGCTTTGCTTTATTCCATACTATATTTTGTCTGTAACAGGGATTTGTTCTGCCACAATGACATATCTGTTGTGGACTTTGTATGTTAATTGTGGTCTGAATCCTCTTATCTATGCTTTATTTTATCGCTGGTTTAAAATATCAGTTAAACACATCTTAACTTTAAAAATATTGCACCCAGCATCTTCAGTCTTGGACATTTTTACTGATAAATAAATAATTTTCTCCCATAATGAAGTCTTAACTCTCATACTAACAAATCATTATTTAATTTTAGCTTGCAGGGAGTTACACATAACTTTTTTGTGTGTGAAAGCAGAGGGTTGGTTCTTTATTTTGATATATATTATGGTCATACATTCCTAACTAAAAATATTCTGAGGTCTGTACAATTTAGATGAAAATAATGAAAAGGCTGGCAGCTTAAAAAAAAAAAAAAAAACGCTGACAGAGGAGGAGTTAAAAATGTACCATGCATGCACATACCTTCATTGTTTTCAAAGGCTGTCATTTAAGCGGCTGTGTTTTAAAAAAACTTTCACTTTGTAACCTGTTTTCAGATCTATGCATTTTCAGTTCCCAAAACAACATCATTAGTTCCTGTTTTTGATTGAAAATGTTATGAAAATTGCCTCTTGTATACAAATTAACATCATCATCATCATCATCATTGTGTCAATTTTACCAACTGAAAACAAAATGGAGCAAATCTACTCCATATACATCCACATAAACATATACAGCAGTGTGAAAAAGTGTTTGCCCCTTACTGATTTCTTTTTTTTTTTTGCATGCATATCACACTTTAATGTTTCAGATCATCAAAAAATAAATAAATATTAGTCAATGAAAACACAAACACAACATGCAGTTTTTAAATGAATGTTTTTATTACTAAGGGAACACAAAATCCTAAATTACACAGCCCTGTTTGCATGGCGTAAACACTACATTAACAATAATACTACATTTTACAAAAAGAATGTCATACCATAGTAAAATGTGAGGGTGGTGGTAGTGGGATAGTCTGGGGTTGTTTTGCTGCTTCAGGACCTGGAAGACTTGCTGTGATAAATGGAACCATGAATTCTACTGTTTACCAAATTATCCTGAAGGTGAATGTCCGGTCATGTGTTAGTGACCTCAAGCTGAATCGAACTTGGGTTCTGCAGTAGAACAATGATCCAAAGCACATCAGCAAATCCACTTCAATGGCAGAAAAAAAAATGAAGACTTTGGAGTGGCCTAACCCAATCGAGATGCTGTGACCTTAAAAAGGCCGTTCATGCTCTTAAACCCTTCCAGTGTGGCTGAATTACAACAATTCTGCAAAGATGAGTGGGCCAGAATTTCCTCACAGTCCTGTAACCGAATCAATGGAAGTTATTGAAAAAGCTTGATTGCAGTTGTAGCTGCCAAGGGTGGCCCAACTAGTTATTAGGTTTAGGGGCAAACACATTTTCACACAGTTCTATGTAGTTTTGTTTTTCCTTAATAATAAAAAACTTTATTTCAAAACAGCATGGTCCGTCATATTTGACTGTTTAAATTTGTTTTATGATCTGAAACTTTAAAGAGTGACAAACATGCAAGAAAATAGGAAATCAGTATTTTTAATATGTGCTGTTTGAGATACTCTAATGTATACAACCTTGCTGATTAATGTATGCTTATTAATGCTTAGGTGAAGTTCAATGTTACATAGTGTTTTTTATTTTTGTTTTCATGCCTAGATTGATCTGAAATTGATTTGGTAAGTTGATTTTGCATAAGAAAATATTTTAAGACACAGTTCTAACTATGCAAATATAGTTCACACCAATGGTGCCAAGTAAGACAACCAAAATATCACTGCAAAAGAAAACACCACACAATATCAGAGACTATTTGGTACTTCTCATGATTTTGTCTTGATTCATAGCCAGAGGACATACAAGATGGAAGAAAAATAGATGACTACTACCCAGGCCCAAAATTTAACCATTTAGGACAACAAACTAAAATGTATTATTCATTATGCAACATCACAGTGGGCGGTAGGTGGGTTGGTCAGTCTGATTCAGACACTGTATAAATGAAAGGAAAAAAGGAGAGCAGAACAAACTCCTAACAGGAGGAGACTCACTCATGGCCAGAGGATCAGGAGACTCAATACTGCTTTCCTGCCATCAACTCATCATGTGTCAAGGGGAGACGATCCAATCATGAATATAATATCATGTATGTGTTTTTTTCATTGCTGTCAGCATGGACTGTGTTTCTGAACCTGCTGGTGATCATCTCCATCTCTCACTTCAAGAAGCTTCACACTCCAACCAACATGATTATTCTCTCTCTGGCTGTTGCTGACATGCTAATAGGACTTGTTGTGATGCCTGTGGAGGCCATCAAACTGATTGAGGCGTTTTGGTACTTTGAAAAGACCTTTTGTGACATATTTATGATAATCATGGGATTGCTTGGCTCAACTTCTTTTAGTAATTTAGTTTTAATTGCTGTTGATCGTTATCTGGCTGTGTGTCACCCTTTAATGTACCCACAGAAAATTACTACAACAAAAGCTTTAATAAGTATTAGGGCTGTCAATTGATTAAAAAAATTAACTAATTAATCACACTTTTTTTTGTGATTAATCATGGTTAATCACGAATCAAAAAAAAAAAAAAATCCAATGTACAGGCATTGCAAATATGGAAATTGGAAAATTACAATATAATAAAGTATTGAGTACAAACAATTCATCACCTTAGAATTATAAGGTTCTATCTGACATTTTTGTTAAAATTGAGTTATTGACATATTCTTCTTAAATGACAACTTATTTACATTATGGGATGTTTTTTATAAGTTGTTTACATTTTAAGACGTTTTATTAAAAAAAACTAAACAAAAAAAAACTAATGTTACACACATACTGTTTGCTATGCAAAAACTTTGAAGCTCAATATCTCAAAATCAATCAGAACGCAGATAGAACATTATAATTCCAAGGTGACTAATTGTACTCATTGTAAAGTTGCATTGCGAGTTGAGAACCTTAATTATAAAGTAGAAACAATTTTGCCTAGTCCTCCTTAACATTTAGCCAGTTGCAGTCTATTGACATTATCGGGGGACAACACACACACACACACACACACACACACAGAGAGAGAGAGAGAGAGAGAACGCGCAGCACAGCGCACTCCCTTCAGATCATCAACACGCACGATCGCATTGATCAAATTTTGCTTAAACCAAGCGTTCTTAAAGTATGGCTGTATTTCTCAAGCAAGGATTCTGACACAGCAAAGCAGACGCTTTACAAAAGTTTCGTGTAGGGGGGAAACACGTCAAACTTAATGAAACATTTGAGGGCGCTTGGAGTCAACTTAGAGAGGAATGGGCTGTCTTTGACAGCTTGCGACATCATCTGCCACTTTCACTGAGTACATTTACATGGATCCATATTATCCCTTATCCATATTTCTTTACACATGAAACACGCGCAGGGCCGGAGCAAGCTGAACTGGCGCCCTCAACCCGAAAGTGAAATAGAAAGTTACCAGTTTGCGGATGAAAGTGAGAACCGGGAGGGAGCAGGTGGGAGTCGAAATGAGATGAACGTAAGGACAGGGGGTTCGCTCACTATTCTGCCACCCAAGGTGGACGCCTCTATGGAAGCGCTGGCCCTGAACACACGTCGGCCACAACAGGAAATAAAAAAAAACCTGCAACTGCGTTAAATGCGTTAATTTTTTTTTACGCGTTAAATAGTTCAAATTAATCACGTGCGTTAACGCGCTAATTTTGACAGCTCTAATAAGTATGTCTCTCCTGGCTTTTTTCCTTGATGTACAATATGTGCTATTTAATTAGTGGCAAATATTTTCAAAGTTCAGAAAGGACAGATATGTGCTATGGAAAGTGTGATTTAGTAATAATAAGTTCTTCGTGGATATTCACTAACCTGTCCTTTTCCTTCTTGTTGCCTTGCACCCTGATTATAATTTTATATTTGAGGATATTTTATGTTGCTCAAAAGCAAGTGAAGGTTATAAACTCTCTGATGAAGGGTGGTAAATGTGTAAAGGAAGGTTCACTCAAGAGGAAATCTGAGAATAAAGCTGCTCTGACTTTAGGGATTGTTGTGACAGTTTATTTGCTTTGCTATATTCCGTACTATATTTTGTCTTTAACATTGTCTGTTACTACAATAATCTCTTCTTCCACAATGACATATTTGTTGTGGACTTTTTATGTTAACTCTGGTCTAAATCCTCTTATCTATGCTTTATTTTACCACTGGTTTAAAGTATCAATTAAACACATTTTAAGTTGTAAAATATTGCAGTCGGAATCCTCACTCATAGACATTTATACAGACAAATAATAACTATAATACATATAGTAAATATATGTATTATTAACTATAATACTAACAAATTATTATTTAGTATTAGTTGAGGAGTTTTTAAGGTAAGGAACACAATTGCATAAAAGCTTCAGTGGCATAATTAACATATACGGAGAATGTCTAGTGTTGCTTATATTTGAGCTATTCTCATTGCTTTAGTCACAGCCAGTCACCCATATAAAACTAAATAAGGTAAATGGTATAAAAATATTAATTGCAAGTAACATTTTTACTGAGCCACAGACAAATGTTTAAATTTAAATATTATGATCATAAATATATGCTTGTGTGAATGTTGTTCAAAAAGCAGCCTGTTACATCTTATTGTTGACATAAACTGAGACTTTGTAAAAACAAAACAAAATCCTTTGTCATGCACTGTAGTTCTTGCTGTGCCAGTATGTGAGAGAGAATGACAGAGAAACGGATAGGATCATCTTACACTTTTAGTGAAAGCCTAATAATTAATAACATTTTAAAATTTCTAAAATACAAAGTTTGATCATGACACCCAGAACACTGACGTGCATAAGGTGTATTAAAAACAATTTTTATTTTGGTGATAAAACAACAAACCGATTATAAAATAGTATCAGAAAAAAACTATTTGTTTTAAGAGCAGAATAATATGGTTAAAGCCTGAGGGGCGTTTTGAGGACCTGGAGAAGTTGTGACAGTTTTTGTAGTTGCTTATAAACATGTGGTTAAAGTCTAATAACACTGTAAACAGTACAAACTTGGCTACAATAATACATTAGCAGCATTTATGTACATGCTTATGTTTTCGAGAAAGAAACATTTATGCATGGTTAGTGAAAAAATAACATTTTGAAGTCACTGAAATAACTCCATGAAACAACTTTTGAGAACAGGATCTTGTAATCTAGAGTTTTTGTTTCAAAATTATGTGAAAATCATCCTTTTTTGCTTTCAAAAAAACAATATATTGACTTACATTTTCTATGATTTTTGAGTGAAAAGAGTCTATGAAATGAATTGTGAACTAGGATTACCAATGCAGTAAGCAACCAGTGCGTGTGTAACATTTGTTTTTTAAATAAAAAGTCTTTATGTAAACGACTGATAAAAAACATGCCATAATGTAAATAAGTTGTCATTTAATAAGAATATGTCAATAACTCAATTTTGACAAAAATGTCAGATAGAACCTTATAATTCCAAGGTGACGACTTGTCACTTTCTGCATAAAGCAGCATCTGATGACAGTAATATCATTATCATAAATCATATGGGTCATAATTCCAAATTATTCCTGACGATAAAAATGCCCGTCCCGCTGTGTTTGTTTGTGGGCATTTGAAACTCAACATAGGGATTGGGTGTTAAATGTGTAAACCTAAAAGAAGAACCAGGGGCCTCATGTATCAACGCTGCGTACGCACAAAAACTTTACGTACCCCAGATTTCACACTCACGTTTGGATTTACTAACGATGAAATTAACGTGAGAATGTGCGTTGGTCCGCGCCAACTTCATGTCTGGCGTATGTGTATTTCTTGTGCGTGTTTGTTTTAATTCCATTGGCGACTCCTAGAGGCAATTGTTAAATTGCACACTACAAAGTAGCGCTACAACACTTGTGAAAAACATTGCTATTCATTTACAATTGATAAAATGGGTTAATTGACACAATTTATTTTTTTTTTTACCAATTATGTGATTTAGAACGTATAAAAGCATTTGCAAATGTATACAACCCATAGTCTAGGGCAGAGGTGGGCAAACTACGGCCCGTGGGCCATATGCGGCCCGCTAAACTCTTTCATCCGGCCCGCGAGGGAGTTTTTAAAATGCTGCTTCTGAGTAACGGTTTGGTTTCAGAATTAGTAAATTAATGATGCAATACAAGTGATACCTAAGTCGGCATTTTACACGCAAACATTCAAATTATTTTTAATGTGTTAATATGAGATTTTTTCTATCAGACAATATCCTTTCTATTCTCCACTGTAAAAATTATTACTTTATTATTATTATTATGATTAAATTTTATAAGGAATTATTTTATTGATTTATGATGATTGATAAGTAAATATAAATAGCAATACAAATTAATTTGTCTTGTAAATATGACTCAATAATAACTATTAAAAAATATGTGTTAATGTGACACGTTTCTGTCTGATATTACATGTTCCACGCATACTGCCACTATAAATAAAAGTAATTTTTTAAAGGATTTGACATGTGGCCCTTCACTTGGTTTGCAAAACTTGATGTGGCCCTCGGGTCTAAAAAGTTTGCCCACCACTGGTCTAGGGCAATGGCAGTGTTGGCCTGATTAGAGGACATTGTCAATGGTCGAATCTGAAGGGAACGCATTTTTTAGGAATCACAGTGATTTTCTGGCCCACGATGATGACTGGCTTATTAGCTGTTTCAGATTTGCAAGAGCTATCCTCTTGGAGCTCTGTGCTAAGTTGGGTCCAAATTTGGAAAGAGAGACAGTGAGGAGGCTCCAAGGTGGCAGGGTGCGCGATGGGTGGCTTCTTGGTGGGTGTTGTATTTAAAGATATTATTCCAGCTAAGTTTATTTTTTTATTTTATTTTATTGAGCGTAATTATTTAACTGCATATCAGGAGTCCGCGGTTATCCATTAAAGATGTGGCTGTTAACCCCCCATAACAACCCACAAACTAACCAAGAGCGCAGATACAATGATGCCCATTCTCGCACTCTGTCAGTTGTAGAGCGGGAGATTGGGCAGTTGAAATGCCGGTGGCGCTGCCTTGATAAGAGCGGAGGGGTGCTGCTATACCTAACAAAGTGTTCCTCTAATACATCTGTGTCTCCCACAGACACAGATACTACTCCAAGACAGTAAAGTGTTGCCCACAATTGAGGCAACATCTCTGCTCAAAGGGTGTTAGCTCAGCATCCCCGGTTCCCCCGCCTGTTCGGTCCACACTTTGACGGTGCGCCGCTGTTCTCCTCTTAACCTGCACCTTTACATCGGACCATTTCTTTTTTAATTCGTTCACAGTTCGATGTTCAGACCCCACTGCGTTAACCGCGTCAGCTAAACTCTCCCACTTTTTTTTTTGTTATTAATTCCGGAGGACAAACTTGCAAAAACACAGTTTTTCTCCGGTCTACCTCTGATCCAATTCACATTCTGTGAAGTTTCTCTTCTTGCTTGCTTTTGCCTTTGCTTTTTCGTTTGGTTTTGCCAAAGTAGAGTCATTACCATATTTATACGGGGGAGGAGGCAGGGAGGGGTTTTGTGCTCGTGCTCGTGCACGTGCGCTCAATTTCACGTTAATTCGGATGTACAAAGAGAATATGCGTGGGATTCCACGTACGCAGTGTTTCATACATCTGATTTTTTTTTACTGCGTACGCACATTTACAGCTTTGACTGTACGCAATGTTTTAGTATTAATTCAATGCAAGTCTTTGTACATGAGTCCCCAGGAGAGCACATTTGTCGTCTCCATACACCACATTACTCGAACTGGAATTAGCCACAACGAACATTCATAACACTCATAACAATCTATGAAAATTTGTGACTGCTACAGTAAAGGTCTGTTGCTGGACGCCTCACATTTATCAGGCTCTGCTTTTCTGCTTCTGATCACGCTGCAGGTTAGTTTCAATATACAGCTGTGCATCTCTACATATACTTGGTGGCCTTATTCAAAAACACTGAAGAAAGCAGAGCAGAGCACATCTCACACCAAATATTAAAGCTCTTTCATGGTGATTTGATAAGTTATCCTTGACCTGTTGGTGAAATATTAAAGTTGACTCTATTATCAATATGAGATTACAATGCAAGTGGACAAAGCTCAGAGTAAACAGACTAGAAGGTGAAGGTTCCCTCATCTGATTACATGAGCGTTTTCTTTTAGAACAGAGCACTAAGAGAGCCTGTGCTCTCCCAAGATTCAGTGATGACTGAAAAAAGAAAACATACAGCACAATATCATAATAGAGATCATTTGAAGATATTTTGATGCTTCTTAGTTTTGGCTTGATTCACACCCAGGGACAAAAAGGACATTACACAAGTACTGTACAGGCCCCCAAACCTTTTAAGACAAGCAACTAAAATTAATTTAGCTATTATGCATCATCAGAGTGGGCGGTAGATGGGTCGGTCAGTCTGATCCAGGCACTGTATAAATGAAAGGACAGAAAGGAGAGCAGAACAAACTCCTAACAGGAGGAGACTCACTCATGGCCTATGAGACAGAGGATCAGGAGACTCAATACTGCTTTCCTGACATCAACTCATCATGTGTTAAGGAGCAACGCTCAAGTCATGGATATATCATATATTTGTTTGTGTCACTGCTCTCAGCATGGACTGTGTTTCTAAACCTGCTGGTGATCATCTCCATCTCTCACTTCAAGAAGCTTCACACTCCAACCAACATGATTATTCTCTCTCTGGCTGTAAATGATCTGTTAATTGGACTTGCCATGCCTGTAGAGGCCTTCAGACTGATTGACACATGTTGGTACTTTGGAGAAATATTTTGTGGACTGTTTTTGATAGTCATGGCACTGCTTGGCTCAGCATCTCTTAGTAATTTAGTTTTAATTGCTGTTGATCGTTATGTGGCTGTATGTCATTCCTTACTGTACCCCCAGAAAATAACCATCACTAATGTTTTAGTAAGCATCTGTCTCTGCTGGTTATTTTCCTCAATTTACTGCACCGTTTTTGTCGTCAACAACACATATATTGACACTTCAAACAGAACACGTTTGTGTTATGGAGAGTGTATCTTAAATCTTAGTTTCACTTACATTATCATTGATGAGATATATTCCTTTCTGTTGCCTTGTGTTGTGATCATCACTGCATATTTAAGGATATTTTATGTTGCTATTAAGCAAGTGAAAGTTATAAACTCTATGATAAAGGGTGGTAAATGTGTAAAGGAAGGTTCAGTCAAGAGGAAATCTGAGCACAAAGCTGCTCTCACATTAGGGATTGTTGTGATGGTTTATCTGCTTTGCTATATTCCATACTTTTTATTGTCTATAACAGGGATTTATTCTGCCACAATGACATATTTGTTATGGACTTTTTATATTAACTCTGGTCTGAATCCTCTTATCTATGCCTTATTTTACCGCTGGTTTAAAATATCAGTTAAACACATATTAACTTTAAAAATATTGCAGCCAGCATCCTCAGTCTTGGATATTTTTACAGGCTAATTTATTTATTTGTTGAAAACTAATATATAGTTATTTTTGGGGAGCTGTGGGGTATTATGAAGGATGGGGGGTTTTGGATTTGAAAAAGATGGACATGTGTGACTGTTATATAATTGTTTAGCTCAGTATCAGGACCCACTTGAGGTACAATATGAAGGGGTATTTTTAAGATATTTTGTTTTTTAATTAAAGTTATTAAATAAGTTATTCAATTAAGTTAAATAAGGTAAAGCGTGTGTCCTTCATGTCATGTCTTTTCTTCAGATCCAATCTGGGTTAGTTTTACGACAGACAACATTTTTTCCCTGTTTACACCTGGTATTAAGATTTGTGTTGTTCAATCCGATCAAAACAAGGGAGAGACTACTATGTACACTTGGTGTTTAAGTGTTTGTACACTTTTGATCACTTTTCTAATGAGTGAGTCTGTTTATATACTTATGGCTTACTGTCTCATCGTCTATGTGTAATTTAGTTTTAATTGCTGTTGATCGTTATGTGGCTGTGTGTCACCCTTTACTATACCAACGAAAAATAACCACAACTAAAACTTTAATAAGCATCTGTTTGTGTTGGCTTTTCTCCTCAACCTACAATGCTGGGTTTTTGATTAGTGGGAGATTTTTTGAAAACAAACAAAGACAAAACATGTGTTTTGGAAAATGTTATTTTGTTGTAAGTTTTTCATGGATATTCACTGACCTGTTCTTTTCTTTTATATTACCTTGTACTCTGATCATAACTTTATATTTGAGGATATTTTATGTTGCACATCAGCAAGTGAAAGTTATAAACTCTCTGATGAAGGGTGGTAAATGTGCAATGGAAGGATCTGTAAGGAGGAAATCTGAGAGCAAAGCTGCTCTAACATTAGGAATAATTGTGACAATTTATTTACTTTGCTACATTCCATTTTATATATTGCATTTATTACCTGTAACCGGTACAATGATTTCCTCTACCACTATGACATTTCTGATCTGGAGTTTGTATATTAACTCAAGTCTAAATCCACTTGTCTATGCCTTTTTTTACAGCTGGTTTAAAATAACAGTTAAACACATCTTAACTTGTAAACTATTTTCCCCACTGTTAAAACTATAGACTCTAACGTAGTTACATACAGTATGGCTTTTATCTTATTGTTTGAATATGACATATATATATATGAGCAATTCCATGCAAATGTCAACCTTGCCATGAAAAAAAGCCCAAATAGCTAAACCATTTCTGTGTTTTTTTGTGTAGGCTTGTATTTTACAGTGCTTTAAAAATACCTAAAAATGTCTCTGTCAATATTTTCAAACAATTATATTTCATTTACAAAACTCACACAATTGATTCACAGCAATTTCACATCCGTCACATCCATAACGAAGCTTTTTCCTTATAAGTGCAAAAATGTAAAAGCAAATAAAATCAATAATTTTTGTTCTATAGTGAGGCAACTCTTATCCTATTGATTAGCATAGTTTCTTTTGGATTGTGCAGTTTAAGTCACAGAATTTCTACAAAGTATGTTGTATTCTGTAAACTTGCAGACTTTTTTCGTCACATTCATAACGCACGTTTATTTTCCTCATTTAAAATATAAAAAATGTTCTCAGATTGATATTTTTCTGCTTCCACAACTCTGTGGTCAGTTGTTTTGGAAAATATAAACAGATGTTTCAATGTGATGTTAACATACTTACTCTGTCAATTTATGTTTTGAGATTTTACATTTTGCAAATGTCACATCCATAACACTGGAATTGCTCATATATATATATAGTTTTGTTAATGTTTGTTGTTTTTTCATTGTTCAATTAGTATTTTGCTTCGTTCTCAACGTGTGAATTTTATTGAGTTTTAATCATGCAAGTCAGGGACATTATGAACATGTAAGAACTCTACATATAATTATATATGTTATTTACAGGGTGTCACGATTACCAGCGATCCAGGCTTGCAGATGGATGGTAAAGATACACCATCACCCGGACTACAATTCTGTCAATTTATGAACTACAAATCCTGTCATGCACTTCACACACACCTGTTTCCGTAACTCCGATGGTTACAGCTGGTAGCTGATCTAAGACTGATTACATGGACTATTTATACAGCTCACATTCCCACACACTTTTGGCTTGTTTCCTTGTTTTTGTTGTTTGCCACCTGTATTGACCTTATTGCCGACAACTACGCTCTGTATCTCCCTGTTTGTACCCATTTGCTCCTGACTCTGTTGTCATCCGACTAACGGGTTACACAGGGTGAGGTGAATGACGAGTAACTAGACATTAAATATCACTTATATCTCTATCACATTAAATCACCTACTTGGTGTTCTATTGGCATCAAGTGCTTTGTGCTTGTTTATGTGCCCCGCATTTGCCTGCCGCCCCTCATGTTTTAAAGGTGCTCTTTGTGTACCTGGAGTTGAAAAAAGTCAACTCTGCAGAAAAAGCACCTGTGCATCAAGACATTCGGAACTGTGTGGTTGCCTAGGCTAAAAAAATTACCACGATATCATGTTTCATATCATTCAATATCGTTCATTCATTCATTTTCAACCGCTTTTCCGGGGCAACAGTCCGAACCCCAGACTTCCCTCTCTCCAGACACGTTCCTCCAGCTCCTCCAGGGAGATCCAGAGGCGTTCCCAGGCCAGCCGAGAGTCATAGGCCCTCCAGTGTCCCCCCGTGACCTCCTCATGGTGAGACAGGCCTGAAACACCTCCCTAAGTAGGTGTCCAGGAGGCATTCGAAACAGATGCCTAAGCCACCTCAGCTGACTTTTCTCGGTGTGGAGGAGCAGCGGCTCTACTCTAAGCTCCTCCTGGGTAACAGAGCTCCTCACCTTATCTATAAGGGTGTGCCCTGCCACCCTGCGAAGGAAACTAATTTTGGCCACTTGTATACGATATCTTGTCCTTTCGATTATGACCCAAAGCTCATGACCATAGGCGACAGTAGGAACGTAGATTGACCGGTAAATCAAGTGATTTGCCTTTTGGCTCAGCTCCTTCTTTACCACAATGGACTGGTACATCGATCACATTACTGCCGCCGCTGCATTGATCCACCTGTCAATCTCACGTTCCATCCCTCCCTCACTCGTGAACAAAACCCCAAGATACTTGAACTCCTCCACCTGGGGTAAGGACTTTCCTCCAACCTGGAGATGTCCATTCCATATCGATAATTGAATATTTTTTAACAATACATTTAGGAATGTTAGGATTTTTTTATTTACCTACTTTATTTTGGTTTACCAACATTACTAATATTTAATAATATTATTAATATTTAAACAAAATATCTCATCTCTTTTTAATAAAATAATCATGTGTTAAAGAGACTCTTAAACATGATAAATAAAATGTTACAAAGTGTGTTAAATGGTAAAGCGTAAATGCTGAACAATCAAAGCAAACTTTAAGGTATGAAAAATGATGATACAGTAAACCTCAACAACACAAATTATGAAAATCAAATCTGCTTTCAAGTAAAGAAACCATCCATCATTATTCAAATACATACTGCAACATTACAACTTGTGAAGTTGAATGACTGCATTACACACTATGCAAAAAAATCTTTCAGATATGGAGCTAGTGGCTGGGATGCACCAGAAAAGAAACCAAAAAACCACTTTGGTGACATCCTTTTTTATTTACAATCTCCTTACTGCTGCTATACGGCACTAATTTTCGCATGTGTTGTTATTCTGACCTGCAGTAACAATTCGTGACCTTAGAATTATAAGGTTCTATCTGACATTTGTCAAAATTGAGTTATTGACATATTCTTATTAAATGACAACTTATTTACATTATGAGATGTTTTTTTTAGAAGTTGTTTACATTTTAAGACATTTTATTTAAAAAACAAATGTTACACAACACTGTTTGCTATGGAATGCAAAAACTTTGAGGCTCAATATCTCAAAATTAGTCAGAACGCAGAACCTTATAATTCCAAGGTGACGAATTGCGTGCGTGTGAATTCCTTGACCATTTACAATGGACTTTGCACTCGCACTCCCCTGGAGTCTCTCGTAACTAGGTGACCATCAACCATTTTCTCGGAGGATGACAAATGGAAAAATCATTGCTGCAGCTTCGATGCAATTTTATGGAGAAAAGTAAAAATGGCTGCAGTGTTTGGGTGCGCTGTGTTTGTCTGAGGTAATTAATCTGCCATTATTACTGAAATGTGTATATTCCATACAAAGTGTGATTCAGATTGGTTAGTTCTACTTGCATGAATTGCGGTGCTCACACAGCATTGGGAAAAGTTTAGATGTATTCAACTAGGGGCGGCTGGAAAATGCGCACAGTTCACAAGTGCCGTTTGCACAACATCTGCGCATTGCTCCCATATGCGCGTCATGCACGTCGCGCGCCTCCATTGGAAATGACGAACTTACACCCTAAGCTTATTGGCACTGCTTCCAAGGCACACGCTCAACAGTCACATCTTAATAAAACTATAGTGCTTCATACCGAAACTACATACCAGCCATATTATAGCCTCTCTGCAATGTTACCACAAAGTGGCACTCACTCTCTGACTGGAGGCTTCAGGAGGGGATGTAGACCTAAACAAGCAGGTGGAGGTAAGAGGGTGTAGCGCCAGTTGCTGTCCCGTAAGCGAGCATGAATGATTTGAATTTGACACGAGCCTCGATCGGTAACCAATGCAGAGAAATAAAAAGAGGTGTTAAACCAGGCACTCTTGGGCTCATTGAAGACCAGACAGCCTGCAGCGTACTGGATCATGAAATGGTATTGGATTGAGAAATTTTGTTGAATGTGTGGAGTAGCAGGGAAGACAAAAAGTTCAGCTTTTGCCAGGTTGAGCAGGAGGTGATGGTCTTTCATCTAAGTTGAGGTGTCCTCCAGGCAGTTTGAGATCCTTGCAGCTACTTTGGGGTCATCATGATGAAATGAAAGATAGAACTGTGTGTCATTGCCATAACAATGATAAGAGAAACCACGTGGTTGGATAATGGTTGCCACTGATGTGGTGTAAATAGAAAAATAGTAGGAGACCAGGAACAGATCCTTGATGAACCCTAGTGACCAGCTGATGAGCTTTGGATACCTCTCCTCTTCAGGCAACCCTGAATGATCTTCTGGCAGCATGCAGCGGTCTCTGTTCACATGTAATCGTACACATTGAAAAATGAAATATATTGCTAGTATTTCATTGCATTTAATTGTGGTTTGAAAATAGAAAGTAAATTATGTATTTGATGTGTGGGGTTGGACAAAGAACTGTGGGAGTGGAGCGAGGATTGTGGCTCGAGTGTTAACGATCCTCACCTGTGCCCTATGGGATCAATTTCCATAGATTATAAAAATAATAACCCTATTTCTTTTTAAAATTAAACATAAAATAATAACGCAGAAAACCAAAAAAAAAAATATTCCAACTTATTAGAAGAAACAATTCGATCACAGATTGAAAAATAAGCATGAATCAAAAATGGAAACACATTAAAATTAATATTTAGTTTAAAACTGGAACATGAAAATATGAGTTTTCCAAATCGCATATGCTTATGGTCTTTTCTGCTTTACTTTTGTATCCTTGTTCTGGGCTTCTGTTTCCAAATGACGCCATTAGAGTGGCATGTGAATTAGTGCAGGCTTAAGCATCTATTACAGGGGTGTCCAAACTCGGTCCTGGAGGGCCGGTGTCCTGGAGAGTTTAGCTCCAACCCTAATCAGACACACCTGAACCAGCTAATTAAGCTCTTACTAGATACTAGAAACTTCCTGGCAGGTGTGTTGAAGCAAGTTGGAGCTAAACTCAGCAGGACACTGGCCCTCCAGGACCGAGTTTGGACACCCCTGATCTAGTAGATTGACCGCTGCTCTTCTAGCCAATCAGTCTTTGAAATGACATAAAGGGGTACTGATGGAATAGGTAAGAATCAGTGGTATTTTTCTACCACTGAGATTAAGGATGCAAATGGTTAATCACCTATTTTATCAGCCCAAAATTATAATTCTCTCATCATTTACTCACATTTTTTTTATTATCCTTATTTTGTAAAAACACAACAAAAACTAGACACCTAACAGATTCGATTGATGTATTGATCTTATCTGTACGATCAAACTGAAAGTGTCATTCAAGTTCTTTTTCGGTGTTATGAGGAGAAGATGCCTCAAAATGCCTCAAAAAGAGGTCTTCGACCCCTGGGGGTTAATGTTCAGTGACATTTGAAACTGAATAGCCATTATAGAACTAAGAAGACTTTGCTACATAATAAACTGCATTTGCTTATTCTACAACTACTGCCTTAAGGGAATTAAAGGCCTAAATAAGTGTTAGTTTGTGGTCCTTTGAATGTTACAGTATGTGGATTAAATGTGACACTCTTGGCCTGAAAACACAAGTACCTCTGCTTTACACAGTGGGCAAAAAACTTCTGATCTGTAAAGTACTATTAACAAGTTATATTTATTTTGGGGTCTTTTTTATTTTATTTTTTTATTTTATTATTTTTTTATTTTTACAATGCTGGGAATATCCTGCCTAAAGCACCATGTGAAAGCAGCAGTTTTATACAGTTGTAATTGTTTTTGGCTCACATGCACAGAAATTTGTCTCATAGGTTTGGATGTAGTGTAAATATTATAATTATTATAATTATTAGTGATGATGCAGCGTCAAAGTGGGTGGTAGATAGGTTAATCAGTATGATCCAGACACTGTATAAATAAAAGGAGAGCAGGGCAAGCTCTTAACAGGAGGAGACTCACTCATGGCCTTCGAGATAGAAGATCAGGAGACTCAATACTGCTTTCCTCACATCAACTCATCATGTGTCAAGGGAAAACGCTCCAGACATGAATATAATATCATGTATGTGTTTTTTTCATTGCTGTCAGCATGGACTGTGTTTCTGAATCTGCTGGTGATCATCTCCATCTCTCACTTCAAGAAGCTTCACACTCCAACCAACATGATTATTCTCTCTCTGGCTGTAACTGATCTGCTTATTGGACTTATTGTGATGCCTGTGGAGACCATCAAACTGATTGAGACGTGTTGGTACTTTGGAGAAACTTTCTGTGGACTGTTTATGATAATCATTTGGCTGATTGGTTCAACATCTCTTAGTAATTTAGTTTTAATTGCTGTTGATCGTTACATGGCTGTGTGCCACCCTTTAATGTACCCACAGAAAATAACCATGACTAAAACATTAGTAAGTATCTGCTTATGTTGGTTATTTTCCTCTACTTACTTAACTGTTTTTGTAGTCAGCAACAAATATTTTGACATTTCAAACAGAACAGATGTGTGTTATGGCACGTGTACCTTAAATCTTAGTTTTAATTACATCATCGTTGATGAGATATATTCCTTTCTGTTGCCTTGTATTGTGATCATCACTGCATATTTGAGGATATTTTATGTCGCTATTAAGCAAGTGAAGGTTATAAACTCTCTAATGAAGGGTGGTACGGAAAGTTCAGTTAAGAGGAAATCTGAGCACAAAGCTGCTCTCACATTAGGGATTGTTGTGGCTGTCTATCTGCTTTGCTTTATTCCATACTATTTATTGTCTTTAACGGGTGTCTCTTCTGGTACAATGACATATCTGTTGTGGACTTTGTATGCTAATTGTGTTGTGAATCCTCTTATCTATGCTTTATTTTATCGCTGGTTTAAAATATCAGTTAAACACATCTTAACTTTAAAAATATTGCAGCCAGCATCTTCACTCTTGGACATTTTTACAGATAAATAAATTTTCTCCCATAATGAAGTCTGGGAACTGTCATACAAACATATCATTATTTAATTTTAGCTTGCAGGGAGTTACAAATAACTGGTAGTCAAGTAACTGAATAGCTTTAATTTTATATATATATATTTTTTTATGTAAAAAGTTGCATAAAAGCTTCAATGGCCTATACTGAGAAGGACTGTGCTCTGTACTCGGTGCTGTTTGAGCTTTTTTTTTTTTTTTTTTTTGCTTAATTTATTTTAACATTAAAAATGTTGTGTTTTGTTCATGTTTTTGATGTCACATGTTGTAGTAGTACTATAGATCATAACAGCAAAGGTCACGCTGTGATTAATTAATAGTCTTTCAAATACTTCAGATAGCCATGCACCCAACGTTAAATAAGTAATATGGCATAGCAATAAACATTTTGCAAATAACATTTTTACTGAGCCACAGACAACAACTTAAATGTGCATTTCATGACCGTAAAAAATCCTGATCTTTGTCAAGCACCATTGCTGATTACACACCTGCTAATAAATAAAGCAGGCCCTAGCTGTACCATTATGTGAGTAAAATAAGGACAGAGACACACCAGATCATCTCTCACTGTCAGTCAGCAAACAACTAAGAACTACGTACATGACATTTCAAAAGTTCTAGGATATATGGGTGTTATTGCTGATGTGTATTCATTAGACGGTAGACACAAACAATATTTTGTGACTTTTTCTAAAGTGGGCAGAATAATATAATGGAAACAGATTTCAATACTGGAACAAATAAGCTCAAAAATAGCATTAGGTAAACACACAAAAATAATAATCAAATAATTGCAAAGAGTTCTCCACCAAAAATAGTGTTTTGTGTGTGCAAAGGATACACTAGAAAAAAATCCTCCTATTTATTCTTTATTTTACACTGCTTTAAAATAACATTAATGTTATATAATACCAATTTTATATAATAACTGTAATGTTAAACACAACTAGACGTTTAAAATATTTACTCTTGGACATTTTTGCAGGCTGATTTAAGTTTTTGTTTTCATAAAAAATAAATAAAACAAACAAATATATCATATGCCTTTAATAACTTAGCACAGAATCAGGACCAACTCGAAGTACAGCATGTAAGGTATTTTTAGATACTTTAAATGTGCCCTATAAAGAAAATCTATACTAGCTCATAGTTAAATAATGAGAGTTCAGTAAATGAAAATGGCCATACCATGAGCCTCAAACACCTGTTTCTTTGTTCTCATGTAAATTCTGCAAAAAAAAAAAACAGGCCTCTCAGAACACAATACAGACCGTTGCATTGATCATGTGGCTATTCTTTAGCACACCTTGAGCAGCAGCATCAGAACATTGTCAGCCAAAACACAAACTGATCTATTGCACACATGATCATTAATATGCACACCCCAGGCTGTTTGATTGGACACAACATTTCCTAGTGAGATTACAACAATAATCATTTTCTTCCCTTATTCTTAAGTTTATCTGAGCTTATATTAAACTTTCTATGTATTAGGGTTGGGCGATGTTGACCAATTTAGCATCGTACGATGTCTAATGTAAAACATTGCGATGGACGATGGCATCGTCTTCATAGGCGGAGGTGAATAAATTATTTATGATTAAGGAATTAATCCATAACGAATTAATTATTTGTAGCCTACCGTTTCAACTACCTGGTCTTTGTTTTACCCATAACCAAATCATAAATAAATAAAGATAAGTTACACACAAATTACCACCTGTCAATCACTTTTTCCCCAGGACTCTGGCATGAGTGGGCAGAGTGATCCGTGTCAGTCATTTGTTTGGTGCGGTGGATGGTGGAGGGGTGTCGGGGACGAAAGTGAGCGGCGCGGGGGTTGCTCGCGGACGAAAGTGAGCAGCGCTGAGGTGTCGCGGACGAAAGTGAAGAGGGTTGGGGAGTCGCGGAACAAAACTGAAAATGAACAGCGTACAGGGGAGGAGGGCAGTTGAGGAGGGAGATCGGTAAAATGAGGTGCCGGATCAGATTTCAGAGGTTCCGGATCCGGCGTGTTCCGGCACAAATTAAGCCCTGGCTAGAGACAAGATTAATTAAATATCACGTTTAACAACTATAGTGAGACGCGATCCACTATCATCCTTGATAAACTGTCCGATGTACACTGTTCTCTGGCGCTCAGACGAGCGCATGACAGTGCGTGTGTCTGTGGCTGTGGGTGTGGTCACGTGATGTGCGTTTTCAGCGGAAGTAGGCCTTTTCAGAAATGCTAGATGAAACGCCAGTGTGGACGTGGGTCATTTTTGTTCTAAAATGCCATTTTAAAACTAAGCTGTATTAGTGTAAACGGGGCCTGAGTGTGTATTTTTCACGAGCGGGTTTGCGACGGGGGCGGGGCGGTAGATCGCCGATGCCGGCTCAGCATCGTGATGTCTATAGGCCATCAGCGATGGACGATGGCATTGTCTATCGGCCCAACCCTACTATGTATACAGGACTCTTTTTTTAAAAACAGAAAATGCAACAAAGCCAGCCACACCAGATTGTTTTCTATGTCTTGTTAAACAGTGACTCAAAGCCGTCTTTTCAAATGTGCATCAAGATTTAAACTACACTACATATGTATAAAACATTTATTCAGCTCCACCTCGAAGAGGCATACGGTGTGTTTAATTGTATGTTTTATTAAGTTATGTTTATTCTGAAATTTGCTATGTATTTTTGTACTGAGGCAATGAACAAAGACTCTGGAGTATAAGTGTGCACTTAGTATAAAGCGCATGTTTGAGAATAGTGTTTACCACTTGGCGCTTATTGTCATTTTTCTGAGGTGAATGAACAGGAATACACTTTATTGAACATCATCAATAGATCTGTCTGTCCCTCTTACTGATTTAATTATAATTTAGCCTATATTTTATCCACAACAAAATAACAAAATATGTCACTCTGATGGTTTACATTAATTAGCTCACTCAATCTAGGTAAAATAAACCTCCACCACTTAAGTTTAAAATGTTTACCAAAACATCTTCTCTGTTTGTTAAAATATTTTAGACAAATGAAGGATGATTATTTTGCACGTGTTTATTTTAGAGAATATCAGGCGGAGTGTGAGTGAGTAACTGCAGATCAATGATGGGGCGAAATAGCCTACTGTAACGTGAGCAATTATATAAATATATAAATAAATGTAACAAATATGAACACAGACAGACCCTTACAGTCTCCGATATGTTACCACTTACAGAAAAACTACACACAGCATATATTTAGACCTTATTTGGGTTCAAAAGCAACACCAACATACAGTATAGCACATAGTCAGTGCAAACCTCTCATCTGTATCTTTAATCTTCAGCAGCTTATGTAACCTCTATTAGAAAGTAAATTGGTCATTCTGAGTTCATAATAGTCCAAAAGTTGGTAATAATAGTTAAACATGGCAGTTTGTTCATGTTTTAGGTTGCTGAAGCATTTGCATTTGCTCTTTTGTTTTGTCGGGCTTCTTCTTTGTTTTTTCGCACTCGCGTTTGTCTGTTTCTGAATAGATTGGATGTCAGAAGTACTTCAATAATCATGCGCACGTTATTATCATCTGCTCAAAAAGTTTGTTATTTCAAATATAAATACAGTCAAGCGAAAAAGCGAAACCGCTCATGCTTTAGACGGCCTTGTAAACAACTACGGGTCACAGGGTAAATTCTGTTCTTCTTGGCTTTGTGGCTGTTCATCAAGGTTTGTTTGAGCTCGGGTTGACCATGGCTCGTTATTATACTGTGTATATATATATTATTATGGTGTAATGTCTCAGCTGTGCATTTAAAAATGGCGGTTCCTTTGTTTTCATTCTTCTGCTTGTCCACGAGCAAGTAACGTACCTCTGTAAACCAATAGCGTTCAGCTGCTCGTCTTGCTCCGCCTTTTGGTACCCTTTTGTTGTGCTAGGTACCCTTCCGAAAGGATACCCAAAAAGTGGTTTAGTACGGTTCTCTTTTAGGTACCTTTTGACAGTGGAAACGGTCATAAAAGCCTACCATACTGTACCACTCAGTGGAAACAGGCCATAAGTTACCGTGGTTTCAATGTCTACTGTGCATCGTTCCCAAGCCACTGTTTTATGAGTTTGTATCTCGAGGTCTTTGATGTATTACCAGTGCCTTTTCAGGATTCGTTTTCTGAAACTTGTGTTGGGTGGCTACAGTATCACAAGCAAAGTATTTTTTATTTTCTTGAAATGTACTTTGCATTTTGGGATAATCTCGCACAGCTCTTTGAAAAGGAGGTGCAGTGGAGGTCCTGATTAGGAGGTCCTCTCAGTGCAGTGGATTGACAGGACACAACATTTCCTCTTTCTATTTCTTTTTAGAAGGAAGGAAGCATCACTGCTTTAATTGTTAATTAAACTAAACACTGTTTCTGTGTAAAACGCATGAACATTTCACACTTTTGTGCAAAGAAGGAATTAATTTTGTTGACTGGAGTGAACATTGTTGTTTTGTCAATGACTGTAATAACATTTCAAATGTCTAAGCCTGATTCTTTTTTGATTTCTGAAATTTGTGGTAGCTGTTTATATATTAGCGATAGAAACTAGCTAGAGGTTTTATTATTAGTACTAATTTCTTTTTCCAAGCATTTTTTTTCCAAATGATGTTTACTCAAAAAACATTCTTCATTAATGTAGCACAAAATAATTAGAAAAATAATTAGAATGTTATTTAAAATATTTTATTTTAATATATCTGAAAATATATATTTAACTGGGCAACGCAGTGGCGCAGTAGGTAGTGCTGTTGCCTCACAGCAAGAACGTCGCTGGGTCGCAGGTTCGAACCTCGGCTGGGCTGGGTCAGTTGGCGTTTCTGTGTGGAGTTTGCATGTTCGTTTGCGTGGGTTTCCTCCGGGTGCTTCGGTGCTCCGTGGGTTTCCTCCGGGTGCTCCGGTGCTCTGTGGGTTTCCTCCGGGTGCTCCGGTTTCCCCCACAGTCCAAAGACATGCAGTACAGGTGAATTGGGTAAGCTAAATTGTCTGTAGTGTATGAGTGTGAATGTGTGTGTGTGGAAGTTCCCAGAGATGGGTTGCGGCTGGAAGGGCATCCGCTGCGTAAAAATCGTGCTGGATAAGTTGGCGGTTCATTCCGCTGTGGCGACCCCGCAAGGGACAAAGCCGACAAGAAAATGAATGAATGAATGAATATCTATTTAACTATGTCAATGATTTTTAATTCCAGGTAGACTATAAATTTTCCAATGCTCATTTTAAAATTGTTTCTCCATTGTCTGTACATTAATGTTTGGATACAGCATCATGTTAAAACAAAAAGTTTAGTCCAATGTCTTCATTTTTAGCTTATGTGCACAGCATTTTGCCTATTAAGTTTAAATTAAGAAAATGATTATTCATTATGCAGCATCACAGTGGGCGGGAGATGGGTTGGTCAGTCTGATCCAGACACTGTATAAATGAAAGGAAAAAAGGAGAGCAGAACAAACTCCTAACAGGAGGAGACTCACTCATGGCCTATGAGACAGAGGATCAGGAGACTCAATACTGCTTTCCTGACATCAACTCATCATGTGTCAGAGGAAAGCGCTCTAGAGATGAATACAATATCATGTATGTGTTTTTTTCATTGCTGTCAGCATGGACTGTGTTTCTGAACCTGCTGGTGATCATCTCCATCTCTCACTTCAAGAAGCTTCACACTCCAACCAACATGATTATTCTCTCTCTGGCTGTTGCTGATCTGCTTGTTGGACTTATTGTAATGCCTGTAGAGGCCATCAAACTGATTGAGACATGCTGGTATTTTGGAGAAAAATTCTGTGATGTATTTATGATTATTATGGGACTGTTTGGCTCAACTTCTTTTAGTAATATAGTTTTAATTGCTGTTGATCGTTACCTGGCTGTGTGTCACCCTTTAATGTACCCACAAAAATTTACTAGATCAAAAGCTTTAATAAGTATCTGTATCTCCTGGCTTTTTGCCTTAATCTACAATATTGGTTATCTTTTAACTGGCAAATATTTTCAAAGTTCAGAAAGAACAGGCATGTGTTATGGAAAATGCGATTTAGTAATAATAAGTTCTTCATGGACATTCACTGACCTTTTTGTTTCCTTCTTGTTGCCTTGTACCCTGATTATAATTTTATATTTGAGAATATTTTATGTTGCTCAACAGCAAGTGAAGGTTATAAACTCTCTGATGAAGGGTGGTAAATGTGTAAAGGAAGGTGTAGTAGAGAGGAAATCTGAGAATAAAGCTGCTTTCACATTAGGGATTGTTGTGACTGTCTATCTGCTTTGCTTTATTCCATACTATATTTTGTCTATAACAGGGATTTGTTCTGCCACAATGACATATCTGTTGTGGACTTTGTATGTTAATTGTGGTCTGAATCCTCTTATCTATGCTTTATTTTATCGCTGGTTTAAAATATCAGTTAAACACATCTTAACTTTAAAAATATTGCACCCAGCATCTTCAGTCTTGGACATTTTTACTGATAAATAAATAATTTTCTCCCATAATGAAGTCTTAACTCTCATACTAACAAATCATTATTTAATTTTAGCTTGCAGGGAGTTACACATAACTTTTTTTGTGTGTGAAAGCAGAGGGTTGGTTCTTTATTTTGATATATATTATGGTCATACATTCCTAACTGAAAATATTCTGAGGTCTGTCCAATTTAGATGAAAATAATCAAAAGGCTGGCAGCTTTAAAAAAAAAAAAAAACGCTGACAGAGAAAGAGTTAAAAATGTACCATGCATGCACATACCTTCATTGTTTTCAAAGGCTGTCATTTAAGCGGCTGTGTTTTAAAAAAACTTTCACTTTGTAACCTGTTTTCAGATCTATGCATTTTCAGTTCCCAAAACAACATCATTAGTTCCTGTTTTTGATTGAAAATGTTATGAAAATTGCCTCTTGTATACAAATTAACATCATCATCATCATCATCATTGTGTCAATTTTACCAACTGAAAACAAAATGGAGCAAATCTACTCCATATACATCCACATAAACATATACAGCAGTGTGAAAAAGTGTTTGCCCCTTACTGATTTCTTTTTTTTTTTTTGCATGCATATCACACTTTAATGTTTCAGATCATCAAAAAATAAATAAATATTAGTCAATGAAAACACAAACACAACATGCAGTTTTTAAATGAATGTTTTTATTACAAAGGGAACACAAAATCCTAAATTACACAGCCCTGTTTGTGTGGCGTAAACACTACAATAACAATAACACTACATTTTACAAAAAGAATGTCATACCATAGTAAAATGTGAGGGTGGTGGTAGTGGGATAGTCTGGGGTTGTTTTGCTGCTTCAGGACCTGGAAGACTTGCTGTGATGAATAGAACCATGAATTCTACTGTTTACCAAATTATCCTGAAGGTGAATGTCCGGTCATGTGTTAGTGACCTCAAGCTGAATCAAACTTGGGTTCTGCAGCAGAATAATGATCCAAAGCACATCAGCAAATCCACTTCAATGGCAGAAAAAAAATTTAAACTTTGGAGTGGCCTAACCCAATCGAGATGCTGTGACCTTAAAAAGGCCGTTCATGCTCTTAAACCCTTCCAGTGTGGCTGAATTACAACAATTCTGCAAAGATAGGTGGGCCAGAATATCTTCACAGTCCTGTAACCGAATCAATGGAAGTTATTAAAAAAGCTTGATTGCAGTTGTAGCTGCCAAGGGTGGCCCAACTAGTTATTAGGTTTAGGGGCAAACACATTTTCACACAGTTCTATGTAGTTTTGTTTTTCCTTAATAATAAAAAACTTTATTTCAAAACAGCATGGTCCGTCATATTTGACTGTTTAAATTTGTTTTATGATCTGAAACTTTAAAGAGTGACAAACATGCAAGAAAATAGGAAATCAGTATTTTTAATATGAGCTGTTTGAGATACTCTAATGTATACAACCTTGCTGATTAATGTATGCTTATTAATGCTTAGGTGAAGTTCAGTGTTACATAGTGTTTTTTATTTTTGTTTTCATGCCTAGATTGATCTGAAATTGATTTGGTAAGTGGATTATGCATAAGAAAATATTTTAAGACACAGTTCTAACTATGCAAATATAGTTCACAACAATGGTGCCAAGTAAGACAACCAAAATATCACTGCAAAAAAAAACACCATACAATATCAGAGACTATTTGGTACTTCTCATGATTTTGTCTTGATTCATAGCCAAAGGACATACAAGTGGAAGAAAAATAGATGACTACTACACAGGCCCAAAATTTAACCATTTAGGACAACAAACTAAAATGTATTATTCATTATGCAACATTAGAGTGGGTGGTAGATGGGTTGGTCAGTCTGAGCCAGACACTGTATAAATGAAAGGACAGAAAGGAGAGCAGAACAAACTCCTAACAGGAGGAGACTCACTCATGGCCTATGAGACATGAGACTCAATACTGCTTTCCTGCCATCAACTCATCATGTGTCAAGGGGAGACGATCCAATCATGAATATAATATCATGTATGTGTTTTTTTCATTGCTGTCAGCATGGACTGTTGTGGAATGTCTAGTGTTGCTTATATTTGAGCTATTCTCATTACTTTAGTCACAGCCAGTCACCCATATAAAACTAAATAAGGTAAATGGTATAAAAATATTAATTGCAAGTAACATTTTTACTGAGCCACAGACAAATGTTTAAATTTAAATATTATGATCATAAATATATGCTTGTGTGAATGTTGTTCAAAAAGCAGCCTGTTACATCTTATTGTTGACATAAACTGAGACTTTGTAAAAACAAAACAAAATCCTTTGTCATGCACTGTAGTTCTTGCTGTGCCAGTATGTGAGAGAGAATGACAGAGAAACGAATAGGATCATCTTACACTTTTAGTGAAAGCCTAATAATTAATAACATTTTAAAATTTCTAAAATACAAAGTTTACTCATGACACCCAGAACACTGACGTGCATAAGGTGTATTAAAAACAATTTTTATTTTGGTGATAAAACAACAAACCGATTATAAAATAGTATCAGAAAAAAACTATTTGTTTTAAGAGCAGAATAATATGGTTAAAGCCTGAGGGGCGTTTTGAGGACCTGGAGAAGTTGTGACAGTTTTTGTAGTTGCTTATAAACATGTGGTTAAAGTCTAATAACACTGTAAACAGTACAAACTTGGCTACAATAATACATTAGCAGCATTTATGTACATGCTTATGTTTTCGAGAAAGAAACATTTATGCATGGTTAGTGAAAAAATAACATTTTGAAGTCACTGAAATAACTCCATGAAACAACTTTTGAGAACAGGATCTTGTAATCTAGAGTTTTTGTTTCAAAATTATGTGAAAATCATCCTTTTTTTTGCTTTCAAAAAACAATATATTGACTTACATTTTCTATGATTTTTGAGTGAAAAGAGTCTATGAAATGAATTGTGAACTAGGATTACTAATGCAGTGAGCAAACAGTGCGTGTGTAACATTTGTTTTTTACATAAAAAGTCTTTATGTAAACGACTGATAAAAAACATGCCATAATGTAAATAAGTTGTCATTTAATAAGAATATGTCAATAACTCAATTTTGACAAAAATGTCAGATAGAACCTTATAATTCCAAGGTGACGACTTGTCACTTTCTGCATAAAGCAGCATCTGATGACAGTAATATCATTATCATAAATCATATGGGTCATAATTTCAAATTATTCCTGACGATAAAAATGCCCGTCCCGCTGTGTTTGTTTGTGGGCATTTGAAACTCAACATGGGGATCGGGTGTTAAGTATGTGTAAACCTAAAAGAAGAATCAGGGGCTTCATGTATCAACGCTGCGTACGCACAAAAACTTTGCGTACCCTAGATTTCACGCTCACGTTTGGATTTACTAACGATGAAATTAACGTGAGAATGTGCGTTGGTCCGCGCCAACTTCATGTCTGGCGTATGTGTATTTCTTGTGTGTGTTTGTTTTAATTCCATTGGCGACTCCTAGAGGCAATTGTTAAATTGCACACTACAATGTAGCACTACAACACTTGTGAAAAACATTGCTATTAATTTACAATTGATAAAATGGGTTAATTGACACGATATATATATATATATTTTTTTTTACCAATTATGTGATTTAGAACGTATAAAAGCATTTGCAAATGTATTCAACCCATAGTCTAGGGCAATGGCAGTGTTGGTCTTATTAGAGGATATTGTCAATGGTCGAATCTGAAAGGAACGCATTTTTTAGGGATCACAGTGATTTTCTGGCCCACGATGATGACTGGCTTATTAGCCGTTTCAGATTTGCAAGAGCTATCCTCTTGGAGCTCTGTGCTAAGTTGGGTCCAAATTTGGAAAGAGAGACAGCGAGGAGGCTCCAAGGTGGCAGGGTGCGCGATGGGTGGCTTCTTGGTGAGTGTTGTATTTAAAGATATTATTCCAGCTAAGTTTATTTTTTTATTTTATTTTATTGAGCGTAATTATTTAACTGTATATCAGGAGACCGCGGTTATCCATTAAAGATGTGGCTGTTAACCCCCCATAACAACCCACAAACTAACCAAGAGCGCAGATACAATGATGCCCATTCTCGCACTCTGTCAGTTGTAGAGCGGGAGATTGGGCAGTTGAAATGCCGGTGGCGCTGCCTTGATAAGAGCGGAGGGGTGCTGCTATACCTAACAAAGTTTTCCTCTAATACATCTGTGTCTCCCACAGACACGGATACTACTCCAGACAGTAAAGTGTTGCCCACAATTGAGGCAACTCTCTCCTCAAAGGGTGTTAGCTCAGCATCCCCTGTTCCCCGCCTGTTCGGTCCACACTTTGACGGTGCGCCGCTGTTCTCCTCTTACATCGGACCATTTCTTTTTTAATTCGTTCACAGTTTGATGTTCAGACCCCACTGCGTTAACCGCGTCAGCTAAACTCTCCCACTCTTAATTTTTTTTCTTTTGTTATTAATTCCGGAGGACAAACTTGCAAAAACACAGTTTTTCTCCGGTCTACCTCTGATAGGAGCACCTCTAATTTACATTCTGTGAAGTTTCTCTTCTTGCTTGCTTTTGCCTTTGCTTTTTCGTTTGGTTTTGCCAAAGTAGAGTCATTACCATATTTATACGGGGGAGGAGGCAGGGAGGGGTTTTGCACTCATGCACGTGCGCTTAATTTCACGTTAATTCGGATGTACAAAGAGAATATGCGTGGGATTCCGCGTACGCAGTGTTTCATACATCTGATTTTTTTTTTATTGCGTACGCACATTTACAGCTTTGTCCATACACAATGTTTTAGTATTAATTCAATGCAAGTCTTTGTACATGAGTCCCCAGGAGAGCACATTTGTCTCCTTGATACACCACATTACTCGAACTGGAATTAGCCACAACGAACATTCATAACACTCATAACAATCAATGACAATTTGTGACTGCTACAGTAAAGGTCCATTGCTGGAAGCCTCACATTTATCAGGCTCTGCTTTTCTGCTTCTGATCACGCTGCAGGTTAGTTTCAATATACAGCTGTGCATCTCTACATATACTTGGTGACCTTATTCAAAAACACTGAAGAAAGCAGAGCAGAGCACATCTCACACCAAATATTAAAGCTCTTTCATGGTGATTTGATAAGTTATCCTTGACCTGTTGGTGAAATATTAAAGTTAACTCTCTTCTCAGTATGAGAATACAATGCAAGTGGACAAAGCTCAGAGTAAACAGACAAGAAGGTGAAGGCACTCTCATCTGATTATATGAGCATTTCCTTTTAGAACAGAGCACTAAGAGCCTGTGCTCTCCCAAGATTCAGTGATGAACTAAATCACCTCATTGAAGAAACAAAACATTACAGTTAAAGGTGCTGTATGTAAGTTTTTGTCTCTTCTAAAGCATAAAAATACCATAATATGTGTGCAGATATTTAAGAAACATCCCAAGTGAACATACTTGTTTAACTGACAAACAATGCTGAAGTCAGATATTCTGCTTTGAAAATGTTTTTTTCCGTGCCGGAACGCTGTCTTTGTTTAGGTAATTTTCACATGCACATGCCAGTTTAGCCAATTATAATTCAGCACCCCGGGTTGCCTTGTTGGAAAACAGCATATTTCATTCATTCATTCATTCATTCAGAAAGACTCTGAAAGCATGCGTCCATGAGCGAAATGCTACAGTGTAGTGGAAAGTATCAGATGTCAAAATGAGACAGATTCAGTTCCACATGACGTTAATTAGCAAATGACATAAATATTAGGAACGTGAGCAGGTTACATCGCGTGTCCTAACAACACGCTGTGACGAGATTGTTATGAGTGATGAGCCATTTGGCTGTTTGCACCACAAAACACGGCAGAAATTTAAATACAGCCTTTCACAGAATATGCACTCACTCACAAAACGGTAAGGTTTAGAATCTATTTAATACATGTTAACCCTCTTTAACATCATTAAATGTACATGCTGAATCACTCATATGTGTTTAGTTCTAAAGTTCAATTTCAAACGGTTTATTGTATTTTCCAGATCTGAGGTGAACTTTCAGTATATGGTAATACACGTCATGTAAAATGCATTCAAACTCGCATTGTTAGCATTTAGCACTGAATAAAGCACACGAGGCTCACCTGAGGTGATCTGTCATAGGTTTCTGTTGTTCAGCTGTGAGAAATAGAAGCCGCTTCTAATAAATCAATTCGAGGTGTTGGTTAGAACCAAAACTCCTTTTAATATGGAGAATATTCCCTCAATCGCGTGTCGTTGCTTTTATTTAGAACACAGTTTAAAATCACTCAAACTGGCAACCCGGCGTACCTTTATTATGATTCAGGACTGCAATACCTAATTCAACCACTGGGTGTCAAACTTACATACTACACCTTTAAGAAGACTGAAAAAAGAAAACATACAGCACAATATTATAATAGAGATCATTTGAAGATATTTTGATGCTTCTTAGTTTTGGCTTGATTCATACCCAGAGACAAAAAGGACATTACACAAGTACTGTACAGGCCCCCAAACCCTTTAAGACAACAAACTAAAATTAATTTAGCTATTATGCATCATCAGAGTGGGTGGTAGATGGGTCGGTAAGTCTGATCCAGGCACTGTATAAATGAAAGAACAGAAAGGAGAGCAGAACAAACTCCTAACAGGAGGAGACTCACTCATGGCCTATGAGACAGAGGATCAGGAGACTCAATACTGCTTTCCTGACATCAACTCATCATGTGTCAAGGAGAAACGCTCAAGTCATGGATATATGATATATTTGTTTGTGTCACTGCTGTCAGCATGGACTGTGTTTCTGAACTTGCTTGTGATCATCTCCATCTCTCACTTCAAGAAGCTTCACACTCCAACCAACATGATTATTCTCTCTCTGGCTGTAAATGATCTGCTTATTGGACTTGCCATGCCTGTAGAGGCCTTCAGACTGATTGACACGTGTTGGTACTTTGGAGAAATATTTTGTGGACTGTTTTTGATAGTCATGGCACTGCTTGGCTCAGCATCTCTTAGTAATTTAGTTTTAATTGCTGTTGATCGTTATGTGGCTGTATGTCATTCCTTACTGTACCCCCAGAAAATAACCATCACTAATGTTTTAGTAAGTATCTGTCTCTGCTGGTTATTTTCCTCAATTTACTGCACCGTTTTTGTCGTCAACAACACATATATTGACACTTCAAACAGAACACGTGTGTGTTATGGAGAGTGTATCTTAAATCTTAGTTTCACTTACATCATCATTGATGAGATATATTCCTTTCTGTTGCCTTGTACTGTGATCATCACTGCATATTTGAGGATATTTTATGTTGCTATTAAGCAAGTGAAAGTTATAAACTCTATGATAAAGGGTGGTAAATGTGTAAAGGAAGGTTCAGTCAAGAGGAAATCTGAGCACAAAGCTGCTCTCACATTAGGGATTGTTGTGATGGTTTATCTGCTTTGCTATATTCCATACTTTTTATTGTCTATAACAGGGATTTATTCTGCCACAATGACATATTTGTTATGGACTTTTTATATTAACTCTGGTCTGAATCCTCTTATCTATGCCTTATTTTATCGCTGGTTTAAAGTATCAGTTAAACACATCTTAACTTTAAAAATATTGCAGCCAGCGTCCTCAGTCTTGGATATTTTTACAGGTTAATTCATTTTTATTATTCAAAACAAATATATCGTTGTTTTGGGGGGTGGGGGAGGGAGATTATAAGGGATTGGGGGTTCTGGATGTGTAACAACTGGCCATGTATTTGTATAACTGTTATACATGTTAAAAAGTTACTTAGCAATTACTAGCCATGACTAAATCTTCTATTTCCTTCATGTCATGTCTTTTCTTCAGATCCATTCTGGGTTAGTTTTACGACAGACAACGTTTTGTCCATGTTCCACCTGGTATTAAGATTTGTGTTGTTTAATCCGATCAAAAAAAGGGGGACACACTACTATGTACACTTGGTGTTTAAGTGTTTATACACTTTTGGTCACTTTCCTAATGAGAGAGAATCTGTGTGGGTTTATATACTTATGGCTATCTCTGATCTTTCAGTCTTTATTGCAACATATGCCCACAATGTTTTATCTTCTTTTTGGCAGCATTTGTACAGTTAAAAGTACTAATTCATTCAAATGCACTTTATGAATAGTTCATGCATTGAGTAATGTGAATAATAATAAAAAAAAGATTTATTTCAGATAAGCTCCAAATACAAAATGTATACTGTTGCACAATTTAAACATGTAGATATATTGTTGTTCCCATTTAAATTAATTTAACAAATATTTTGGGACATTAAACATAATTAAACTCCTAATGAATAAAATCATTATGCAAGGGGTCAGGAATTGTAATCACGTAGGACCAAGATTATTCAAAGCAGGTCCTGCATCTCATGTATGTTGCTTTGAATGGAATAAAATATGGATTACAGCACATTGACTTTACACCTTAAATGAAATGTTCACAAAACATACACACTAATTCATGTGTTCTGCATAAAAGCTGCAAGAGAATGAAGCAGAATTCAAAAATCTAATATGTAGCTGAAATATTTATTTTTAGAAAAGAAAAATTTAAATATATACACCCTCAAAAATAACGGTGTGTTCTGTGGAGTGACACACATGAAAAACATGTTAAAAAATGTTAATATATATATATATATATATAAAGATATGTGTTCAACAATAAAGATCAATCGATGTCACACGATTTTTTAATTATTAAAAGCTGTTTACTGTTACACTATACACCATAGCTCAGTAAAATGTTTAAAAAAACTGTGAAATAATTTATAAAGTTAGTGACTTATTATTTTCTATCAAACAACTGACTTGAATATCTAGTATTTCTTCCTATTTTAGTTTTTTTTCCAGGCTTTTTTTACTGCCTATTTGTCAACTACCCATATGCAGGTAGTTTTGGTTAGAGTGATATCTGTGTAACCGATGGGGCAAAAATCTAGCTGTGCTGATACTTTAATGCTTAGATTGTGTACGGTACCAGTGGTTATCACTGGTTAATCACATCAAGAATGTTATTGATTCAAATTCTTACTTGGCCAGTGGACATTTCTGTGCAGAGTTTGCATGTTCTCGCTGTGCCCGTGTTCCCCCAGGTTCTCCGGTTTCCTCTCACAGTCCAAAGACATATGACATAGGTGAATTGACCAAACCAAATTGGCACCATTAATGAGCTCTTAATCAGCAATTCCTAATTGCCTTTAGCCATATAATAAACGGGGGAGTTCTCAAGACCTACCTGAGCTCAAACTCTCCTCTCGCCTTACAAACGGGAGGGTGCCATAGGCTCGAGGATCTTATGAGCTCAGGGCTCTCTTCCGGGACAGCATGTCAAACATGCTTTATAATCAATCATTAGCTAAGTGTGATCTTTTGAAACATGGATTCAGAGGTTTATATATGTATATTTGGGTTGTCGGTTCACATATATAATTCACTCACGCATGGTGATCATCTCCATCTCTCACTTCAAGAAGCTTCACACTCCAACCAACATGATTATTCTCTCTCTGGCTGTAAATGATCTGCTTGTTGGACTTATCATGCCTATAGAGGCCATCAGACTGATTGACACGTGTTGGTATTTTGGAGAAATATTTTGTGGACTGTTTATGATAATCATGGGACTGCTTGGCTCAACGTCTCTAAGCAATTTAGTTTTAATTGCTGTTGATCGTTATGTGGCTGTCCATCACTAAAACTTTAATATCTATCTGTGTCTGCTGTTTTATTTCCTTAGCTTACATAAACATAACATATGTTTGTTATGGAGAATGTGGCTTTTATCCTAGTTTTATTTACATTGTATTTGATGAGATTTATTCCTTTCTATTGCCTTGTATTTTGATCATCACTGCATATGAGAGGATATTTTATGTTGATTTTAAGCAGGTGAAGGTTATAAACTCTCTGATGAAGGGTGGTAAATGTGTAACGGAGGGTTCAGTAAAGAGGAAATCTGAGAGTAAAGCTGCTCTGACTTTAGGAATCATTCAATTCAATTCATCTTTATTTGTATAGCGCTTATACAATGTAGATTGTGTCAAAGCAGCTTCACATGGAAGATTATAGTGAATTGAAACGGTGTCAGTTCAGTTTTCAGTGTTTAAGTTCAGTTCAGTTTAGCTCAGTTCAGTGTGGGTCAATAATCACTACTGAGAGTCCAAACACTGAAGAGCAAATCCATCGATGCGCAGCTCTACAGATCCCGAACCATGCAAGCCAGTGGTGACAGCGGCGAGGAAAAAACTTCACTAATTGGCGAAAGCGAAGATTTAAAAAAACCTTGAGAGAAACCTGGCTCAGTTGGGCATGACCATTTCCCCTATGACCAAACGTCTTGTGCAGAGCTGCAGTCTAGGCGCAGGAAGCTGGACCTCAGCGAAGACTCGTCTGTCCTTGGAGCATCACAGGAATCAGTCTCATGTTCTCACTCCATGAAGACCACCACAGCAGCTGCTCAGGATACAGCCTGGTCCAGAAAACCTTGGGATCATCTCGTCGCTGGTCTCGGATCGCGTCAGTGGCACTGCATAGTCTGAGGGCCTCGGGATGAGTACCCCCAGGTGGAAATACAGAATAAGGAGAATAATTAGCGTAGCTGCTGTTCATAGTGTATATAAACAAAAATTTATATACACTATGATACATTGTGACAGTTTATCTGCTTTGCTATATTCCATATTATATATCATCTATAATGGGGCCTACAGTAATCTCTCCTGACACTATGACATATCTGTTATGGGCTTTTTATGTTAGCTGTGGTCTGAATCCTCTTATCTATGCTTTATTCTATCGCTGGTTTAAAATATCAGTCAAACACATTTTAACTCTTAAAATATTAGAGCCGGCCTCCTCCCTTTTAGACATTTTTACTGGTTGATTTTTGTTTTTATATATGGATTTTTTTGTATAAATACAATATATAATATAGAATTATTTTGTCTCAGTATGTAAACTGGACATCAAAACACAATCAGAGGACACTGGATATCATAATTAATGTTCATAAACACAATACCAGGAATGACTTGAGGTACACAACTAAAAGATACATTGGCTTTAAAGGGATGTGAATAATTATATTTAATAATTGTGGCTTGAGTTCATATTGTTTGTATATTTCATCATGCTTTTTTCAGTGCTTTTGGTATCAGCAATATGTATCATGCATGAGTCTGACTATAACAGTGATGTCAGTGCCGTGATCAGTCATGTCAAACACCAAACCCTCATTTCTGTGCTGTTATATTATAGCTCAGTGTTTAATAATTTAATATTAATAATGACTCTTTTTTTTTTTTTTTTTTTTTTTTTTAAACAAAGAAAGGGTTTGCCTCCTTATTTGCTTCTGGATCCCTTAATAATTATAAATGAAATCAGTGAATGCATAAAGTGTCATTAAATGTTGGATTTAGCTGAACTGCACATGAGGCTGAACCGTGAACGGCCAAAATGAGCTGAAATCTGCATCACTGCTTTTGGCCTGACAATCTGATAATGTATCATCTGAGAAGCTGTTGTATTAGTGCAGAAGTGGTGTGTGTGTGTTTTCAGATCTTGAGCATGATCAGTTCAGCGGATGATCATCTCCACACCAGTAATGCGTGCAGAATATATATCATAACATTTTTAATTGGTCTCCTGAGTTTTCGTATCATTAATGTTTTCTGACAATAGATATTTTCAGATCGCCTCACATGATTAATTTGAGAGACTGACCCACACTTCCATTTGCATACATCAGTGATGTACAATTACTTCTTTCTTTCATGTAATATGATATATTAAATTATATATTAATGTTATTTCTTTTCCACTGTAGCGTTTACTTGGTACAGCTGTAGCATATTTGTACTGACTATCCAGTGGGTTAATGTCAGTATTTTACCAAACGATAGAAACTTTTTGCATGAGAGGTGGTTCTGGTAGTGAAGCCAATTTTAACATTGTGTTCTGGATCATTCTGGCCTTTTTTTTAATTTTATTTTAGTTGATTAGTTATTTTTAGTTGATAGTTGAGTTTTTTTTAGAGTCAACTATGACCATCTTAACAAATGAGGCATTTATACCTCTGGGTAGAACATATTACACCCACAAAAGTTTATTTATATCTAATAAAAGCTTTGTTTTTGTTTTAGGGGTCATGGCTTTTAAATTTGTAGCAAAATAGCTAATAGGTAGGGCCAGACGGCATCTGCGGATGTTTTTTGCCATTTCTGCGGACAATTTTGGTCAAAATCTGCGGATTTCTGTGGAATTATTTTGGTAGTATCATAACTAAGACCTTAATATGCTAAATAAAAAAATAATACCTTTTTTAACTTTTATTTAATGTTTAAAATGCAAATCCAATTAGATTCACTTTATTTGGTAAACAAAGCAAGTCTCTCATATAATATCTCTACTAAAAGACAGAAAATATGACTTTACAAACTGCATTGTACATAAATCAGATGAACATTTTTATATTAGTCAATAATATTACTGTAGTTAATTTAAAAACTGAATAAATATAGATTTACACACATTTACACAAGTAAATAAACAGAATTAATGATGGGCTAAAAATCTGCGGAATTCTGCGGAAAATCTGGAATTTTGCGCGTGCAGATTCCGTGTGGGCCTACTCATAGGCAGGTATATATAATTAATCATAACTAGTTATGATTAATTTTGTTTGTACTAATTATCAGAACGTTAATTTTAGCGGCCACCAGAGCTGTGGTTAAAAAAAGAAAATGCATGAGAAATCGATCCTGCGATTTACTAAATGCATCACTATTCTTCCTGTGAATGGATTCTGAGTTTAGTTTTTTAACAGCAGATGACGCTGCATGCTTTACAAACAGCCACTTGACCCTAAAGAAATCATTAATAAAATGAATGAAATTCATTCATTCATTTTCTTTTCCACCTAGTCCTTCTATTAATCAGGGGTCGCCACAGCGGAATGAACCGCCAAGTTATCCAGCATGTGTTTTATGCAGTGGATGCTATTCCAGCCACAACCCAGCACTGGGAAACACCAATACACGCTTGCATTCACACACACTCATACACTACAGGCAATTTAGCTTATTCAATTCACCTATAGCACATGTCTTTGGACTTATGGGGGAAACCGGAGCACCCGGAGGAAACCCATGCCAACACCAGGAGAACGTGCAAACTCCACACAGAGAGGCCAACTGACCCAGCCAGTGACCTTCTTGTTATGAGTCAACATCGCTACCCACTGCGCCATCATGTTGCTCAAATGATTGAAATGAATTACCAAACTTTTTAATGCAAGCTCTGTTTGCAATAATCTTGTGACACAAAAGTCAACTTACACGGCTTGCTGAACCCACAAGCTCTCTCCTTTGTGTGAATTTGAGGGTATGGTTAAAAACTAGACTAGAGCACAATCTTAGTTTAAAAGCTTGGTTGATTTAAGAGAGAATAATGCAATTTCAAACTTAAGAAACATCCTGTTTATAGGAAGTGTGTGCCTCTCAGTCTTTCAATGGCTTTTTTTCTTAGAGTTTGGAGGAAAAACTCAATTTTAGGCTATAAACCTTTTTATCACCATTGTCATGGTGACCAGAGACTTGTTCTTAGTGGAGGTATTGAGGGGAGAAATTGTAGCCTGCATGGCCTGCTTGTTTGTTGAGGGGTGCTGTGGATTTTACTTGTTAAATATGAAAAAAAAAAAATGTATGTCTGATTTTTTTTTTCAGATGCTACACATTTTTAAATGTGTGACGTGAAGGCCAAACTTGGTATAGCAGAAGGCACATTTTCTGCAGCACCAGGCAGCAATTAAAGATTCACTGCCTTGTTTAAAAGCATGTTAGTCATGAGCGTTGTAGGGATGTTCATTCACTCCACATAATTACTGCTTTTGCTGGGAATCAAACCTGCAACCTTTGCAGACCACATCTATAACAATAAAGATTTAAAGCAAAAATATTGCTGCAATCAATTTAGAATTTTTTTTCCATCTGAAAAACAATCAAACACTGACGGGCAGTAAAAAGACAAAACAAAATAACATTCAAATAGAAGGGCTTGTGCATTTTAAGTGGCTGATGAGTGTTTTCTATTTTACAATTGAACCAAGACACAATTCACAGATAAATTATTTGTCAACTACATCACAGTATTCAAGAATATTGTTATTATGTGGCTTAAAAAGATAGAAACAAATAATTTGTTTAAATAAATTTTGCAGTATCAAAGTGGGCGGTAGATGGGTTGTTCAGTCTGATCTAGACACTGTATAAATGAAAGGACAGAAAGGAGAGCAGAACATACTCCTAACAGGAGGAGACTCACTCATGGCCTATGAGACAGAGGATCAGGAGACTCAATACTGCTTTCCTGACATCAACTCATCATGCGTCAAAGGAAAACGCTCAAGTCATGGATATAATATTGCATATTTGTTTGTATCATTGTTGTCAGCATGTACTGTGTTTCTGAATCTGCTGGTGATCATCTCCATCTCTCACTTCAAGAAGCTTCACACTCCAACCAACATGATTATTCTCTCTCTGGCTGTAAATGATCTGCTTATTGGACTTATTGTGATGCCTGTTGATGCCGTCAAGCTGATTGAGACATGTTGGTATTTTGGTGATACTTTGTGTGACCTGTATATGATAATCATGGGACTTCTCCTCTCATCATCTCTTACTAATTTAGTTTTAATTGCTGTTGATCGTTATGTGGCTGTTTGTCACCCTTTATTGTACCCTCAGAAAATAACAATGACTAAAACTTTAATAAGCATCTTTGTCTGCTGGTTTGTCTGCTTGACTAACAATATTGCATTTCTAGTTAGTAGCAGACATTTTGACATTTTGCAAAAAACAAACCTGTGCTATGGACAGTGCACTTTAATAATAAGTTTTTCATGGACATTTACTGACCTCTTCCTTTCCTTCTTAGTACCTTGTACTCTGATTATAACTTTATATTTGAGAATATTTTATGTTGCCTATCAGCAAGTAAAAGTTATCAATTCTACCATGAAGGGTGGTAAATGTGCAATGGAGGGTTCAGTTAAGAGGAAATCTGAGCGCAAAGCTGCTCTTACATTAGGAATTGTTGTGACAGTTTATCTGCTTTGCTATATTCCATACTATATTTTATCTGTTATAGGGACCACAGTAATATCTTCCACAATGACATTTCTGATTTGGTCTTTGTACATTAACTCCTGTCTAAATCCTCTGATTTATGCTTTATTTTATCGCTGGTTTAAAATATCGGTTAAATGCATCTTAACTCTGAAAATATTGGAGCCAGCATCCTCCCTCTTAGACATTTTTAAAGATTATCCATGAATAGGGCTCCTTTCTTTCTTTCTTTCTTTCTTTCTTTCTTCTGTAATGTATTGGGCATGAACATTTGTACAGTGTATTATGGTACGTTATATGTTGAACGCCAGTTGATGAAAATATGGTATACCAGAAATATAGTAACAGGAAGTGTATTTGAGCAGCATGTCACAGTAAACAAGGCTTCCCACTAAGTGGTTGTCTGCATCGATCCTTGAGCACAAAAAATAACAGTGGCGACGAGGTGGTTTTGGAATCCTTAGTGATACAAAAATATAACACCTTCCTTCCTTCCTTCCTCCCTTCCTTATATTTGTTTAACTCACTTCATTATATGGGCCATGTTTCAAGATATTTTAGATATTTATCTAAAATATATGTTTATCATTCATTATAATTATTCATTTATTATTTGTTTTACATTTTCAAAACTCCAAAGCCCAAATTGAAACTGATCAAACTTGTATTTGTAAGGGATTTGATACTTCTGGACTCAGTTTCCTACTGTCCTTTACTTGGGTACCAATCACTCACAAACATGTCCAAATAGTCAGACTATTTAAGGTGCACTCAAACACATGACGTGTTGTCTTGCTATATTCCTGTTTTTACCACACATGTAAATAAACTGCCCTTTGGATCTTTTTTTTCTGTGTCACACCAGCCTGTTTCAGATATGCTTTGTCAAACACAACTTCCAGCAACTTTACTTGCCAGTGGAACTGAGCATCTTGCCTCATTTTCCTACATCAGGGAGATCTATTGACGGGTATGTCAGAGAATTTTGTGAACTGTGTGACCAGGTGTGTTTTAATGACATTGTCTTCTGCCCTATTGTGATGGTCTACAGCTATGCCTATATTACAGGGTTGGTCCTCTGCTCTACAGTGTTGATCATTTTTTTCTTTCTTTGTTATATTTACTTTTTTATTCCATGCTGTTCTGCATCCGGCTTCACACTACACACCAGCTTATTGGTGGAGAGGAGTCAAAATGATGAAGCCAATTAGTTGAAATGGGGATGGTTATGAGGCCATGAAGGACAGAGGCCAGTGAGCAAAATTGTGTTGGTGCTACAGACACACCCCTGGTCTACTGCTCCACCATGTCCCAGGTCCTCCATTACTTCACAGTCTACCATTGCTCCACTGTCCCATGGCCTAGGTCATCCATTATTCCACAGTTTATCATTACTCCATGTCCCAGGTCCTCCACCGTTTCACAGTCTGCCTCTGTTAACAAAGTACTTTGTCTGTATTAACTATGGACTATTTTGCCTGACCATTGCCTGTTATTGGATTACTCTTTTGTCTTGCCCTGGAAATCGTTATTTACAGAATAGTTTGACCTATTGTTTTACACTTACTTTTGAAAATAAAGCTGCACTTGAATCTTATTTGATTTATTGATTTTGATTGGCTTTATCAATTCCCATGGGAATTTTCAGAAAAGAAATTTACTTCTGTGTCACGAAAGTCCATTACAGAAACACATTGTTGTTGTTGTTTATTATTTATTTATTTATTTTTTATACAAGTAAACCTGTTTAGTTCCAGTATAATAAGCCTCTCAAATATTGCATTACTGAGGAACATACATAACAAATGTATATAATTATACTCTCAATCAGCAATCATGATTGAACATTTGATTAGTTTTTGATTTCATTTAAGTTTATAGAAATATGTCACTACATTTACCTTACAAGCTCAATTACACATAGAGGGCCTATATAAGAAATGTAACATAAACAGTACTGTTACGTGCCTCCCCTATCTAGGGCCAGGGAAACATGCAACAAAATAACATAAAGGGGAAAAATTTAATAAGAATTAAATTTTGTCAAATTAAAATTAATTAGTGGCCAATTATGAGAATAGAAAATATAACTAAATAATAAAACAAGTAAAGGGCAAGGCAGCCAACAATCATCACCTTCTCCTGTCCCAGCACTCCAACAATAACTCGCACCAAATACAATGTCCAAAAAAAAAGTACATTTATTTACAAATTAACAAATAATAAATGACCAAGGGTAATGATAGGTTTTAAAACAAATAGTCAGGAGGGGATAATGCCAAAACAACAAACTAAAGATCTAACTGATTGAGGAAGCAACTTTCTAAACTCTAAAAATAAAATTAAAAAGAAAAACAAAGATCTTACCTTGCTCCCTCTCTACCACAAACAGGAGAAAAATAAATGTATCAAACAAAAAGTGACATCCTCCTCTGTACTGCTCCAAAAAGTTTAAACAAAACCAAAAATATAAAGTAGAAATAACAAAGGGAATTTAAAGTCACATTTTCACTATATTGTTCACTAACAATAGGGTTTTTAACATTACAACAAGTATCCCAATATTATTTAGCACAAACGCTAGTCTGGGGCAGGAGAACCTCTCTCAGTAGAGAACAAAGCCGCATGCCCCAGCCACTTAATTGCCAACAGGTGAGACAAGATAGAAAGAGAGTGAGCGAGATAGAGCTTTATATGCAACAGCATGTTGATAATTATGAAATAATAAGGCTTTAGGTTGCAGCAGATAACCAACAGAATACTTTAAACACTTTTGGTCAACTATACCCTTTTCACAATTCCGTGTTTCTCAGTAGCAGAAGGTGTCATGGTTGCTTAAACAGGGCTCGACAATAAGGACTGCCCGATGGCCCTGGGCCAGCGCGCGAGTCGCTCGGGCCAGTGTATAGAATGGTTACTGGCCCGATCGTGCTGCCTTGTCACAAAGGTTTGGCTGCCACTGTCTGTTAATTGCGTGCAAATACAATCTTATGTGCTTTCACACATAGACGTTTGTTTCGGAATCTGTCTCATTTACCCTGTTAGCGCCCGGGTTCGTTGGGCATATGTGAATCCCGCAATCACGCTCAGATCCGCGGCAAATCAATCGGTCCGAGATCGCCTGAATATGGTGGTCTCTGCTCGATTTAGCGGATCGATTGTAGTGAGATAACAAAACAATCCAACGAGCTAATAACCCAGGCTATATCACAGTGTATTATGATTGTGTAATAGCCATATATACAGCTATACGAGGAGAGAATGATGAGTAGGGCGAGATGTCATTCCTGCCGGTAAATGTACATTTCATGTCTAAAACGAAAGTGAAAGCATGTTGAAATATTACTGAGTGCTGTTTATCCGTTAGGCAAAATTGACCGAAGTTACCATCTGATGATTTTTCCATACTTTAATTTTATAATATGTTGCATTAGGCCTGTTGTTTTGTTCATTTCTGCACTGACAGCTCGAAAGAAAGATCAACATTGATCTGCTTCATGATCTGATGCAGTCTCGGTTCATCTGTTATTTCTCTCTATAATTTAAGCCTATAATGCAGAATTCTAGCCAACGTTTCTTTAATAGATTGATTAATTCAATAGATCGAATTTTTCAAAAGGCTCTGTATGAGAAAGTGACCTCTCTGACTTATATTTGGCGACTATGTCTGTGGGTGTCAAAATTAAAGTGCACATTTTCGCTTATAAACTATTTTATACACAACTGGTCAAAAGTTTGGGGTCAGTATGATTGTTAAAATAAAATAAGTTAAAATAAGCTTCTGCTCACCAAGGCTGCATTTATTTCATCATAAATACAGCACACATTGTAAAATTGTGAAATGTTATTGCATGATAAAATAACCATTCAAAAGTAGTTTAGCATTTAATTTAATAATTTATTCCGCAGTGATTTTAAAAATGACTTTTCAGCTTCATTACTCCAGTCTTGAGTCACATGATCCTTCAGAAATCACTCTAATATTAATTATTATTGTTGTTGTTATTATTATTATTATTATTATTAATGGTAATAGTAATAAAAGCAATAATGTCTGGAATAATAATTTTATTTGAAACTACATACAATAAGAAAGCAGTTTAAAATTTTAATAAATATTTAATAATTTAACTTTTTTTTTTTTTACATTTAATAAATGTTGCCTCGATGAACTGAATAATTTTCCTTTAAAAAAACATGAAAAAAATTAATAAAACTGACTCCAAACTTTTGACCAGTACCATATATATATATATATATATATATATATATATATATATATATTTATATATATACACACACACACACACACACACACACACTACAAATTTATTAACTTCACAATTGTAATTTTTTTGTTGTCAGTTGTATTAAAAAAAAGGTATGCTGAATAAAAAGAGTAGGTATTACAATTATGTTTGGCTTTTGAAACATTATTTAAAATACTGTATGTGGCTAAGAAATAGCTAATAACTTCTTTTCTTTAATGGGGCCAGTGAAAATTTTGGCAGGGTAAGTACGGGCCAGTAGAAAAAATCCTTACCGTTGAGAACCCTGGTAAACTTAGAGCGTAGTGAATGGGAGAGTACAACAATAATTTTTTTTAGAATCCTATTTGCTGAAATAATAAAAGAAAAACTCCACGATGGTGTTATCAAGACTTTCAAAAAAGGGAAAAAATATTGCGTGAGACTGATGATGGCAGCCAGATGAGAGAATAACGTCTAATTTACTGTCCCACCCCATAGGCGCTGCATTAGAAACGCCTCACACAAGCGGTAATTCGTTTTTTTTGTAATTTGACGCAAAGATGATCTAATATATTCATAAATGCATAAAAATGTTCAAACATTAAAAAAAAAATCAAAATAATAAAAACTTTCAAGGATTTAAGATTATGATGACCGTTAAACATCTTGTGAAAAGAGTCCATTGGAAGACACATGAACAAAGCACTGATTTTAGTTATACTTAAACCTAACAAATTCCCTTTAATTTTACTTAAACCTAGCAAACATCATGCACTAATTATCACCTATTATCCCCTAATAATGCATATTTAAAAATGATCTGTTAAGCTTTAGCCAAATGTCTTGAATCAGGAATTTCATTCATCATTTCCAGGTGGAATTGATTGTTAATTAAATATTGAAGGGAGGATATGCATATCAGCAAAAGGTTTATTTTAATTTAATATTGTCCTGCATGAAAATTGCTGACTGGTAGAAAGAAGTGCATGTTGCTGAAGTATTGTCTAATAAACATTTGGTACTGCTTAATTTAGATTATCTAAGTAATTTTGTTTTAAATGCTCATTTTGTGGCTGTCAACAATTCCTGTATCCAGAGGAATACTCTCTCCTTCAAATAATCTCCTTCAGCTTAGTCCTTGATTTATCAGGGGTCACCGTGGTAGACTGAACCCATATACTCTGTCATTCACATATACACTCATTCCTTACGGCCAATTTAGTGTATCCAATTCACCTATAATGCATGTATTTGGACTGTGAGGGAAATCAGAAAACGTGGAGAAAATCCACATGAACACGAGGAGAACATGCTAACTCCACACAGAAGTGCCTCCTGGCCCAGCCGGGGTTCAAATCAGTGACCTTGCTTGCGAGGCAACAGTGCTAACCACTGAGCAATCATGCCACCTCCACAGAAGTAGCTATAACTAAAACGTTAATGACTGTATCTGCTAGTTTTGCTTATCAGATTATATCACTGCCCTTTCAAACAGCAATTGACATTTTGACACTACACACAGAACAGATGTGTGTTATGGACCGTGTTCTCTAATGATACGTTTTGTATGGATAGTCACCAATGTGTGCCATACTTTGCTGTTTCCTTTACTGTGATGATAACTTTATATTTGCGGGTTTTCTGTGATTTTTTTTTTTGCGTTGTACACTAGCAAGTGAAAGTTAATATTTGATGAAGAATGGAAAATGTGTAATGGAAGGTTTAGTGAAGGGAAGTAATGCATTCTTAACTCTTAATAATAATGTGAGTGATCAGCATTGTATAGAGATTGAGTATCATTAAATTAAATGTGAATTTTAGTAAAACCATTCATATTGTATTCTGTTGTAAATTATATAATAGTTATTTTCTTTTATTTGCAAAATTCATGAGATATTTTTGTCAAACCTTTTCATTGAGTAGATGTAATTCTAGTTCTAAAATACATTAAGGCAAAACATTAAGTAACTGACCCCTGAGTAATGATCATCAGGGTATTCTCTCTCTCCCTATCTCTCATTGAGAGTGCATGTTTACTGTACATTTGTTTTTGTTCACACCTTTAATGAATGGTCATGACTGTTTTCAGCATTGGTGTTAACAACACTTCTACTCAATAACAAACCATAATGATTAGTCTTCAGAGTTTTCTGGATTTAAACCAATTCTCAGATGATTTATTACTGTATTTTAATGAGATTCTTGTCATTCTCATCATGTAAAAGGTGACCTTTGGACTTTTTTTTTTACAAGAGGCCCATACAATTAATGTTAAATTACTAGGCCCACAGAGGAAAGCCTTAGTGTAGTAGGTAGACCATGCCATTATTTTCCTTCCAAGCTTTTTTCCTGGTTCAATGAAAAAGTTGACTAAGTGACCAAAATATACTTTGTCAAGCTGTTACGATTGCACTGTGATGGTGCTTGTGTCCATTGCAGACATTGCAATCCATCAAGCAGGAAAGATTATAATTGCTAACACAGCAGACTAATAGAAAATACATTGACATCATCTGTTTTAAGAAGAAAAAAAAATCACTTCATCCAATGATTTAGAAAATAAAATAGCCTTAATTGCTATAGTTTTCATAACTATTGACTTATCTCTCATTGGACTTCTGTGTGTGAACATGATGTAAAAGAGGAAAGCACACAAGGTTTTGGGAGACTCAATGTTTCTAAATTCAAGACACATTTCTGTTAAATTTTGCATTTGTGTTGTTTTACTGTGTATAAAACATTGCTATTTTTAACATACAGCATGAATTTTAATCATATTTTTTGGGATGCCAACACTTAGATGGGCTCTCTCAATGGTTGTTTGGTATAATGGTTGGATGTGGTATACTTAAAGCAAATTGAAAAAGAAAATTGAAATGACATAATTTCGAACAAAATCTGACTAAAACACAGTTATTTATTAATTCATTCTTTCAGGGGATTGCATTTTGACTCAAAAACACCTCTTAAGGCCCAAGGTGTTTTTTTTACATGCATTTTTTATTTCTCTTTGCTATTTGGGCTTATTGGAACCTAGTTAGAATAAAAATCTAAGTATCATCTTTTGATATGATGTACTTTTAGAGAAAAATGGTGTCCATATATGTGGACTCGTGGCCCAAATTTACATAAAACACTTTTTCTTAAATGTTTTTTAATGCATATCAGTGTTTCCTCTAGGATTTGTTCCAGCTGTGGCGGCAGGCTTTTTTTTTTGTTTTTTACACAAATCTGCCAACTATTTTAAAGACAAATATTACACGCAGTATCAAGTCGAGATTGCATTCATGTAATACGAGCATGCGAATCTCTTTGCTTGCGCGCCGATTTCCTCTGTTTGTGCACAAATCGTCTTGCACGCCCTCAAATATACTCTGCTCAACTGCAGATCTTTACGTGCGCTGTCAAATAAACACTGCTGAAGTGCGATTTAGTGTGTTTTTGTGTGTTTTGCGACATTAATGCGTCCTGAAGTAAAGTGAAATGGCTATAAACTCCAGCAAGATAAAGTCATTGTATGCAGAGCCAATGACCTTTATCAATAAAGTATACTTATATGGAAACTGTGTTCATCTTAACTGAAAGCTACACCGTGTTTGCTGGCCTCACGCATCACACAGCTGTCAGTCAGTCAGTCAGCATGTCACCTTAAAAGGTTGAACAAATAGCGCACAGCACTACGGTTACAGAAAAGTTTGCACTGTTTAATTCACTTAGCTTTCAATATGTTTTGGTGCGATTATAACCCGCTATAAAAAACACGACTGAATGTTTTAAATGCGTTGTAATGTAGCCGTGGTGGGATGAATTTTGGTGTGGCAGCCCGCCACGGAAGAATGAATGTAGCGGAAACCTTGCATATATAACATAGAATTTTTTTTTGAACTTGCTTTGATTATTAGAGAGTAAAAACAACATTTTTTGCCCATTTTTGACAGTTAAAAATAGGGTTAGGGACATTTCATATGCTACAAAACAGTTGCAGGATGACACTGTATGTCTGTAACAAAATATAAAACATTCAAAGTATTTTAAATAGCCACTTATGAGCTAAATGTGCTGTCCACAGATGTGGACACTCAAGCCCTAGGAGGTTAAGCTACCATGGGTCCATTGTGTTTACACAATCGGTGGATGTGTTCTGGAACTCTGCCTTTTTTGGCATGAAAGACTTCTTACTTTGTCCCCCCGATTAATTTCTCGTTTCACAGAGTCAGGTACTAGAGCTGTTTTTTTTTAATTTTATTTATTTGAATTTAAGTACTGAAATGCATTGGGGATTGTTGTGTAAAAACAATATTTAAACATATGGCAATGTGCTGTGGAACAGGTCAATTAATTAATACAATAAATAATAATTAAATATTATAATTATGCAGCATCAGAGTGGGCGGTAGATGGGTTGGTCAGTCTGATCTAGACACTGTATAAATGAAAGCACAGAAAGGAGAGCAGAACAAACTCCTAACAGGAGGAGACTCACTCATGGCCTATGAGACAGAGGATCAGGAGACTCAATACTGCTTTCCTGACATCAACTCATCATGTGTCAAGGAAAAACTTTCCAGATATGAATATATCGTCATGTATGTGTTTTTTTCATTGCTGTCAGCATGGACTGTGTTTCTGAACCTGCTGGTGATCATCTCCATCTCTCACTTCAAGAAGCTTCACACTCCAACCAACATGATTATTCTCTCTCTGGCTGTAAATGATCTGCTTACTGGACTTATTGTGATGCCTGTGGATGCCATCAGACTAATTGAAACATGTTGGTATTTTGGCAAAGCTGCCTGTGGAGTTTTTACCACAACCCTCAGTCTGATAATCTCAGCATCTCTCAGTAATTTATTATTAATATCTGTTGATCGTTATGTGGCTGTGTGTCACCCTTTACTGTACCCACAGAAAATAACCACAACTAATAATAATAATTCCTTACATTTATATAGCGCTTTTCTAGACACTCAAAGCGCTTTACATATTGGGGGGAATCTCCTCATCCACCACCAGTGTGCAGCATCCACCTGGATGACGCGACGGCAGCCATTTTGCGCCAGACCGCACACCACACACCAGCTGATTGGTGGAGAGGAGACAGAGTGATGAAGCCAATTATGATATGGGGAGGGTTCGGAGGCCATGATGGACAGAGGCCAGTGGGCAGATTTGGCCAGGATGCCGAGGTTAAACCCCTACTCTTTCTCGAAGGACATCCTGGGATTTTTAATGACCACAGAGAGTTAGGACCTCAGTTTAACGTCTCATCCGAAAGACGGCACTCACTGAGCAGTATAGAGTCCCCGTCACTATACTGGGGCATTAGGACCAACACAGACCGCAGGTTGGGCGCCCCCTGCTGGCCTCACTAACACCACTTCCGGCAGCAACCTAGCTTTCCCATGTGGTCTCCCATCCAGGTACTGACCGGGCGCAACCCTGCTTAGCTTCAGTGGGCGACCATGTGAGAGCTGCAGAGAGCTAGCTGCCGGCTAACTTTAATGACTATCTGTCTCTGCTGGTTTTGCTCTTCAGCTTATAACACTGCCCTTTCACGGTGTAATGGACGTTTTGACACTTCACACGGAACAGATGTGTGTTTTGGAGAGTGTTCAATCAGAATAAGTTTTACATGGACAGTTGCTGATATGTTTGTGTCCCTGCTTTTACCTTGTTCTGTTATCATAACGTTATATTTGAGGATTTTCTGTGTTGTACATCAGCAAGTGAAGATTATAAACTCTATGATGAAGGGTGGTAAATGTGTAGTCGAGGGTTCAATGAAGAGGAAATCTGAGAGCAAAGCTGCTTTAACATTAGGAATAATTGTGGCAGTTCATCTTGTCAGTTGGTTACCTCTCTATATAATTTCTCTGGCAGGCAATACAGCCATGTCCTCTAGAATAGGGATTGTTTTAACATGGGTCTTCTATATTAACTCGGGTCTGAATCCTCTAATTTACGCTTTGTTTTACCCTTGGTTTAGAAGGTCAGTGAGACACATGCTTTCACTTAGGATATTTCAGCCAGCATCTTCTATTGTAGACATTTTTATAAATTGTAATATATGAGGCTATATTTAATAGTTAATTTGTGTTTTAGCTTTATACACCCAACTCTTTATTACTTTTTACTATGGCACTGTTAAATGCATGTATACTTTGACTCATTTATACATGGTGCTTTGTCAGTTTTTTTTTTTCATTAAACACTGTACTATTTATGACATATGGACATGTCACCATGTTCATCTGATTTCTTTAGTTTTTGTAGTTGTATTCTGCATTTGTTGCAATTTTTTTCTACAAGAAGTTGTAATTGAGACTCTTTGTACTGCTGAAAAATGAAAATAAAATTTACTGGTTGTGAAAATGATAAAAGCACACTCTCCACAAACTGCTTTTAAAAAGTGGATAATATCTGGGGGCTGTATATTGGCCTGTTATCAAATGAACGTATGTCAGAAAGTTGGCATATGGTCATTTAACCCTCAGGGGTCTGAGGTGATTTCGGGGCCCTTGCGATGTTTTGACATGCCCTGACATTTGTGCTAATTTCAGCTACTTATTACATGGTATTGGCCAACATGTATTTTATTTGTATTCAGCACAAACTGTGCTACAACAATATGTGACAACTATTGATGTACATGCTTTTGTTTTTTAGAAAAAAAATATTATGCGTGGTTAGTAGGATTTGGAGAAAAAATGTAGCTGAAATAAGGTCCAAAAAACACACTAAATGTGCTTGAGCAAGACTAGAATATTTACTTCACAATTATGTAAAAATTATTTTATTCTCTCATTCAAAGGAAACATTACAAAGATTAAATTTTGTTAAGTTTGTTTGGCTCATCTCAGGTCTATGCGTGAGTGACAATGGTCATGAATAATTCACTAGGGATGTCCCGATACAACATTTTAACTTCCGATACGATACCGATATTGCAGCCTTCAGTACTAACCGATACCGATACAAATCCGATATAATAATCAGCACAAATCATGAATACTTTACTTTTACCTATTTCGTTGAGAGTAATGTATGAATGGCTAGATCATACATTAGATTTTTTTTTAAGAAGATAAGCATTTCCAGGGCTTGATGCTAACTTTTTTCAGGAGGAGGACATGCGCTCCTAAGTGGAAAAATGTAGGAGCACATTAAAGAAGTTTAGGAGCGCAGTGAAAACGTATAAAATAAATAGTGTTTTTGCCTAATAAATGTACAAGAGGAGATCTGTAAACAAAGCAGTGTCATTCATTTAAATACAATAAGTACACTAGGTTTTATTTTACTGCAACAACAGCTTAAATAGTGTTTAATAATTATAATTTAATCTGTATGGAGTTTAGCTAGCGGTCCACAGCAGGTCTGGGATCATATTGCTCTAATGAAGGCCTCTCTAAACTGATCTGAATCAAGTCTTCAGTTGTGGACATGCCTAGGCAGCTTCTTGATGAATTTTTCAATCTAGTTTCGAGCTGAAAAATCTCTTTCACACTGAGCAGCAGAAATAAGGAGTTATAGTTATAAGTTATTAAGTTAATAAAAATGTGCAGTATGGTTAGTGCAAACATTCACATGATCAGATCTATTTAATCTGTGTTTGTATCATAAGATGGAGTATGGCTGTATCAATGCTCCCAAACAAAACATTATTTATTTTATAATAATATAATAATATATTGTACATATTATCTTTAACATAGATATACTTTTCTCCACATCACATAAAATAATGTGACTTTTAAAATGTATTTTATTTGCATAATATATTGCACAGATTCCACCCTACTTCCCACATGGGAAATGTAAAGAAAGACAGAACTACAAACTCATGTGTAAACCTGACACTGTTTATCTGAGCACTTTATCTTTCTGGGCTTTTAAAAGAAGAGTTAAATATGGGAATACCATACTTTCTTTTAAACTGTAAAAAACCTCAAACCTCAGCAACAGAATGATTTCTTATTCTTATTTAACAGACAATTAAAAACAAAAATCTTTATTATTTAACACCTTTTACATGACACTGTTTCTTTTCAGTGAGTTCAAGTAAAAAAAAAAAAAAAAAATAAAGAAATCCACTATTTGACTCCTACTATCCATGTGCACCACTGACAGGTCAAATCTGCTCTCTCTCTCTCTCTCTCTCTCTCTCTCTCTCTCTCTCTCTCTCTCTCTCTCTCTCTCATTTCACATTTCACATTTTAGGTGCTTTATTGGCATGACAAATAACTGTACTCTCTCTCTCTCTCTCTTTTTCGCGCGCGTGCATATAAAGTCATGCAAAAACGCAGCTATAGAAAGCGAAAGCACAGTATATAATGAGCTGGATCAGTCTATTTAGTTAAAGGTTTAGTGAACAGGTCGCATCTCTGTGGGTCTGCAGCAGCAGAGCATGCGAGTCTGTGGCGGTGTTCGTTTTTCACGCACACAGAACCGGGCCGCTGAGGTAAAGTCTTTTGTGTGGGAAGCGCAGGTGTTGAACTGGGTATCGATCACACTGGATGCACCATGATATGCCATGACCGAATTGTAAACGTTTTCTAAGGCTCGCACGATGTGCGGTACGCCGCCATTCGGTGCCTTGCGTTTCTTAGCAGCGTATACAAAACAATGTAAAGATCGCTTGACGTGAAGTAAATAAACCAGTATAGATGTGCCGATGTTGATAACGTTAGCGTGTGCTACCGTCACAATAGATTTCTATCGTAATACACCATATCTTAGCATGAAGAGCATGCTAAATCTGTAAGGGACTTTGCCAGCAAGCAGTGTTGTGATCACGTGGGCTTTGCACGCTGGCTCTGGACGCTGCTGGATAAAACAGCTGTAACGGAGTTTAGAGTGGAACAGACTGCTTATATCGGAGATTTTTAACGCAGTCCGATAAATTTATTTGGACTGATATCGGACCGATTTCCGATATCAATATCGGATCGGGACATCCCTATAATTCACACCTGGAGAGACAAAAGACACTCCCCCACTCACCCATCAAGGACATTGGAAAGCAATGTCCATCTGCAAAAGCTAGCCCAAACTGAATGCTTGTTGCATTTAGTTAAAATTTTGTAGGTTGTAATTTTTTTCAATATTTTGCTTGAATTTTATTGTATTTTCTTTCAATTTCTGAATATGTTTGGTGACTAAAATTTTATTTTAATAAATATATCTGTTTAATAAATCTATTTTGTTTAAAGGCATCAAAATACACTGCCTATATTCACTGAGAAATGGAGGGAAATATTTGAAATGGTATAAAACGTGTTTGCAAAACTGTTGTAATAAAAACTTTCTTGTGCATTAATCCAGCATTTAATAATAATTTCTGAATGACTCTGGCATAATGACAAAACACAAGAATAATCAAAATAATATTTTAAGACCTTTTATATATATTTTGCCCAAATAGTTGCAGCCTTAGTTAACTTTTTCCAAACTTTTAACAGCTTGAACTACGGTAAAACAAATAAAAATTAAATGAATAACACGTATAACATGCGTCACGTTCTAGCCAGCGCGCTGTGGGCGTGTGGGCAGCCTACGTCATTGTTTGTATTAACGGCGGAAGTGGGAAGAGCCGGCGTGATGCGCGCTCTGCCGGGAGAACTGTATGAATTACCTAGCGAGACAACATTTGCTTTCAAAATGAGTTGGAAATTTCACCCTCCAAGCTTTATGCAGGTATGTCTGTCATGTGTATGTCTCATGTATTCGTGGAGATTCCGCTGTTTTTTCTGACCTCAGTTTACATGTCGTGCGAGTCTCAAGTGGAATATTGTAACAACAAAGCCTTGTGGGCGTGGTCGCATTACAAATAATGAGCTCCGATAGAGAAGCTAGACATAGCATTGGTTTCATACTGATTACTTTATCAAGCAATATTTGTTTTCAACATGCACCGCTGCATTTAAAAGTAGACACTTCAAGCTTTCTATAGATATATGTCTCATGTCTGTGTGTTTAGTTTTCGCGGAGTTTCAGTGCATATTACTGACGTGTTTGTAAAAACTGTTCACGGAGAGAGAAAAGAGAAAGTGCCTTCACTGTTTATTGTCCTTATTTTGCAAAAGCACACACTTTTGTTGTTATTGTGAGTGTACACAAAAAAAAAAACTAGACACCTAACAGATTCGATTGATGTATTGCTCATATCTGTACGATCAAAACTGAAAGTGTCATTTAAGTTTTTTTTCAGAGTTTTCATGTGAAAACACATCAAAACGCGTATACACGGGCTTCGACCCCTGGGGGTTAAACCTGAAACTTGGGATTTAACAATAAAGACGTGATCGCTGGCAACAAACAAATCTCATATCTGGTCTCAGCCTGTGTACACAGTGTTTTCAGTTAACATTTTCAGTAAAGTATGCTTTACCCGTTTGTATGTCTAAAATTAATAAGGTGACTTCTGTTCTTTCATTTATCGTCTATAGTTTAACAAGTGAAAATTGAGATTTTGGGCGGATTTGTCATTTTTCAGTACAATAATATTATGTGTATAATAATATATTACTATATTACATGTGTCTACTTAAGTCTTTAATTGTTTGAAGCATGATTGACTGATGTTGTGGTAGATTATAATTTTCATTAGGCTAACCCACTTTCATTAACATGAAAATTTAACATTAAAAACTTTAAAAGTGTCTAATATTTCATTGACATTATGGGAAGGGTGGGGTCAGTTTAGGCCCGGCGCTACAGGGGGGCAAAAGGGGCATTACCCCCTCAGAAAGAATTTGTAAACTTCGTTTCTATGTTGGGTAAATAAATGAGGCCCATTGTGTAGGGTAAAATAGTAATGTAAATTGAACTCTGCTTGAATGAGTGCAACAGTGCACAAAAAGAAAAGTAAAATCTTTAAACAAATATTTTAGGACATCTAAAGACATTAGATTGACAATCTTCATGATTAAAATAATACGTTTTCTGTAAGGGATAACACATTTTCATCATGTGAAAAGTCTGATCATACAATACTCAATTTGGTGACTGAAATTGCATCGCTGTATGTTGCTTTGCATTATGTAATATTATTAACAGCACTTTAATGTTTTTATACATTAAATAAAACAACATCACAAACCTGTATTTTTCTTACGTTCACGAATCAGCTATGAGCTGCTCTCTGAAGAGAACTGTAAAGATGACTTTATTTCAGAATAATAATTTGTACAAATACAATTTTCCATTTGCGTGGGAAAAAACGTCTTAAATTTTAGGCATGCGTTTAATTTTATTTACATCACTTAGTATTCCAATATTTAATGTTGCATAGTTATTTATTGTTCTAATATTTATAAAACCACTTAATTAGGAATTATAACCTTTTAGCAATAATGGAAATGGCGCACAGAGCTGCAGCTTACAGCTCGTTTCTGCTATAATAGCTGCTAAACTACACCATGGCTTTTCTTTTATGTTTAAGTCAGGATAATTTTGTCAAATATATGTTGATATATTAAGCATGTTGTTAGTTCTGATTGTATGGTTCTGTTTTGGGCAAAAATTCACGAACCCATCCATGCAGCCAGGCATGAAGCGAATGAGAAGAACTGAAGCAAGTCAATTTTAAGCAATTTTTAAGCAAAGTCAACTGTGGAAGTAGTTGAAAGTGATCAAGCTCAAAATGTTTTAGTCCTAGTTCGTACTTGCATTTAGGATCAGTCACTTATGGTCAGATCAGCAAAATCACATTTCTCTACCAGTTGTAAAATAGGCCCAGGTCTGGTGATCAGGGTTTCCGCGGGGTCTTAAAAAGTCTAAAATTTAAAAATCGAAATTTAAGGCCTTAAAAAGTCTTAAATTTGCTGTTCTAGGTCTTAAATATTTTAGCACAGGTCTTAATTTTTCGATGTCCGTGTAATGCTACGTCTAATGCTCATTTAAATTCTTTTTGTTGCTGTTGCTTGGTTTTCTTGGTAGTTGTAGTTCTTTATTTCACTAGTCCAATTGTATTTTGCAATATTACAACTACAAATGAGGCCGACATGCAGTGCGCGCGGCGAATGTGACGTCATCGCTGTGTTTGCGCGACATGATTTCGGCTGGCGGGGCTCACGTAATGTTTTGAGACTCGAGTAAACACTGAACAGTTTGCGCGACGCCGCATTTCATTTGAGTTGAATATGAAACACTTTGAAGAGATTTTATATGAAACAGGTATGACTGTACACACATCTTCTTTATTGATTGATTGATTGATTTGTCCATGCGGGATCATAGAGATAGCCAAATGACCAATAATTCTTGGTTAGAAATTGCAACAGCAGTGGGAAACCTGAAGGATAAGTTTGTAAAAAAAAAAAAAAAAAAAAAAGGCCATGGCAAAAGTGGAGACCCAGGTGGTTTTAATATTACAGAATATGTTTTTCCACCAGTCGGTTTTACACTGATGTATAGGTTACAATTTTAAATTTAAAACAATTTACAAGTTACAAACTAAAATTAAGTAACAAATTATGTCTTTTATACAGTTGAAGTCATAATTATTCGGCCCCCTTTGAAATTTTCTTTCTTTTTTTAAGAATTTCCCAAATCATGTTTAACAGAGCAAGGAAATGTTCACAGTATGTCTGATAATAATTTTTTTTTCTTCTGGGGAAAGTCTTATTTTGGCTAGAATAAAAGCAGTTTTTAATTTTTTAAAAACCATTTTAAGGTCAAAATTATTAGCCCCTTTAAGCTATATATTTTTTCAATATTCTACAGAACAAACCATCGTTATACAATAACTTGCCTAATTACCCTAACCTGCCTAGTTAACCTGATCAACCTAGTTAAGCCTTTAAATGTCACTTTAAGCTGTATAGAAATGTCTAGAAAAATATCTAGTCAAATATTATTTACTGTCATCATGGCAAAGATAAAAAAAATCAGTTATTAGAAATGAGTTATTAAAACTATTATGTTTAGTAATGTGTTGAAAAAAATATTTTCTCCGTTAAACAGAAATTGGGGGAAAAGGGGGGCTAATAAATCTGACTGTAACTGGACAGGAATATATGAACCTATCAGTTTACAATATATTGATGCCCAATTTCTAGGTTATATTGGTGATAATGGTCACAAATGTTTGATCATTATTGCCTTTGTAGCTTATAAGTAGAGGACAGAAACTAGCCAGACAGTAATGTGTGAATTGTTGAGTGGGCAAAATAAAATAAAAAACCGTCAGTATTTTTAGTAAGTGTGCTTCTTTTTTGTTTTTATTCTTGCCATAAAAAAATATAATTGTAGAGCAAGCCAAGTTCTGTTGCCATTAATATTTAACTTTAATAGGTAGAACTGTCCGAGATATGAACAAAAGCAAGGGATGCATCATTTAGATTTAAAAAATTTTGAATGGTTATAAAAATCTTGATAATAAATTATAAAAATAATAAAAAACAATTATCTTGAATGATAATAATTATATGACCTAGTTCCGGAAACTTTCTACTTCTCTTTTTAACTGTCTGTTTCTTTTGACCGCCCCCTGTCATTTAAAAGAATATCTCAATGGTGAATGCGTCAAGCATAAAAGCCTCGACTGTTTTGTGAGGTGTGCGATGTGGCGCCAGGTGAAAGTATGAATCTGACTTAAGATGTTTGTTTGTTTGTTTTTTCTTTAGTTTAATGCTGCATTTAACCTGTCTTTAGTACTGTTCAATTTAAATACATTTATTTTACCACTAATTTTGTGATTTTTGTATTCCCTCTTTATGTGTATGCGTGTTTTTGATATCGTGATATAGGTCTTAAATTTAATACTTAATGGTCTTAAAAAGGTCTTAAAAAGTCTTAAATTTGACATTATGATATCTGCAGAAACCCTGGGTGATGAATATGAAGGTTCATTGATTTGCCACATAATATAATGCTATTCTGGTGTAAATTTGTTTGTAGAGCATGAAAACATTAAGTGTGATCCAATTGGTTTTAAAATCTTTAAAGCATACAACAGGAACTTACAGTTAGACTGAAATGAAACTGCAAAGTCCAATATCCTTTTCACTAGGGTTGGGTATCGAGAACCGTACCCATTTCAGAACCAGTTTCAAATTTCAAAGAACAAAAAAACAGAATCTTTCAAAGAACAGAATCTTTTATAAGATTCATTCATTCTTGCACAGCAAACAACAGTGAGATTTTTACAGTTGTATCTATCTGACGAGACATGTGACAATGTTGCCATAAACACGCTACTTATATTTCAACCCAGTAGCAGCTTTAAAGTTAAAAAAAAAAAATCATCTACTGTATTTGAACGACTATAAAGACTCATTATTACTCAATTACTGTGAGACACTATAAGCGATTGTTGCCCTTGGGTCACTGCAGCTAATGGCCTGTTTCCATTGAGTGGTACGGTATCCTTTTATGGGAGTTTTCACTGTCAAAAAGCGAACCACTTTTTGGGTACTTTTTCAGATGGGTACCTAGCACAAGAAAAAGGTGCCAAAAGGCCTGTATAAAGCGCGAGCAGTTTAGCTTTCTCGCGTGTGTTCGCCGCGCATCTATATTTGAAATAACAAACTTCTTGAGCTGAAGATAATAACGTGCGTGTGATTATTGATTTTTTGTTTCTGATATCTGATCCTTTCAGAAATGGACAAACGTGAGAGTTAAACGCAAAAAAACAAAACAAAGGATAAGCCAGGAAAAAAACATGAACAAGAACCTAAAACATAAACAAACTGCCATGTTTAACTATTATCATCACCTTTTGGACTATTATGAACTCGGAATGACGGAATTACTTTCTAACAGAGGTCTACATGTGCTGCTGAAGATTAAAGACACAGATGAGAGGTTTGCACTGACTGGGGGCTATATGTTGAGTGTTGTTTTTAAACCCAAATAAGGACTAATTGTATGCTGTGTGTAGTTTTTCTGTAACATCGGTAACTGTAGAGGTCTTTATGTGTTCATATATGTTGCATTTATTTATTTATTTTATTTAATTGCAGACGTTACAGTAGGCTATTTCGCACTCTCATTGATCTGCAGTTATAATGTAGTTATAATTCATAAACACGTGTATTTGTGTGTAAAGCATCTGTTTTGTGAGAAGTGTTTCTCATGTGATATGTGAATGTCCCGTACAGCTTTACGCTGACATTTCTGTGAGCGAGAATGACATCGACTGAAACTTTGTCATACACCATGCCCACCATTGGTACCTATTTGGCAATGGAAACGCAAGCCAAAGGTAACCCATACTGACCCGAACTGTACTGTACCACTCAGTGGAATAAAACCACTTGTGCTACATCTCTAGACAGAGCTACAAAACAGAGGTGGTTACATTGTAACACTGTGTCCTAACAACATGCAATGCGACAAGATTCCAGCGTCAAGCAGTTTGGCTATCTGCACCAGATGCAACATGACTGACAAATGTCATTCAGAAGCACAGAATAGTGCACTTACTGCACTCCAACGAAATGGTAAGGTTAATGATCTAATTAGTATTAAACCTCTTTAACAATAATGAAGTGCACGCTGAGTGACTGGTATTTGTTTCATAGACAATTCTCACATTCAATTTCAAAATATGTTTATTTTATTTTCAAGATCTGATGTAAACTATGTGCTGCTTTCATGCCATTTTAAAAATGGTTTTCACACTCACATAGCATTTAACAATGAATAAATCACACAATCAGATTATGCTATTGTTAAGCCACTAGAAATAGAACCTTTTTTTTTTTTATTAGAAATTTCAGCTGATGATTAGGACAAAAACTCCTTTTAACATGGAAAAGATCTTTTTATCATGTGTAGTAGAGCATGATGTAGACTTGATAGTCAGGCATGATTGCTCCTGTCTTTAAACTGGCAACCAATGTTTGTATGAAGTTGTTGTTGCAGGGGCCGAATGAAAAATTGTTTCAAATTTGAACTGCAATACCTAGTTTAACCACTGGGCGACAACCTTACGTACGTTTAAGTAGCATCATCTTGCATCATCAGAGTGGGCGGTAGTCGGGTCAGTCAGTCTGATCAGACACTGTATAAATGAAAACACAGAAAGGAGAGCAGAACAAACTCTTAACAGGAGGAGATTCACTCATGGCCTATGAGACAGAGGATCAGGAGACTCAATACTGCTTTCCTGACATCAACTCATCATGTGTCAAGGAAAAACTCACCAGACATGAATATAATATCATGTATATCTTTTTTTCATTGCTGTCAGCATGGACTGTGTTTCTGAACCTGCTGGTGATCATCTCCATCTCTCACTTCAAGAAGCTTCACACTCCAACCAACATGATTATTCTCTCTCTGGCTGTAAATGATCTGCTTGTTGGACTTATTGTGATGCCTGTGGAGGCCATCAGACTGATCGAGATGTGTTGGTATTTTGGCAAAACTGCATGTGGACTCTTTACCACAACCCTCAGTCTGATAATCTCAGCATCTCTCAGTAATTTATTATTAATATCTGTTGATCGTTATGTGGCTGTGTGTCACCCTTTACTGTACCCACAGAAAATAACCACAACTAAAACTTTAATGAGTATCTGTCTCTGCTGGTTTTGCTCTTCAGCTTATATCACTACTCTTTCAAGCAATAATGGACGTTTTGACACTTCACATGAAACAGATGTGTGTTATGGAGAGTGTTCAATCAGGATGAGTTTTACATGGACAGTTGCTGATTTGTTTGTATCCTTGTTGTTTCCTTGTACCCTGATCATCACTTTATATTTGAGGATTTTCTATGTTGTACATCAGCAAGTGAAGGTTATAAACTCTCTGATGAAGGGTAGTAAATCTGAGCGCAAAGCTGCTTTAACATTAGGTCTAATTGTAGCAGTTCATATTCTCTGTTGGTTACCTCTCTATATCATTGCCCTGGCAGGGAATACAACAATGGCCTATAGAATTCTGAATATTTTAACATGGGTTTTCTACATGAACTCAGGTCTGAATCCTCTAATCTATGCTTTATTTTACCCTTGGTTTAGAAGGTCAGTGAGACACATGCTTTCACTTAAGATATTTCAGCCAGCGTCCTCTCTGGTGGACATTTTTACAAATGATAATTTATGAATGTTGTTGTACAGTGAATTTGTGTTTCTCTATTCTGTTAGTGTGACTTATTAGTTGTTACTACAAGGAGTTGTACTCATTTCTTTATACAGCCATCAAATTAGAAAAAAATATTCAGAAAATGTTTACAGCAAGAAGGTCGCTGGTTCGAGCCTTGGGTGGGTCAGTTGGCGTTTCTGTGTGGAGTTTGCATGTTCTCCCAGTGTTCGCATGGGTTTCCTCCGGGTGCTCCGGTTTCCCCCACAGTCCAAAGGCATGTGGTACAGGTGAATAGGGTAAGCTAAAATTGTCCGCAGTGTATGTGTGTGAATGAGTGTGTAGTGGGTGTTTCCCACTGATGGGTTGCAGCTGGAAGGGCATCCGCTGCATAAAACATATGCTGGATAAGTTGGCGGTTCATGCCGCTGTGGCAACCCCAGATTAATAAAGGGAATAAGCCAAAAAGAAAATGAATGAATGATTTCTAAAAAATGATAACCCACATTTTCTCCAAAAATTGCATTTAAAAGGTGGATAAATATCTGCGGGTAAATTTAGTATGTGCTGTGAAATAATAAAGTACAACAGGGCCTTTAACATGCAATTAATATAAATGAGTGCAACCGTGCAAATTTAGGAGCAGATTTGATAGCGAGCAAGTGAAAAGTATTTAGTAAGCTATTTGTTCTATCATTATAATCATCATATGATTTTAAAGTGTCAATTCTTGCCATGCTTTATGCAATTGATACTCTTGGCATATCTCTGACAAATTATGCATGCAGAACATACTGGGAAAATGTATATATACTGTTACCTGCTAGAATTTGTGAAGGGTGCAGGACAAAATGTGACGTTGCAAAAAGAAGGAACAGAAAGTAATACATTGTTTTTTTTTTTGTTTTTTTGCTGATGTAGGACAGAATCCTGTGACAGTGGGGGTAGCAGGACTTAAAAAAATTGCAACAGTAATACAATTACATGAACAAACAAACAGCTTCTTTTTTAAAAAAATATAATTTTAGTGATTATATTTAGCAATCTTACAAAGTATTAACATCTGTCCTCCTTTTACAGCATCAGCGTTTTCACACATTGAGTGCAGTTTGGCCTACTCAGTGCATCCTGTATACAACAAGCAAAAATAAATAAAGAATAAATATGATTAAAAACTGACTTCAACTGTGTGTGTATGTATGTGTATATGTATATATATATATATATATATATATATATATATATATATATACAGGGTCTTAAAATATTATTTTGTTTTAAAGTAACTGTTTTTCATGTTTAAAATATTATTTATTCTTGTGTTTAAAGCTTTTGTCATTACGCTACTTCAGTGTCTCATTCATTCATTCATTCATTTATTTTCTTTTGAGCTTAGTCCCTTTTTTAAACTGGGGTCGCCACAGCGGAATGAACCGCCAACTTATCCAGCTTATGTTTTATGCAGTGGATGCCCTTCCAGCTGCAACCCATCACCAGGAAACATCCATACACACTCATTAACACACATACACTACTGACAATTTAGCCTACCCAATTCTGTCTCAAAGTCGTTCAGAAATTATTATTAAATGCTGGATTAATGTGAGAGCACAGTAATTTACAAATAAATTATCACAATGTGATTTCTGCATTTTTATTTTTAGATTCTGTCTCTCACAGTGGAATTGCACCTATACTGAAAATTCTAGACCCCTCCATGATTTCTAAGATCTTGAAAAATCACAGTGTGATTAAATACTTATTTCCCTCACTGTACATTGTTTACTCATGGTGTTAACATGGTCATAATACAGCAAGTAATACAACACGCATTTTGTTTGACCTAGCTTTTGCAGCTGGACAGTGCTTTACAATGCCCTTGATGGGTGAACATTAGCCAGTGGGGGAGTGTCTTTTGTCTCTCCAGGTGTAAATTATTTATGACCGTTGTCACTCCCATGCATACAGTGCTGACCCCAAATAGATTTTACAAAATGTAAATCATTGTAATGTTTTCTTTGAATGAGAGAACAGAATAATTTTCACATAATTGTGAAGTAAACATTCTAGCCTACAGGACTAGTTACTCAAAAGTCTTGGTCAGGCCCATTCAGTGTGGTTTTGTGGTTTCCAAAACCTACTAAACATGCATAATATATTTGTTTCTAAAAATAAAAACACGAGCATGTACATTAATATTTCTCACATATTATAGTAGCACAGTTCATGCTGAATACAAAAAAAAAATACATGTTTGCCAACACCATGTAATAAGTAGCTAAAATAAGCACAAATGTCAGGGCATGTCAAAACTTTTTAGGGGCCCCAAAATCACATCAGATCCTTCTGAGGGTTATTACCAGTTGCTAACTATACCCAGGTCTGGTGATAACCCAAATGATTATCAAGCAACACAGACATTTGTAAAGAAAAGAAAAGTAGAATGAATCGACACACTGCCACTTTAGCTCTCAAAAGACAATTTAATTGGACAACACTTCGACCTACAATGTCTTCATTAGGTAGTCAGATTGTTTCCGCTTATTCTATTGTTTTTGGCTAGATGGAGGGCCTGTCTTTAAGATTTTCTTAAATGTGCACACACTGATGGTTTTCTTTGAAGAGCATAAAAACATTATCTGTGATCTATTTGCTTTTACATTTTTTAAAGCAAAAATTCATGTTTGCAGTGAGACTGAAATGCAGCTACAAAGTCTAATATCCATTTCAATCACTCAACACACAATAATGCTACCTTTTAGGAATTTAAGAAATAAAGTGGAGAAAAAGAACTAAGATTTGTTATTTGTACCAATAAAAACATGTGAAACAGGTTATTGGTGTGTGGCTAAAATAATTATTTAGGACAATCAATCAATCAATCAATCAATCAATCAATCAATCAATAAATAAATAACTAACATCATTATGCAGTATCATAGTGGGCGGTAGATGGGTTGTTCAGTTTGATCCAGACACTGTATTGATCCAGACACTGTATAAATGAAAGGACAGAAGGGAGAGCAGAAAAAACTCCTAACAGGAGGAGACTCACTCATGGCCTATGAGACAGAGGATCAGGAGACTCAATACTGCTTTCCTGATATCAACTCATCATGTGTCAAGGAGAAACGCTCCAAACATGAATACAATATCATGTATGTGTTTTTTTCACTGCTGTCAGCATGGACTGTGTTTCTGAACCTGCTGGTGATCATCTCCATCTCTCACTTCAAGAAGCTTCACACTCCAACCAACATGCTCATTTTCTCTTTGGCTGTGGCTGACCTGCTTGTTGGACTTATTGTGATGCCTGTGGAGGCCATCAGATTGATAGAGACATGCTGGTACTTTGGAGACACTTTCTGTGGACTATTTATAATAATCACAGGACTGCTGGGCTCAACGTCTCTTAGTAATTTAGTTTTAATTGCTGTTGATCGTTATGTGGCTGTGTGTCACCCTTTACTGTACCCGCAAAAAATAACCATGAGTAAAACCTTAGTAAGTATCTGCCTCTGTTGGTTATTTTCATCAACTTACAACACTGTCTTAGTAGTCAGCAACAGTTATTTTGACACTTCAAACAGAACAGATGTGTGTTATGGCATGTGCACATTAAATTTTAGTTTTACTTGCATTGTGATTGATGAGATAGGTTCCTTTCTGTTGCCTTGTGTTGTGATCATCACTGCATATTTGAGGATATTTTATGTTGCTATTAAGCAAGTGAAGATTATAAACTCTCTGATGAAGGGTGGTAAATGTGTAAAAGAAGGCTCAGTTAAGAGAAAATCTGAGCACAAAGCTGCTCTCACATTAGGGCTTCTTGTAAATGTTTATCTGCTTTGCTATATTCCATACTATTTATTGTCTATAACTGACATATCTTCTGCTACTATGACATATTTGTTGTGGATTTTGTATGTTAATTGTGGTCTGAATCCTCTTATCTATGCCTTATTTTATCGCTGGTTTAAAATAACAGTTAAGCAAATCTTAACCCTTAAAATTTTGGAGCCAGCATCCTCACTCTTGGACATTTTGACAGGCTGATTTAAAGGTGCAGTATGTAAGTTTGACACCTAGTGGTTAAACTTGGTGTTGCACTCCTGGATCAAAACAATAGCATGCGTGGGATGCCAGAGAAGCGAGTGATTTAAACTGTTCTAAAAAAAGCGACGACACGCGATAGAGGGAATATTCTCCATATTAAAGGGAGTTTTTGTCCTAACCAACACCTCGAATTGAATTTATTAGAAACGGCTTCTATTTCTAACAGCTGAACTTGTGAAACCTATGACAGTGATCAGCTCAGGTAAATCTCGTGTGCTTTATTCAATGCTAAATGCTAACAATATGAGTTTGAATGCCATTTTACATTTAATGATGTTAACGTGGGTTAACATGTATTAAACAGATTCTAAACTTTACCATTTCATGAGTGAGTGCATATTCTGTGCTTCTGAAAGGCTGTGTTTAAATTTCTGCCGTGTTTGATCTGGTGCAAACAGCCAAATAGCTCATCACTGCCTCTCTCGTCACAGCGTGTTGTTAGGACACGCAGTTACAATGTAACCTGCTCACCTAATGTTGACGTTCGTAATATTTATGTCATTTGCTAATTAATAACCTCATGTGGAACTGAATCTGTCTCCCATACTGTCCTTTTCGGTCACGGACGCATGCTTTCAGAGCCTTTCTGAATGAATGTATGAAGTATGCTGTTTCCCAACATGGCAACCCGGGGTGCTGAATTATAATTGGCTAAACTGGCATGTGCATGTGAAAATTACCTAAACAAAGAGAGCGTTCCGGCACGGAAAAAACATTTTCAAAGCAGAATATCTGACTTCAGCATTGTTTTTCAGTTAAACAAGTATGTTCACTTAGGATGTTTCTTAAATATCTGCACACATATTATGGTAATTTTATGCTTTAGAAGAGTAAAAAAACTTACATACAGCACCTTTAAGGCTTTTTGTTTTTATAGTTTTTTTTTGTTTTTTGGTGAATCTGGTTGTGAAAAAAAGTGGATCATTAAATGAGAGTATCAAAAATCTTTATCTAAGTAACAATCTTAAAAGTTACTCAGGTAAGAGTAAAAAAGTGCCCATTGTGAAAATGATGTTAATGATGTAAATTTTTATGGTTTACTGTGTAAATGAATAATATGTGATGGGATGACCATCACATAATAACAGTTTTTCACACCTTTAAAGAACGGAACAGTAGAGGACCATTTTTAACAATATCAGTAACACATGACGAACAAATCTAAACAATTATAATTGGTCCTCAGAGTTGTTAGATCACTGATGTTTTCATTGATCAGTAAGAGTAAACAAAGACAGACCAACCCATGTGACTGCCTGGAGAGAGGCCTACTGTACCAACACTGCCATTTACAGGTTTACAACAAACAATATATTTTCAAGTTTAATATTAATACCAAAAATAAAACAAGTGACCAGGCTTTGATCTGCGTTTTTAATAGTCTTCACATTGATATGCTTTTAAAATCAGAGAAGACAAAAGGACAAATCCTGAACACTTTTTCATTCTATCAAATATGTCATGCTAGAAAACTATTTATATGTTTTCTTTTGAAATAAAGCAATTAAACCCTTTACAGTTTTGAATGCTGTCCAATAGTTGTTTCATTCAGCTTTAATGACAGCTTGCTTTGTGTATTGTGGTGATGTTTTGCAGCCTGCATCTAAAATAATTTGTAAGACAAATCAAATATATAGCCTACACTTTTTTACATTATAAAAAGGGGAGATGTATATGATGTTGTAGTTAATGTAGCCTAGTTACTTTGCATACAGTGTGAGGTTTGAAGATTGAAGTCATATCCATTTTGCGGAGATGGATTTATGTGGTCAAATGTAAAACTGTTTTCAGAAATCAGACAGCTATCTGATCAGAAAAAAAACGAGTGACCAGGAGTAAACAGATTTTTTTGGAACATTATCAACAGCCAAATTTCAATTCCAATGCTCAATACCACAAGAACAAAGGACTCATTCAAGCACCCGGATGAGTTCTTTGAGACATCGAGATTGAATCAAATGCAGCCTTGAGTGTAGCACTCACTCTCAAAGTCAAGAAGTCAATAATTGCAGCTAAATAAAGCAATATAGCAATAGGGATGCACAACATCTTTCATTCACTATTATTTAGAATTAAGAGATATAACTTGTTTATCTCAGGAGTTTCCCTAAATGAGATGGTGAAAAACATGAAAATAAAAGTTTTAATTAAGGCATAACCACAGGGAAAGGTGTTTAATTGCTGAAATTTATATTGAAAAGAAAAAACAAACAATAAACCAGTGTGTTAATATTGTAATGTTTCAATTGTTTGAGGTCATGTGATCAACAGCAAGATTGCGACATCTCACAGGATGTATTCTGTTTTCTCACAGTCTTCCGTGGAACACTTTGCAAAACTGGACTCCACAAGAACACAAGTCCATTCACTGCATTATACTGTAGTATTGAGAACAGTTCCATTCTGCTTCTTGACTTCTATCTAATATAGATTGCGAACTAACGCTCACACATTCCCTTACCTGCCCAAATCTCCTTGTACTCGATTGTTCTCCCAATGTGCTTCATCTTGTTCCCTCTTTGTGTACTTATCCATCGTTGTGTCTGGAACCAGTTCCCGGAAAGCCCTCTGTTGTATCCTTCAAAGACTGTGGTGAAAGAGAAATTAATCATCAGTCAGGAGCCACTTGTTTGCCTTATTTGATGGTGTATATTGTTAATTTTCTTTCATTTTGGAGGTGTGCACATTCTGCAGCACTTTGGAAGCCTAAAAACCTGGGTGTGGCTAACTGGAGGTTGGCCTGCTTGGAGCAAAAGATATTTAGACTTTACCTTCTGATTGCCAAAGTTTGAAAGTATGATTTTTTTATAAATATGAAAGGTCCAGCATTCTCCAGCTTCCTGCGCCTAGACTGCCGCTCTGCACAAGACGTTTGGCCATAGGAGAAATGGCCGTGCCCAACTGAGCCTGGTTTCTCTCAAGGTTTTTTTTTTTAATTCTTCACTTACGCTAATTGGGGAAGTTTTTTCCCTCGCTGCTGTCGCCACTGGCTTGCATGGTTCGGGATCTGTAGAGATGCGCATCGATGGAATTGCTCTTCAGTGTTTGGACTCTCAGTAGTGATTATTAAACCACACTGAATTGAGCTAAACTGAACTGAACTTAACACTGAAAACCGGACTGACACTGTTTCATTTTACTATAATCTTCTATGTGAAGCTGCTTTGACACAATCTACATTGTAAAAGCGCTATAGAAATAAAGGTGAATTGAATTGAATGATTTCAGTTTCATTTTCCTTTTTGTAATCAGACTACATCAGCAAATGCAACTTGGTGTTGGATTTTCTTAAAAGAGGAAACCCTGCGACCTTTGGGTCATAAATCCAATTCCCTAACCATTAGGCCACAACTGCCCCCTAAAAACCACCTATTTGTACAGTATGTCTCTGATATGATCTCTCATATCATTTTGCCAAAGGAAAGTATTATTATTATTATTATTATAAAGAATTAATTTTTTAAATTATTGGTTCATTAATTGGTTATCAGCCTTTGTGGTCCTTTATTGCAATTACCAACACATCTGATTTTAGTTCAACGTTTTTTAGTTGAACTTTAAACAATGGTAGAAAATTCTAACCTAGATGGAATAAATTAATTATTTCAATGTTTAAGAAAGCAGTATTACATCAGAGTGGGCGGTAGATGGGTTGGTCAGTCTGATCCAGACACTGTATAAATGAAAGGACAGAAAGGAGAGCAGAACAAACTCCTAACAGGAGGAGACTCACTCATGGCCTATGAGACAGAGGATCAGGAGACTCAATACTGCTTTCCTGACATCAACTCATCATGTGTCAAGGAAACACGCTCCATTTATGGATATAACATCATATATTTGTTTGTTTCATTGCAGTCAGCATGGACTGTGTTTCTGAACCTGCTGGTGATCATCTCCATCTCTCACTTCAAGAAGCTTCACACTCCAACCAACATGATCATTCTCTCTCTGTCTGTGGCTGATCTGCTTATTGGACTCGTCATGCCTATAGAGGCCATCAGACTGATTGAAATGTGTTGGTACTTTGGGGACATTTTCTGTGGACTTTATTTATTATTTATTTCTTTCCTTATCTCAGCGTCTCTTAGTAATTTAATTTTAATTGCTGTGGATCGTTACATGGCTGTGTGTCACCCTTTACAGTACCCACAGAAAATAACCATCTCTAAAACACTAATGAGTATCTGTCTGAGCTGGATTTATTCCACAGTCTATAACACTACACTTGTAGTTAATAATGGACATTTTGACACTTCACACAGAACATACGTGTGCTATGGACAGTGTTCATTTGAGATGAGTTTTAGTTGGATAGCAGTTGATCTGTTCATGTCTTTAATTTTTCCTTGCATCCTGATCATCACTTTATATTTGAGGATTTTCTATGTAGTTCATCAGCAGGTGAAGGTTATAAACTCTCTGATGAAGGGTGGTAAATGTGTAACGAAGGGTTCAGTGAAGAGGAAATCTGAGAGTAAAGCTGCTCTGATTTTAGGAATCATTGTGTCAGTTTATCTGCTTTGCTATATTCCATATTGTATCTGTTCTCTGACTGTAAAGTCTTCCACAGCTATACATAGTTTAATATGGGCTGTGTATTCTAATTCAGGTCTGAACCCTCTGGTTTATGCTTTATTTTATCCCTGGTTTAAAAAGACAGCTAAACTCATTTTAACTCTGAAAATAGTTCAGCCGGCATCCTCTCTGATCAATATTTTTACACAACATTAATTATAATAACTTGTCAGCTGTCAATAATAAAGGTAAATATGATCATCTTTTTCACTAAAGTTGTTATGTGGCATTAATCCTATTTTAAAATGTATGTTTGATGTTTAAGGAACTTCTGTACTGCCGTAAATACAAATAAGATATGTGAATAATAACTAAATTAAATAATATGAATGTCTTGCTTTGTGCTTTATATTTCTATATGCCATTACACTGGTATTTCTAATATCTATTTCTGCCAAAAAGCGGTTTGAAAATGCTTGGATTGTTGGTGTACAAACATTTATACTAAATTGATAATGAACTGGACACTTGCTCTTTCCACATCACACAAGTGTTGAAATGATATCACCAGCCCGTTTCTTAAGTTTATATTTCTACATGGTCACCCCTGACCTGCTTATCAGTGCTTTATGCCTCATTAAAAAAATCTATGGTTTTTCATTGTGTAAGTAGTTTTGTGATGTGATGATGAGGTCAGTAGTCCAACCCAACAGAAGAGCTCCAGGAGGAATAAAGGAGAGCTGACAACAGCAACAGACAAGAAGACCAGGCCTCAGACCCTTTATGATGCTGTTCTGCTTATATTTATGCAGCAGTTGTCTATTAAGTGCTGCCTTTTGGTTTTATGATGTTATTTGTCATTTTAGTATTATTTATTTTTTTAAATAAGCTTACAGTGCAAAAAATGCTTTTCTTACTTAGATTTTTTGTGTAGTTTCTAGTCCAAATATCTAAAAATTCTTATATCAAGAAACATTTTCTTGGCCAGCAAAATATAATGTCTTGTTTTCAAAAATAATATGCCAATATTAAGTCAGTTTTTCCTTAAACCAAGCAAAATAATCTGTCAACGGGGTAAGCAAAATAATCTTGTTTTTCCTTTTGACATAAGATTATTTTGCTTTCCCCATTGGCAGATTATTTTGCTTGTTTTAAGGAAAAACTCACTTCATTTTGGCATATTATTTCTTAAAACAAGACAATATGTTTTGCTTGTCTAGACATTTCTTCTTGATTTAAGAATTTTTAGATATTTGGACTAGAAACAAGACAAAAAATCTAAATAAGAAAAGCATTTTTTGAAGTGTAGTTTGTGTTTGTCAACTCAATTTGCCAATTGAACATTTTAAATGTTTTTTATTTTTATTTTTTACAAGAACATGTTTGAAGATCAATAAGAATACTGACGAGAGAATGCATTTGCCAGTATATTAATAATACAAATGATAATGATAAACCTCTAAATTAGGTGTAAAATAAACCACAGATTTGTAGTTGTAATGTAAATATGATTTAACTGTAAATGTCATCCAGAATCCAGGAAATCTGATACACTTTCAGAATAATTTACTGTCAGAGCAATGGCCCAGACATTTAGGTTTGTGCTTTGCAAACACATCATTAGAAAGATCTAAACTACATCTAAACCTAATTTAAAACATGACTTCATTTGTGGTCTACAAATTTTACACCAGTAATATTTAATTAGTGTCATCCAACATGAATTATTCCACCTCTTAAAATAATCATGACACAATGACAATAAAAACCATACATAATACTCAGAAATGAATTAACAGGGCATTGCATCACAAACAGGCAGTGTTTGAACTAGACTGTGGCCTTTAGGGTAGCCCAATTTTTTTACGTATATATAACCAGGGTGGGGGCATCCTGTAACACACTTGCAGGATCCCTATATAAAATATAAACAAAATGTATAAATATAAAACAAATATTCATATTATTGTAACTGATATTACAAAGTAAGCTAAATGATCAAAACGCCTCAAAGATTTTCATGTTTCGGTTTTCTTTCTTGCTAAAAAACACTTGTTTTGCCATCAATAACTTTTTTTGGACCCTTGAAAATATCTTTTGAGAGATGTATTTATACAAACACAACAACAGCAGCCTAAACAATAGAAAACTGTTGCCTAATTTTAGCTGCAGTGCTTCTGTGTGAGAAACACATTTATTTATATAAATTCAACACATGTTTCTCTTAATAATAATACAACCCCAAATCAGAAAAAAGTTGGGACAGTATAGAAAATGCAAAAAAAAAAAAGAAGTGATTTCCAATTTGTTTTATCTTGTATTTTATTGCAGACAATATGAACACATATCATCATTTCATGTTTATTTATGCTTTATTTAATTTTCAAATATACATCCTTTCCTGTCATTCAGACCTGCAACACATTCTAAAAAAAGTTGGGACAGGAGCAATTTAGGGCTAGTAATCCAGTAAATAGGTTAAATGATGATGTGATTTGATTATGCTTTGGTACAACATCAGCATCCAAGAAAGGTCTAGTTCTTTAGGAGTAAAGATGGGCCAAGGATCGCCAATTTGCCAACAAATATGTGAGAAAATTATGGAAATGTTTAAAAACAATGTTACTCAAAAAAAAAAAAAAAAAAAGAATAGGAAGACATTTGGATATTTCACGTTAAACATTCAGCAGTGCATAAAATAATTTAAATATTCAAGGAATCTGGAGGAATTGCAGTGCGTTACCAGCAACAAGTTCAAAAGCCAGGTTTTGGTATAGGGTTGTGTCAGTGCCCTTGGCAAAGGTAACTTGCACTTCTGTGATGGCAACATTTATGCTGAAAAAGTAAATAGAGATTTTGGACATGTTCCCTTTTCCAGGGACGTCCATGCATATTTCAACAAGACAATGTAAAATCACATTGTGCACGCATTACAAAGTCCTGGCTGCGGAAGTACTTGACTGGCCTGCCTGCAGTCCTGACCTGTCTCCAATTAAGATTATGTGGTACATTTTAAAGCACAAAATGCAACAATGCAGGTAGAATGGGTCAAAATTACACCTGAAACACTTCATCACTTGGTGTCTTCAGTACCTAAACATATTTTAAGTGTTGTGAAAAGGAATGGCAACATTACAAAGTGGTAAATGCTTTATTGTTTTAACTTTTTAAAAATATGTTGCAAAAAATTTATTAGAAAAACATTGGAATACGTGTTTATTTAAATGAGTATATATATATATATATATATATATATATATATATATATATATATATATATATATATATATATATATATATATATATATATTAGTGCTGGGCCGTTATCGGCGTTAACGTGCTGCGTTAACGCGAGACTCTTATCGCGCGATAAAAAAAAATATCGCCGTTAATCTATTCTCAAAGTTAGGTTGGGAGCTGGGTCTATTTTACCCAAGCTGTGATAACTTTCACCTATTAGCGCGGATGGATACCTGACCGGTGAGCCGTCTGCCCTTCTGAATCAAATCAGCAGGCTGCCTGACTCTAACTGCAGGTCGGCAGTTTCATTTAAACTCACGGATATTTCATTCATTCCTTCGTGACAAAGTGGGGTATTAGACGCAAATACGGAGAGAATGTTATGGAATTTAATAACGCATGCCAAATGGTAAGAAAAAAACTTCCGCATTTCGCGATGTGTGTGTGTGTATATGTGTGTGTGTGTGCAGTCCTTTACTGACAGCCGCGTGTGGATCTTGTCGGAAAATATGGCGAAAGGTCCTAAAGACCGCCGTGTTTACTTCAATAATGCCACTAATATCTGCATACTCCACATCTTAATTCCATTTCTGTTTAGTTCAGTTATGACTTTAGATGGATTATTAAGGTAATAAAAATCGCTGTTTGGAGCTTATGTGGGCCTACAGTTCAACATTGATGTTTAACTGAATGAACAGTAAACACAAGTACATCTTATTGAACATCATTTATTTTCATCACCAATTATCATAGTAGAACAGTTTCTCAAGCAGTTTGTGATGCATTTTGGAAACAGGAGATGAGCCCCTTGTCTAATGCACCACCTGGCTTAAGAAACCTGTTCTCAAAGACTTATTATTTGGGTAACACACATATTTTGAATGCCTTCGGCAGAATTCAAATGAGCCATTTTAATCTAGATTAATCTAGATTAATTTCGAAATTAATCTAGATTAATCTAGATTAAAAAAATTAATCTATGCCCACCTATAATATATATATATATATATATATATATATATATATATATATATATATATATATATATATATATATATATATATATATATATATATATATACATACAATGAAATACAGTTTTAAAAATCACTTTGTTTATTTGCATTTTCATTTGCAACTTTTTCGATTTGGGATTGTGTGTGTGTATAAAAACTAGGGCTGGACGATATGGCAAAAATTTATATCACGATATATTTTTTTATTTCGGTCGATACGATATAATTCCGATATCGATATGGATATTAAAAAGAAAGGAAAAACTCCCAAGAACGCACACAATGGATGTCTGTACCTACAAATGTCTGCAAAGTGAATTTGCAAAGTCGATAATACCTCCAGACTCTTATAACTTTTTTTTAAAATAAAAACAGTACAAAAAAATTTGTTCACTTTTTATTTGTATTTAGCCTATACAAACAAGAAATGTGAAATAAACTATCAAATAAATAAAGCTCAAAAATTCATAAAAAATATGCAAAATAGTTTTTTAGAAAAATAAGTTTTGTAGTATAACCAGCAGGACAGCAGTGATGTGTGAACTGAATTTGGTGAGAGTACAGTAATTTACAGTACAGTCATTGAATATGTTTGATAATAAAAATTCATAAAAAATATGCAAAATAGTTTTTTAGAAAAATAAGTGTTGTAGTATAACCAGCAGGACAGCAGTGACGTGTGATCTGAGTTTGATGGCAGTATAATGAGTTAGAGGGAAGTTATTGACAGCTTTCGTAGTATTGATTTTTGCGTTTTGCTCTTTGTAGACGGTCCCTAAGCATCAGCCTCTTTGCCGCCTGCGCATAGAGATCAATATAATGCGTCCAGCGCGTAGAAAAGCTCATTTTTAGGAAAATAAGGTTGTAGGTGGTTGTATACATTGCGACAGTTGAAAATGTGCTATTTGTGTAGGAACAATGTTTCGGTCATGAGTTATTGATCCGGAAGAGACGAATCTGCGAATCTGTTGCTAACTTTACTGAACTGAACCACTTCTACACCACTGCATTAGTCTTTCCTTTCTTATCAACTATTTCGTCTGCATTCTTACTTGTGGAAGCTTGTTCATTCGCATATGTATTCAGAGCACTCATTTTGCAGCTAAACCTTTCTGCGGCGCAGCTTAACCACCTGCTGTGCTGAGCGCTGGCAGCGTGTCTGTGTTTTTCGTCATCACGTAAGTGACGTCAGATCACGCTCTTTCTGACGGCTGAGCACTGAACGTCATTCAGTGACAAGTGATACATGTATAAGATCTTATATAAATAATAATATATCTATTTATATATATGCAAATTTATATCGAAATATCGGAAATGGGTTCAAAAATCATATCATCGTTATTGAAAAAAATTCTATCGCGATATATATTGATATCGAATTATTGTCCAGCCCTAATAAAAACTATTTATTAATTTTTTCATAGATTACATGATTACATCAAAGTGGGTGGTAGATGTGTTAGTCTGATCCAGACACAGTATAAATGAAAGGACAGAAAGGAGAGCAGAACAAACTGCTAACAGGAGGAGACTCACTCATGGCCTCTGAGAAAGACGATCAGGAGACTCAATACTGCTTTCCTGACATCAACTCATCATGTGTCAAAGGACAGCTCTCTAGTCATGGATATATCATCACATATTTGTTTGTGTCATTGCTGTCAGCATGGACTGTGTTTCTGAACCTGCTGGTGATCATCTCCATCTCTCACTTCAAGAAGCTTCACACTCCAACCAACATGATTATTCTCTCTCTGGCTGTAAATGATCTGTTTGTTGGACTCATCATGCCTTTAGAGGCCATCAGACTGATTGAGACATGTTGGTACTTTGGAGACACTTTCTGTGGACTCTATTTAATATTTGTGTCATTGCTTCTCTCTACATCTCTTAGTAATTTAGTTTTAATTGCTGTTGATCGTTATGTGGCTGTGTGTCACCCTTTACTGTACCAACAGAAAATAACCATCACTAAAACATTAATGAGTATCTGTCTGAGCTGGGTTTGCATCTCTGCTTACTGCACTGCTTCTGTAATTCATAATGGATATTTTGACACTTCACACAGAACAGGTGTGTGTTATGGAGAGTGTTTAGTCATGATGAGTTTTAGTTGGATAGTCACTGATCTGTTCTTGTGTTTTATTTTTCCTTGTAGCCTGATCATGATGTTATATTTGAGGATTTTCTATGTAGTTCATCAGCAAGTGAAGGTTATAAACTCTCTGATGAAGGGTGGTAAATGTGTAACAGAGGGTTCAGTAAAGAGGAAATCTGAAAGCAAAGCTGCTCTGACTTTAGGAATAATTGTGTCGGTTTATATGCTTTGTTATATTTCTTATTTTATCTGTTCTCTAACTGTAATTTCTTCTACAGCTATAAATGTTTTAGTATGGTTTGTTCATGCTAACTCAGGTCTGAATCCTCTAATTTATGCTTTATTTTATCACTGGTTTAGAAAGACAGCTAAATTCATTTTAACTCTGAAAATATTTCATCCGGCATCCTCTCTGACCAATATTTTTATACAGCATTAACTATAATCATGGTTCAGTAGTCAGCACTGTCACCTCACAGCAAGAAAACTTGAGGCCCAGGTAGCATTTCTGTGTGGTGTTTGCATGGGTTTGTGTGGGTTTCCTTCGGGTTGGTCCTGTTTCCCCAACAGTCCAAAGGTTAATTGAATATCTTAAACATTTGCCATGTCTGTCCACACAAATTATTTCAAAATTGCAGTTTTTCTACGCAGTTTGGCTGTTTGTCCACACAAAAATTGCAGTCTCCGGTGACTAAAACCAAAAGTTTCAGATTTTCTTAAACTCTGGGTACAGTGTGGACATTACAACCAGAATTTTGCATGCACACCATTTTCTCCTATCTTGTTGGCCAGCGTGGCTCAATTCATACCAAACGTGAAAGAAGCAATTGAGCCACACTCTGCACATTCATAGCAAACATGTCGCGTATACCGTGTTCGCACTGCAGGATGGTAATCCACATCTGTTCTCACATTTGCATTTATGTGTATGCATTGTACTTGTGCAAATTCTTAATACCACATTTGATGTGAACCCAGCATAAAAGGCTTTTATTGCCATTTGTTGGATTGGCGTGTCCTTAACTTACTACACAGTGCACTTTTGCATTTTCATGTGGACAGTTATGAATTTTTTAAGATGGGCAAAACAGTTTTTAAAAATACTTGTTTACATGTGTACATGGCCTCAGATTTTATTCATTTGGATGTGAATCCAATAGCACAGGACATACGGTAAAGTATATAATGTTGCATAGATTTGTTGCAAAGCTTCTGGCTTGGAGGAAAAATGTGAATAAATTTGGTCTGTGTGCACGGACAGAGTTGCTGTCACAATTTGTGAACTGTTCCCGAGTCTGCATGAAAAAGCTCTGCTATGATTCAAACGTGAACACAATAGCACCAAATCAATGTGTAAGCACCAGTTTATGTTAAAATTTCTAAGATATAAATATGTTATATAAGTACATATATTTAGAAGGCTTTAGACAGAAAATAGAAGATGTTAAACTTTCTGCACCGCCTAATACTCCAGATCCAGTAAACATTCAACTGAATCAAAATAACCTACAATGCTTCAAAATCATAGAACAGGAAGAGCTAGATAAAGTTATAAATAGTTCTAAACCAGCTTCATGTATGTTAGATCCAATTCCAACAAAATTACTGAAAGAACTGATACATGTTATAGGAGAACCTCTCCTTAATGTTATCAACTCTTCTTTATCTTTAGGCCATGTTCCAAATCCTTACAAGCTAGCTGTTATTAAACCTATTATTAAGAAACCACAACTGGACCCGAGCAACTTAGCTAATTATAGGCCTATCTCAAATCTTCCGTTTATGTCTAAAATACTAGAAAAAGTTGTTTATACCCAATTATGCTCCTTTCTGCAGACAAACAACATTTTTGAAGTGTTTCAGTCAGGCTTCAGGCCTCATCACAGTACAGAAACCGCATTAGTAAAAATAACCAACGATTTACTCTTAGCTGCTGACCAAGGGTGCGTCTCACTTTTAGTTTTACTCGATCTTAGCGCCGCATTTGACACCATTGACCACAATATTCTCATTGACCGCTTAAATTCTACAGGTGTCCAAGGTCAGGCCCTTCAATGGTTTAGGTCTTACTTAGCCGATCGTTACCAGTTTGTGAATATTAATGGACAGCTTTCACAAGTAAGGCCAGTAAAGTATGGGGTCCCTCAAGGATCAGTTTTAGGCCCTTTGCTGTTTACAATATACATGCTTCCCCTGGGGGACATTATTAGAAAACACGGGATCAGCTTTCACTGCTATGCAGACGATACTCAGTTATACATTTCAACTAAACCTAATGAGATGTCTGAACTGTCTAAGCTAACCGAGTGTATCAAAGATGTCAAAGACTGGATGACCAACAATTTTCTTCTCTTAAACTCAGACAAAACAGAATTATTACTTATTGGGCCTAAATCCTGTACACAGCAGTTCTCACAACTCGACCTGCAACTAGAGGGATACAAAGTTAGCGTTAGCTCTACTATAAAAGATCTGGGTGTCATATTAGACAGCAATTTAACTTTCGAAAATCATATATCCCATGTCACAAAAACTGCTTTCTTCCATCTGAGAAATATCGCTAAATTGCGAAGTATGCTATCCATATCAGATACAGAAAAGCTAGTTCATGCTTTCATGACTTCTAGGCTGGACTACTGTAATGCTTTGTTTGCTGGCTGCCCAGCATCCTCTATTAACAAACTTCAGCTAGTGCAAAATGCAGCTGCCAGAGTTCTTACCAGGTCTAGAAAATATGATCATATCACCCCAATTTTATCCTCCTTACACTGGCTGCCTGTTAAGTTTCGTATTGAATTTAAAATATTACTCCTTACCTATAAAGCTTTAAATAATCTAGCTCCTGTTTATCTAACCAACCTCCTGTCTCGCTACAATCCAACCCGCTCTTTACGATCTCAAAACTCAGGGCTTCTAGTAGTACCTAGAATAGCAAAATCAAGTAAAGGAGGTCGAGCCTTCTCATTTATGGCCCCTAAACTCTGGAATAGCCTTCCTGATAATGTCCGAGGCTCAGACACACTCTCACTCTTCAAAACTAGATTAAAGACCTATCTTTTTAGCAAAGCATACACTCAATGCATTACATAGCGGTATGATGCATGATGTGCCCCACGCAGCATTTTGCTTCTTGTTTTTATACACTATGAACAGCAGCTACGCTAATTATTCTCCTTATTCTGTATTTCCACCTGGGGGTACTCATCTTGAGGCCCTCAGACTATGCAGCGCCACTGATGCGATCCAAGACCAGCGACGAGATGATCTCAAGGTTTTCTGGACCAGGCCGTATCCTGCTGTGGTGGTCATCGTGGAGTGAGAGCATGAGACTGATTCCTGTGATGCTCCAAGGACAGACGAGTCTTCGCCGAGGTCCACCGTGCTGCGCCTAGACTGCAGCTCTGCACAAGACGTTTGGCCATAGGGGAAATGGTCGTGCCCAACTGAGCCTGGTTTCTCTCGAGGTTTTTTAAATCTTCGCTTTCGCCAATTGGTGAAGTTTTTTCCTCGCCGCTGTCGCCACTGGCTTGCATGGTTCGGGATCTGTAGAGCTGCGCATCGATGGATTTGCTCTTCAGTGTTTGGACTCTCAGTAGTGATTATTAACCCACACTGACCTGAGCTAAACTGAACTGAACTTAATCTCTTAAAACTGAACTGACACGGTTTCAATTCACTATAATCTTCCATGTGAAGCTGCTTTGACACAATCTACATTGTATAAGCGCTATACAAATAAAGATGAATTGAATTGAATTGAATATTTAGTATATAATTACAAAATTGCACAAAAATATTGTATATTGCTTCCTTAATATAAATATTAAATACATGTGGGATGGCTATGCCATGAACAGTGTTGAACATGAACATGAAGGTTCTTGTTTGAGAGGCAGAAAAATGTTATGTGCATCCGTTAATAAATGCTGATTTCAGTACATTTACAGATGCATTTTTAGATGTAGTATCTGTTAATATACTATGAACTAATATAAATGATCATGGTTTGATTAATACACGTATATGTACATATTCATTTCTAAAGTACAGTACATTTATAGGTTGACTAATTGTTATTGGACATTATTAAATAGCTGTCTAGAATACTCTATTCTGATTGGTAAGTCATGCTATTCCAAGGTATGTTGTACCAAGATAACAACTGCTGAATAACTCAGACTCAACCAAGAACTTCTGATCACCTTGACCATCAGTGAATACATTTACATCCATATACTTACATCCACATTGATATCTGTCACGCCACTGTTTTTGACTGTTTGATGGTGTGAATGAGTGAATGCACGGGCTATTTGTAGAGCCTGCGTTTTTCAGCAAATTTCTGGTGAAAGGCTTATGTGACTATTTTCAACTTCATAAGGTTTCTTTTACAGCATTGTTGTTGTAATGTTATTCAAATATAATCAGTTAAATAGACTTAAACATCTATTTGGTTGTTAAAGCGTAAAAAGAGACAAAAAATGTTTAATTGCAGGCGCCGTCATTAGCCGCAGGCGAACGCAGAAACTTAATTGAAAATACTGGGGTAAAATTAATTTCCATATTTTAAAGACATGGCGTGAAAAAATATAATTTAATGCAGTGCTTGTCCGTTCTGATACTTTAAAAAACTGATCTTCACTCCCTGGCTGAGATACGATATAAAGAAATCAGATCTCAAACGCGTCAATTTAGTATGGGATGACAATTCATCGGAAGCTCTGGCGCTGACTGAAATTAAAAGTCTGTGTGTATGTTAGTATGTGCCCTGTTCGGCTGCTTTTGTTTGTGTCGGCTTTTGTGTTTTTCACTGTTTGGTGCCATCTGGTGATGTGATGCACAGGTTAGTGAATGCTCCATTCAGCTGTTATCATTTTTGTCAGATTTCTGTTTAGTTAAAGAACTAATAAACTATTATTGCCAATTAAAATGTTTTTTCTTTTCTTTTCTTTTTCTTTTTTTTACAAAAAAGTCATGTTGATGACCAAAAAGAATACTGACAGAGAGAATGCATTCTCTAATTTAATCAAACTTAAAATGATTTAACTCTAAATTTGCGTAAAATCAACCACAGATTTGTAGTTAATGTAAATATGATTTAACTGTAAATTTCATCCAGAATCCAGGAAATCTGATACACTTTCAGAATAATTTAGTCACAGAGCAATGGCCCAGACCTTGAGGTTTGTGCTTTAAAAACACAACATAAGAAAAATCTAAACTAAATTACATCTAAACCTGATTCAGAACATGACTTCATTTGATGTCTTCAATCCGCCAAATAACTGTCACACCTTTATGTTTTATTCAGGCCTTTAGTATCCTCCAACATGACTTGTTCCACCTCTTGAAGTCATCTTAATGACAATAGAAATCATACATATTACTCAGAAATTAATTCTAACAGGGCAAATCATCCAACACAAGTATCTAGTGTAGTGAGAATGAATGCTAGTACTAAAGCAAAAAAACCAAATTAACACAGTTCAACAAGTTGTCGTAGCTGTGCAATGCACATCATCTGAGCTGAAGCATCAAATACAGTGACAAAAAATTGTTCAAATTATAGTTTTGTAACCCACCTGTCCTACTTCTTTGTATGGGAGTAATTTGCTCTAACAAGGAGGCTAAAGACCATGGCCTCTAGTTTCTGTCGCTAGAGCACATTTACCCCCCATTCACATGGGGCTTCAGCATCAATACTTGACAGGTGCATGTTTGAAGTTAGGGCTGATGCGATCGTCATAGCAGCGTCAGCCAATGAAATTTGTCCGGAATCGACTACTGTCTGAGCTGGTGTATTTGCATAAAGCGATCTAATTGGCTGAAGAACCTCTTTTTTTCTTTTGACTTAGGAAACAGATATAAACCAGCAGGGTATATTTCTAAAAGGGGTACTTTCTATATACATAACTTTTATGTGGTTTTATATCTTGCAGATATCAGCAGAATACAGGCAGTGATTAAACATGTCTAAAATTAAATTGAACCCACCATACTCATACATGCATGAGTGTGATATTGCTCATCTATCCAATTTCAGTGTTTTGGTTTTTGTGTAGATATGCAATGATGGCCTTGATTTTTTTGCATTTGTTTTAAATAATATAATTTAAGAATAAGATTCCACTTGGGTAATAAATGATATTTATTGCTTATATATTATTGAACATTGTCGTCCAGCATATGTTCACAGTAGGGATGCACCGATATGGATTTTTTGGCCGATATCGATAGCCGATAACTCTTCAGATTTGGAGGCTGGTATATATATATATATATAGGCTGATAAATATAAATATTTCAAAATGTTATATTTTTATACAGTAAAAAACTGATTTTATTTGAAAAACGTCATGAAAGATTGAACTGCTCTTATGAACTGAATAGCCTATCCTCAAAGCAAAAAAAGCAATAATTTCAAAATTGCAAGGTGATTATATAGACCTATATCCATGGTTTCACATAAATCAGCATGCAAAAAAATATATTATTTTCTTTTCTTTACTTAGCAAATTAACCTGCAACTTGACTGATAATAGGTTAAAAACAAAATGGGATTTAATTAACAAGCAAGGTAAATATATTTTAAATAAAATCAAAATGAAAGAGCTGAAGACTAAGACCAGATAAAATCTTCTTGAATAAAACGTTTTATAGTAATGTACATACTGTATGTACACATATGTAATGTCCGAAAAAGCCTTTTTTAGAGGTGTTTTGAAAGTTTAGAGCCACCGTACATGCGAACAGCTAAATACAGTACGTTTTACTACAGAAAATGTGGCATATTCATCCTATTTGGTGTTTTAGATTCTTTTGAACACATGTTGGTGCTGCTTGTCAATCATACAATGCATGTTGGTTCTTGCTGTCAATTGCGGGACAAATGATCGATAAAAAGTTTATGATAAACTGCTGTGAGTTTCACCCAACTGCAGGTGCAGATTTGACATTGGAGTCAGATTTTGATACCTGAGCGTTGAGCACAGATGACATCATGACAAATGCAGTGCATAATATAAAGACAGACTGTGGGGGTGAGTTGAGAACCCCTATGCTGGATTCAGTGACTAGCACACCTAGCACTCCCCTTGTGCTGCTGTGAAGGCTGTCAGATCAGATATATGTGTGTGCAGTTATAGCCCTCACGCACGCTCGTTATAATCAATATGAATATTTCGTTCAAACTAAATACAATCTTACGTCAACAACACATGGCAAGCAACACGATGATAATAACAAATAATCATTAAATTACAAACAACCCAACAAGCTGTTTAGCACGTGTGCATCTCTGCTATTGTTTACAAATGTAATGTTTTTTCCTGAGGCTATTTAAACCAAAATACACAGAGACACTTTATCAAACATATCTACAATGATAAGGAATATGGTTACTTACTGAGTTATTAACGCCCAGCAATACCACATGAAGAAAAGACGGACTTTGAAGGAATAAACAATGTGAGGAAAGCTCCATTATAGTGCACTGGACAAGTCTGAAGTTTCGCCCAAGCATGCGTGAGGCAGACAGTTCTGTACAATTATGTAATTTATCGGCTTAAAGATATCGGCCTAATTTTGACATTGAACCGATGCTGATAATCTTAAAAAAAAAAAATCTGACAGACGATCAGGAGACTCAATACTGCTTTCCTGACATCAACTCATCATGTGTCAAAGGACAGCTCTCTAGTTATGGATATATCACATATTTGTTTGTGTCATTGCTGTCAGCATGGACTGTGTTTCTGAACCTGCTGGTGATCATCTCCATCTCCCACTTCAAGAAGCTTCACACTCCAACCAACATGATTATTCTCTCTCTGGCTGTAACTGATCTGTTTGTTGGAGTTGTCATACCTGTAGAGGCCATCTGACTGACTGAGAAGTGTTGGTATTTTGGAGACACTTTCTGTGGACTCTATTTATTATTTGTGTCATTACTTCTCTCAACATCTCTTGGTAATTTAGTTTTAATTGCTGTTGATTGTTATGTGGCTGTGTGTCACCCTCTACTATACCAACATAAAATAACCATGACAAAAACATTAATGAGTATCTGTCTCAGCTTACTGCACTGCCCTTGTAATTAATAGTGGATATTTTGATACTTCACACAGAACAGATGTATGTTATGGGCAGTGTTTAGTCATGGTAAGTTTTAGTTGGATAGTCACTGATTTGTTCGTGTTTTTTATTTTCCCTTGTACACTTATCATGATGCTATATTTAAGGATCTTCTATGTAGTTCATCAGCAGGTGAAGGTTATAAACTCTCTGATGAAGGGTGGTAAATGTGTAACGGAGGGTTCAGTGAAGAGGAAATCTGAGAGTAAAGCTGCTCTGACTTTAGGAATCATTGTGTCAGTTTATCTGCTTTGCTATATTCCATACTGTATCTGTTCTCTAACTGTAATCTCCTCTACAGCTTTAAATGTTTTAGTATGGGCTTTGTATGCTAACTCAGGTCTAAATCCTCTGGTTTATGCTTTATTTTACCCCTGGTTTAAAAAGACAGTTAAACTCATTTTGACTCTGAAAATATTTCAGCGGGCATCCTCTATCATAAATATTTTTACACAACATTAATTTTATTTACTTGCAAAGATGTTACTAATGAGAAATGATAATTGTCATTTTTGTTATTTTTACTAAATCGCATGCAGCTCTTGTCAAAGAGTTTAAGTAACTTCTGTACTGCTGTAAATAAAGAGTAAAGATATGTGAGTGATTGCTAAATTAACCAGTAAATCAATTATACTGTATAGGGCACATTTATTGTGTGTGTAAATGACATATTATGGTGTTATGCGGCTCAGTTTTTGGCTCTAGTTTTTCACTTGTGGCACAAGTTTTATGTTCAATATTTCTCTAGGCCATACAGTGATATTCAGAATTTCTGTATTACAAACCTTTGTTTGCAAGTGCTGCCTGCTCGATAATAAACTTAACACTTACTCCTTATCCAAGAAAGTGAATGCTGAAATGCTTTTTCATAACTGGCCACTCCAGACCTGTTTTTGTATATTTTTTTTTTGCATTGTTGTAGCTTAGCTATATTTTTAGTAGTTTGACAGTATCTCAGCTTTTACAAGCTTTTTCAGTTGAGGTTGAATAACTTCAGATTTTCTGAAGTCAACTTTTATGTCATTAAAGTCAAGTCAACATCAGATAGTCGATGGTCATCAATAAAACACAAGATGCAAATGTTTCGCAACATGCCACAATTTACTATTTATTTGCAGGAAACATATTTTCATATTTTTGCCCACATAGGAATTGTTACCTGATTCCATGACCTAACTTGTTTTTTGTAAAGAAAGTACAAAGAACAAACAACAGACTTACACATTTGCATTGCTTCCCTACAACATTCAGATCAACAACAATTACCAAAAAGAAAAAGGATGCAAAAATAACCCACAAGTACATAAGGAAACTCCTATTGCTTTGTGATACACCCCTGGTTGTAACTGTCCAGCAACACGTTGCTTTGGCAAAATCCTCAGTGCTCACCATTCGCACGTATCAAATGTCCCCCATCGTTGGTCTTTATATCACATTTAACCCTCATCATCCATTGTCAAACTAACTATCCTGTAAGTGTGTACCTGATTATGTTCCCACTTTGGATAGTGTGTTGATGAAGCGTTCTGCCTCCTCGACACTTTTGAAGCTCAGTGTGAAGGGGAAAGTCAGTGTATGCCTTACATTAAGCTGGAGTGCTTTTTTGGCTGGCAGGGACATCTTTCTTTTCTTTGCCAATTTCTTTGTCATGTCTGGAAAGACGGACAACCTAATGTAGTGTATTTATATAGCACATTGATTGTGTATGGCCATACACCCAAAGCGTTTCACAATCATGAGGGGAGTCTCTCCACACCACCACCAGTGTGCAGCATCCACTTGGATGAAGCGACGGCAGCCACAGGACAACGGCGCCAGTGCGCTCACCACACACCAGCTATTAGTGGAGTGAAGAGACAGTGATAGAGCCAATTCGGTGGATACGGGATGATTTGGAGGCCATGATCGTAAGGGCCGAGAGGGAATTTACCCAGGACACCGGGGTTACACCCCTACTCTTTACGAGAAGTGCCATGGGATTTTTAATGACCACCGAGAGTCTCTGTTTAACGTCTCATCCGAAAGACGGCGCCCACTGACAGTGTAGTGTCCCCTTCACTTTCACTGGGGCATTAGGACTCACACAGATCGCAGGTTGAGCGCCCCCTGCTGGCCTCTCTAACACCACTTCCAACAGCAACCTAGTTTCCCATGTGGCCTCCCATCCAGGTACTGACCAGGCTCAGCCCTGCTTAGCTTCAGTGAGTCACCGGTCCTGGGCTGCAGGGTGAGCAAACTAGCATTCTTCCTCTCAAATCCACAATGTTTCTTGTGCAGCTCGCATCACTTTATCCTGTGCTGACTGCCTCAACAACCTGATTCCCAAGCTTTCACTCAGAATTTTCTTCACGCATCTCTCCAGAGTCCCATTCGTGCCATACTTCTCTTTTAGCCCAAAAAGTTGCACATCATTCCTTTTACTTTGATTTTCAAGCACTTGGACATGCTCCCAAAATGTTTTTACCATTTTCTTTCTGTCCTCTTTGCATGTCTTTAGCTCTTCAGTCACATCTTCCAGTTGATAAATTCATCCCTCCACCTCTTCCATTCTAACGTGTAGGCCGTTCGCAGAGTCCTTTAATTCCATCAATGTCTCTTTAATGGCGACCATATCTGCAGCCACCACTTCAGGAGTATAGAGAATTTTAGTCATTTAGAATTTGCTGTGTGTGCACTTGTGCCCTTGAAGATGTGTGTCTGTGATCCTGTACTGACTCAGTAGGTGCAGGAAATTGTATGTCAAACCGACGAGTGTATGGCCTATAATATTACAAAAGGCTGTTAAAAAGTCATATGCGAAAATATGTCAGTGTCTAAACTTCGCAGAGAACAACATCCAATCATTACTTTTCCAGTGTTGTGTAAAAAAGATTGGCTAGTATAATATGTAACGTAAAATGAGAATCTGAAAGGAACATTCTAATAGCAACGCATATAAACCCCTTAATTATATCATTGCCTTTCTGATATTGAGGCAAATAATGTATTTACATCTGCTGTAGGTTATTTGTATAAGGGTGATTAACTAGCGGACACCTGTTTAATAATTCAAACTTCACTCAAAGTTCATGTGAAGAGTTGATGTCGACATGAGAAAAATAACAATCATTTCAATGATCTGAGGGCAGTTTCATTCGGTGAACCGACCTTTGTGTGTAAGGCTGTCATGTTGTTCAGGTCATGTTGTTCATTGTGCAGTGCGACTAGTCGACATCAATCAAAAAGTGTCATGGCAGAGCATTAAAGGGCACCTATTTTACCTCTTTTTCAAGATTTAAGATAAGACTTTTGTGTCTCCAGAATGTGTCTGTAAAGTTCAGCTCAAAACACCCATCAGATTATTTATTATACCTTTCAGAATATTGGATTTTCTGCTCTGTACACTATGTAGCTGTTTTTGTTGCCTGTGCCTTTAATACTAGTTCTCCCTGCCCACCGTTCTCACGTGCCTGTCAGAGTGTGCCTCAATCTCCGCCACAGCTGCATAAGATAAACAGCACAGTTACAGACATGAGTTAAGCAGATCTCATGTAATGTTTGTGAGAAATACTACAGTACGAACTTTACCAATCATTATTTTATGTATTTGTTGTGGTTGTTGTGTTGCAACAATGAGTCACACACAATGTCGTTGAAATGTTCAAGCACACACCCACACACATAGACACACATACAGCGGACACACTCACACAGGACATGCATTTAACTTTGCACTGTTTTTGCACAGCAAATGTGACAGGATACACGTTAATATCAACTGCTTTATAGACATCCGTTATGTTAATGTACAATTTAAACCTGTTTAATGTTCACAAACCAGGATTGAAACGTCTTCTTTTATAATTGTACTGACATGCAGCTGTGGTGATAAAGTAAAAGCGGTAAAATCACTGTAACTTATTACAAACATGCACTGTTTTACAAACATTTTAACTTTGTAAAACTCATTCTTGATCACATTTGATGATGATTGATGATCACAGAGAGCTGAACAGATCTTTTAATCCCAGTTGCTTTACTCACGTCCTGTCTTGTAGATTTGATTATACGTGTTACTATGGAGACATGTTAATAAGCGGCTGTCAATCAATTCGGTGGGCAGGGAAAACTGCACTCCTACATCACGTTGCGGTGGGCCTCAAAATGGGATGGATTTGGATCCTGTTTTAACATCAGGTTATAAAAAAAGAGACTTATTTTCCTTTATATCACCCCAAAATGACTGTGGACACACGACACCTACACACAGTTCTGTCTAAACAGCTTACAAAAGATTATTTTCATCACAGGTGCCCTTTAAAGTCAACCAGTTGAACCCCTGTGCAACCTGTGCCGTATAATACTGCCCTCTGGCCGTGGAGTACTTTTAGTACTGAGCACAGAGCCGTGTTACCCTGAGAAAGTATGTATAACTGAGATAGATTACATCAGAGTGGGCGGTAGATGGGTTGGTCAGTCTGATCCAGACACTGTATAAATGAAAGGACAGAAAGGAGAGCAGAACATACTCCTAACAGGAGGAGACTCACTCATGGCCTATGAGACAGAGGATCAGGAGACTCAATACTGCTTTCCTGACATCAACTCATCATGTGTCAAAGGGAGACGCTCAAGTTATGGATATATCATATATTTGTTTGCGTCACTGCTGTCGGCATGGACTGTGTTTCTGAACCTGCTGGTGATCATCTCCATCTCTCACTTCAAGAAGCTTCACACTCCAACCAACATGATTATTCTCTCTCTGGCTGTAAATGATCTGCTTGTTGGACTCATCATGCCTATAGAGGCCATCAGACTGACTGAGAAGTGTTGGTATTTTGGAGACACTTTCTGTGGACTCTATTTATTATTTGTGTCATTACTTCTCTCAGCATCTCTTGGTAATTTAGTTTTAATCGCTGTTGATCGTTATGTGGCTGTGTGTCACCCTTTACTGTACCCACAGAAAATAACAATGACAAAAACGTTAATGAGTATCTGTCTGAGCTGGGTTTGCTTCTCAGCTTACTGCACTGCCTTTGTTATTAATAATGGACATTTTGACACTACACACAGAAAAAATGTGTGTTATGGACAGTGCTTAGTCATGATGAGTTTTAGTTGGATAGTAATTGATTTGTTCATGTCTTTTATTTTCCCTTGTATGTTGATCATAATGTTATATTTGAGGATTTTCTATGTAGTTCATCAGCAAGTGAAGGTTATAAACTCTCTGATGAAGGGTGGTAAATGTGTAACCGAGGGTTCAGTGAAGAGGAAATCTGAGAATAAAGCTGCTCTGACTTTAGGAATCATTGTGTCAGTTTATCTGCTTTGCTATATTCCATACTGTATCTGTTCTCTAACTGTAATCTCCTCCACAGCTATAAATGTTTTAATATGGGCTATGTATGCTAACTCAGGTCTGAATCCTCTGGTTTATGCTTTATTTTACCCCTGGTTTAAAAAGACAGTTAAACTCATTTTGACTCTGAAAATATTTCAGCGGGCATCCTCTATGATAAATATTTTTACACAACATTAATTATAATTACTTGCAAAGCTGTCACTTTATTTTTTATTCATTTGTTATTATTTGTTATTTTTACTAAATTGGATGACGCTCATGTCAAAGAGTTTAAGTAACTTCTGTACTGCTGTAAATAAAAAGTAAAGATATGTGAGCGATAGCTAAAGTAGCCAGTCAAATAATTATACTGTGTATAGATTGTGTATTGAAGGTTATGTGGCTTTTATGCTTGATATTTCTATAGGCCATACAGTGATATTCAAAACTTCTGTTTCTGCCAGAAAAAACAAACCAAAACCTATTTGCTGGGATTGTTGATATACAAACACGACTTTCAAAACTACCTGCTCATTGATAATGAACTTAACACTTACTCTTCACCCAAAAAAGTGAATGTTAAAATGCTAATTCAAAAGTGTATATCTCTCCATGACCATTGGCACTCTAGACATTTTGTTTTAAATTATTTATTTATTTTTACATTGTTGTAGCTTAGCTATATATGTTTCAGTATTGACAGTAGCTCAGCTACTTATTTTACAATGTAGCTTTTCCAGTTGGGGTTGAATGACTAGATTTTTTTAAGTTTATATCATTAAAGTCGAATCAGCGTCAAACAGTCCCTGGTGACATCATCAGTAAAACACAAGATGCAAATGTTTTGCAATATGTCACAATTTGCTATTTATTTGCAGGAAAATATACATCTGACAAAAGTCTTGTCGTCAATCCCAGTTGTAAGAGCAACAGATAATAACTTGACTTCCAGTTGATCATTTGGAAAAGTGGCAGAAGGTCGATTTTTCCAATGAATCATCTGTTGATCTGCTTCCAAATCATCAGAAATACTGCAGAAGACCTACTAAAACTTGCATGGACCCAAGATTCTCACAAAAATCAGTCAAGTTTGGTGAAGGAAAAGTCAGGGTTTGGGGTTGCGTTCAGTATGGGGGCATGCGAGAAATCTGCAGAGTGGATCACAGCATCAACAGCCTGAAGTATTAAGACATTTGTGCTGCTCATTACATTACAAACCACAGGAGAGGGCAAATTCTTCAGCAGGATAGGGCTCCTCATACTTCAGCCTCCACATCAAAGTTCCTTAAAGCAAAGAAGGTCGAGGTGCTCTAGTATTGGCCAGCCCAGTCACCAGATATGAACATTATTGAGCATGTCTGGGGTGAGATGGAGGAGGCATTGAAGATGAATCTAATGAATCTTGATGAACTCTGGGAGTCCTGTAGGAACGCTTTCTTTGCCATTCCAGATGACTTTATAATAAAGTATTTGAGTCATTGCAGAGATGTTTGGATGCAGTCCTCCAAGCTCATGAGAGTCAGACACAATATTCATTCTTTTTCCACTGCAGCATGACTTTATATTCTATACTGTACATTATTTCTGTTAAGTGACAAGACTTTTGTCTAAGCAAAGTCAGACCTTACTGTATAATAAGCGTAATCTAGAGGCCTTTGGCTTTCACATGAGCCAATTCTGATATCAAATGATCAACTATAAAGACGTGTTATTTTGTTATCATTATTTGTTGTTCATAAAACTTGAATAGGCAACCAGACTTTTGTCAGGTAGTGCATATACACATGCTGTTTGACAGCTCATAATACGTTGCAAAAAAAAAAAATGCAACATTATCAATGACAAATTTTAGTGCAAAACAAATATATAGCCATTAAATTACTGCACATTCTACTAAGAATTTAACAATAACAAATATATTTAGTACAGAAGTAATGCATACTTTTCTCAGTGCGTAGAACACAGATGAGTAAGGCAATAATATTATTAGGGTGTTTGTATGAGTTGCTAGAATGTTAGAATGTTCCTTTCAGATTCTCATTTTACATGTTATGGTATATTGATTGATGTCTTTGGATTGTCTTGCTATCCAATATTTCTTCTAGAGTTTCTTGTAATTTTGCATGTTTCATTTTTTAATTTTTCAACTGCAACTGCAATTCAGCAGTTTGACTTTAATGTGTCTTCACTTCGCAGAGGACAACATCCAATCACATTACTTTTCCAGTGTTGCTAGTAAAATTTGGCTGCTGTAGGGTATTTGCATGGGGTGATTAACTAGCGGACACTTGTTTAATAATTCAAAGTTCACTCAAAGTTCATGTGAAGAGTTGATGTCGACATGAGAAAAATAACAATCATTTCAATGATCTGAGGGCAGTTTCATTCACTGTCAAATGTGACAAGATGAACGCTAATATCTACTACTGTATGGATATCTGTTATGATAATGTACAAAGTAAACCTGATTTAACGTCCACAAACCGGGATTGAAGCGTCTGCTTTTATCATTGTACTGACATGCGATTGTCGTGATGAAGACAGTAAAATCACTGTAATTCACTACAAACATTCACTCATTCCTAATCACATTTGATGATGATTGATGATCACAGAGAGCTGAACAGATCTTTTAATCCCAGTTGCTTTACGCACGTCCTGTCTTGTGGACATGATTATACGCGTTACTATGGAGACATGTTAATACGCAGCTGTCAATCAATTCGGTGGGCGGGAAAAACTGCACTTCTACATCACGTTGCGGTGGGCCTCAAAATGGGATGGATTTGGATCCTGTTTTAACATCAGAAATCAAATAAAAAAGAGACTTATTGTCTTTATATCACCCCAATAGGACTGTGGACACACTATACCTACACACAGTTCTGTCTAAACAGCTTACAAAAGATTTTTTTTTATTACAGGTGCCCTTTAAAGTCGGAAAGTTGGAACGGAAAGGCGTGCTCTTTGTGATTGGCCCCTAAATGTGCAACAAATATTTGTTATCTCTCGGGACAGTAACACGTGCAAACACAGGTGTTTACAGATGTATTTTGCCAAAGAAGCAAAATGAAAGAAGGATATTTCTGGTCACAGTTTGACACAGATGAGTTAACATAAACCAGCACTGATGCTGATCGCCTTTGTGCTGCATGGAGCCGCATCATAAACTTAACAAACAGGCTATTGATGATTTAGTGTACAACCAACAAACCAACCTTTTTTTCCATTTGGAAAATTACAGTTATTAATAGTTCTTATATATTATCAGTTTTTAAAATAGCTTGCATAATCTACGAATCAAACAAATCCAAAGATTTTCTTAATTTTTGTACAATGATAACTCCGCACCAAACTGAGGCTTTCATTTTACAGCTTATAAAACATGTATGCAAATTAATGCAATATCATATGTAAACAACAAAATTGTTGTGCAAAAAGTCAACATATGAGCCTTGAGGTTCATTGTCATTACTAATAGAGACCTCAATGCGCACACATGAACTGCGAGTGAGACAGAGGAAATAAGTCATAATCATAAGACATAATCTTTAATCTAATGACTTTTATTAAAAATGTTGACAGAGGTGTTGCGCAATAATAATAACAGCGGAGCATTAATTAAATGCATATTTCATGTGGAGCGATCAATTTAAGTTAGCCTGATATTTTTATTTGGCGGAAGAAAAAACATGATTGGACAAACAGCAGACCCTCAGCCTCCTCCACTGGACCAGCTCCATCTTCTGATCTAAATGTCTTAAAAAGAAAAAGTTTGCAGGACTTTGCTTACAACCCAGAAAAAAAGTGATAATGGCCTTGATCTTCAGTTTAGCAGTTCAGTTCTTTAGCACTTTGAGCACTTGTTATTTAAGCACTTTAAGCACTTGTTATTGTTTAGAAGAAAACACTTTATTTAATATAGTACTTTTAAATAAATGGTGCAAAGCATAATCATTGAAGAGAGTCTCAGTCTACCAGTTTTTTAAGCACTTTATGCTCTTGTTACTTTATTTTTGTTATTATCGTCAATATTTGAAGTGAATCCTTCTGTGCAGTTTTTCTCCAACCCCCCGCCACCCCCTTGCCCCTCCCAAAAATTTGACCTTTAGGCCACAGTTGCTCTCTGAGAGACCAACAGCAAAGATTTTCAGCAGCTGATTGAAGCAGTGACCACCACACCAGAGGTCAATTCAGTTCTACCTGTGCCCTGCTTTCATGTGGAAATACAAAACAATAATACAAAAACTAAACCCATTTTTTACTATACTTTTGAGCAGCTGTAGAAAATACTAACCTGAACTCAAGAAATTGACTGAATTTTACAGTTATTGTTCAGCAAACAGGAGGAAAAAACAAACATTTTGATAGATTACATCAGAGTGGGCGTCAGATGGGTTGGTCATTCTGATCCAGACACTGTATAAATGAAAGGACAGAAAGGAGAGCAGAACAAACTCCTAACAGGAGGAGACTCACTCATGGCCTATGAGACAGAGGATCAGGAGCCTCAATACTGCTTTCCTGACATCAACTCATCATGTGTCAAAGGGAGACGTTCAAGTCAAGGATATATCACCATTTATTTGTTTGTGTCACTGCTGTCAGCATGGACTGTGTTTCTGAACCTGCTGGTGATCATCTCCATCTCTCACTTCAAGAAGCTTCACACTCCAACCAACATGATTATTCTCTCTCTGGCTGTAACTGATCTGTTTATTGGACTTGTCATGCCAGTAGAGGCCATCAGAATGTTTGAGACATGCTGGTATTTTGGAGACACTTTCTGTGGACTCTATTTATTGTTTATGTCATTACCTCTCTCAGCATCTCTTAGTAATTTAATTTTAATTGCTGTTGATCGTTATGTGGCTGTGTGTCACCCTTTATTGTACCCACGAAAAGTAACCATTACTAAAACATTAATGAGTATCTGTCTGAGCTGGGTTTGCATATTAGTTTATAATTCTGCCCTTGTAATTAACAATGGATATATTGTAACTTCACACAGAACAGATGTGTGTTATGGACAATGTTTATTCATAATACATTTTAGTTGGACAATCATTGATCTGTGCATTTCTTTAATTTGTCCTTGTACCTTGATCATGGTGTTATATTTGAGGATTTTCTATGTAGTTCATCAGCAAGTGAAGGTTATAAACTCTCTGATGAAGGGTGGTAAATGTGTAACCGAGGGTTCAGTGAAGAGGAAATCTGAGAGTAAAGCTGCTCTGACTTTAGGAATCATTGTGTCAGTTTATCTGCTTTGCTATATTCCTTACTATATTTGTTCTCTAACTGTAAACTCTTCTACAACTCTAAATGTTTTGATGTGGACAGTATATGCTAACTCAGGTCTGAATCCTCTGGTTTATGCATTATTTTATAGCTGGTTTAAAAAGACAGCTAAACACATTTTAACTCTGAAAATATTTCTGCCGGCATCCTCTCTGATCAATATTTTTTCACATAATGAATGATAATTACTTGAAAAGCTGTCATTAAATACAGGCAGATATATCAGTGTTAAATTTCTAGTTGTAATTTTCACCACTCATGTTATGTTGCATATAGTCAAGTCTGCATCCCAAGAATGAATGATAAATTGTTGAAATGAAACTACCGTCAACCATAAGTTTATAATTCTCCCCATGGCAGCCTCAGACCTGCTTATCAGTGCTTTACAGTATGTCAAAAATATGTAGCTTTTTGATCATGTAAGTTTTTGTTGACTTGTGTGTCAGAGATGATCAGAATGAGGTCAGTGGTGTGAGTGATAATGAACAGCACCCCTGTCTCCAGCCCAACAGAAGGGAAAAAGGAGAGCTGACGACAGTGAAGCATGAGAGGACCAGGCCTCAGACACTTTATGATTCTGTTCTGCTTATATTAATGCAGCAGCTGTGTATGAAGAGCTACTTCTTGCTTTATGTTCTTTGTATTTTTTCTTTGTTTATTTTGAAATTACACTGTGTTTCTGATTCAGTGGTTTCAGTCTCCTTAATTGAAATATGAACTTTGTTACAGAAATGCTAATTAAAATGTTTTAATTTCAAAACAGAGGAAGGAAATTTTCAAACAACATAACAGTGCATTTGTGGCTGCTCCAATATGTTACTAGCTAAGATGTATTCAACTGATGAAATGCACACAGACAGGAAATAATTGACAAAAGCATAACATAAACAGTTGGAATTAGATTTTACTTTAAAGATGTTGATCATTTCTCAGTGACAACTGATCTGGGGTCAAGCATGAATCTGATATCATACATGAGCCTGACCACACATTATCTCAGCACAAGCTGGAAACTAAAATCGAAGCACACAGAGACTGTTGTACTGGGAGAGCTGGTTAGTCAGGGATATATCACATATTTGTTTGTGTCATTGTTGTCAGCATGGACTGTGTTTCTGAACCTGCTGGTGATCATCTACATCTCTAACTTCAAGAAGCTTCACACTCCAACCAACATGATCATTCTCTCTCTGTCTGTAACGGATCTGCTTGTTGGGCTTATCATGCCTATAGAGGCCATCAGACTGATTGAGACATGTTGGTACTTTGGAGACACTTTCTGTGGACTCTATTTAATATTTGTGTCATTGCTTCTCTCTACATCTCTTAGTAATTTAGTTTTAATTGCTGTTGATCGTTATGTGGCTGTGTGTCACCCTTTACTGTACCAACAGAAAATAACCATCACTAAAACATTAATAAGTATCTGTCTGAGCTGGGTTTGCATCTCTGCTTACTGCACTGCCTCTGTAATTAGTAATGGATATTTTGACACGTCACACAGAACAGGTGTGTGTTATGGAGAGTGTTTAGTCATGATGAGTTTTAGTTGGTCAGTCACTGATCTGTTCTTGTGTTTTATTTTTCCTTGTAGCCTGATCGTGATGCTATATTTGAGGATTTTCTATGTAGTTCATCAGCAAGTGAAGGTTATAAACTCTCTGATGAAGGCTGGTAAATGTGTAACGGAGGGTTCAGTGAAGAGGAAATCTGGGAGTAAAGCTGCTCTGACTTTAGGAATCATTGTGTCAGTTTATCTGCTTTGTTATATTCCTTATTTTATCTGTTCTCTGACTGTAAACTCTTCTACAGCTTTGAATGTTTTAATATGGGCAGTGCATGCTAACTCGGGTCTGAATCCTCTGGTTTACGCTTTATTTTACAGCTGGTTTAAAAAGACGGCTAAATTAATTTTAAATCTAAAAATATTTCATCCAGCATCCTCTCTAATCAATATTTTTACACATTAATTATAATTACTCGCAAAGATGTAACCAATAAACAAGCATATGATACTATTTGATTTCTTTTTAGGTTTTCACTAAATGGAATGAAGCTTATTTCAAAGTGGATGTTTCATTTAAGTTATTTGTGTACTGCTGTAAATACAAAGTAAAGCTATGTGACTAATATCTATAGCGTAGAATAAACCAGTCAAATAATTATGTAGCACATTTAATGTTGTTTATGAATTGTGTGAGTCATATAGCAAGATTGATCAAATCTATAAAACTGTATTTGCAAGTACTGAAATTGTTGGTGTACTAACACAGCTGCCAAACCCACCTGCCTATTAATTATAAACTTGACGCCTACTTCTTTCACAAAAACGTCACCTATTCAGCACTTCTGGACTATCATCAACCTTTGTTCTCACGTTTGCTTTTATTTGTGTGCATTGTACTTGCGCAAATTTTTGATTACACATTTGGGGTGAACCATGCATAAAAGGCTTTTATGCCCACCTTCTGGTTTGGCATGACCTTAACGTGCATTTTCATGTGGACATTTTTTAAATGAAGATGAGGAAAACTGTTTAAAAAATGCCTGTGTACATGTAGACAATGCTTCAGATTTTGTTCAGTTGGATGTGAATCCAATAGCACGGGACACTGTAGCATAGGCTTGTACAACATAATCATACTTCTGGCTTGGAAGAAGAATGTGAATAAATTTGGTCTCTGTGTGCACAGGCAGATTTGCAGTCACATTCTCCGCTATGATTCAAATGTGAACACAATGGCACCAAATCATAGAACACTACTAAGCATGTATGAATTTGTCAGTCAGCGTATTTATCATCAGAGTATATTCATTCAGTTTTCTCACATGTATGACTGATGCACTTGATTAAAGGGCACCTATAATGAAATTATTTTGCAAGCTGTTTGGACAAAACTGTGCATTTATAGTGTGTCCACAGTCACATTGGGGTGATATAAACACAATAAGTCTCTTCTTTAAAATTTCCTGATGTTAAAATAGGATCCACATCCCTCCCATTTTGAGGCCGACCGCAACTTGATGTAGGAGTGGAGTTTCCCCACCCACCGATATGATTTACAGCTTCGTAATAACATGTCCCCCTAGCCCCTTTTTTTTTTTTTTTAAAAAGAGCATGTTTGTAATGAATTACAGCGATTTTACTATCTTTATCACCACAGCCGCGTGTCAGTACAATTATACAAGAAGACGCTTCCATCCCGGTTTGTGAACGTTAAATCAGGTTTATTTTGTACATTAACATAATGGATATCCATACAGCAGTGAATATTAACATGTATCCTGTCACATTTGCGTGAAAAAAAAACGTGCCAATTTAACTGTGCACTGTGTGTGTGTGTCCGCTGTGTGTTTGTGTGCCTGAACTTTGTAACAACATTGTGTGTGACTCATCGTTGCAACTCCACAACAAATACATCAAACAATCATTGCCAAAGTTCTTACTGTAGTATTTCTCACAAACGTTACATGAGATCTGCTTTCTTCATGTCTGTCACTCTGCTGTTGAGGCACACTCTGACAGGCACGTGAGAACATTGGGCGGGGAGAACTAGCATACACAGACACATTCTGAAGACAAAAAAGGTAAAATAGGTGCCCTTTAAAGAGCATATTGTAGGTTAAAAATTATTTTAAAAAAGTCAAATTGTTTGTAAAAAATACTATATAATACCATAAAATAGCACATTAAAATGTTTTACGAAGTGCAGGGTTTTTCCCCACTTCCGGAAAACACGCTTTATCATATAGCAGAATCGGTTGCTAGTTTTGGTGTAATTTGTCATCATCGTTATTAGGGCTGGACGATATGGCAAAAATTTATATCACGATATATATTTTTATTTCGGTCGATACGATATAATTCCGATATCGATATGGACAATATTAAAAAGAAAGAAAAAACTCCCAAGAACGCACACAATGGATGTCTGTACCTACAAATGTCTGCAAAGTGAATTTGCAAAGTCGATAATACCTCCAGACTCTTACAACTTTTAAAAAATTTTTAAAATTTTTTTCACTTTTTATTTGTATTTAGCCTATACAAACAAGAAATGTGAAATAAACTATCAAATAAATAAAACTCTCAGACTCAGCTTATAATATGTAGACAGTTTGTGGGGGTTAGTGCTATATGCCAGCATGCAGCGAGTTTGTGTATGTGTGTGTTAATTTTGGTGTTTATGCAAGGATCGAGTTTGTTTGTGCGTGTGTTAATGAGGGAGTATATGCAAAGATCGGCGAGTTTATTTGCATATGTGGGTGTATGCATGCATCAAGTTTATATGTATATGCGCAAATTTCATACATGTTTTGAACATTCAATAGTATAGGTGTATATGCGAGTGATTTATAGGTGTATATGCACGTGTTGATAAGCGAAGTGAGGCCACAGGTTGGCTTAAACTTTTATGTTGCCTCATCTTCTGACTCTCTCAGTTCAGTAAAGTTAGCAACAGATTCACAGATTCGTATTTTCCGGATCAATAACTCATGACCGAAACATTGTTCCTACACAGTACAGTTATTGAATATGTTTGATAATACAAATTCCAAAACAATTTTTTGGAAAAATAAGTGTTGTAGTCTAACCAGCAGGACAGCAGTGACGTGTGATCCGAATTTGGTGAGAGTACAGTAATTTACAGTAAAGTTATTGAATATGTTTGATAATAAAAATTCATAAAAAATATGCAAAATAGATTTTTAGAAAAATAAGTGTTGTAGTCTAACCAGCAGGACAGCAGTGACGTGTGATCTGAGTCTGATGGCATTATAATGAGTTAGAGGGAAGTTGAAAATATGTGTGAACTGAATTTGGTGAGAGTACAGTTATTTACAGTACAGTTATTGAATATTTTTCATAATAAAAATTCATAAAAAATATGCAAAATAGTTTTTTTAGAAAAATAAGTGTTGTAGTCTAACCAGCAGGACAGCAGTGACGTGTGATCTGAGTTTGATGGCATTATAATGAGTTAGAGGGAAGTTATTGACAGCTTTTGTAGTATTGGTTTTTGCGTTTTGCTCTTTGTAGACGGTCCCTAAGGATCGGTCTCTTTGCCGCCTGCGCATAGAGATCAATATATTGCGTCCAGCGCGTAGGAAAGCTCATTTTAAGGAAAATAAGGTTGTAGGTGGTTGTATACATTGCGACAGTTGAAAAAATGTGCTATTTGTGTAGGAACAATGTTTCGGTCATGAGTTATTGATCCGGAAAATACGAATCTGCGAATCTGTTGCTAACTTTACTGAACTCTGACTCTCAGTATGTTTTATCGGGTGGAACTGCTTAAAATGGTGAAACAGATTTGATGTGTTGCCGCCGCTAGTCAGCTACTCTCTCTGGCACACTTTGCAGAACACCGAAACAGCTTAACCAACTGCTGTGCTGAGCGCTGGCAGCGTGTCTGTGTTGTTCGTCATCACGTAAGTGACATAGATCACGCTCTTTCTGACGGCTGAGCACTGAACGTCATTCAGTGACAAGTGATACATGTATAAGATCTTATATAAATAATTATATATTTACATATATGCAAATTTATATCGAAATATCGGAAATGGGTTTAAAAATCATATCATCTTTATTGAAAAAAATTCTATCGCGATATAGGCTGATATCGAATTATTGTCCAGCCCTAATCGTGGTATATTATTGCGTATATTATTACTGCACATGCTCTAACAGGGTTGTGCTAATTCTCTTTATGAGTTATGTGTGTTTTTTGAGCATAATGTGCATTAAACCAATCAGAGTCTCATCTCCCATTCCCTTTAAGTGTCAGTTGAGTCGTGCCATGGCACATTTGCTATTTACATGGCGGACTTTGTAAGTGGAAAAACTGAAAACTTGACCAGCGAGAAAACAGTTAAACAAACAATGTGCGTGAGAATAAAGAACAAACCTCCTCTTTACTTTACTTTTACTCTTTAATTCTTTACTTTCGTGGATAAGGAAACTGAAGACATCTATTAATCTACATATTTAATTTAGTTTGTTAAGTGCAAAGATTTGTTTCTAATTTTTGTCTGATTTGTTGCTAATTTCCAGCAAATGAATAAATGAACAATAATAATGAAGTGTGGTCAAAAAACTGAGTTACATCCAAACACGTCCTATTCTTATGCCCCATATTGTGATACATACATCTCCAAAACCTGACAGATGGACGAATCTAAACAAATCTGTTTTTTTAAACAAATATAAATATTCATATAATAAACAATATTCATACTACTAATAATAACATTATACAAATGCAAATTGTCATAAATTAACTGAAAAGGCATGGAGGCATGAAGAAGGCAGTGTTTTTTTCATATTTATGTAGAAATTAATATTTTTTGTAACATTTTAATCCTTTATTTTTTCATATGTAAAGATATTTGTGTATTGCTGTACATCCTGTATGTATTAAGCAATGTGTAAGCGCTTAAACCCACATAAGCGCACAGCTAACATGCTCTGCACTGGACTTTAGACCTGCTTTCAAATGGTCAATGGCGCGGTTTATTTCAGTTCTTCAAAATGGCAACGTGTCAACAATGCATCTTAACACACCTCTATTTTAAACCAGCACACCCATGCAACATGGTGTAACTACTTGGTGTAATAGGTGAAAATTAGGATTGTGCTGGTCTGAAAATAGCAACAAATCACGCAAAAGACTTTGTGCGACTTATTGCGCCTGGTGTATGATAGGGCCCATAGTGTGTCGAATCATTGTCTTTTTATACTTTAGTTATGGATCATTTTTCAGTGCTAAACAAAGTATTGGAATATTGACTAACCGGTTATTTAAGAGTAGTTGGTGGTTTTTAAGATCATTCAGAATTCAAATTATCATTCATATATCTTATTATTCAGGTATACAGTAATAGTTACTGTGTATGTTAATAAATGATTCATGTTGTTTTGTGACCTAATCGAAAGTGAGGACTGCTTATGCTTTGTAAATCCTTTATAAATGACAATTAAAAGCTCGTCATCAAATTAAAAATTAATATCAGGAGTGGTGTAATGTCAAGGAGGCATACAGGACAGTTCCATGGCCATCCCACCTTTGGGCAGATCAGATTGCAGCAGTCATACAGCAACAAGTGACAACAAGGACCAGCCGTAGTCTTTATCTTCCAATCTTTATTGGGCATTGTGCTCCAGCATATCATTACTGGTAAAATCCACATTTAGTCAATTTTGAATGGCAACCACATCAGAATCAACAACTCAGATGAATTTACAGCAGCTGATTAAAACAATGATCACCACATCTGACTTCAGTTCAGTTTCAGATGTGCACCACTTTCTTGTGGAAATACAAAACAATAAAAAGACTGTGAACTTTTGGAAAGTGAAAAGAAAACACTAATTTAGGCAGAGGAAAATAATTGTATTACAAAGCTATAGAACTAAGAAAAACTTAATCCTATAAACAACATCAGAGTGGGCGGTAGATGGGTTGGTCAGTCTGATCCAGACACTAAATAAAAGGAGAGAAAGGAGAGCAAAACAAACAGGAGGAGACTCACTCATGGCCTATGAGACAGAGGATCAGGAGACTCAATACTGCTTTCCTGACATCAACTCATCATGTGTCAAGGAGAGACACTCAAGTTATGGATATATCATATATTTGTTTGTGTCATCGCTGTCAGCATGGACTGTGTTTCTGAACCTGCTGGTGATCATCTCCATCTCTCACTTCAAGAAGCTTCACACTCCAACCAACATGATTATTCTCTCTCTGGCTGTAACTGATCTGTAGCTCAGCTTTTACAAGCTTTTTCAGTTGAGGTTGAATAACTTTAGATTTTCTGAAGTCAACTTTTATGTCAATAAAGTCAAGTCAACATCGGATAGTCGATGGTCATCAATAAAACACAAGATGCAAATGTTTTGCAACATGCCACAATTGACTATTTATTTGCAGGAAACATATTTTCATATTTTTGCCCACATAGCAATTGTTACCTGACTCCATGACCTAACTTGTTTTTTGTAAAGAATGTACAAAGAACAAACAATAGACTTACACATTTGCATTGCTTCCCTACAACATTCAGATCAACAACAATTACCAAAAAGAAAAAGGTTGCAAAAATAACCCACAAATACATAAGGAAACTCCTATTGCTTTGTGATACACCCCTGGTTGTAACTGTCCAGCAACACGTTGCTTTGGCAAAATCCTCAGTGCTCACCATTCGCACGTATCAAATGTCCCCCATCGTTGGTCTTTATATCACATTTAACCCTCATCATCCATTGTCAAACTAACTATCCTGTAAGTGTGTACCTGATTATGTTCCCACTTTGGATAGTGTGTTGATGAAGCGTTCTGCCTCCTCGACACTTTTGAAGCTCAGTGTGAAGGGGAAAGTCAGTGTATGCCTTACATTAAGCTGGAGTGCTTTTTTGGCTGGCAGGGAAAACTTTCTTTTCTTTGCCAATTTCTTTGTCATGTCTGGAAAGACGGACAACCTAATGTAGTGTATTTATATAGCACATTGATTGTGTATGGCCATACACCCAAAGCGCTTCACAATCATGAGGGGAGTCTCTCCACACCACCACCAGTGTGCAGCATCCACTTGCATGAAGCGACGGCAGCCACAGGACAACGGCACCAGTCCGCTCACCACACACCAGCTATAGGTGAAGTGAAGAGACAGTGATAGAGCCAATTCGGTGGATACGGGATGATTTGGAGGCCATGATCGTAAGGGCCAAGAGGGGTAATTTAGCCAGGATACCGGGGAATACACCCCTACTCTTTACGAGAAGTGCCATGGGATTTTTAATTACCACAGAGAGTCTCTGTTTAACGCCTCATCCGAAAGACGCCGCCCACTGACAGTGTAGTGTCCCCTTCACTTTCACTGGGGCATTAGGACTCACACAGATCACAGGTTGAGCGCCCCCTGCTGGCCTCTCTAACACCACTTCCAACAGCAACCTAGTTTTCCCATGTGGTCGCCCATCCAGGTACTGACCAGGCTCAGCCCTGCTTAGCTTCAGTGAGTCACCGGTCCTGGGCTGCAGGGTGAGCAAACTAGCATTCTTCCTCTCAAATCCACAATGTTTCTTGTGCAGCTCGCATCACTTTATCCTGTGCTGAGTGCCTCAACAACCTTATTCCCAAGCTTTGACTTTGAATTTTCTTCACGCATCTCTCCAGAGTCCCATTCGTGCCATACTTCTCTTTTAGCCCAAAAAGTTGCACATCATTCCTTTTACTTTGATTTTCAAGCACTTGGACATGCTCCCAAAATGTTTTTACCATTTTCTTTCTGTCCTCTTTGCATGTCTTTAGCTCTTCAGTCACATCTTCTAGTCGATAAATTCATCCCTCCACCTTTTCCATTCTAACGTGTAGGCCGTTCACGGAGTCCTTTAATTCCATCAATGTCTCTTTAATGGCGACCATATCTGCAGCCACCACTTCAGGAGTATAGAGAATTTTAGTCATTTAGAATTTGCTGTGTGTGCACTTGTGCCCTTGAAGATGTGTGTCTGTGATCCTGTACTGCAGGAAATTGTATGTCAAACCGACGAGTGTATGGCCTATAATGTTACAAAAGGCTGTGAAAAAGTCATATGCGAAAATATGTCAGTGTCTAAACTTCGCAGAGGACAACATCCAATCATTACTTTTCCAGTGTTGTGTAAAAAAAGATTGGCTAGTATAATATGTAACGTAAAATGAGAATCTGAAAGGAACATTCTAATAGCAACGCATATAAACCCCTTAATTATATCATTGCCTTTCTGATATTGAGGCAAATAATGTATTTACATCTGCTGTAGGTTATTTGTATAAGGGTGATTAACTAGCGGACACCTGTTTAATAATTCAAAGTTCACTCAAAGTTCATGTGAAGAGTTGATGTCGACATGAGAAAAATAACAATCATTTCAATGATCTGAGGGCAGTTTCATTCGGTGAACCGACCTTTGTGTGTAAGGCTGTCATGTTGTTCAGGTCATGTTGTTCATTGTGCAGTGCGACTAGTCGACATCAATCAAAAAGTGTCATGGCAGAGCATTAAAGGGCACCTATTTTACCTCTTTTTCAAGATTTAAGATAAGTCTTTTGTGTCTCCAGAATGTGTCTGTAAAGTTTCAGCTCAAAACACCCATCAGATTATTTATTATACCTTTCAGAATATTGGATTTTCTGCTCTGTACACTATGTAGCTGTTTTTGTTGCCTGTGCCTTTATTACTAGTTCTCCCTGCCCACCGTTCTCACGTGCCTGTCAGAGTGTGCCTCAATCTCCGCCACAGCTGCATAAGATAAACAGCACAGTGACAGACATGAGTTAAGCAGATCTCATGTAATGTTTGTGAGAAATACTACAGTAGGAACTTTACCAATCATTATTTTATGTATTTGTTGTGGAGTTGCAACAATGAGTCACACACAATGTCGTTGAAATGTTAGACACATAGACACACATACAGCGGACACACTCACACAGGACATGCATTTAACTTTGCACTGTTTTTGCACAGCAAATGTGACAGGATACACGTTAATATCAACTGCTTTATAGACATCCGTTATGTTAATGTACAAATTAAACCTGTTTAATGTTCACAAACCAGGATTGAAGCGTCTTCTTTTATAATTGTACTGACATGCAGCTGTGGTGATAAAGTAAAAGCGGTAAAATCACTGTAACTTATTACAAACATGCACTGTTTTAAAAACGTTTTAACTTTGTAAAACTCATTCTTGATCACATTTGATGATGACTGATGATCACAGAGAGCTGAACAGATCTTTTAATCCCAGTTGCTTTACGCACGTCCTGTCTTGTAGATTTGATTATACGTGTTACTATGGAGACATGTTAATACGCAGCTGTCAATCAATTCGATGGGCAGGGAATACTGCACTTCTACATCACGTTGCGGTGGGCCTCAAAATGGGATGGATTTGGATCCTGTTTTAACATCAGGTAATAAAAAAAAAGAGACTTGTTGTCTTTATATCACCCCAATATGACTGTGGACACACTACACCTACACACAGTTCTGTTTAAACAGCTTACAAAAGATTATTTTCATCACAGGTGCCCTTTAAAGTCAACCAGTTGAACCCCTGTGCAACCTGTGCCGTATAATACTGCCCTCTGGCCGTGGAGTACTTTTAGTACTGAGCACAGAGCCGTGTTACCCTGAGAAAGTATGTATAACTGAGATAGATTACATCAGAGTGGGCGGTAGATGGGTTGGTCAGTCTGATCCAGACACTGTATAAATGAAAGGACAGAAAGCAGAGCAGAACATACTCCTAACAGGAGGAGACTCACTCATGGCCTATGAGACAGAGGATCAGGAGACTCAATACTGCTTTCCTGACATCAACTCATCATGTGTCAAAGGGAGACGCTCAAGTTATGGATATATCATATATTTGTTTGTGTCATTGCTGTCGGCATGGACTGTGTTTCTGAACCTGCTGGTGATCATCTCCATCTCTCACTTCAAGAAGCTTCACACTCCAACCAACATGATTATTCTCTCTCTGGCTTTAACTGATCTACTTGTTGGACTCATCATGCCTATAGAGGCCATCAGACTGACTGAGAAGTGTTGGTACTTTGGAGACACTTTCTGTGGACTCTACTTATTATTTGTGTCATTACTTCTCGCAACATCTCTTGGTAATTTAGTTTTAATTGCTGTTGATCGTTATGTGGCTGTGTGTCACCCTTTACTGTACCCACAGAAAATAACAATGACAAAAACGTTAATGAGTATCTGTCTGAGCTGGGTTTGCTTCTCAGCTTACTGCACTGCCCTTGTTATTAATAATGGACATTTTGACACTTCACACAGAAAAGATGTGTGTTATGGACAATGTTTAATCATGATGAGTTTTAGTTGGATAGTAATTGATTTGTTCATGTCTTTTATTTTCCCTTGTATGTTGATCATAATTTTATATCTAAGGATTTTCTATGTAGTTCATCAGCAGGTGAAGGTTATAAACTCTCTGATGAAGGGTGGTAAATGTGTAACAGAGGGTTCAGTGAAGAGGAAATCTGAGAGTAAAGCTGCTCTGACTTTAGGAATCATTGTGTCAGTTTATATGCTTTGCTATATTCCATACTGTATCTGTTCTCTAACTGTAATCTCCTCCACAGCTATAAATGTTTTAATATGGGCTATGCATGCTAACTCAGGTCTGAATCCTCTGGTTTATGCTTTATTTTACCCCTGGTTTAAAAAGACAGTTAAACTCATTTTGACTCTGAAAATATTTCAGCGGGCATCCTCTATGATAAATGTTTTTACACAACATTAATTATAATTACTTGCAAAGCTGTCACTTTATTTTTTATTCATTTGTTATTATTTGTTATTTTTACTAAATTGGATGAAGCTCATGTCAAAGAGTTTAAGTAACTTCTGTACTGCTGTAAATAAAAAGTAAAGATATGTGAGTAATAGCTAAAGTAGCCAGTATACAGCTTACAAAAGATTATTTTTTATTACAGGTGCCCTTTAAAGTCAACCAGTTGAACCCCTGTGCAACCCCTATTCCGTGTAATACTGCCCTCTGGCCGTGGAGAACTTTTAGTACTAAACACAGAGCCATGTTACCCTGAGAAAGTTGACTGTATGACTTTACAGATCTTCAATATCACAATATTATAAAAAATTACAATTGTAACATCGACAGCAAGACGACTCGCGCACAATATGCGTCAGCTGATTCAGTCGTTTCCTAGTGACATACAAAAGAGCACCGCTCTTCTTTTTTTCTTGGAAACATAAAAGGCAGTGCGGTACGCCTCGTGTTTTTGGAATGGAAAGGCGTGCTCTTTGTGATTGGTCCCTAAATGTGCAACAAATATTTGTTATCTCTCAGGACAGTAACACGTGCAAACACAGGTGTTTACAGATGTATTTTGCCAAAGAAGCAAAATGAAAGAAGGATATTTCTGGTCACAGTTTGACACAGATGAGTTAACATAAACCAGCACTGATGCTGATCGCCTCTGTGCTGCATGGAGCCGCATCATAAACTTTACAAACAGGCTATTGATGATTTAGTGTACAACCAACAAACCAACCTTTTTTCCATTTGGAAAATTACAGTTATTAATAGTTCTTATATATTATCAGTTTTTAAAATAGCTTGCATAATCTACGAATCAAACAAATCCAAAGATTTTCTTGATTTTTGTATAATGATAACTCCGCACCAAACTGAGGCTTTCGTTTTACAGCTTATAAAACATGTATGCAAATTAATGCAATATCATATGTAAACAACAAAATTGTTGTACAAAAAGTCAACATATGAGCCTTGAGGTTCATTGTCATTACCAGTAGAGACCCCAATGCGCGCACATGAACCGCGAGTGAGACAGAGGAAATAAGTCATAATCATAAGACATAATCTTTAATCTAATGACTTTTATTAAAAATGTTGACAGAGGTGTTGTGCAATAATAATAACAGCGGAGCATTAATTAAATGCATATTTCATGTGGAGCGATCAATTTAAGTTAGCCTGATATTTTTATTTGACGGAAGAAAAAACATGATTGGACAAACAGCAGACCCTCAGCCTCCTCCACTGGACCAGCTCCATCTTCTGATCTAAATGTCTTAAAAAGAAAAAGTTTGCAGGACTTTGCTTACAACCCAGAAAAAAAAGTGATAATGGCCTTGATCTTCAGTTTAGCAGTTCAGTTCTTTAGCACTTTGAGCACTTGTTATTTAAGCACTTTAAGCACTTGTTATTGTTCAGAAGAAAACACTTTATTTAATATAGTACTTTTAAATAAATGGTGCAAAGCATAATCATTGAAGAGAGTCTCAGTCTACCAGTTTTTTTTAAGCACTTTATGCTCTTGTTACTTTATTTTTGTTATTATCGTCAATATTTGAAGTGAATCCTTCTGTGCAGTTTTTTCTCCAACCCCCTGCCACCCCCTTGCCCCCCCAAAAATTTCTGGCTCTGGATTTTTTTTTTTTACTTTAACCCCTGAATTTAATTAACCTCCAAGCCAACCTCCAAACTGGTATCAAAGCTCAAACCTCTGATCTTTGGGTCATAAACCCATCTCCCTGACCTTTAGGCCACAGTTGCTCTCTGAGAGACCAACAGCAAAGATTTTCAGCAGCTGATTAAAGCAGTGACCACCACACCAGAGGTCAATTCAGTTCTACCTGTGCCCTGCTTTCATGTGGAAATACAAAACAATAATAGAAAAACTAAACCCATTTTTTACTTTACTTTTGAGCAGCTGTAGAAAATACTAACCTGAACTCAAGAAATTGACTGAATTTTACAGTTATTGTTCAGCAAACAGACGAGGAGGAAAAAACAAACATTTTGATAGATTACATCAGAGTGGGCGTCAGATGGGTTTGTCATTCTGATCCAGACACTGTATAAATGAAAGGACAGAAAGGAGAGCAGAACAAACTCCTAACAGGAGGAGACTCAATTATGGCCTATGAGACAGAGGATCAGGAGACTCAATACTGCTTTCCTGACATCAACTCATCATGTGTCAAAGGGAGACGCTCAAGTTATGGATATATCACCATTTATTTGTTTGTGTCATTGCTGTCGGCATGGACTGTGTTTCTGAACCTGCTGGTGATCATCTCCATCTCTCACTTCAAGAAGCTTCACACTCCAACCAACATGATTATTCTCTCTCTGGCTGTAAATGATCTACTTGTTGGACTCATCATGCCTATAGAGGCCATCAGACTGACTGAGAAGTGTTGGTACTTTGGAGACACTTTCTGTGGACTCTATTTATTATTTGTGTCATTACTTCTCTCAGCATCTCTTGGTAATTTAGTTTTAATCGCTGTTGATCGTTATGTGGCTGTGTGTCACCCTTTACTGTACCCACAGAAAATAACAATGACAAAAATGTTAATGAGTATATGTCTGAACTGGGTTTGCTTCTCAGCTTACTGCACTGCCCTTGTTATTAATAATGGACATTTTGACACTTCACACAGAAAGGATGTGTGTTATGGACAGTGTTTAGTCATGATGAGTTTTAGTTGGATAGTAATTGATTTGTTCATGTCTTTTATTTTCCCTTGTATGTTGATCATAATGTTATATTTGAGGATTTTCTATGTAGTTCATCAGCAAGTGAAGGTTATAAACTCTCTGATGAAGGGTGGTAAATGTGTAACGGAGGGTTCAGTGAAGAGGAAATCTGAGAGTAAAGCTGCTCTGACTTTAGGAATCATTGTGTCAGTTTATCTGCTTTGCTATATTCCATACTGTATCTGTTCTCTGACTGTAAACTCTTCTACAACTCTAAATGTTTTGATGTGGACTTTGCATGCTAACTCAGGTCTGAACCCTCTGGTTTATGCTTTATTTTACAGCTGGTTTAAAAAGACAGCTAAACTAATTTTAACTCTGAAAATATTTCTGCCGGCATCCTCTCTGATCAATATTTTTTCCCATAATGAATGATAAATACTTGAAAAGCTGTCACTAATACAGGCAGATATAACAGTCTTAAATTTATATTTGTAGTTTTCACAACTCATGTTATGTTGCATATAGTAAAGTCTACATCCCAAGAATGAATGATAAAGTGTTAAAATGATACTACCATCAACCATAAGTTTATAATTCTCCCCATGACAGCCTTAGACCTGCTTATCAGTGCTTTACGGTATGTCAAAAATATGTAGCTTTTTGATCATGTAAGTTTTTGATGACTTGTGTGTCAGAGATGATCAGAATGAGGTCAGTGGTGTGAGTGATATTGAACAGCACTCCTGTCTCCAGCCCAACAGAAGGGAAAAAGGAGAGCTGACGACAGTGAAGCATGAGAGGAGCAGGCCTCAGACACCTTATGATGCTGTTCTGCTTATATTAATGCAGCAGCTGTCTATGAAGAGCTACTTCTTGCTTTATGTTTTTTGTGTTTTTTTCTTTGTTTATTTTTAAATTACACTGTGTTTCTGATTCAGTGGTTTCAGTCTCCTTAATTGAAATATGAACTTTGTTACAGAAATGCTAATTAAAATGTTTTAATTTCAAAACAGAGGAAGGACATTTTCAAACAACATAACAGTGCATTTGTGGCTGCTCCAATATGTTACTAGCTTAGATGTATTCAACTGATGAAATGCACACAGACAGGGCATAAATGACAAAAGCATAACATAAACAGTTGGAATTTGATTTTACTTTAAAGATGTTGATCATTTCTCAGTGACAACTGATCTGGGGTGAAGCATGAATCTGATATCATACATGAGCCTGACCACACATTATCTCAGCACAAGCTGGAAACTAAAATCGAAGCACACAGAGACTGTTGTACTGGGAGAGCTGGTTACTGTTTTTTTTTTAATTTATTTAGTACGTAGGGATGTCAATTTCCATGATCAATCATTATTTAAATTATTGATTAATTAATCGACTAATCTTAAAATTATGAGATGTTTACTTAATTGACAAATTGTCACTTCATGATGCATGATGTGTAAATTACATCCAAATAAAAGGCAAGTGAGATTGTAAAGAGAAGCAACGATTGATTATTTTATACCATCATTTAAAGATGAAATGTAATGACTAATATACAACAGCACCATCTCAGATTTACACACAACTGGTGCTTGTGTGCATCCATGAGAGACACAGATGAAGGGTAAAGGTCAAAATTGAAGTTTCACATTCTCACGGCTACTGCTTTAGCTCTGTTCAAACTACAGTAAGGCAGACGTATTTTTTTCCACACACTGGTAGAGATGTACAGATCGGCTGAAGCGTCACCTGAATCTGCAAATAAATCACCCACCCACAACTACAGTTTTATCAGATACAGAAATCTGCAACCAATCATCACAATAATTAGTTCATTTGATTTATTTGCATGATTTGAAATTGATCAGATTCAGTGACGTTAGGGTCAATCTATGATAAACATTACTAACCCTAGTGTCTGTCCCCACGAGCCAGTCTGTCAAATAAAAACTGCTTAAAGTACATTCATATTTTAGATTAAATAGTTAATGTTCCAGGGACGTGGGGTCAGGGGAGGAGGGTGAGGAAGTGCCTCACCTGTCATCATCCTTACCTGTCATGATGAGATGTATACTAATGATAAAATAAATATTTGTCCACTGATCTGTGCTATAAATGCAATTTCTGTATGATTCAAATGATTTCAATCCTTTTTATAATCAAAATCTCTGTAGTTTGCGTATTTCCTGTTCAATTACAGCGTAGGCAGCGAGGTGAGGCAGCACTGAGCTGTGCCTCACGTTGGATTGCGCAATCCTCTGCACACTGGGTTGAGCACGTGCCTTTTGCTCACTCAGTGTATGCTACAAATGTAATGCTTTATTTAAATGTTTTTATAAATTGTTTATTATATGTCCTCACTTTGCATATGACAGGTAAAGTATTTCACGTATATCTATCACTTATTTAGTGTTAGGATCTGACAAGACATCAGGTGAGGCAGGCAGTAGCTCTGCCGCACTGAAGAGGGCGCATGTGAGCTTGTTTAGTGGTTGCTCTTCTTCTACGCAGTAAAGTTCAATAGGAGTCCGTTATTTTATGTTTTGCTCTAACTGACTGCAAAAATCGTGGATGTAACGTTAATATCTCAGCTCAAATATTTCTCAAAATTGGACTTTTAATCAAAACGTGAATAAATAATGGATGACCAATGCGGGAGCTAGAGGGTGTGCTTCAAAGAACAGGACAGACGATAACTCGATCATTTCAAAGTAATTCACGTCATTTCAAGACTTAATTTACAAGTAAAGGTAAGACCAGTGTGGAAATCCTCTGTGTGTGTTTGCGAGTGAGAGAGAAAGAGCGCGCAACCGCCGTGATGCTGTGTTGCTTGTTATAGCTGTCTGTAGTGTCCACCTTGGTGTTTTTGGTGGGAATATTGAATTGCTATGTATTTTACATTCTTCCTTGTTCCAATATGTACCTGCCATGTCTATAGAAAGAATGCTGATATGAAACACAATCGGTAGTTGCCAAATATATTGGTGCATATGACCCTAAAAGAGTTGTCCCTCACCGCACGTCACTGTATTGTTTGCATAATTAATATTTGATCGTATCCACTCACAGCCCACTCGCAATTTATAATGTACTTTTTCATTACCTGGCCCATGAATAAACTGCAAGGTTTCCGCTACATTCATTCATCCGTGGCGGGCCGCCACGCCAAAATTCATCCCGCCACGGCTACATTACAACTTCTCATTTAAAACATTTAGTAGTGTTTTTTTTATAGCGAATTATAATCGCACCAAAACATATTAGAGGTAAACAGGGCAAACTTTTCTGTAACCGTAGTTCTGTGTGCTATTTGTTCAACCCTTTAAGGTGACATGCTGACTGACTCTCTGACAGGTGCGTGAGTCTAGCAAACACAGCGTATCTTTCAGTTAAGATGAACACAGTTTCCATAAGTATACTTTATTGATAAAGGTCAATGGCTTTGCATACAATGACTTTATCTTGCTGGAGTTTATAGCCGTTTCACTTTACTTCAGGACGCATTAATGTCGGAAAACGCACTAAAACGCACTAAATTGCGATTCAGCAGCGCTTACTGGAGAGCGCACAAGAAGATCTGCACTTGAACGTGTAAATTTGAGTGTGTGCAAGAAGTTCTTTGCACGAACAGAGGAAATCGGCGCGCAAGCAAAGAGATTGGCATGCTCGTATTACATGAATGCTATCTCGACTTGTAATACTGCGTGTAATATTTGTCTTTGAAATAGTTGGCAGATCTGTGTAAAAAAAAGTCCTGCCGCCACTGCTGGAAAAACTCAGAGGAAACACTGAACTGTTGTGCCAATGGATATAACGGAGATCTTTGCATCACTGTACAGTGAGGTTTTATGCATCCCCACACAGCATTGAGAGAATGACTCGATAAGCAAACATAAACTGCACACATTTGACTTGTCAATGTAATCAGTGACTGCGATTAGACCATTTGGCAATTTTATTGATCTATCCAATTTCCTATTTAGGTGGTCAGGTGAAGGATTCTTCTGTGTTGGGGGTATTCACGTACCTGTAAACTTGAGATATTACATATTTTAAAAAGTATTCCCAATCATACGCGTATATGCATGTAACAATTCACACAAATAAATGTTCATTCAAAATTACAAACTTAATAAACAACTAATTCTAAATGATACAGCATGTGTCCAGCTCCCTGACCACTAGGCCACATCTTCCCACTCACAGAAGTCGACCAACATCAATTGATCACCAGGGCCACTCAATTAAAGATTTTCAGCAGTTTATTAAAGCAATGGCTACCAGAGTTCAGTTTAGTTCCACCTGTGTCCTACTTTCATGTGAAAATACAAAACAATTAACAGGACAGTGTAAAAAGAACACAAAAACTAAACCAAATGTACTTTTGAACAGCAGCAGAAAAACCTAACCTGGACAGAAGAAACTGACTGTTCAAGCAAGAGAAAGAACAACAACATCTCCCTGACCTTTAGGCCTCAACTGACGCCTGGAAGAAGTTGACCAACAACAATTTAGCACCAGAGACGCTCAAATAAAAAGAATTTCAACAACTGACTGAAGCAGTGACCACCACACCAGAGGTCAGTTCAGTTCCACCTGTCCACTGCTTTGATGTGGAAATACAAAACAATAATAAGACGATGAAGAAAAGATGACACAAAAACTAAACCCATTTTTGAGCTGAACTTTACTTTTGAACAGTAGTAGAAAACCCTAACCTGAACTTACTTTAAATTCAGTTAATTTCTTCAATATTCAACAAACAGACAGAAGAGAAAAAAACAACAACATTTTCATAGATTACATCAGAGTGGGTGGTAGATGGGTTGGTCAATCTGAACCAGACACTGTATAAATGAAAGGACAGAAAGGAGAGCAGAACAAACTCCTAACAGGAGGAGACTCACTCATGGCCTATGAGACAGAGGATCAGGAGACTCAATACTGCTTTCCTGACATCAACTCTTCATGTGTCATTGAACAACGCTTAAAACATGGATTTAATATCACATATTTGTTTGTGTCATTGCTGTCAGCATGGACTGTGTTTCTGAACCTGCTGGTGATCATCTCCATCTCTCACTTCAAGAAGCTTCACACTCCAACCAACATGATTATTCTCTCTCTGGCTGTAACTGATCTGCTTATTGGACTTGTCATGCCTATGGAGGCCATCAGAATGATTGAGACGTGCTGGTATTTTGGAGACACTTTCTGTGGACTCTATTTATTGTTTATGTCATTACTTCTCTCAGCGTCTCTTAGTAATTTAGTTTTAATTGCTGTTGACCGTTATGTGGCTGTGTGTCACCCTTTACTGTACCCACAGAAAGTAACCATTACTAAAACATTAATGAGTATCTGTCTGAGCTGGGTTTGCATATTAGTTTATAATTCTGCCCTTGTAATTAACAATGGATATATTGTAACTTCACACAGAACAGATGTGTGTTATGGACAATGTTTATTCATAATACATTTTAGTTGGACAATCATTGATCTGTGCATTTCTTTAATTTGTCCTTGTACCTTGATCATGGTGTTATATTTGAGGATTTTCTATGTAGTTCATCAGCAAGTGAAGGTTATAAACTCTCTGATGAAGGGTGGTATATGTGTAACGGAGGGTTCAGTGAAGAGGAAATCTGAGAGTAAAGCTGCTCTGACTTTAGGAATCATTGTGTCAGTTTATCTGCTTTGCTATATTCCTTACTATATTTGTTCTCTAACTGTAAACTCTTCTACAACTCTAAATGTTTTGATGTGGACATTGCATGCTAACTCAGGTCTGAATCCTCTGGTTTATGCATTATTTTATAGCTGGTTTAAAAAGACAGCTAAACACATTTTAACTCTGAAAATATTTCTGCCGGCATCCTCTCTGATCAATATTTTTTCCCATAATGAATGATAATTTCTTGAAAAGCTGTCACTAATACAGGCAGATATAACAGTCTTAAATTTCTAGTTGTAATTTTCACCACTCATGTTATGTTGCATATAGTCAAGTCTGCATCCCAAGAATGAATGATAAAGTGTTAAAATGAAACTACCATCAACCATAAGTTTATAATTCTCCCCATGGCAGCCTCAGACCTGCTTATCAGTGCTTTACGGTATGTCAAAAATATGTAGCTTTTTGATCATGTAAGTTTTTGATGACTTGTGTGTCAGAGATGATCAGAATGAGGTCAGTAGTGTCAGTGATAATGAACAGCACTCCTGTCTCAACAGAAGCAGCAGCTGTGTATGAAGAGCTACTTCTTGCTTTATTATGTTTTTTGTGTTTTTTTCTTTGTTTATTTTTAAATTACACTGTGTTTCTGATTCAGTGGTTTCAGTCTCCATAACTGAAATATGAACTTTGTTACAGAAATGCTAATTAAAATGTTTTAATTTCAAAACAGAGGAAGGACATTTTCAAACAACATAACAGTGCATTTGTGGCTGCTTCAATATGTTACTAGCTAAGATGTATTCAACTGATAAAATGCACACAGACAGGGCATAAATGACAAAAGCATAACATAAACAGTTGGAATTAGATTTTACTTTAAAGATGTTGATCATTTCTCAGTGACAACTGATCTGGGGTGAAGCATGAATCTGATATCATACATGAGCCTGACCACACATTATCTCAGCACAAGCTGGAAACTAAAATCGAAGTGCACAGAGACTGTTGTACTGGGAGAGCTGGTTACTAATTTTTTATTTAGTACCTAGGGATGTCAGTTTCCATGGTCAATCATTATTTAAATTAATGATTAATTAAACGACTAATCTGAAATTTATAAGATGTTTACTTAATTGACAAATTGTCACCTGATGCATGATGTGTAAATTACACTCAGAATGCAAGCATTTTTACCCAAGAAAAATGTTTTTAAATAAAAGGCAAGTGAGATTGTAAAGATTTGCAACGATTAATTATTTTATACCGTCATTTACAGATTAAATGTAATGACTAATATACAACAGCACCATCTCAGATTTACACACAACTGGTGCTTGTGTGCATCCATGAGAGACGAAGAGAGATGAAGAGTAAAGGTCAAAATTGCAGTTTCACATTCTCATGGCTACTGATTTAGCTCTGTTCAAACTAGGGCAGACATTTTTTTTTTCTACACTGGTAGAGATGTACAGATTGGCTCAAATGTCACCTTAATCTGCTTTTTAAACAAATTACCCACCCACAACTACAGTTTTCTCTGATATAATGTAGATATCAGCAGCTAATAATCACAATAAGTAGTTGATTTCTTTAATTGATTTCTTTGCATGATTTGAAATTGATCAGATTCAGCAATGTTAGGGTTAATCTATGCACCTACGATAATATTACTAACCCCAGGGTCTGTTCCCACAAGCCTGGTTGCATATTTGTACCAGCTTGTCAAATAAAAAATGTGTAAAACACATTCATATTTTAGATTAAGTAGTTAATATTGCATAATTAATATTTGATCTTGTCCACCCATGACCCACTTGCAATTAATAATGTACGTTTTCCATTACCTGACCCACGGATAAACTGTGGTGCCCATAGATATAACGGAGATCCGCTCATCATTATACAGTATGGTTTTATACTTCCCCAATACACAGCATCATGAGAATGACTTGATAAGCAAACATAATCCTCACATTTGTCTATGTAATGAGTGACTGCCATTAGAAGATTTGGCAACTTTAATGACCTACCCAATTTCCTTTATAGGTGGTCAGGTGAAGGGTTCTTTTTAGGGTATTCATGTACCTGTAAACTTAAGATATTACATATTTTAAAATGTATACCCAATGTAAAAATCCACACAAATAAATGTTCATTCAAAATAACTAAATCTAAATGATACAGTATGTGTCCTGAGATGTTCTTATCAAATTAAAGGGACTTGGGTTACAAGGCCAGCTCCCTGACCATTAGGCCACATTTTCCCACTGACAGAAGTTGGCCAACATCAATTAAGCCCCAGGTCCACTCAATTAAAGATTCTCAGCAGTTTATTAAAGCAATGACTACCAGAGTTCAGTTAAGTTCCACCTGTGCCTTTCTTTCGTGTAAAAATACAAATCAATAACAATACAGCGAAAAAAGAAGACACAAGAACTAAACCCAATGTATTTTTGAACAGCAGCAGAAAAACCTAACCTGGACAGAAGAAACTGAATGTGAGCTAATGTTCAAAATGATACATTACATCAGAGTGGGCGGTAGATGGGTTGGTCAGTCTGAACTAGACATTATAAATGAAAGGAGAGCAGAACAAACTCCTAACAGGAGGAGACTCAGAGGATCAGAAGACTAAATACTGCTTTACTGACATCAACTCATCATGTGTTAAGGGAAGACGCTCCTCCATTCATGGATATATCATCACATATTTGTTTGTCTCATTGCTGTCAGCATGGACTGTGTTTCTGAACCTGCTGGTGATCATCTCCATCTCCCACTTCAAGAAGCTTCACACTCCAACCAACATGATTATTCTCTCTCTGGCTGTAACTGATCTGCTTGTTGGACTCGTCATGCCTATAGAGGCCTTCAGACTGATTGAGACGTGTTGGTACTTTGGAGAAACTTTCTGTGGACTCTATTTATTATTTGTGTCATTACTTCTCTCTTTATCTCTTGGTAATTTAGTCTTAATTGCTGTTGATCATTATGCGGCTGTGTGTCACCCTTTACTGTACCCACAGAAAATAACCATGACTAAAACACTAATGAGCATCTGTCTGAGCTGGTTTGCTTCTCAGCTTATGGCTCTACCCAGGTAATTAATAATGGATATTTTAACACTTTTCACAGGACAGACGTGTGTTATGGACAATTTTCAGTCATGATGAGTTTTAGTTGGATAGCCATTGATCTGTTCATGTCGTTTATTGTCCCTTGTATGCTGATCATGGTGTTATATTTGAGGATTTTCTATGTAGTTCATCAGCAAGTGAAGGTTATAAATTCTCTGATGAAGGGTGGTAAATGTGTAATGAAGGGTTCAGTGAAGAGGAAATCTGAGAGTAAAGCCGCTCTGACTTTAGGAATCATTGTGTCAGTTTATCTGCTTTGCTATGTTCCATATTGTATTTGTTCTCTAATCATAAACTCTTCCACACCCATAAGTGTTTTGACATGGGCTGTGTATACTAACTCAGGTCTGAATCCTCTGGTTTATGCTTTATTTTACCCCTGGTTTAAAAAGACAGCTAAACTCATTTTAACTCTGAGAATACTCAAGTCTGCATCCTCTCTAATCAATATTTTTGCGCTATATTAATTGTGTTTATTTAGTAAATTGTCAAAGTGTTTTTGTAAGTAACTTGTACTGCTGTAAATTTAAAGTTATGTGACTGATAACTAAAGTAACCAGTCAAGCAACTATGTAGAACACATTTATTATATGTGTAATTGGGTATTGGTGGCAGTGTTTCCCCTACCATTATGCCAGATCACAACTTCTTTTAATAAACAAGCTCTTATTTACACAAAGGCATTTGATTTCTGTCTCTAAATGGCCGCGGGATTACAAATTTCTTCTCTCTGAATCGTGCGTTTCACATAGACCCTCTCTGCTGTATGGGAATGAGAGTGCACGCGCCACATCTGACAGGACCGAAGTTGCACGTGCGCTTCTGTAAATTAGGCCTATGCATAGCCTACAAGCAGCCACAACATAGGTAAATGATGTGTGGGAGCGTAATGCGCTCGCGTCACACAGCTAAAATACGTATATACAGATGCAATGAGACTTTTGTTTAGTTTGTTGACGCGAATTGCGCGAGTGATGCTCTTTAATGCAGGTGCAGCTATTGTATTTCCACTGTTTTGAGCTGCTGTGACGCGTTTGCCGCTACCTAGCATCTCATCCAACCTTGACCTCTCCCGGAAGCACCAGGAGTCTCCCGCATATTTTTACCGGCCCCTTGATTCTCAAAAATGAGTTAAAATGCTCGGAAATCATGGTGATGAGAGTGAATGAACAGATCGCAAAAGGCACAGTGATGGTCTAAACATTTCATTTCTTAGGTTAAATGAATTGAGCAGTAAAGATATCGCGAGTGCAAAATCACCCCCCCCCCCCCCTTTTTTTTTTATATTTTTTTTTTTATATCCGTGTTATATTATTTTCTGTGGCGGTTCATTCCACTGTGGCAACCCCTGATAAATAAGGGACTAGGCCAGAATAAAAGGGATGAATTATTTTTTGTAAAGCTGCTTCTGGCCATGACGCATTCACACCTAAATGGTTATAAGAGACGTGTTAAAGGTATTACATGCAGCATAATAATAAATAATTGTTCAGGTTTTTACTGCTGTCATTAAAAGAAACAAATTAACATCATGACTCCTTGTGTCGGTGTCAGGCTGAACAGCCGCGCCCAACAGTAAACCTAGGGGAAACACTGGGTGGGTTATTTGGCTCAACTTGCTTTGTGCTTAATGTTTCTATATGCTATACATTGGATTGTTGGTATACAATCACTGATCAAAACCCCCTGCCCATTCATAATGAACTTAACACTTGCTCTTTCTGCATCCAAAACTGAATGTCGAATTGTTGAAACGATGTTTCATAACTCATAGAATTATTAAGCATACAGCTTAATTCATAGTTGTAAATTCCCCCCTATGGCCACATGTCATCCTGTCTGTTCTATGTTCTTCTGTAACGGTTTGGTGTATAATCATTTCAACATTTTACTCTTAACTTAAAAACACAGCTAAACACATCTTAACTCTGAAAATATTTTGCTGGCATCATCTTTATTCAATATTTTTACACAATATTAATTATTATTACTTTAAGATGTCACAATTAAAAGTAAATATTACAACCTTTGATGTATATTTGTAAGTTTTGTTATTAATGTGTTTTTAATAATAGTAATACATACAAATGTATAAAAATAAGTTATGATGTACTGCTGTAAATACAGTATAAAGAAGTTGAAGGTTATGTGGTTCACCTTGTTTTGTGCTTAAAATGTCTATATGCCATAGACTAATAACACACAAACAATTGTGGGTCTGCAAGTGCTTGGATTGTTGGTATACAAACACTGATCAAAACCACCAGCTCATTCATAATGAACTTGACACTTTCTGCATCTAAAAAGTAAATGTTGAATTGTTGTGACAAAACTGTGTGCTTGGAAGCAACAAACATTGCTACATATTTATTGATAATGATCTTATATCGAAGTGTTTAAATGATACTGTTTGTCAACCCATAAATTCAGGAGTGTAACTCTCTACATGGTCACTCCAGATATGCTTATCTGTGCTTTATGTTCCATCAAAAATATATCTAGTTTTTGATTGTGTCATTACTAGTGAAGCATGTTGTGGGGTAGTGTGATCAGAATGAGGTCAGTGGCGTGAGTAATAATGTGCAGCACACCTGTCTCAGCCCAACAGAAGAGCTCCAGAAGGAAAAAGCAGAGCTGATGACAGTGAAGCAATAGAGGACCAGGCCTCAGACACTTTATGATTAGCTACTGCTTTCTGTCATCATGCTCTTTGTATTATTATTTTTATTATTCTGTATATTATCGGGTGGATCTTGCCCCCTCTTTACTGAAATATGAACTTTTTTACAGAAATACTAGAAATACTAATTAAAGATGTTAATATTATTACAACAGAGTGAAGAAATCTAAGAAGAAGAAGAAAAAAAATCATAAATTTGATAATGATTCTGAGCAATGATCCGGTCATTTATGTAGGTTATAGACAGTTTCAGCAACGATCCAAGTCATGCAAAACAGATGTTGGGGAAATGTGAGCTTATTTCTGGATGAGTCCTCTCTGATCAATACTTTTAAACAGCATTAATTATAATTACTTGCAAAGCGTTCACAAATAAAGGCAGATATGACAGTCTTTAATTTCTATTTGTCAATTTCAGTACTTGTGTTATATTGCATATACAGAAGTAATGTATAAAAATTCGTTCATTCTAGGCTTGGGCGGTATCCAAATTTTGATACAGTCAAACCTCCTCCCTATTTTACCTTGGTATACGGTATTGCCCTGCATAATAATAAAAGTTATGATGCAAGGTTCAGACAGTGTCACCAAACTGTTGACTTGTGACTAGAAGGGTTGTGCCGATAGATGATAGTATCGTGTATCGATGATAGGCAAAGATATCGTCAAGAGCTGAGACCTATGACGTTTTTAAAGAAGATATTTAGCTAGTTTCGCATTAATGTAGAACTATAACATGTTTTAATTGCGTTATTGAATAAAATGAATAGTATTATTATTTTTAATCATCATCATTAATAATAAATGAACTACAAATAATTTGACAGCTTCAGGCGTTCACATCAACATCACTTGACCGACACTTTCGGACAAAAATTAATTATTTCGATTGATCTCTCGCGCGCTCTCTCTCTCTCTCTAGTTAAAGAAAACAATTTTTAAAAATAAAATAACTGAAGAAGAAAATGAAAGAAATCTGAAACCAGCTGAAATGTTCTGGAATAAAAAACCATGTTGCGGTCGTTGGTCATTTGACTCCTTTATAACAGCACTCCCGCAAGAGTCTTTCTTGCTTTCACAAAAAAAAAGTTATTTATCTTTTATATCTGTTATTAATTGCCTATTCAAGTTTTAAGGTGGCCTATTTTTTTTCAGTGCATGCATTGACTGCTCCATCAAATACACGGAATATACATACGTGTCTTATTTGTGTTTAATTCGATGGAATAAACATGGACGCGCATTTTTCAGAAAATAGCCTATTAATATTATTTAAAAATATGTTAGGCCTATATTTATTTATATAGGCTATTAAAATATATTGTATTTCTTTGTTTAAACTAGCCTATATTAAATTAAATTACAATCTGTATTTTACCATTCGTTTTGGCATTAAAGAATTATTGAACAGATTATTAATAACTGCTCAAAGAACATTTTACTGAGCTCAGTGAAAAGTTTTAGGTCAAATAGGCTATTTAATATTAGAGCAATAGGCTATTGCCGACTCGCAGCAGCGATGTTTAAACTGAAACTCTTATCAGTAAACAATAAGCACATATGTCAAGCGCAACATTGTGTTAGATCTTAGCAAATTCAAATGTGACACTGTTGATGATTACTTTTGTGATGATCGTCAGACTTGACGCTGCGCCACACTCAACTGAACAAAAACATGGAAAACTTCACCGCACAGAAACAGTCACGTGCGGGCAGCGAGTCCTCCATCCGCCTCCCGTCTGAAAGGACTTTAATGCATCATTGTTTCTTCCGTGCGTAGATAAATATCATTTCATTCGCTTTCATCCATGTATATTATATCCATTTTGCGGCAGCCCCATGGGCCGCGGATAACGTCATGAACCCGAAGTCACAATCAAATCCTGTCCAGCACCGCACTGTTGCATCGAGTCGTTTGAAATCATTTTAGTCTCGTCGCATATTTAGCTGTAAGAGCACGGTGATTTGTATTGTTTGAATTATTATCCAAGATCAATAGTAATGCAAATGCAGTAGGTTATTAAGTTTTAAAAAATCAGACGAAAGGATATTAAATATGTTTAGATATAGTTAAATATAGTAATAAAATATTATATATAAGGGGGAGAGATGATGTGTTCGCGAACAGCAAAACCAAACAAGCTGTCTTTATAAACACACACATACCATGCTCTCGCTCTCATTCACACACATACATACACACACACATAGACAGCACCAAGGTCACTTAGTGTGCGACTCACCATCTTACCTCACCTCTCTCTCTCCTCCACACTGTCCCGTGATGACAATCACTCATGCGATTTTTAGGCATTAAATAAATAATATTTAATACTTGTCTCCTATATGAGTGCATTGTTTTTTATGACGATATAACGGTATTGAAACTGATTCTGTTGCTATTTTTAGATCCTGCGGTATACCATATTACCATCCAAGCCTAATTCATTCATGAACCGACAACTTATCCAGCACATGTTTTACGCAGCGGATGCCCTTCCAGCCACAACCCATCACTGGGAAACATACACACACACACACACACTCATACACTACGGTCAATTTTAGCATACCCAATTCACCTGTACCGCATGTCTTTGGACTTGTAGGGGAAACCAGAGCACCCAGAGGAAACCCACGCGAACACGGGGAGAACATGCAAACTCCACACAGAAATGCCAACTGACCCAGCCGAGGCTCAAACCAACGACCTTCTTGCTGTGAGGCGAACTGGCTACCCACTGCGCCACAGTGTCACCCTTTATATAAAAATATGAAAAGAAGTTTAAGTAATTTATAATGTACTGCTGCAACTACAATAAGATATGACTGATAACAATACACAATAACATCTGTGTGGATACGGTATAGGGCGATTATGTTGTTCACCTTGTTTTGTACTTTATATTTCTATATTTCATTTAATAATATTCATACTATACATAACTTCCATGAAAACTGTGTTTAACTAACTAACTTTTACCAAAATTGCTACCCATATATTGATAATAAAATTGATAATGAAATCCCAAGTGTTGAAGTAATACTGTACCACCAACCACATGTTCATAAGTGTAATTTTTTTCCATGGCCTCCCCAGACTTATCAGTGCTTTGTCACATCAAAAATATAAATAATATGGTAAAAACACCGTCTTCCAGCCTATGTTCAGAAACTTCTGGAGAAAAATATATCTACCTGTGCAAGGTAGAACTCCATCATTGCCGCTCCCAAGCCTGGATGAAAAAGTAGGAGGGTTGAGCGTGGGGCAAGCAATCCAAACTCATAAAATCTTAACCGCTACAGAAATGCCAAAGTGAGAAACAAAGACTAACTTCCTGGAAGATAAAGGACCTCCGATAACCCAGAAACACATGATGCTAGATGGTGAAAGCCGAAATGAAGTCGCCAAGCTGAATGTCTTTCTTTCCACCAGTTGAACCCTCATTGGTGCATGGAATGTCAGGACCATGTACGAGACAGGCAAGACAGCAAAGGTGACTGCTGAGATGAAAAAGAACAACCTGATCATTAATGAAACCAGGTGGACACAAGTTGGAAAACTGACGACAGGAGAGTTGTTGTTGTACTCCAGACATGAAGATAGTAATGCACCCCATACGCATTCATTCAACATTCATGTTGTCCAAATAAGCACAGAGGGCACTGATTGGATAGGAGGCGCATGGCCCCAGAATCACCACAGCAACCTTCAGAACCAAGCACAAGAAGACAAAACTCAATATCATCCAGAGTTATGCTCCAACCAACGACCCTGATGAAGAAAACAAGGACCAGTTCTACAACAGACTGCAGAAAATCGAGCCAAAGGCATCGTCCTCCTTATGGGAGACTTAAACGTCAAGATTGAACCTAACAACACAGGATATGAACACGTTATGGGGATCTATGGACTGGGAGTGATGAATGCTAAAGAAGAGAGATTTGCGCTCAACAAATTGGTCATCGGAGGTAGCATCTTTTCCCACAAGTGGATCCACAAACCTGGATCCTGGGCACCTGGGTATCACCGGACAGCTGTCATGACAGAGAACCAGATTGACCACATCTGCATTAGCCAAAAGTTTAGTAGATCCCTTCAGGACATTAGAGTTAGATAAGAAGCAGATGTGGCTTGCGACTACAACCTAAAGAAGAACTGGAAGGAAACAAAACAGTGTCTTGTTACGTGCCTCCCCTATCTAGGGCCAGGGAAACACGCAACAATTTAACATAAAGGGAAAAAAAAAATTAAATAAGAATTAAATTTAGCCAAATTAGAATTAATGATAGGCCAATTTTGATAATAGAAAATATGACTGAATAAAAAAAACTAAAGGGCAAGGCAGCCAACAATCATCACTCTTCTCCTGTCCCAGCACTCCAACAATAACACACCAAATTCAATGTCCAAAAAAAAAGTATATTTATTTACAGATTAACAAATAATAAATGACCAACAGTAATGGTAGGTTTCAAAAATATTCAGGAGGGGATAATGTCAAAACAACAAACAAAAGATCTAACTGATTGAGGAAGCAACTTTCTAAACTCTCAAAGTAAAATGTAAAAGAACAACAAAGATCTTACCTTGCTCCCTCTCTACCAGAAACAGGAGAAAACCATAAATGTATCAAACAAAAAGTTCCATCCACCTCCTTACTGATCCAAAAGGTTTAAACAAAACCAAACATATAACGTAGAAATAACAAAGGGAATTTCAGGTCAAAATTTCACTATATTGTTCACTAACAATAGGATTTTTAATGTTACAACAACTATCCCAGTATAATTTAACTCAAAAGCTAGTCTGGGGCAGGAGAACTAAGTGAGAGCAGCCTTCACCAACTTGTGTTTGGCACGGTCTCCCTTTGTTCTCTACTGCCGCATGCCTCAGCCACTTAATTGTCAACAGGTGAGACAAGATAGAAAGAGAGAGAGAGAGAGAGAGAGAGCGAGAAATCAAAAGCAACAACAAATCCCCCCACAGGGTGGCAGTGTACAACATTTAAGGCCACAAATTTTAAATGCATAAAATAAAAAATAAACTTTTTTTTCTTTATATGCAACACCCCCTTCACCAAATTTACAACCAGCGGCTTGTAAATACTTCAAGGTTGTTTTTACACTCCAGAGTCAAAGGCCCTAGACAAAGCATCCGCTAGGACATTTTCAGAGCCCTTCTTATGTTGGATTTCAAGATTGTATTCTTGAAGCATCAATGACCAACGCATTAGCCGTTGATTGTGATTGTACATGCGAGAAAGGAAGACAAGAGGATTGTGATCAGTGTACACAATAACAGGAACACAACTGCCTCCAACATACACTTCAAAATGTTTAAGGGCCAGCAGAAGTGCTAGAGCTTCCTTCTCAATGGTGCTATATCTTTGTTGAGTCTTGGAGAACTTCTTTGAGAAATAAGATACTGGATGCTCTATTCCAGCACTGTCGTCTTGCAACAAGACTGCACCTGCTCCAACCGCACTTGCATCAACTTGCAACTTGAATGGGTTAGCAAAATTAGGTGCAGACAGGACTGGGGCATGACAAAGAAGATCTTTAGCAGCAAGGAAAGCTTTTTCACATTCAGAAGTCCAAACAAATTTCCTGGTTGTGCTGAGTAGATCAGTCAGAGGCACCACTACAGTTGCAAAATTTTGGCAAAAACCTCGGTAGTACCCTGCCATTCCAAGGAACCGGCGCAACTGCCGTTTAGTAGATGGAGTGGGAAAGTCAATTATAGCTTCCACTTTAGCCATAACAGGTTTCACAGACCCTTGGCCCACTTGCTTTCCAAGGTATGTTACCACTGCTTTAGCAAATTCACATTTAGCTAAATTGAGAGTCAATTGGGCATGCTTCAGTTTCTGAAACACAGTTTTTAGTGTGTGAAGGTGATCTGTCCAGTTACTTGAATAAATTACAATGTCATCCAGGTAAATTTCACAATTAGCCACATCAGAAAGAACTTTGTGCATGAGGCGCTGAAAGGTGGCTGGTGCATTTCGCATTCCAAAGGCCATACAGTTGTACTCTAGGAAAGTGTCAGGAGTTACAAATGCAGAGATTTCACATGCTCGTGGACTTAAAGCAACTTGCCAATAACCTTTCAAAAGATCTAGCTTGGTGACAAACCTTGAACCTCCAACTCTGTCCACACAATCTTCCATGCGTGGAAGAGGGAAAGAGTCCGGCTTTGTGACACTGTTTACCTTCCGATAATCAGTACAGAAACGGAAACTAGAATCAGGCTTTGGCACAAGCAAGCATGGCGAACTCCAGGGACTTTGACTGGGCACCGCCAAACCATGTTGAAGAAGGTAGTTCACTTCAGACCTCATAACCTCACGTTTGGTAGGGTTTACTCTGTATGGATGCTGTTTGATCGGGGCAGAGGTACCTACATCAATGTCATGAAACAACACATTAGTTCTTCCAGGAACATCAGCAAACAGTGTTGGATAACATTGCAACAAGTTTATAATGTCCACATGTTGGCTCTCAGTCAAGTAAGACAAGTGTGACTCCAGGTTGGCTAATATAGTTGAATTATTTAACTGAAATCCAGGTGTTTGAGGCTCAGATAAAATCAAGTCTGTGTCATCATTTACATCTTCAGCAGCAGGAAGACAGACAGGTACAGCTGTAACACAATGCTGGTTTGATGATGCTGACATCAGAGAGGACTCAGGTGGATTACGTCTAACATAGGGTTTTAACATGTTGATGTGGCAGACCCTTTTCTTGCGCCTACGATCAGGTGTTTTTAAGACATAGTCTGTGTCACTGAGTTTTTGTTCAATCACATAAGGTCCAGAAAACTTGGCTTGAAAAGGAGAACCAGGAACAGGAAGTAGTACAAGAACAGAGTCATTTGGTTGAAAACTTCGCTGTACTGTTTTCTTATCAAAGTGAGCTTTCATTTTAGATTGTGCAGAGGAGAGGTGAGATCTTGCCAGGTCACAAGCTTTATGCAGCCGCTCACGGAACAAACTGACATAGTCCAACACAGAAACAGGGGCAGTAACTTTACTAAGTAACTGTTCTTTCAACATCTTCAAGGGACCTCGGACAGTATGAGCGAACACAAGCTCAGCAGGACTAAATCCTAGAGATTCTTGAACAGACTCTCGTATTGCAAACATGAGTAGGGGTAAACCATCAACCCAGTCTTTTCCAGAATCCAAGCAAAAGGCACGGAGCATAGACTTCAAGGTTTGGTGAAAACGTTCTATTGCTCCCTGTGACTCTGGGTGATATGCAGTAGACATTGTATGGGTGATTCCAAGTTCCTTCAGCATTTGCTCAAAAACTTTTGAAGTAAAATTTGAGCCTTGATCAGTTTGTATTACTCTAGGCAATCCAAAAGTGGTACAAAACTTAATTAGCTCCTTTAACACAGTCTGTGCTTTTAGTGTCCGCAATGGCACAGCTTCTGGGTAACGGGTTGCAGTGCACATTATTGTCAAGATATACTGGTGCCCGTGCTTCGACTTGGGAAGGGGACCTACACAATCCATTTGCAACCTTTCAAATGGCTCTCCAATGACAGGAATTGGATGAAGCGGGGCTTTTGGAATGTTAGGATTTGGTTTTCCAGCACACTGGCAAACATCACATGAACGGCAAAAATCAGAAACTGCAGACTTTACTCCTGGCCAATAAAAATGTTTTGTGATCCGATTAAAAGTTTTTGTGACACCAAGGTGTCCTGAAAGAACATTTTCATGTGCCAATTTCAAAACTTGGAAACGATAATTGGCGGGAAGTACGACTTGATACACTGTCCGCCAATCATCTTCCTCTGAAGACTTTGGTTTCCATTTTCGCATTAGAATCCCATTTTCCCAAAAGTATCCAATTGCTCCCACAACAAGATCACGGTCATCAACTGCAGCACTTATGCAGTTGGTGAGCGTTGGATCCAGCTTTTGTGCAGCACCCAAATGTTCCCTACCCACAATTGATGGATGTTTTTCTGTTAGCTGAGAGACAGAATCAGTAATGTCAGTATTAACAGATAATTTGCATTCTACCGGATTAGATGGCAGAGTCAGGAAAGAATCGGAAAGATCCACGACATCAGAAAACTTTCTCGACTGGGAACGTGTAACCGCACAAGCAGGAAAAACCTGTGGAAAAGTCACAGAAAGATCAGTAGATTCAGGTGAATTTGGTTTATTTACAACAACTGGACTGGGAAAAACTTTGCCACCTGCAAGGTCATTTCCCAGGATGAGACTGATATTGTCTACTGGCAACTTTTTACACACACCCAACCTCACCAAGCCCGAAACTAGACCAGATTTCAGGTTAACTGTGTGTAAAGGAACACTGACACAGCCCATCTCGATACCACGTACAAGAACATTTGCGCCTGTATATGTACTATCAGAGAATGGCAAAACATCCTCTAATATGAATGACTGAGTCGATCCCGTATCTCTGAGTACTTGTACCTGCTGAAATACAGAAGTACCAGGAATTGATACATGAGCTGTTAGCATAAAAGGACCAAATGATGATGTGTCAATAGGGTATAACTCAGAAACCGGCTGTGCCAGTGCAACACTTTTAGGTTTAGCAGTCCTATTTTTCCAAGCCACACAATCAGAAATTATATGGCTTGGATCAAGACAGTAAAAGCAAAACCTTTTTCTTTCTGTGGCCTTAGACACAGGTCTTCCTCCAGTGCCTGGTTTACTGAGATTAGATCGAAAGGTCTCTTTTACAGCAGAATCTGCAGCGAAAGACGATTTTGTTTGACGCGCAGCAGAAAAAACGGTTCGATGCGTAAGCGCAAATTCATCAGCCATTACTGCGGCATCGGACAGCTTCAACACTTTTTGTTCATTTAAATGAATAACTACGTTTTCTGGAAGGCAATTCTTAAAATCTTCAAGTAAGATTAATTCTCGCAAATCATCCACAGTAGTTACTTTACAAGAAAAAGTCCACTTTTCAAACAGTGCTTTCTTTTCTCTTGCAAACTCAACGTAAGTTTGTTTGGCCTGTTTTGAACATGCCCTAAACTTTTGTCTGTAAGCCTCAGGCACTAACTCATATGCCCTTAAGACTGCAGCTTTAACAATGTCATAGTCCAATGACTCCTCTACTGGTAAGGCAGCACATACCTCCTGTGCTTTCCCAACAAGGTTACACTGCAAGAGTAGTGCCCACATGTCCTTTGGCCAGTCTAATTTTGCTGCAATACGCTCAAAAGAAATGAAATACGAGTCCACCTCAGCTTCTCTAAATGATGGAACCAATTTAACATACTTGCCAATATCAAATTTAGATTTGGAATCATACGCCGGAGACGATCGTGTTCGAGAACGTGGTGGCGGAACTGGTGCAGTGTTTAAAGCCTTCATCTCAAGATCAAGTTTACGCATCTTAACATCTCGATCTGCTTCAATTTCAAGTGCTCTTAACCGAAGCAACTGAGTTTCGTGTTCTTGTTTTTTAAGTGCCAGATCAAGTTCTTTTAGTCTCACAGCAATATGTGGGTCTACATCTGGTACATTAATGCCAGCATCATCTGAATCTAAGTTAACAGATTCAGCAGCAGAACTATGCTCAGCATTTTCCTGCTCCTCTTGTTCTGCAAAAATTCCTTCCTCAACCAATTTAGCATATATCTCACCTTTAATTATTTCTTTGCGAGCAGCTCGTGAAACAGTTAAATTATAAAAGTCTGCAATCACAAACAGATCTTTCTTACGACAATGATCAAACTCCTCCACAGTCGGAGATAATGTGAACTTAACCAAATCAAAATCCATATTCTTCAAGAATACTACAGGATTTCCTCAACCGCCAAAGTTCAAAACAGCCAAACAAGCTTACCGTAAAACAATTCAACAATTGTTTTATAACAAAATAAGGCACAAAGATGCAACTAGTGTTTAGAAAGAAAAGATTTCAAAATTGCTTTATGCAGCGGACGAGCCCCCAATTGTTACGTGCCTCCCCTATCTAGGGCCAGGGAAACACGCAACAATTTAACATAAAGGGAAAAAAAAATTAAATAAGAATTAAATTTAGCCAAATTAGAATTAATGATAGGCCAATTTTGATAATAGAAAATATGACTGAATAAAAAAAACTAAAGGGCAAGGCAGCCAACAATCATCACTCTTCTCCTGTCCCAGCACTCCAACAATAACACACCAAATTCAATGTCCAAAAAAAAAGTATATTTATTTACAGATTAACAAATAATAAATGACCAACAGTAATGGTAGGTTTCAAAAATATTCAGGAGGGGATAATGTCAAAACAACAAACAAAAGATCTAACTGATTGAGGAAGCAACTTTCTAAACTCTCAAAGTAAAATGTAAAAGAACAACAAAGATCTTACCTTGCTCCCTCTCTACCAGAAACAGGAGAAAACCATAAATGTATCAAACAAAAAGTTCCATCCACCTCCTTACTGATCCAAAAGGTTTAAACAAAACCAAACATATAACGTAGAAATAACAAAGGGAATTTCAGGTCAAAATTTCACTATATTGTTCACTAACAATAGGATTTTTAATGTTACAACAACTATCCCAGTATAATTTAGCTCAAAAGCTAGTCTGGGGCAGGAGAACTAAGTGAGAGCAGCCTTCACCAACTTGTGTTTGGCACGGTCTCCCTTTGTTCTCTACTGCCGCATGCCTCAGCCACTTAATTGTCAACAGGTGAGACAAGATAGAAAGAGAGAGAGAGAGAGAGAGAGAGCGAGAAATCAAAAGCAACAACAAATCCCCCCACAGGGTGGCAGTGTACAACATTTAAGGCCACAAATTTTAAATGCATAAAATAAAAAATAAACTTTTTTTTCTTTATATGCAACAAGAAGTATCCCCAGCGTCAGGGAAGAGTTTGGTCATCGGGTTTGAGGTGCTACATGAACTGCACAAGGAAAAGGGAGGAAGTAGTGTGCAGGTCACAGTCAAGAAGTTGTTGGAACGAAGAAACACTGTCACAAACAGTGGATCAAAGCTGTGACCTTGTAAAAGCTAGAAGAGAGGCAACAGAAGGTGGCGGCAGTCAACAACAGCAAGACTAGAGCATCAAAAGTCAAGACCCAAGACAAAAATGCAAGAAGCCCATAGAGCAGTAAAAAAAAAAAAAGCATTTCAAAAGAAAAGACTATATAGACGAACTAACTGCTGATGCATAGCAGGCAGTGTATAAAGGTAACATGAAACAGTTACATAATGCGACAAAAAACTGGAGGGTACAACAGACCAGAACGGCCAGTCGAAGACAAGGAGGGAAGGGCCATCATAAGAGTAGAGCAGCAGATTATTAGATGGTGTGAACATTTCGAGGAGCTTTTGAATAGACCAGTGCCACCAAACCCTCCTGACATCAACTCAACCGACAAAGATCTCCCTATCAACTGCAAAAATCTGACCAGAGAGATCAGAAAGGCTATCACCCAAATGAAGAACGGAGAGGCAGCTGGACCAGACAGCATACCAGCAGAAGTCCTGAAAGCAGATCTGGATGCATCGGTGAAGTTACCGTTTCCCCTCTTCGAAAACATTTGGGAGAAGGAAGAGATACCGACCGACTGGAAGGAGGGTTACTTAATCAAGCTTCCAAAAAAGGGGACCTCAGTAACTGCAACAACTACAGAGGAATCAAACTCCTGTCAGTGCCAGGCAAGGTCTTTAACCGGATCCTCCTAGAGCAGATGAAGGACATCTTCGATCAAAAATTTGAGATGATCAAGCAGGTTTCCGGCAGAACGGATCATGCACGGACCAGATTGTAAAGCTGCACATCATAGTCGAGCAGTCATTGGAGTGGGACAGACCCTTGTACATCAACTTTGTCGACTATGAGATGATGTTTGACAGTGTGGATCAAGGGACCATGTGGATGCTCCTCCGGCACTATGGCATCCCAGCCAAAATGGTCAACCTGATCAAGAGCTCATACGAGGGAATAACCTGCAGAGTGATCCACCAACGGCGGCTCACCAACAGCTTCCAAGTAAAGACAGGAGTCTGACAGGGTTGCTTGTTATCTACATTCCTCTTCCTTATTGCTATCGACTGAATCATGAAGACATCCACCAGTGAACGCAGGACCAGAATCCAGTGGACCCTCTGGAGCCAATTGGAAGACTTAGACTTTGCAAACGGTCTCGCACCCACAGCCAGCAGCAGATGCAAGAGAAGACCATTGTGTTGGCAACCACATCCTCACAGGTTGGACTCAACATTCACACAGAGAAGACCAAGATTCTTAAGATCAACTACAGCTGCAACAATCCATTCACCTCGATATAAGTTGCCTGGACGGGGTACAGTCTTTTACCTACCTGGGCAGCATCATCGACCAGCAGAGTGGAACAGATACAGACGTTAAGGCAAGAACATGCAAAGCAAGAACCGCTTTCATCAAGCTCAAGAACATATGGGCTTCGAGAGAACTTAATTTGACTAACAAGACCTGTCTGTTCAACACCATTGTGAAGTCAGTATTGTTGTAAGGGGTCGAAACCTGGAGGATAACCAAAACTACCACCCAAAGAGCCCAGACAATCATCAACACCTCTATCGGAAATGTTCTCCACATTCGCTGGCTCAACACGATCAGTAAGACAACCTATGGGGAAGGACCTGTCAACCCCCAGTAGAACTAAAAACTTAATATGAAATTAAAGATAATACATTTTTTAACATTTATTCAATGTTTACAGTGCAAATCTAATTAGATCCACTTATTTGGTAAACAAAGAAACTCTCTTATATAATAATGAATAGAAATAAATGAATAAATAGAAATGTACACATTTACACAAGTAAATAAATAGACTTAATTAATGGAAAAAATCTGCTGAAATCTGCGGATTTCTGCGCACACAGTTTCTGTGTGGGCCTACGTATAGGTTATTAAACTATTAGAATAACCATATCCTATCCACAACCTAGAGAAGATAAAATATTACTGAATTATTACATTAAAAAACAACATGGACTCAGCACCAGAACCATATACCCTTTTCCCCATCACTTCACTCCGGTCACTGTAAATAAGCCAGTTTTGTGTTGTGTTATTCCACTTTTATATTCCTTTTCTCACTGCAGTATGCATGTGTATTGAATGAGACTCATTGTTTCTTTTATATCATTGAAATAAATTATTATCATCAAAAACAAAATGCTAAAAATTCTAAATCCTAACTTTAGACTGCTGCCATAAGACTTCACATTGGTTAAATTTGATAGTGAAAGCAAAATTCCAAAAAAGCTCTGTGTTTTTTCAAGTTCACCCTTCATCACAGATGTATTTTAGTCCTAAAAAACTTTTTCTACCGCTAAAAAATAATCAGATACGGGCAGGTGTAAATTCCCTCCGAAATACTTTAGAGACATTTAAATGTATTTTTTCTCAGCATCTCTTTTTTTAACTGCTGTTTATTGTTATGTGGCTGTGTGTACCCACAGAAAACAACCATCACTAACATGTTAATGAGTATCTGTCCGAGCTCGATTTACTACTCTGCTTATAATACTGAATAACTTTTCTAACTTCTAAATTCATTACATTGTTCATGGAGAGCATTTCATACAACACTAGTGTATCTTTTAGGCCATTCGTAAAATTTTTATTAAGCCATCCAATACTGGTCACGCATTAAGCTGAACTCATGCTATCCGAGGCAGTATTGCATCACTTTAGTGTGTGCGTGTGTGTGTGTTCACAGTATTTCACACATTTAATGAACGGTTCAGTAGAGGATCCTCTCTTACAATATCAATAACAGAGAATAAATCTAAACAATTATAATTGGTCCTCAGAGTTGTTACATCATTGATGTTTTCATTGATCAGTAAGAGCAAACAAAGACAGACCAACCCATGTGACTGCCTGGAGAGAGGCCTACTGTATCAACACTGCCATTTTACAAGCCCATAGTACAGCATTACATCAAATGATATCTATTTTCTTATTTTATAAATATATTTATATATTATTTGTAATACAATTTTCTCCTTTAATACAAGCAGTCAGATATATGAACTGTACATTTAATATAACCTACTCAAAGAAAACACTCTTTGAATATATCAAACAAAACTTAAGTATGCACAGAACAACATGAACATTCTTAAAAGCCTTTGTTTGGTCATTGGGTTCCCGCACTCAACAGAAAGGGCTGCTGCATGAATTCTGACGGTCAGTGCGGCTGTCGTCATAGTAATAATCTAAATAGTCGAAGCTTTTGTGATTTGAAATCGCGTTTCTAGTTTAAAATCAATTAATCGTGCAGGCCTACTCTTAATTCTGAAAAAAGGTTTAACCTGGTTACCCCCGGAAGTACATTTTATGCAAATAAATACTTACAAATAATTATTTATCATATTTACCATTTTTTTTTAAACTTGACCCATAGTTGAACAAGAGTTAACGGCATAAATATCTCTGCATGCATGAAACAGCATTGGACTATCCTTTTAAGTGAGATGACCTGAAAGATCTGTTTATAAATGAGCCTGAACCAGGCATCACACCAATTATGTGCTTTAGAAGATTTGAAATGGCACAGATTTATATTGGCTACCTAAACAAAATATGTAAATGCATGACATCTAGATTACAGTTTTTGGCAAATTTAACTGGATTAAGTAAATGTGTCAATCTGTAGATATCATATGGTTGGCAGGTGATTTTTACAATGTGCTACATGTGTAAGTACATATGTAGGCTCTTGGATATTTTACTCTAATGTAATACTTTTACAGTTCATTCCGCTGTGGCGACCCCTAATTAACAAAGGGATTAAACCGAAAAGATAATGAATGAATGAATGACTCACTCATGGCTTATGAGACAGAGGATCAGGAGACTCAATACTGCTTTTCTGACATCAACTCATCATGTGTCAAGGGGAAAGGCACGAGTCATGGATATATCGCCACATATGTGTTTGTGTCATTGCTGTCAGCATGGACTGTGTTTCTGAACCTGCTGGTGATCATCTCCATCTCTCACTTCAAGAAGCTTCACACTCCAACCAACATGATCATTCTCTCTCTGGCTGTAACTGATCTGCTTATTGGACTCATCATGCCTTTATAGGCCATCAGACAGATTGACAAGTGTTGGTACTGTACTTTGGAGACACTTTCTGTGGACTCTTTTCAATATATATTGCGGTGCTTCTCTCAGCATCGCTTAGTAATCTACTTTTAATTGCTGTTGATCATTATGTGGCTGTGTGTCACCCTTTACTGTACCCACAAAAAATAACAGTGACAAAAAACATTAATGAGTATCTGTCTGAGCTGGGTTTGCTTTTCAGTGTATAATACTACCTTTGTAATTAATAATGGATATTTTGACACTTCACTCAGAACAGATGTGTGTTATGGACAGTGTTTATTCATAAGTTTTCGTTGGATAGTCACTGATCTGATAATGTCTTTTATTTTTCCCTGTGTCCTGATCTTCACTTTATATTTGAGGATTTTCTATGTAGTTCATCAGCAAGTGAAGGTTATAAACTCTCTGATGAAGGGTGGTAAATGTGTAACGGAGGGTTCAGTGAAGAGGAAATCTGAGAGTAAAGCTGCTCTGACTTTAGGAATCATTGTGTTAGTTTATCTGCTTTGCTGGATTCCTTACTATATCTGTTCATTAAAATCTGATCATGAAAGGAACACTCAAAAACAACTCATGTAAACACCTTAATCATATTGTCTTCAGAATAAGGCAAATAATTTGATTACTGATGTCCATGTAAACGTAGTCACTGTCAATCTTTCACAACAATGCCACTCTGTATGCTGCCTTTAATGATTCTAAAACCACTTGTACACCAGAGAGTAGCACAGCGCTGTTTACTGTACATCTTGAGGTCTTAAACTTTGTTACAGTCAGGTGAAGGGTTCTTCATTTATTTGGGAATTCATGTACCTTCAAACTTAAACAAGCTATTACATCTTAAAAACGTATACCCAATAATACACAAGCACACATGTAACAATCCACATAAACAAATGCTCATTCATTCATTTTTCTTCGGCTTAGTCGCTGAATTATCAGAGGTTGCCATAGCGGAATGAACTGCCAACTATTTCGGCATATGTTTTACACAGCGCAACCCAGCACTGGGAAACACATATACACTCTCACACACACACTCTCTCACACACACACACACACACACACACACACACACACACACACACACACACACACACACACACACACACACACACACACACACACACACACACCACACACACACACACACACACACACACACACTTCGGCCAATTTAATTTATTCAATTCACCTATAGCGCATGTGTTTGGACTGTGGGGGAAACTAGAGCACCTGAAAACCCACGCCAACACAGGGAGAACATGCAAACTCCACACAGAAACGCCAACTGGCCTAGCCGGGACTCGAACCAGCGACATTCTTGCTGTGAGGCAACAGTGCTAACCACTGAGCCACTGTACTGCCAATCTTCATTCAAAATAACAAAACTAATAAATAACTAATTGTAAATTATATATCAATTAGTTCTGAGATGATACCAAAGGAAAGTCAAGGCATGTATGTATGTATGGTGTACCATACTCTGAATTGATCATACCACACAAAACCTGCTTGTATCAAGACTTAAATCTGTGACCTTTGGGTCACAAGTTCAGCTCCCTGAACATTTGGCCGCATCTGCTCCCTCACAGAAGTTGACTACCAAGAAAAAGCACTAGAGCCACTCAAATTAAAATGATCTACAGCTGAATAAAACAATGGTCACCACACTAGAGTTCAGTTCAATTAGACCTGTGCACTACTTTTTTTAGTGATTTTTTTTTGTTTTTGGATAGATTACATCAGAGTGGGCGGTAGATGGGTTGGTCAGTCTGATCCAGATACTGTATAAATGAAAGGACTGAAAGGAGAGCAGAACAAACTCCTAACAGGAGGAGACTCACTCATGGCCTATGAGACAGAGGATCAGGAGACTCAATACTGCTTTCCTGAAATCAACTCATCATGTGTCAAGGAAAAACGCTCAAGTCAAGGATATATCATCTTATATTTGCTTGTGTCATTGCTGTCAGCATGGACTGTGTTTCTGAACCTGCTGGTGATCATCTCCGTCTCTCACTTCAAGAAGCTTCACACTCCAACCAACATGATTATTCTCTCTCTGGCTGTAACTGATCTGTTTATTGGACTCATCATGCCTATGGAGGCCATAAGACTGATTGACAATTGTTGGTATTTTGGAGACACTTTCTGTGGACTCTATTTAGTTTTTGTCACATTAATTATCTCAACATCTCTTGATAATTTAATTTTAATTGCTGTTGATCGTTATGTGGCTGTGTGTCACCCTTTACTGTACACAGAGAAAATAACCATCACTAAAATGTTAATGAGTATCTGTCTGAGCTGGGTTTGCATATCAGCTTATAATTCTGCCCTTGTAATTAATAATGTATATTTTGACACTTCACACAGAACAGATGAGTGTTATGGACAGTGTTTATTCATAATAAGTTTTAGTTGGATAGTCACTGATCTTTTTTTGTCTTTAATTTTTCCTTGCAGCATGATTATAATGTTATATTTGAGGATTTTCTATGTGGTTCATCAGCAAGTGAAGGTTATAAACTCTCTGATGAAGGGTGGTAAACGTGTAACGAAGCGTTCAGTGAAAAGGAAATCTGAGAGTAAAGCTGCTCTGACTTTAGGAATCATTGTGACAGTTTATATTTTTTGCTACATTCCAAACTATATCTGTGCTCTGACTGTAAGCTCTTCTACAACTCTAAATGTTTTGATGTGGACTTTGCATGCTAATTCAGGTCTGAATCCTCTGGTTTATGCTTTATTTTACCCCTGGTTTAAAAAGACAGTTAAACTCATTTTAACTCTGAAAATATTTCAGCCAGCATCCTCTCTGATCAATATTTTTACACAACATTAAAAATAGCTGAATGCAAAGCTGTCATGAATAAAAGTAGACATGACAATCTTTAATTCATATTGGCAATTTTCACTATTCATGTTTTATTACACGTAGTAAAAAAAAAATCCAAAAAGATGTTTGACTAACTTAAGTACTGCTGTAAATGCAAAATACAGATATGTGACTGACCCATTATCAGTGTGAATTGGGTTTGGGGATTATGTTGTTCACCTTGTTTTGCACTTAATATTTTTTATATGCCATATAAAAATACACATAACTCATACAAAAACTGTGTACCCGATTATTGATAACGAATTTGACGCTTGCCCTTTCTATATTCCAAAATTGAATGTTGAAGTGTTGAAATGATACTGTACAAGAACAAGAAGTAAAACTTGTATAATGTATACATTCATTATACAATGTACACATTTTATAAAATCATCAAAATTAAAAGAACTAAACACTTAAAATATATCAGTCTATGTAAAATGAATGTATACATTATACAAGTTGCACTTTCAGAATGGAATTAGTGAAATAAATCAACTTTCTGAAGATATTCAATTATATGACCAGTATACCATGAAATATAATAATAAAACTAACTTGCTCTCTGGTATTGAAAATGTGTAGTCTCAATACAAACACTTTGGGTGCGACTGGTAGAGTGGTGTGTTCCCTCATCAATAGAGTATGCCAAAATAAAGAAAGCAATGACTGCTCTCCTGGTGAGGAAATGCTTCAATACATGTCTTTGATAACCTTTGATTTAATCCCAAACATATGGGTAACCCTTGAAGGCAGAAGATAACTCCTAACTAAAGAACCATTTTATTACTCTCCTTGGCTATTTAGAAAAAAGTGTAAGTCTGTATCCAGACCAGCCTGTAGTGTGAGGATATGCTTCACACTAGGGCTGCACGATACTATGAAAATATGCTTTATTGCTGTTGCGTATTGCAGTAGCAATATGTGTTGCGATTTAACATTTCCCTAGGGAAAAGCTTTTTTTAAATTTGCTTTTTAAAAAATAATTTATGTAATAATCATGGGGCAACATGAGGGCTCAGTGGGTTTTCCCCCACAGTTCAAACACATGCACTATAGGTGATTTAACTTACACTAAATAGCATGTAGTGTATGTGTGTGACTGAGTGAGTGTGTATGGGTGTTTCCTAGAGCTGGGTTGCAGCTGGAAGGACATCCACTCTGTAAAACATATGCTGGATAAGTTTGCGGTTCTTTCCGCTGTGGCGACCCCTGATAAATAATGGGACTAAACCGAACAAATGAATGTAATGATCATACTAAAACTAACAGGTATCAATTAGGGATACTCCGATTGATTGGTTGGAGTTCGGCATTGGCCAATAATCACATTTAATGGCTTAATCTGTACTCGCTGATCTGGCCGATCTCGTGAACTGATCGCAAGTATTTGTTTATGAGTTTACAAGCAGAGAACTAATGATGTGACTTGTGCACCTGAGTTATACATAAAGCTGTTAGAGCATGTGAGGGAGTAACTGATGTGTGGGGGTGTGAGCAATCTCTGCTCTCGTGTCACAGCAGCTATACAGTTGAGGTGCGACCTCTATTTATACAGTATATTGGTGCGACTCACGCGAGTGATTCTCTCTTTGTTGCAAGTGCAACCAATGTACAGTGCATCCGGAAAGTATTCATAGCACTTCACTTTTTCCACATTTTGTTATGTTACAGCCTTATTCCAAAATGGATTAAATAATGACAATGTGAAAAAAGAGTTTTTGAAATTGTTGCAAATTTATTAAAAATAAAAAAACCCTGAGAAATCACATGTACATAAGATTTCACAGCCTTTGCTCAATACTTTGTTGATGCACCTTTGGCAGTAATTACAGCCTCAAGTCTTTTTGAATATGATGCCACAAGCTTGGCATACATGTCATTGGGAATTTTTGCCCATTCCTCTTTGCAGTACCTCTCAAACTCTATCAGGTTGGATGGGAAGCGACGGTGTACAGCCATTTTTAGATTTCTCCAGAGTTGTTCAATAGGATTTAGGTCTGGGCTCTGGCTGGACCACTCACTGACATTCACCAAGTTATTGAAAAGCCACACCATTGATATTTTGGCAGTGTGCTTTTGTCCTGCTGGAAGATGAACCGTCGCCCCAGTCTGAGATCAAGAGCACTCTGAATCAGGTTTTCATTCAGGATGTCTCTGTACATTGCTGCTTTCATCTTCCCCTCTATCCTGACTAGTCTTCCAGTTCCTGCTGCTGAAAAACATCCCCACAGCATGATGCTGCCACCACCATGCTTCACTGTAGGGATGGTATTAGCCTGCTGATGAGCGGTGCCTGGTTTTCTCCAAACGTAACGCCTGGCATTCACTCTAAAGTGTTCAATTTTAGTCTCATCAGACCATGGTCTTGAGAGTCCTTCAGATGCCTTTTGGCAAATTCCAGGCGCGGAGTGGCTTCTGTCTGGCCACTCTATTATACAGGCCTAATTGGTTGATTGCTGCACAGATGGCTGTCCTTCTGTAAGGTTTTCTATTTTTCTATAACCCTCCCCAGCCTTGTGCCTCGAGACAATCTTGTCTCGGAGAAATACAGACAATTCATTTGTCTTCATGCTTGGTTTGTGCTTTGACATGCACTGTCAACCCTGGGACCTTATATAGACAGATGTATGCCTTTTCAAATCATGTCCAATCAACTAAATTTCCCACAGGTGAACTCCAGTTAAGCTGCTGAAACATCTCAAGAATGATCAGTGGTAACAAAATGTGCCTGAGCTCAATTTAGAGCTTCACGGCAAAGGCTGTGAACACTGATGTACATGTGATTTTTCAGCTTTTTTATTTTTAATAAATTTGCAACATTAATCCAGTGTATATCAAGTGTTTTGAGCTGCAGTGACGCATGCCAAGCAATGTTTTAGGGGCGTGTTGCTTCACATGAAAATTAGTTTCGACCTTCCGCCCAACTTAACAAGGGGGCGGAGCCAAGAGCTCCCTTGCTTTGTGTATGGCAACAGACAGGCAGACAGAAAAGCAACATGAGTGAGAGGACCAGTATTCAGCTGTACATGTACGACTCGGACACAGACCAAGCAGAGACCACAAAATCATTTGAGTCTTTGTATAGTTTTACAGCCAACTGTGTGCTAGTTTAAAGCTCCGAGCATGTACACCGAGACTAATAACCAATCACACTGAATTAACTTTGACTGAAGGGCATCACACACCGGATGCGCCGCTCAACGCCACAATACGGCGCGCACATGACAGTTGTGCGCCGTTGTGTGTACCCTGATAGAAACCTATGTTTAGTATTCTGAAATGCATGGCGCTGCGCGTCGTTATTTCCAATGGAGGGATGCGCACGTGAGGCAACGCGCTTGCAGTTTCCAGCTGCACCTAGTTAAGATGACAGGGAGCTTCTGTGACCGCGGGAAATGCAAACAGCTGAAGTTTAAGGAAGGCGCAATGAAAAGTACACATGTATGCAAACCCACCTAGTTGCAAACACTGGCGCCGAGGAGAGCGATAACGTGGTGAATGTTGATCTTGTGTTGAGCCCAATAAGCCTTACATCTAAAAATAGAGCAAGGGTGTTTCTTTGGTGACATCGATTTGACTCACACGCTGAAAATGGCGGACGTGAAACAACAAACTGAGAATATGGTAATGCGCACCTGTCAATCAATATTGGTGGGCGGGGGGACCGCACTCCTACGTCAAGTTGCGGTTGATCTCAAAACCGCTCCAAATGGTCCACCGTTTTTATGTTGTTAAATTGAAAAAAAAAGGACTGAGTTTGTTTATATCACCCCAATATGACGGTCTATGCACTATACGTACACATATGTCTGTCCAAACAGCTTAAAAAGTAGATTTTTCACCATAGGTGCCCTTAAAATCTTTAAAATCTTTCCAATTTTAAGTCTTGAAATCACTATATCCAGCTAATTATGTGGAATGCTGATGCTACCATGATACTGTGTACATATCCAAATGAATAATGCGAGACTGTAAGCACTTCAGCTCAAAGACTTTTTGATTTCTGGTTATTGCTGATTTTTAGTAAGTTATATGGAAGTGATTAAATTAACTAACACAAGTGAGCAGGAGGCAACCAGACTATTAGTTAACCCTGCATCCTCTGACTAAATTCAAATTGTTGAGATCATGTCCGTGAGAGTCATGCAAACCCAGGGTAAAACTGCGGTATAAGATCCCTAATGGGCATATAATCAAAGAGTATGGAGTAGGCAACCAAAATAATTGGAATGTTTTATTCAGAATGTTGAGATTGTGTCCATGAAATCCACACAAACTATGCGTGAGATTTTCAGCAGCATCTTGGTTCCTAATGAAGGTATAGTTTACATAGAAATTATATGAACGTATTAAAAAATATGAAAGTATAAAAAATACGGGATCCTATATAAATCAAAACTAAATTGATCCTTGAAAATAGAAATAAAGTCCTAAGTTTTGCTGATATTTGAGCTGAACAGTGGCAGAAAAACCCTAACATTAACAAAAAAATAATGTCTGAGTTAAACATTTCCCAACCTACTTGTTGCACGTGCACATCAACCTACTTTACAACACGGGATTGGCTGGCTTCCTGTTAAAGGAATCCCTTAAAGCCGCGGTCACACTGGACTTTTCCCTCCATAGACTTCCATTCATATGCATGCGAATGCGTCAGACCGGAAACGCAAGGTCATGCGTTAGATTTTGCAGGTTGCTGCGGTGCAAAGTTCAAACTTGGTGAACTCTGACCAGTGAAATCGCATCACTTGACTGCGTGAGACCAATCCAGGATCAAAACATGACCTCTCTGAACAGAAATTTAAAACATGGAGCAATCGCTCGCTTTTTTTAATGTCTAATAATCTTGTTTAATCCCGCCCCTTTTCGCAGCGCTGTACGACAGAATTTCGCAAGCTCAAACTCTAGTGTGACCGCAGCTTAAAGCAGGGATGTCAAACTCAAACTGTGTAGCGCTGTGGCCCTCCCTGAAGTAATTCCAAACCTGCTTTAACACACTTACCTTTAGGTTTCAAACAAGCCAGAAGTACTCAATTAGTACAAGCAGGTGTGTTTAAATAGAGTTAGAACTAAACTGTGCAGAGCTGTGGCCCTTTAGGAACTGAGTTTGACACCTCTGCTTTAAAGGAAAGATCAGTACCAAAAACTATTGATTTAACATTACATGGAACTTTATCAGACCTTGACAAGGATTATGTCAGTATACACCAATTTTTCCTCCTAATCACAACCTGTAAGTGTGATTAAAATGAAAACTCAAACAGGCTATTCATCAGCTGATCAAAAGTTTAGGACCATAGCCGTAAAAGTTTAGGACTTTAGCCTTAAAGTTAAATTCTGTGCAAAACTGGCTTTACTGTCATTTTCCTTTGGCCAGTCACACTCTTGTGGTCTCTAGATGGCAAAAGCAAAAAGACTTCTGGTCTTTGAACATGGCAGAACTGTTGAGCTGCACAACCAAGGGCTCTCACAACACATCATTGCTGCCGAGGTTGGAAGCATTAACACAGTCATTTAAAATGTCTTAAAAGATCTTGAGCATTATGGGACAAAAAAAGTCAAGTGGTAGACCCAAAAAGAAAATTCACCTGCACTGAGCCGGAGGATCCGACTGGCTGTCCATGAAGACACAGGCAGATCCTCAACCCAAATTAAAGCCCTTACTGATGATGACTTGAGCCCAATAAACTTAAGACAACATCTTTGAGAGAAGGGCTTAAAGAACAAAAACGTCTTCAAAGGCCTTGTCTTCTCCCACACCACAAACTTGCCCGTTTGGAATTTGCAAGGAAGCATCACACATGGGTAGGGCCAGACGGAATCTGCGGACATTTTTTGCAATTTCTGCGGAGAATTTTGGTTAAAATCTGCGGATTTCTACGGAATTATTTTGGGAGTCTCATAACTAAAACCTTAATATGTGAAATATGTGTAATTTAAAAACTGAATAAATTCAGATTTACACACATTTACTCAAGTAAATAAACAGAATTAACGATGGGCTAAAAATCTGCGGAATTCTGCGCGCGCAGATTCCGTGTGGGCCTACACATGGGACATTGAAAAGTGGAGGATAGTTTTGTTCTCTGACAAAAAAATAAAACAACCTGGGGTGCGTTTCCCAAAACCATCGTTAGCCAACTAAGGTTGCAAGTTCCGTCGTTACAAACATAGTTCATTGATTTGCTGTTTCCCAAATCCATCGCTCCAACGAACATTCGCAAACTGCGTCGCAAACTTGAGCACTTGAAACAACACCTCTGGAGCTGTAGTTAAAAGCATAGTTCCTGGCTGTGTTCTATTCCCACTTATCCCCCCTATGCCCCATTTATTTAGAACATTCTAACGTTTAAAGTTGGAATTATTAAAAATAAAAAAGCATTAAGGTCATCTCTCTTAGGTGTAATTTGCTTTCAAAGTATTTTTACAGTTCAGTTTTAGCGATCTTCATGCTTACAATTGTGCTCCCTTCGCAGTGCACTTTGAAAACATTGATATCATTTTGAACACAGCCTCATGGCGAAAGCTATAGGTATATTTAAAAACGGAAATTATGTTACGTCTCCAAAGCTTGTGAAAATAAAAAACATAGCATACGTTAATTCTTTTATTTTATAGTGGGTTATTTATTAAGTTTCTCTGCTGTATATGACATGGGTCTGTTGGTTAGAACTTTCTGCTGTGGTTTGCATGTGTCAAATTGTAATTTTTTTTTAAATAAATAAACAATATCCTAAATAATAATAATAATAATCATCATCATCATCATCATTATTAATATTATTATTAAAGTAAATATATTTATATTAAATCGCCTCATTATTTATTTATTGATATGATTTATATATGATATTAGAATAGTGTTAGCTTTTGTAAGTGATTTTATGTTTTAGAATATTATATGTAATGTTCAACTTCTCAATAATATTAGTAAAGCAAACATTGGCCCTATATGTGCCATTTACTTATATTTTAAATAATATGGAAAGCGAGTGCATGTTTTTACCAAAACTAATATTGGATTTTATTTTAAATGTGTGTTTGTGTAAAACAATATAATTTGCACAAAGAAATGATGGGGTTGTTCTCTAAAGAAGTTACTCCACCCCATTTAGAGCATCATTATGGGCGTTTTACGTTATAACTAACGTAGTTCAAGCGATGGATCTGCGGCAGAGAAACTACAGGTTTTGGGAAACACTCGTCACTACATGGTCTTTTTGCCAAACGATGCATCGCAGTATGATAGTTCAGCCGCGAGTTACGTCGTTGTTTGGGAAACGCACCCCAGGAAGGCCCTGATGGCTTCAAATGTTAATTGCATGACAAGGAGACTCCACATGAGATGTTTTCTACACGGCATAGTGGTGGAGGCTCCATCATGATCTGGGGTGCTTTTTCCTTCATTGGTAAAATTGAGCTTCAGGTTGTGCAGGGTGTCAAACAGCTGCTGGTTATGTGGACATGTTGCAACGTGCATCCCTCTTGACTGAGGGCCCTTGTCTGAGCAGTAATGACTGGATATTTTAACCGGACAATGCTGCAATTCTCAGTGCCTGCCTGACAAAACGCTTCTTCCAGGAGAATAACATCTGAATTGCACCCGTGTCTTCTTTGGGTATTTTAAAGCAGTACTTACAATCGGATTATGATCTGATCTACAGTGCAAAATATAAATACCTATAATGTTTCCCTCGGTCTTAAGATTTTGTTCAGGAGTGTTTGTATTTAGTTGTGTGTGTTGTGTTCACTCCACACACCTTGCACTATGACTATATCTCTCTGGATGACTTGCTAGTGTGGCTATGGCGCCATATTACAGAAAATAACCATCTCTAAAACACTAATGAGTATCTGTCTAAGCTGTGTTTGCTTTTCAGGTTATAGCACTGCCCTTGTAATCAATAATGACAATTTTGACACTTCACACAGAACAGAAGTGTGTTATGGAAAGTGTTTATTCATGTTGAGTTTTAGTTGGATAGTCGTTGCTCTGCTTGTGGGTTTTATTTTTCCTTGTGCACTGATAATAACTTTATATTTGAGGATATTCTATGTAGTTCATCAGCAAGTGAAGGTTATAAACTGTCTGATGAAGGGTGGTAAATGTGTAACGGAGGGTTCAGTGAAGAGGAAATCTGAGAGTAAAGCTGCTCTGACATTAGGAATCATTGTGTCCGTTTATCTGCTGGATTCCATACTATATCTGTTCATTATCTATAAACTCTACCATGGCTATAAATGTTTTGACATGGGTTGTGTATACTAATTCAGGTCTGAATCCTCTAGTTTATGCTTTATTTTACCCCTGGTTTAAAAAGACAGCTAAACTCCTTTTAACTCTGAAAATATTTCATTCAAGCAATCCTCTTTGATCAATAGTTTTACACAACATTACTTAAAATTACTTATTAGCACTAATAAAACATTCATGTTTGATATTAGTTATTTATCTACTGCTCTAATACAAAATAAAGATATGTGATTGATAGCTGATAGGGTTTGCACTATGTATCTGATCTTTCTTTGTGTTTAACATTTCGTCACCTTAGAATTATAAGGTTCTATCTGACATTTTTGTCAAAATTGAGTTATTGACATATTCTTATTAAATGACAACTTATTTACATTATGGGATGTTTTTTTATAAGTTGTTTACATTTTAAGACGTTTTATTTAAAAAACAAATGTTACACATGCACTGTTTGCTATGGAATGCAAAAACGTTGAAGCTCAATATCTCAAAATTATTCAGAACGCAAATAGAACCTTATAATTCCATTTCCAAGGTGACGATTTATACATGCCATATACAGTAGTAATATACTTAACTAGAACACAAAAAACTGTTTTCTCTTCTGTTTTTATTTATGCAGTACCTGTAGCTGAAGGGTTACTGCTTACTTTGATTGTGTTATTTACTTATTTAGAATAGGTTCTGCATATCATTGAGTAATTCCTGACTCTTTTCTGCATGTCTCTATATGTACACATATATTGTTACAGTAGTGCTAATTAAATGTATTAATATTATGAGAACACAGGAAATATATATATATATATATATCACATGAGCTACAATGTGTTTTTTACTGAAAATAACCTCAAACTATGTTCCACATAAAAACAAGCTATGGTCAATATACACTACCGGTCAAAAGTTTAGGGTCAGTAGGATTTTTTAAAATGTTTTAAAATAAGCTTCTTCTGCTCACCAAGGCTGCATTTATTTCATCAAAAATACAGTAAAAATGGTAAAGTTGTGAAATGTTATTTCACTATAAAATAACTGTTGCATGGTCTAAAGAGCTCTTAAGTTAAATGCTACTTCATAAAAAGCATAAAAATAAACTGACCTACCTTAAGCAGATCACTAAAATTATAATAAATGTTATTTTGCCGCAGGACATAAATTAGCCTAAATCCCGAAAGTTTATTTTTAATCATTTAGTTTCAGTTCAGTTTTTAAAACGTCACTGTTCTCCTTCAAATTATAATTGTTTTTTAACTTCTTAAACTGTAATGGCTCAGTATCTTTTACGTTTTATTTTCAATTTCAGTCACCTTGCACATGCGTGTGAAATATAATGTAGCATGACAGCATGAAAAAGGAAAAGGCAGTCAAAAGTTTTAGCTAATTCATCAAAATTATATTAAAATATATCCGGATTATAAAAAAAAAAAAACACAACATTAAAACAGTCTGTCTGCTATTTTATATAGGCCTGCTATATTTAAAAAAAGCTGCAAAGTGGGCTAAATTATTTTGATTAATTTCTGTTTCTGTCTCTCGCGGTTCATTGTGCGCGCCCAAGTTGTTTATATTAATTGATATATTATTTACTTTTTCTCTCTGTATCGGGGCTGTGCTTGCGCTGTCAGCTGAATAAAGGCCTAAATTACATCTAAAAAGCAACTACTGTGAAGTGATATTTGTTCTTTTTTCGGATAACCACCAAATTCAACCATGAAGAGATCCCGACAGCTTGAAATGCAATTCTAAAATGTTATTTATCTCGGGATAAAAACAATTACTGAAATTCATTTAGCGTGATTTTCTATCTTAAAATAAAAGATTGGATGGGATTAGACTATTTCACAGTGTATAGGCTAAACATTAAAAATAATAATTAGACTGAGATAGATTCCCCCTTCATTCAGAAATAAAAAAAATGAAAGCCTCCTTTTCGACCATGGAAACAGTTTTGAAAAACGTTTTCATTCAGACTTCGTAAGAGAGAACCTTGGCTATACATCACATATAGGCTATATAACAAAACGAAGTCTATTATTTAACATTACTGCCTTTTTTCATTTTAATATATATGAAAAATTCTGTGTGGGTTTTGACAATGTGTTTAATGGGGCTATAAAGATTAGCCTATCAGATGAAACGCATGGTGAAATATATGAAATACAAATGTATCTTTTGCTAAATATTTATTTTAACAATCTATATCTTTAATATTTTAATAATCAATAAAAATAAAGTATGCTGCAATAAGTATATACAACAGCTTATAGGAAATAAACTAAAACTTGTCAGTGTAAATGGGACCTAAATAGGCTACAGTTTAAAGCGAAGTTGTTTGTAAGGATGTCAGGAACAGCATGTCTATTGTCTGGTTCGCCTTGCGCATATTTGAAAATAACTGTCGGAAGAAGGCTTTGGGACCACCCGGAATTCTTTGCTGTTGTAGCTCCTGCTCAGCAAGCAGCACTTCAGTTATATTTTGTGTTTTTGACGTAAAAAAATATTAATTTTGACGAATGCAAATCGTATTTCACGACACCAACATCAATTTGCAAAGAAAATGTAAAAAATACCTGATAGGTTTTCAATAATCAATATAGTCTTTCACTATAATTTTCTTAGAAAAACTTTTTTCAAGCTTATTCTAAAATAGATATTTAAATTAACATAGTTCATTCCAGAAGTTGCTGTGCATACAAACATAAGTAGGCCTGCGGCCTGTGTGTAGGTAAAAGATAACCAGGAATTCTGTCTCTCCATGTTTGTGAAAAATACTGGAGACATCCCCCTTCCCCCATCTCAAACCAAATGTTTGGCCATTGTAGTGTTAATTTTCACAAGCTTTGGAGACGTATGTTTCAAGTGCACTGCAAAGGGAGCGCACTTGTAAACATGAAGATTGCTAAAACTGAACTGTAAAAATGCTTTGAAAGCAAATTACACCTAAGAGTGATGACTTTAATGCTTTATTTAAAAAATAAATCCAAGTTTAAATGTTAGAATGTTCTAAACGAATAAGGAATAGAACACAGCCAGCAACTATTCCCAGAGGTGTAGTTGCAAGCATAGAAGTTTCCGACGCAGTTTGCAAATGTTTGTTGGAACGACGGATTTGGACCAAATCAACGAATTATCTTTGTAGCGTCACAACTTGCGACCTTAGTTTGCTTACAAGGGTTTTCGGAATCGCACCCCAGATAGGCTACACGCTAGAGAAGTGCTTTTGCAGACCAGTGCTGTGTTCTCATTTCACTACAGTTACTGCAAATTTAGCAATCTCCCCATGCTGCATCATTGGTAAAATAATTATACCAAATGTGTTAAATGTGTGTTCGTAGTTGTGTAAAATGCGTGGTTTCGACATCTAAAGTTATTTATTTTCTAAAGCAGTGTGGCTTTCGATTATCTCAGATTTAGACTAATTTATCTGGATGTGATTCAAATGTCGCGGGACAGATCATACAGTATAGACTCAAGCAACTTTGCCATGCTTAAAGCTTGCTAGAATCTAGCATAATTAAAGTTAGTCTCTGTGTGCGGGTACACAATCTCCACGGTCCATTTAAGATGATTATGGCCAAGCGAAATTCTCTGCTGCTGTCGCTCCTGCTCAGCAGGCAACACGCCATTCAGTTATGTTCTGTGTTTTTGACGTAAAAAATATATTAGTTTTGGCGAATGCTACGAGCCAAGTTGCTGTGCATAGAAACATAAATTTCCATAAACTGAGAATGAACATGCGGCTAACTGCGCTTGCGGATATATTTATTTAATTTCATAACCGCCATTAATAGCAAAAGGGAACCTATTTTGAGTGCACGAGAGTGTTTTACATGTAGTGGCAGTTGGTCAAATATTTGTAACCTAGCCTAGAAAAATATTGGAGACATACCCCTTCCCCCATCTCAAACCAAATACTTGTCTGTCTGAGGTGTTAATGGCGCAAGGCCTATTGTGCTTTAACCGGAAAAAACAACAACCCGAAAACACTGAAATAGATTACAAGGGTTGCTACAGAAAATAGCCTAACAGCAATAATAATATTATTAATAATAATACTACTACTACAAATAATATTTCCCAGTGATGGATTGCAGCTGGAAGGGCGTCCACTTGGTAAAACATATGCTGGATAAGTTGGCGGTTCATTCCGCTGTGGCGACCACAAATTAATAAAGGGACTAAGCCGAAAAGAATTTGAATAAATGAATAATAATAGTAATATAAAAATAAAGTAATAATCTTTACACACAGATGCTGCGCAAGCGGGCTTTTTTATTATTATTTTTTATTTGAATTGCTGCTGCCCAAATAGCGCACCTCCTTGGAATAAGCTAGGTGAGTACTTCCCGCCAGTAGAGAGCAAGTGGAGTGGCGTAGCTCGTAAAACGCCTGGCAACATGTTTTGAGGCGATGGATCATGAACCCGGTTCGAATCCAGTGACTGATGAACACATTCTTCTTTTTTTCCCCCATTACATATCAGATTGGAAATACATTTATTTTCAATAGAAAGGAAATGTTTTGTTTAAAAATTTTAATAAAGTATATAAAATATATAAAATGAGTCACAAGGTATTTAATAAGGATAATAAAAATAATAAATATTGTATAGGGCCTAAACAGTTATTTTCCACCTGGTGTTAAATGTTAGCGACATCTTAATATAATTAATCTGTATTTACAATGTTAGTCGCCCTGCTTCACCCATATTCTCCGACCTCATGAAGAGAGAGACAGAAAAAGAATGTCAAATCATCATCACGCAGAAGCGCACCATTGCATCGTCATGAAACTATTAAAATGGTGACAACCGAAGCAAACAAATTACACATTACTGTACATGTTTAGCAAAATAAATGTGTATATGCATTAGCCAATGTATTTTCATTCATTATATTCATTTATTAAACCGACAGCAACAGAATTTCTCCGGTAATAACTCTGTAAAACGTATTTAATAACATCCTATTTCAGTTGACGCCGTCACACAGTAAGCGAAAATGCTACAGAGAGACCTGAAAGATATATTTTTTCCAAGGCTATATGAAACTTAATAGATAAGTCCCTTTTATTTAAGAAAATAATTTAAGGATGGTGTATATTAAGTAAAGAAAACCTTTAAGTAGGGGTGTAACGATACTTCGAACCGAACCGAAATATCGCGATACACCAACCACGATACGTATCGCGAAACTCTCGTGGCGTACCGCGATACTCTCACGCCCCCTGCTGCCCATTGTTGAGGTTGACGTCACTTGTCTCTAACTAATTAAACCAAATTTAAGCACATATTTATTTGATCACATTTGATTAAATTGTATTAGTAATGAGGTTTTGTTCTAAATATTATATTCTAAAGTCAGTATTTTCCAAGTGCATGTCATGTCATGTGAGTGCGCGATCACTCGATTACTGCATGGTTTCCGCTACATTCATTCTTCCATGGCAGGGCGCCACACCAAAATTCACCCCGCCACTGACTGATGCTTGCGCGCCGAGTTTCTCTGTTGGTGCACGGGATTGTTGCGTGCCCTCATATATACTCTGCTCAAGTGCGCTTTCAAAAACAAGCAGCTGAATTGCGATTTAGTGTGTTTACGCATCACGCATCAGTAACTGACTGACAGGTGCATGCAGCGTGTGAGGCTGGCAAATACGACCGCTTTCAGTTAAGATGAACACAGTTTCCATAATTATACTTTATAGATAATAGATAATGCTTTATAATACTTTAAAATGTATAGATGAGGTTATCTTGATGTAGTCTATAGCCGTTTCACTTTACTTCAGGGAGCATTTATGCCGCTCGGGTCTATTGGAGACATTCATAAATATTTCTAGCAAATCTAATGAAAGTTGGAGACATACATGTTACATAAACACACTAAGGAGCACTTGAGCGGAGTATATATGGGGGCACGCAGGAGTTTTTTGCATGGAGAGAATAGGCGCGCAGGCAATATATTGACATTGCAGTTTTCAGCGCCGTGCACCGCATTCTTCCCTATACTGAACTGTAGAATAAAATAAATACAAATATGACGTTCACCTCTTACCTGATGTCTTTAACAATACATTTTCTATGTGTTTGCAAAATGGAAGTCATAAGACATCTTCCCTATCCACCTTACTCTGAGAAAAGAGTGAACTTGAGGAGGTATAGCTCAATGTAACGGGAAATAGCCAACAATAGCTGAGCCAAAAACTAACTAACAAACAAATCAATCAAAATAAAAATGTACAAAAATCACAAAATATCTCAGAGTGGGCAAAAGTAATGCTAAATAATTTTGCCCAAACGAAAGTTAAGCAAAAACAACGAAAATCATAATCATGTTAGCAAAATACACGAAAAACGAGATCAAAGGAAGATGCGCTCTTCTCCGCTTTTCCTGACGGGCTTTTTATATCCCCGCGCCACGACGCCCAGTGATGATAGATCAGTCTCCTGACCAATCAGCTGTCGTGAAGGTGGACAAAGAGAAATGACAGGCACGGAGAGAGAGAGAGAGAGAGAGAGAGAGAGAGAGAGAGAGAGAGAGAGAGAGAGAGAGAGAGAGAGAGAACGGGAGGTTAAAATACAACCAGCTAGAACCATAACATTAGTTTCAGACAAAACTGCAGTGTATTCACTTTGCTTGCGTGCCGATTTCCTCTGTTCGCGCGCAAAACTTCTTGCACGCCCTCAAATATACACGCTCAAGTGCAGATCTTTATGTGGGCTTTAAAATAACCGCTGCTGAAGTGCGATTTAGTGCGTTTTTGTGGGTTTTGCGACATTAACGCGTCCTGGGGTGGAGTGAGGCGGCTATAGACTCCAGCAAGATAAAGTCATTGTATGCAGACCCATTGACATTTATCAGTTAAGTATAATTATGTAAACTGTGTTCATCTTAACTGAAATTAACTGAAGATTTCATATGTTCTTAGAGAGGACACGCCTGTTTATCTTTCACTATAGTCTACACTGCAGTTATTTATTTAATTTGAGTTTACTTTCTTAAGATGGCTGCACTAAAGAAAATTGTTTTTTCTGACTAGACTATATTGGAGGTATTTATTTAATTTTTGTTGTTTACTCCGGTATCCTGACTGTACTAAAATGTGATGGCAAAGTTAATAAAGAAAATGTTTAGTTGTTCTTGTTATTAAGTGAATCTATTGTTCCTTAGCATTGCTGTTAAGATGACATCAACCCTAACCCCACAGCAAACAGAAACCGAACCGAACCGAACCGTGGCGTGGCTCCAAAACCGTGAACCGAACCGAATCGTGCCTTTGGTGTATCGTTACACCCCTACCTTTAAGTGTTTCAGAGCAAATTGATTAATAAAATATATGCGCTCCCGCCACAGCAATTCGCATCGGCTTTAAGAAAAAAATCATCATTTGATAAAAGTAGCAGTGTTAAATATTTCAGAATGGCATATCTCCACTATCTCATTCTACCCAAAGCAAACTGTAAAATAATAAGTATCCTTCTAATCAAGCTTCATTTAAAATTTCATTTTTACCAAAGAGATAACAGGATAATGTTGGATAATGACTGCAGGGAAAAAGTGTATATCTAAATCTATTTTTTCAAATGACTCGGTAAGCAAACATAAACTGCACACACTTGACTTGTCAATGTAATGAGTGACTGCGATTAGACCATTTGACAATTTTATTTACCTATCCAATTTCCTATTTAGGTGGTCAGGTGAAGGATTCTTCTGTGTTGGGGGTATTCATGTACCTGTAAACTTGAGATATTACATATTTTAAAAAGTATTCCCAATCATACGCGTATATGCATGTAACAGTTCACACAAATAAATGTTCATTCAAAATTACAAACTTAATAAACAACTAATTCTAAATGATACAGCATGTGTCACATTAAAAGGACTTGGGTCACAAGTCCAGCTCCCTGACCACTAGTCCACATCTTCCCACTGACAGAAGTCGACCAACATCAATTGAGCCCTAGGGCCACTCAATTAAAGATTTTCAGCAGTTTATTAAAGCAATGACTACCAGAGTTCAGTTTAGTTCCACCTGTGCCCTTCTTTCATGTGAAAATACAAATCAATAACAATACAGTGAAAAAAAGAAGACACAAGATCTAAAACCAATGTACTTTTGAACAGCAGCAGAAAAACTTTACCTGGACAGAAGAAACTGAATGTGAGCTAATGTTCAAGCAAGAGCAAGAAAAAAACAAAAACATTTTCTTAGATTGCATCAGAGTGGGCGGTAGATGGTTTGGTCAGTCTGATCCAGACACTGTATAAACAGAAAGGAGAGCAGAACAAACTCGGCTCTTAGAAAGAGCAAAAACAACACCTTTCTTCCTTCTAACGTCAAGTGCTCCGCTTCCTTCTAGCATTGAGTCTTCCACCCCTTCTCTTCTTTCAGCATCGAGTGCTTCACATCCTCCTAGCAGTAAGTCTTCCGCTTCTCTTCCTTGAGCACCAGGTGCTCCACTTCCTTTTAGCGTAGAAGTCTTTTACTCCTTTTTCCTTCCAGCGTTGAGTGCTCTGCTTCCTTCAAATGTTGAGACTTCCGCTCCCTCTTTCTCTTCCTCACAGCGCCTAGTGCTCCGTTTTCCTCTCTTTCCCTTTTAGCACTATGTTCCTTTGCCACTTTCCTTCCTTCAAGCAACAAACTCTGCAACAAGCTCTGCAGCTAACTAGCCCAGCAGCTCTGACTTCTGCAGGAGTCAATCTCCCACCCCTCATGCCTCTTACTCAGACTACCACAGGAGCCTGTTTCTACTTTCACTCCCGCAGGAGACACTTTTTTTCTTTTTCAATATTATATCCAGCAGCCGGATATAGCATTGATCTCCTTGCCTTTTGGGGGTTCTTCAATTTTTGAGACCTACCTAAACTCAAACTCCCCTCTTGCCTTACAAATAGAAGGGAGCCCCGGACTTGAGGATCTTATAGCTCATAAGTAGGCCCACACAGAATCTGCGCGGGCAGAATTCCGCAGATTTTTAGCCCAGCATTAATTCTGTTTATTTGCTTGAGTGAATGTGTGTAAATCTGAATTTATTCAGTTTTTAAATTACACATATTTCACATATTAAGGTTTTAGTTATGAGACTCCCAAAATAATTCCGCAGAAATCCGCAGATTTTTACCAAAATTCTCCACAGAAATTGCAAAAAACGTCAGCAGATTCTGTCTGGCCCTGCTCATAAGATTCGCTTATGAGCTGTCATGCTGTCCAGGGCTCTTTCCCGGGACAGCATGCCAAACACACTTTATAATCAATCTTCAGCTAAGTGTGAACACTTGAACAACTGAAAATTCTGTGTTTACTTGTTATATTTTTCCTTGTTTGCTGATCATCCATTTATATTTGAGGATTTTCTATGAAGTTCATCAGCAGGTGAAGGTTATAAACTCTTATGAAGAGTGGTAAATGTGTAACAGAGGGTTCAGTGAAGAGGAAATGTGAGATTAAAGCTGCTCTGACATTAGGAGTGAAGCGATGCAACTGACGCGGGTAGGTCACGTGATGATGACAAAATGCCAGATGTAGTACGTTTGAGTTTCATTCATACCACTGACATTCATACTGTATAGAGCGTACTTTTCTAACGGCCGAGTAGTACATTTAATTGTGTCTGTTGTGTTCCCTCTACACACCTTGCACTGTATGTCTTTGGATGACTTGCTAATGTGGCTATGGGGCCATTCACATATCATGTTTAAAACCACATGGACAACATGAGGCGTGCCATATTTCAACACAATTCTGAGAGTGCACCCATTGCATCTGTCCTTGCCAACATTAGCTGTGCTTTTACACCAGAGGCGGAAGGCACTGCACTTTGAACACACCTCCAATGAGCTTGCTTGTGTGCCATGATCAACTTTTGTGTTGATTAATACTGTATGCAAGTTGCTGTTATTACTTGGAGTTATGGTTACAAATAGAGCAATATACCGGTGTAACAACTTTACATTGCTTTAATAAGGTCATGCATTGGACTCAGACATTTACTCTGTGCCGTGGTTGGTGTGTTTAAGCCATGATTACATTATGTTTCCGACTTCAAGACAGAAGACCAAACGCAACAGAATGGTTCATTGGACCGATTACTACAGATTGACATCATGCAGCGTAGAGGTTTGGAAAAATTAATTGCTGAACGAATCATATGGCAGTTATGTAATTGGGATTATTATGTAAAATTAAATGCATATTGTAAGACAATGAAAGTATTTTTTGAATATGCATATGAGCCTGTTGTTGTTATGTTACACCAGAGTGGGCGGTAAATGGGTTGGCCAGTCTGATCCAGACACATCCAGTATAAATGAAAGCACAGAAAGGAGAGCAGAACAAACTCCTAACAGGAGGAGACTCACTCATGGCCTATGAGACAGAGGATCAGGAGACTCAATACTGCTTTCCTGACATCAACTCATCATGTGTCAAAGAAAAAAATTCTGGATATGGATATATCATCACATATTTGTTTGTGTCATTGCTGTCAGCATGGACTGTGTTTTTGAACCTGCTGGTGATCATCTCCATCTCTCACTTCAAGAAGCTTCACTCTCCAACCAACATGATTATTCTCTCTCTGGCTGTAACTGATCTGCTTGTTGGACTCATCATGCCTGTAGAGGCCATCAGACTGATTGAGACGTGTTGGTATTTTGGAGACACTTTCTGTAGACTCTATTTATTATTTGTGTCATTACTTCTCACAACATCCCTGAGTAATTTAATTTTAATCGCTGTTGATCGTTATGTGGCCGTGTGTCACCCTTTACTGTACCCACAGAAAATAACCATCACTAAAACTTTAATGAGTATCTGTCTGAGCTGGGTTTGCTTATTAGCTTATAACACTACATTTGGAATTAATAATGGATATTTTGACACCTCACACAGAACAGATGTGTGTAGTGGAGAGTGTTTATTCAAGACGAGTTTTAGTTGGATAGTCACTGATCTGTTTTTTTGTTTTGTTTTTCCTTGTTTGCTGATCATCACTTTATATTTAAGGATTTTCTGTGTGGTTCATCAGCAGGTGAAGGTTATAAACTCTCTGATGAAAGGTGGTAAATGTGTAACGGAAGGTTTAGTGAAGAGGAAATCTGAGAGTAAAGCTGCTCTGACTTTAGGAGTAATTGTGACTGTTTATCTGCTCTGCTGGATTCCTTACTATATCTGTTCATTAACTGTAAACTCTTCCCCGGTTATAAATGTTTTAATATGGGCTATTCATTCTAACTCAGGTCTGAATCCTCTGGTTTATGCTTTATTTTACCCCTGGTTTAAAAAGACAGTTAAACTCATTTTAACTCTGAAAATATTTCAGCCGGCATCCTCTCTGATCAATATGTATATGCAACATTAATACATTAATTGTATTTTATTGCAAACCTGTCATCATTAAAGTAGATATGATAATATTTGATATTTATTTATTTAGTTTTTATTAAATTTAGCCTAGTGGATTAGAGTATTGACACATATCTCTGAGATATTTACAGTGACCCAAGTTTGATTGATGACTTGAGATCCTTTGCCGATCGTCCCCCCTTTTTCTGTTCCCTGTGCATTCCACTCTCTTATCCATTAAAGGTGAAAAACCACAAAAAAAAAAAAAAAAAAAAAAAAAGATATGTGACTGATGTTATCTAAACCAGCCAACAGTTCTGTAGCACACATTTATCACGTGTACAAATTGGGTATTTGGGGTTATGTGTTGGCTTCGGGCTTAATATATTTGTTTGGAAATGTTTAGCTTGTTGGTATAAAAAAAAACGGTGTATTAGAAACTCATTCATAATGACCCTGACACTTGCTCTACATGCAAAATTGCTACAGCCAGCTAACTTCATGAGTGAAATTCTCACCATGTCCATGCCCCATGTAAAATGTTCATAGTTTTTTTCAATGTTTGGGAGTAGCTAGCTTTGTAGGTTTCTATTCAGTGAGCAAATCTGTAAGGTATTGAGGTCCTATGCCATTTAATGATTTATAGACAAGTAATAATACTTTAAAATCTATTCTAAATGTAACTGGGAGCCAGTTTCCAGTTCTGGTAAGAAACCTGGTAGCAGCATTCTGGACGAGCTGCAACTGTCTGACTGTCTTTTTTAAGGAGTTCTGATTAGCTTCAGCTGTGTGTTTGTGAAATCTGGAGGAGATCTGAAACCGGTGTGACAGATGTGTAGTTCGAGTTGAATGATGTTTGCATTTCACAATCACAACATTAGAAAAAACTAACTCTTTCTGTTACAAAATGCAGCAAAGCTACTTCACCAACTCTTGTAATTTTCAAGATTGGATTTAGGGCTGCTCGATTAGGGGAAAAATCATAATCACGATTTTTTTGGACATAATGAACATAAATGTAATTAGGATTATTCAAAACGATATACAGTTGAAGTGAAAAATATTCGCCCTCCTGTGATTTAAAAAAAAAAAAGGTGTTTAACAGATTCAGGAATTTTTCGCAGTATTTTCTATAAAAGAAAATTTCTGGAGAAAGTTTTATTTGTTTTATTTCGGCTAGAATAAAAGCAGGTTTAAATATTTTGAAACCTATTTTATAGTCAATATTATTAGCCCCCTTAAGCAATATATATATATATATTTTTTTTTTGATTGTCTGCAGAAGTTATACAATGACTTGCCTAATTACCCTAATTAAGCCGTTAAATGTCACTTTAAGCTGAATGCTTGTATCTTGAAGAATATCTAGTCAAATATTATGTGCTGCCATCATGGCAAAGATAAAAGAAATCAGTTTTTAAAAATGAGATATTAAAACTATTATGATTAGAAATGTGTTGAAAAAAAAACTTCTTTCAGTTAACCAGAGATTGGGGGAAAAGGGTCGCTAATAATTCAGGAGGGCTAATAATTCTGGCTTCAACTGTATATATACATAGTTATTTTCCTTCCTGTAAATAAGGAAAGGGAAATAAAAACAATAGAATAAAAATATGAAACAAACTGCTTTAAGCATCTTCACTGTAAGAAAAAAACTTTAATTATAGCTACAAAAGTCCTTCAGTCAAGAGCAGTGAGTGATTTTCTCCTTTTGTTGTTTGATTAATGATTGCGCGCTGTCACTTTAAGAGCAGTACCGTTCTGATTTATGGTTTCACTTTCACATGTCTTTTGATTATGAACTCTTGTTTATTACATAAATGAGGGTTAATATGAATAATCACTAAACACCGTGTATTGACACAAATTTGCATGTATTTGACCATTATGCTGTGTTCACACCAGACGCGGAACGCGCGGATAAATCGCGCTATTCGCACATAAATAGACACGTGAACATTTGAGTTCACTAGCTTAATTCGCGCGTCAAATTCACTTCAGAACAGACGCGGATTCGCGTGATGGGCAGGGCTTCTGTCTGCCCGGTGACTGTAGCTTCGTTGCTAAATGGCTAACATGAATTTTATTGAGAAAATAACTGTGTTTATGTGCTTTATGAAGGCTGAAAAACAGCGTCGATACGTTTGGAGCAGTGTCTGAGTCCACTAGATCCTTTCAGAGGTGCACCCAGCTCTGTGAGCTCATAAACTCCTCCTAAAACTTAACCTGGATGACGGAGGCTTTCAGCGGTGCTTCTGACTGACCCGAGCCCAGTTTGATGAACTGTTGTTGGTGTTGGCTGGAGGATTTCCCCCGGGACACCAACAACAGGTGCTACGTCACAATCATGCCCCTACAAGAGCAAGCTTCTGATTGGTTAACGCGGCACGAATGTCCACAAAAGTTCAGATTTTTGAACTCGAGCAATTTGTGCGTCAAACGCACAAAACGATCAATTCGCGCCACGCTATTTGCGCAATTTGCGTCATTCGCACCGCAGGATGTCTATTCGCGCCTTTGCATTGACTTAACATGTAAATCACTTGCGCTTGACGCTTCTTCCACATCTGGTGTGAACACAGCATTAAAGCGCTCACATTAAGATGACTTTAGATGAGTGTGCTCTGCTCGTCTCTGAGGTTGCGCGCACACACACACACACACACACACACACACACACACAAACACAAACACACACACACACACACACACACACACAGCAGCATGAAATCTCTTTTGCACTTTTAAAAACATGAATGATTCAAATGTACATCAATAAATGATGCGCATCGCGTGCTGCAAGTTACATTACAGCACATGCTTTTAGTAATGTTCACGTGAAACTGAGCTTTGCAGAGCAACAAATGTGTACAACTGGAAAGGGGGCGGTATTAGATGCAATAATTGCTTTATCTTGATTAATGTTTTTTCATAATCGTTAGAAGCTGAAATCGAAACTGAATTTTCGATTAACTGCACAGCCCTAATTGGACTGCAATACTCAATCATCATGCCTGAAAACCTAAAACTGATCTAGAAAACAGCTTTATGTCTGGTCTTGAATCAGCCAAAAAACCTGTGCAGTTTTGACATTATCTGTTCTGTATATAAAACATGAAACATCATCCACATGGAAAAATAATTACAATGTCTCCAAATGTTGTGATTATTCCATTTGTCATTATAATGAAAATGTTTTTCTTATAGATGGTATTTTCTAAAAAATAAAATTAATATACCCCAGTTATACACCACATATTTATCCTAGTTTACAGCAATAATATGTATTATAAAATGCTCATATTATATGATAAAGTGAATACAAAGAAAAATAATAATCACACATTTAACCATCCCGCTTTATATGAAAATTGCCTCAGGTAATACACTTCACAAAAACAAATGTGCTTGAAGGGACAACACTATAAGGAAGTGTATTGCACCCTTTACTGTACCCACAGAAAATAACCATCACTAAAACGATAATGATTATCTGTCTGAGCCAGATTTGCTCCCTTGTAATTATTTAATATGGCTGCAAGAATTGACTACATCTCAAACCTAATGTTCAAGAAAGATCGAGAGATGCTCTTACAAAACTAATGCATTACATCAGACTGCGTGGTAAATGGGTTGGTCAGTCTGATCCAGACAGTATAAATGGACAGAGGGCAGAAAGGAGAGCGGAACAAACTCCTAACAGGAGGAGACTCACTCATGGCCTATGAGACAGAGGATCAGGAGACTCAATACTGCTTTCCTGACATCAACTCATCATGTGTCAAGGGGAAACACTCAAGTAATGGATATATCACCATATATTTTTTTGTGTCATTGCTGTCAGCATGGACTGCGTTTCTGAACCTGCTGGTGATCATCTCCATCATTCACTTCAAGAAGCTTCACACTCCAACCAACATGATTATTCTCTCTCTGGCTGTAACTGATCTGCTTGTTGGACTCGTCATGCCTATAGAAGCCATCAGACTGATTGAGATGTGTTGGTACTTTAGACACACTTTCTGTGAGCTCTATTTGATATTTATAATAATACTTCTCTCAGCATCTCTTAGTAATTTAGTTTTAATTGCTGTTGATCGTTACATGGCAGTGTGTCACCCTTTACTGTACCCTCAGAAAATAACCATCTGCAAAACATTAACGAGTATCTGTCTGAGCTGGTTTTGCTTCTCAGCTTATAGCACTGCCCTTGTAATTAACAATATATATGTTGACACTTCACACAGAACAGATGTGTGTTATGGACAGTGTTTATTCATGATGAGCTTTGGTTGGACAATCATTGATCTGTTTGTGGGTTTTATTCTTCCTTGTGCACTGATAATAACATTATATTTGAGGATTTTCTATGTGGTTCATCAGCAAGTGAAGGTTATAAACTGTCTGATGAAGGGTGGTAAATGTGTAACGGAGGGTTCAGTGAAGAGGAAATCTGAGAGTAAAGCTGCTCTGACATTAGGAATCATTGTGTCAGTTTATCTGCTTTGCTGGATTCCTTTCTATATCTGTTCTCTAACTGTAATCTCTTCCACAGCTATGAATGTTTTAATATGGGCTGTACATGCTAACTCAGGTGTGAATCCTCTGGTTTATGCTTTATTTTACCCCTGGTTTAAAAAGACAGCTAAACTCATCTTAACTCTGAAAATATTTCAGCCAGCATCCTCTCTGATCAATAGTTTTGCACAACATTAATTAAAATTATTTATTAGCTGTCACTAATACAACATATACAAAATGCATGTTTGATATTAGTTGTAATGTACTGTTACAATACAAAATGAAGAAATGTGATCGATAGGGGGTGCGCTTTGTATCTAATCTTTCTTTGTGTTTAATATTTATACATGCCATATTTTAACATTCTATAACTATATAAAATCTGTTTGCTGTTCTGTTTATATTTATGAAGCACCTGTCTATAAAGGGTTACTGCTTGCTTTCAATTTCTCCATCAGTCAAACTAGAAAGTTAGTTACTGGCCAAAAGTGGCTCACAAACAGCATATGCAGAATGTCAAAACACTCGACAGCTTTGTTTAGATTTTAGTAACTATAACTTTGTCTTTTTATTCAGTTTGTGGTATCATTTAAATCATTATCTAATTTTAACAGTAGCTATGTTTCCATCCAAAAATGCGAATGAACTTTATGCGCAAAACTGGATTATCGCATAAAAGACGTGCGAGTAAAGCAGCGTTTCCATCCAACGAGACAAAGCGAACAAAATCGTCACTTCCTGATTAACTGGTGCCAAATATCAACAGTAAAAACGGAATTTGCTGCAATTGGAGAAACTTTATCTTTATCTAATAAATGACTTGCGCCTCAGAAGACAATCCTGACACGCAGTGAACGTGCGGTGGCGTTTGAAGGTGTCAGACGCGGAGCACAGACGCTTTTGATTCTGGAGGTCATTAATAATATAATAACACTAATACTTAAACGGTAAGGCGTTTTTGAAAGACCAAAACAACATTTCGGATGTTTTACAATGTGCTCAGCCTGCTGGTTTGTCCATTCACACCCATTTTTATCATCACATGATCTCTTAACAAAATCACATGACCTTTTTTCATGCGCACACTGGAATTTGTGCGGTAAAAGTGTTTCCATCGCAGTTTAAGCGCATCTTCTCTTATCGAATAAAAAGTTTATCCTACTCATTTATGCGCATAAGTTTTTTATGCTCATTTTCAAAATTTATGCGCATCATGGCGTTTCCATCAACCGTTTTTTTTTTTTATCCAAAATGCGCATAAAAATAGGTGGATGGAAACATAGCTACTGTAAGCTATGACCTCATCTTGCTATTTACTACAAAAATGCTGTTTTCAAGTGTAAGTAACATAGTAAACAACAGGTCACCAGAAGAAACAAATGACATAAATGAATAGCCATCCATAATTCAACACTATTGTGTCGGTGGACTAAATGTGTTCGATGGGATGTTGTTCTGAGCACTCTTACCATTCAAAATAAACTGTGATGTAAAGCAATGACTGCATGTGTGTTTTGTTATTAAGATGATATGATATCTAATAAGCATTTTCTGTACAACTTACACAAATTTAGCAAATACATTCTTTAGAAGCTTCCCATTGAAAAACAACTTGCTACAATGGCTGCTTGAGGGTTGTAGATTTAGACTGATGTATAGTTTGTCAATATCACTCATTTTCTTTTTTATGTAATCTATTCGTAAACACTGACATGTTCAAACACCGCGCCCCAGTGCATCCACATCCTGACGCTGGTTAAGAATTATTTAATTATCAGTTTAGTTTCTAATTATCATTGGATAAGTCCTGCCTCTTCAATATGTACACATATATTGTTGTACATATACATATAGTGTACAGTAATGCTAATTAAATGTATTAATATTATCAAAACAGTGGAAATAAATTTACCATGTGAGCTACAATGTGTTTTTACCAACAAACAAAAAAAACTCAAACAAGCTATGGTCAATACAAATACTGACCAGAGCAGATGTTTGTTCCAATATGTTAATAATTAATATGCATTTAACTTAATTTATATGTATTTAATTCAACCATTGTTTAAATAAGTTATTTACTCTAAATATCCAGAATAAAGGAAAGCTAATAAACTTTCACAATGATTTACTGTCTCAGGTTCAGCTTGAAGATCAGCTGAGCAATGACCCGGTCATTTAGGTTTGTGATTCACAATCACAACAGAAAAATCAGACCCTTCCTATTACAAAATGTAGCAAACCTACGTCAGGTTCTTGTCATTTCAAGACTGCACTACTCGATCAGCAGGCCTTCAAAACAGCAGGACTAAACCTGATTCAGAACACAGCTTCATTAAAACGTCCCCAAATGTTATGAATATTATATTATGACAATAGTTTTTTATTTTTATTAACCAAATTGGTTAATATTTACCACATATTTACACTTTATAACATCAATATTTTTAACGGATTTATCATTTTATATCACTTATTCCTACTAAATTTTATTTTCATACTTTAAATAAAATAACCACAATTACACCCACGCCACTAGTATAAGCAATGAACATTGCATCACTCAAAGTTGCCTCAGTCGCCTGACTCACCTCAGACATGCTATTGATTATCATAACACAGCATCAAAAGCATGACGCATGAGCACATTCAGCATACATCATGCTGTGTGTGTGTGTTTGTGGGAGCTGCATGTAAGAGCAAAGCTCATTAATATTCACGACCGATCCAAATATGGTCAATATGAACCTTATGATTCTATGGTAATTTTATGGGGTTATAAATGAGCATATAAACTGTTTCTGGAGGATTTTTAAGATTATACCTAATCCATATACCTACTATGTAGATTTCAGCATACATATATTCATTAATTTCCTTTGGCTTAGTCCCTGATTTATCAGAGGTTGCCAAAGTGGAACGAACCGCCAACTACTTTGACATGTTTTATGCAGTCGATGCCCTTCCAGCTGCAACACAGCACACAACACAGCACTGGAAAACACTCTCTCATTCACACACGCACACATACATTACAGCCAATTTAGTTTATTCAATTCACCTATATCGCATGTCTTTGGACTGTGGTGGAAACCCACACAAACACGGGGAGAACTTGCTAACTCCTTTAAGAGAACAACTTAACTTACTGAACCAACGCAGTATATGACGCCTTTAATGATGTGCTTACAAATCTATGTGTGCATAATTTCGATTTCCTCTTTCTCCCATTTACAGAAGTTTTTATTTTTTAGTGGTCTCTCATACCTCACTCCCATTTAGTGCAATTTACTCAATGATATATCTTAGTATTTTTAGCCAGGTCTGAACAGGAATTTCATAAGGAACTGTATTTGTTTAGAATTGAAAAGACTATTAGTGCTTCTTTCCTTCAGGTAACTTACAGCCTGATTAAAGTTTCTGGTTTTTGCTTATTTTAAGACACAGATAGGTGTATGGGTTATGGGTGTGTTGGAGACTTGCTTGTTTATTTTCTTTACACCTGGAACTGTTTTGAAAGATCATTATTTTAAATTTTGTATGTTGATTAGACCATGTTTGGCTGAAAGTGTCCACAATGTCAAGGAGCTGCTGAAGTCCTATGTAGTTTTAGACAGATCAGCTTAAACCTCAGCGAAGAGAACACATTTAATCTCAGATTCAGTCAGGGTCAGGCCAGGGGAAGTCGAGGTGTTTAATTCTTTGGCTGTTTAATTTATATAGGTTTTAATTTAATTTTTGCTCAAAAGACAACCCTGTCTGACTCCACACTTCTCATTTGTCTCCTATTTTTACAGCACACACAAACACACAGACAGAGTATTTCACACCTTTAATGAACATTTCAGTAGAGAATCATCGTTAAAAATAACACTGAAACCAAATCAAAAGTTATAATTAGTCATTAGAGTTGTTACACCATTGATGCTTTCATTGAGTAAACAAAGGCAGACCAACCCATTTGACTGCCTGGAGAGAGGCCTAATTTTCAAACACACCAGGGTGACCTGAATATAATAATTCGAGAGAAAAAGCACACAAACACACATTTCTTCCTTGTTTTTAGCAGCAGCATGGTAAACACACTGGTGAGTACACTTGTTCACTACATCACCCATAATGCATTTAGTTTGACTACAGCAGCCATAATATTTCCGCACTTAAAGCAAAAGCTCTCATATGTAGTAGTTTAAATTCTTTCCAATTTTGCAGTTAAGAGTAGGGTTGGGTATCGTTTGGGGTTATTTTGATACCGGTGCTAAATCGATACTTTTAAAATGATACCGGTACCTAAATGGTGCCTGAACCGATACTTTTGAGCCACAAAATTATGGTGGAGGACTCTAGAAAAATCTTTTATTTGACAAAAATTGCTTTAATCATTTTAATTGAACAGTATAATTGGTTTAAAGCATACATCAAATCATATTTTATTTATTTAAATTGAATGCAAGATTAGCAATAAGCAATTAACATTACTTTAGCTTACTACTAACCTGTGGAAAGGCTGGACTGGTGGAAGAGTGTTGTTTTAATGGAATTTAATGCCGCACGTCGAATGGAAAGAAAAAACCTCCGCATTTTGTGACGCGGGTGGCTGTGGTCCTTTAAGGTAATCAAAAATCGCTGTTTACATGATAGACTCTTAATCAGAGTATTATCTTCATCATATTAAAATCAGAGTATTGGTGTCCATGTAAACGTACTCCGTGAAAGTGCCAGATGATGTCGCAAGCTGTCAAAGACATTGCATTGCTGTGCCTTTAGGTTGATTCTATGAGCCCTCAAATGTTTCAGATGTGTCCCCCCTTATACACGAAACTTTTGCAAAGCATCTGCTTCACGTTGCTTTGTCAGAATACTTGCTTGTAAAATATAACCATACTTTCTGAACTCTTGGTAATAATGTGATTCAGAATGTTTTTAGTTGTTGTTTTTTATGGTATATACCTCGAAAATATATAACCTAAGAAATAATTGAATACCCTGATGTGAATATGCTTGACACAAACAGAGAGATGCCCCATTTAGGTTTAAAACTAATAAAATAAAATAAATTAAGATTGAGAAGATTGAAGGTCTGCTCAGGTTTTTTTTTTTTTTTTTTTTTCTCATCACAGTGGGCGGTTCATGGTAGATGACACTGTATAAATGAAAGGACAGAAAGGAGAGCAGAACAAACTCCTAACAGGAGGAGACTCACTCATGGCCTATGAGAGAGAGGATCAGGAGACTCAATACTGCTTTCCTGACATCAACTCATCATGTGTCAAGGGACACCGCTCAAGTCAAGGATTTATCACAATATATTTGTTTGTGTCATTGCTGTCAGCATGGACTGTGTTTCTGAACTTGCTGGTGATCATCTCCATCTCTCACTTCAAGAAGCTTCACACTCCAACCAACATGATTATTCTCTCTCTGGCAGTAAATGATCTGCTTGTTGGACTTGTCATGCCTATAGAGGCCATCAGACTGATTGAGACGTGTTGGTACTTTGGAGACATTTTTTGCGGACTTTATTCAATATATATTGCGGTGCTTCTCTCAGCATCTCTTAGTAATTTTGTTTTAATTGCTGTTGATCGTTATGTGGCTGTGTGTCACCCTTTACTGTACCCACAGAAAATAACCATCACTAAAACACTAATGAGTATCTGTCTGAGCTGGGTTTGCTTCTCAGCTTATAACATTACCTTTGTGATTAATAATGGATATTTTGACACTTCACACAGAACAGCTGTGTGTTATGGACAGTGTCCCGTCATGATGAGTTTTAGCTGGATAGCAACTGATCTGTTCATGTCTTTTATTTTTCCTTGTTTTCTGATCATCACTTTATATTTGAGGATTTTCTATGCAGTTCATCAGCAAGTGAAGGTTATAAACTCTCTGATGAAGATTGGAAAATGTGTGATTGAGGGTTCAGTGAAGAGGAAATCTGAGAGTAAAGCTGCTCTGACTTTAGGAATCATTGTGTCAGTTTATCTGCTTTGCTGGATTCCTTACTATATCTGTTCATTAACTGTAATCTCTTCCACAACTATAAATGTTTTGACATGGGTTGTGTATACTAACTCAGGTCTGAATCCTCTGGTTTATGCTTTATTTTACCCCTGGTTTAAGAAGACAGTTAAACACATTTTAACTCTGAAAATACTTCAGTCTGCATCCTCTCTTATAAATATTTTCACAGAAAATTAATTGTAATAATGTCATAATATTGTGCTAAGTACCCAAAAAGTGGTAAGGTACAATCCGCCGTTCTGGTATCATTCACAACTTCTGACAGTGGAAACAATTGCATACTGTACTGTATCGTACTGCTCAGTGGAAATGAACTGTTAAAGTAGTGTAAGGCAGCTGAAGTGGAGCTCTCTGAAATAAAACAGCATACTACATTTGGATGCTTTTCTGGACATTTTACTTTGCCAGTCAAAAATACACTTTGTGCAACAAAAGGTGAATTTGTCATCACACCAGAGGGAATGAATGAATTAAATTCTTACAAGCACACATGTGCTGATAAGATCAGGGCCTATAGGCTGAAATGAGTTTATATCAAGAGTCTGAAATGTTGTCATACAGCGGGGGAAGATCTAACCTGCTGATTGGTCAGTTTGAATGTCTCTGATGTGGGTTTTGGTCACATGCTCAAAGAAATGTATCAAAGAACATTCTAATAGTTGGTCTTTATCTTTTCTCTCTGACTCTTCCTATGGCTTCCTTGGGCCCTTAATCTGGGCTCTGCCTTTTCTCTGGTTTCCTTTCACATTATACACTCTAAAATGTATGACACATGTCCATTTATTGTCCCCACCATAAGCTTACATTAACATGAGCACCACTAAGCTGTCAAGTTAGCTTGACTAGTCACACTGTGCTGTCAATTTGCAGAGAAAGAAGAGAATTAAAAGCATGTTGTTACCCGAACAATAAGCATCACCCTGCACCCCCACCCCGGTTAAAATGGCCTTCTTATCATTTGTCAGTCACTGAAATGGCCCCCTGCCAATTTAAGTTTGAGACCCTTGTATTAATGCATATGGAGCTGTCTGCAGTGTTATACATAGATCAAATATAATCACATTTGTGGCGTTAACCTCGCATTGTGGAGTTGTCTTTGTTGCAGCTAGATGCTTGGCAACAGACAGCCAATCAGCACCACTCATCAGTGTCAGTTCCAAACCAGCAGATCAACTTAGAGGCCAGGCAATCGTTTCTCATTTACAGGTGCATGGTGGCTGTGCCAGACAACCTATACACAGCATTTAAAGATTAAAAAAATAAAAACATACATGCTCTTGCATTTTGAGATGCTTTTTGTGCCAAAGATTGCCTCCTGTTGATCCAATTAGCAACAGTGACACCGCTAATATGCAATGAAGAATGTTAACTCAGGGTTTAGGAATGTACAGTGTGAAACAATCTAACAATGTCAATGTAGGACCTGAGACACATCAAACATGGAGTTATTTATAATATTTACTAGTGGTGGGCCGTTATTGGTGTTAATGCAAGACTCTTATCACGCAAAAAAAAAAAATATTGCCGTTAATCTATTCTCAAAGTTGGGTTGGGTGCTAGGTCTATTCTACGCAAACTATGATGACTTTCACCTTGATATTTTAGCGCGGATGTATACCTGACCGGTGAGCCGTCTGACAAAAAAAGTGCCCTTTTGAATCAAATCAGCAGGATGCCCTTCTGGATCTTTCACTTACTTCGAAGACACTACTGACTAAGCTTACATGGACATCTGTAATCTAGTTATTTGCCTAATACACAATAATATAATTAAGGTGTTGTGAAGTGCTTTCATGCAAGAGTTTCCTGTAATTTTGGGTGACTTTAACTGCAGTTCGTCAGTTTCACTATCACTCATGAACATTTCATTCATGCCCCTGTGACAAACTGGGGTATTAGACGCAAATAAGGACTGGTGAGAGTGTTATGGAATTTAATAATGCACGCCAAATGAAAAGAAAAAAACTTCTGCATTTCACGATGTGTGTGTGTGCGTGTGTGGTCCTTTACTGACAGCCGCGTGTGTGGATCTTGTCGGAAAATATGGCAAAGTCCTACATGATGGTAATAGTTTGATCGCGGGGTTTACTTCAATAATGTCACTAATATCTCCATACTACACGTCTTAATTCCATTTCTGTTTAGTTCAGTTATGATTTTAGTCAGATTAAGGTCATCAAAAATCGCTGTTTGGAGCTTACGTAGGCCTACAGTTCAACATTCATGTTTAATTGAATAAACAGTGAGTAAACACAAGTACATCTTATTGAACATCATTTATTTTCATCACCAATTATCATAGTAGAACAGTTTCTCAAGCAGTTTGTGATGCATTTTGGAAACCGGAGATGAGCTCCTGGTCTAATGCGCCACCTGGCTTGAGAAACCCGTTCTCAAAGACTTATATTCAGTCATTATTTGGGTAGCACTCATATTCTGAATGCCTTCGGCAGAATTCAAATGAGCCATTTTAATCTAGATTAATCTCACTGTAATCTTGGAATTAATCTAGCTTAAAAAAATTAATCTATGCCCACCTATAATATTTACCAAATGCAATGCACACCACCCCTCACCAATAAGCAGACTGTGTGTTTTTCTTGCAAGCCCAAGAAATATGAACCTAAATAAAGTCAGTTGGCCTCAAAACAGGCACAGAAAGACAAGCTTACTATAAACTGGATTTTCTATCTTAATTCATAGACAGACATGTCTACAAATTAACCAACACATTTTCAAAATGTTATTTGTATCACTATTGTGTTTGTAAAACTGTTTTATAGGCTCATTTATTACTCCATTAATACCCCTAAAATCAGAAGCGCCATGTATTGACCATATTTGGAAGGCTTGTGAATATCAATGAGCTCTAATCCGATGTGCAGCTCTGTGCTCTCGCTCACTCTGCCACACACAGCATGATCTACTCTGAAATAAACACGTGTATATATATATATATATATATATATATATATATATATATATATATATATATATATATATATATATATATATATATATATATATATATATATATATATATATATATATATAGATACTTTGTTTTACAAAAAGATAAACAAAGTTAGATGCCCTTTTGAATCTTTTACCTTTAATGGTGGAGGTTTATTTTTGCTTAGATATAGTGAATGAGCTATCTAGTATAAATTACCAAAGTATCCTGTTTTTAGTGTGTGTGCGTCATGCATCACCCACCATGATTAGTTCTGATTGGATATTTAGCAAAAAAAAACATCCCTCACTCATATTCTCGTCTCATGATGTCAGTATATTTTTATTATAGTTGTCGTCATCATCACTTAGTTTTTATTTAGTTTTCATCGGTAGAAACTTGTTCAAAAATTATGACAATGAAATTAACACTGATGCATAGGTAACATTGTTTTATTAATGAGGCATGGAATTTAGTTTTGTATATGTGGCCGGTCTTAAGGCTTGACTTGCCATTTAAAGCTTGCATAAGGCACAAATGTCTTCTTTGAAAATCAATAATGGATTAACTCTGATACGAGTACAATAGGTGTGATTAACTTGAACAACGGTTGCAGACTGAGGTCAAAGAGATTAGCTAAGCACAGTGCGGGGTGGACTTCAACATAGAGCAGACAAGGTTAGGGCTTTCGTAGTTTGCTGCAATCATTGCAGACCATGTGGTGTATTTAAAAATTACCCTATTGTAATAAAAATCTGTAAGATAGATATTTGTGTTAGGCCTATTCAATAAAAAAGTATATAACTTAAATAGCTGAATTCAGTAAAGGGTCTGTATGAACACGGTCCAAAATTAACCTATGCACACAACTAATAAAATAATTATTAACAGAAATGTGATGCAGTAAAAATAACTAATTTCTTAGTGAAGATGATTTATGAGATGGAAATGGCACAAAAAGTTGTGCTGCTTGTTTACTGCTTGCTATTTGGAGTATTGTCTCCCATTTAGTCTGCTGTTTTGGTGTACTGGTGTCCTTGGGTCTGGCTAGCGTAGCTTTCGCCTGTGTTAGACTCTCACTTGCTCCAATATGCCTTGGGCAAAAGTTGCTCTTTTTTTCTTTTTTACCTTTTCTGCACCCCATTTCCGTAATGGATACTGGATATTTACCATCGCAGCTAAGGGCCTTGAACTGCTATCCGCGCCTCGACTCTATGATGTATGAATACTGCCGGAGTTTAGGGATTCTCCGGTGTCCACGATATATACACCGCTCACGGCGTGTGTTCAGGAGTACTTTTTTCTCCAAGCCTTAAGCCCTTCCATGCATCTGGACTAACCACAGCCCGTCCACATTCAGACAACTGCCTGCCGATCATTCTATTCATCATCGTTCTCTAATTTATCCCACTCGTAACCAGCGTCATACTGTTAATCTGAACACCGTACATCGTCACTTTGTGCTCCTGAACTGTCGATCAATATCGGATAAAGCCTCTTATCCTAATGAAATTATTATTGACAATAAGCTTGACATTTTTCTTCTCACTGAAACCTGGCAAGCTCCGGCTGATTTTCTACAGTTAAATCTTCTTGCACCTGACAGATATAAGTATCTGGCCCGTCCAAGACTGCATGGCAAAAGGGGTGGTCTTGCTGTCATTTATCGGGACGATATTCGTCTGAAACAACTTGACTTTTACAGCACCAATTCATTTGAATATATGGTCATCAAAGCTAATTGTCTTACAATTATCCTGCTCTACCATTTCTGAACTCAGTGAACTGTTAACTCTGGCCTGCTCAATCATAAAATTATTGACTTTAGTCTTAATCTTCCCTTGCATTCTAAATGCCCTAAGACTGTTATCTCATACCGTAATCTGAAAGTTATTGACACTGTATCATTTTCCACTTCTATTCTTTCTTCAAATCTCTCTTATGTCATTGATATCTCTTCTCTGTCTGTGATATTATCCAACTATCACTCTATAATCTCTGAAATCATGCAGCAACATGCTCCTATTAAGACCAGATATGTCCCCACCCTGAGCTCCGTACCACTGGTAGACAGCTTGAACGTCTGTATAGGAGAACTGGTCTTTCTGTTCATTATTTGGCTTTTCATGATCATCTTAAATCATATAGGTCTGCTCTCACCTCTTAAATTTTTCTCTGCTACAATTAATAAATCAAGCAATAGGCCAAAAGCATTATTTAATACCATAAATAAACTTACTAACCCCCCACCTCAGGATACCTTAGCCTCAACTGAATTTCGCTGCTCCTTTTTAGATCATTTGCTTGATTAGACTAATGCTGTCTACCAATGTCTCCCTACTGATACAGAGCTCAGTCATTCATCAGGTCTTTCCAGTCAGTCTCTATCTTGCTTTTCACTGACGACCCCTGATTCTGTCTCTAAGCTAATATTGAAATCCAGCTCATCATCATGTCACCTTGATCCTGCTCCTACTTCTCTCCTGAAACTTTGCCACTCTGTCATCTCTATGCCAGTCTCTCACTTTATCAATGCATCTCTTACCCATGCTTTATTTCCTCTGCCACTAAAAACCGCTGCCATCACACCTGTGCTTAAGAAACCCAACCTTGACCCCTCAGTTCTATCTAATTATCGCCCAGTTTCCAATCTACCTTTCATATCTGAATTGCTAGAAAGTACTGTTGCTGCCCAACTCCAGTCTTTTCTAGTTGATAATAATCTTTTTGACCCTTTTCAATATGGTTTTCGCCTCCTCGATAGCACTGAAACTGCACTTGTAAAGGTAGTGAATGATCTACTTCTTTCTGGTGACTCTGGTTCATTGTCTATATTACTGCTACTTGATCTCAACTCTGCTTTTGATACTGTCTCTCATGATTTATTTATCTCACGTCTCTCTGATCTGGGTATGTCTGGTACTGCTCTCTCCTGGTTTTCTTCATATCTCTCAGATAGACAATTCTTCATCTCTGTTAAGGATTTTCGGTCACCCAGTGTCCCCCTGAAACGAGGTGTTCCCCAGGGATCCGTTCTAGGCCTACTATTATTTACAATATACCTAATCCCACTTGGTCTTATTTTGCAACGTCATGGTCTAAACTATCACTTCTACGCTGATGATATTCAACTTTACTCTGTCTGTACACCTACTTCATCCGCCCAAATTGATAAAATCTCTGCTTGTGTGAAGGACATTAATGATTGGCTTACTTCAATTCTCTGAAACTCAACATGGACAAAACTGAGATCATTTTCATTGGCACCCCTGACCAGTTTCTCCTGTGAAATTGCTGGCTCTCACATTGAAACATCTACTTCTGTCAAAAACTTAGGTGTAATTTTCGACTCCTCTCTCTCTCCTTTCAATCTCACATTAAATCTGTTATTAAATCCGCATTCTTTCATATACGTCGCATTTCCCAACTGCGTCCCTTCATCAGTAAGCAAGGATGCTGAGATTGTCATCCATGCATTTGTCTCATCACGCATTGACTACTGTAATGCCCTTTTCATTGGTCTGCCTGCCAGCCTCATCTCCAGATTACAATATATCCAAAACTCTGCGGCTAGAATACTCACTCATAACAAACGTTCTGCTCATATAACCCCAATCCTGTACGACCTCCATTGGCTCCCAGTTGCATACCGCATTAAATTCAAAATTCTCCTCCTCGCATTTAGATCCCTAAATAGCCTAGCTCCCTCTTATCTCTGCAATATGCTTGTCCCATACACCCCAACTCGCTCATTACTCGCCTTTCTTCAATGGGGGAAAGAACCACGCTTTACCACGCTCACTCCGTTCTGCTAATAATATCTCTGAATTCAAATCTTTACTTAAAACTCACTTGTTTTCTGAATGCTTCACTTCTGAACTGACAAACTGACCCCTTTATTTGATCCACTTTCACTCTGTTTATTTGTCTCCTAGGTCTTGTTTTAGTATTTCCAGCTTGTTATATTTGATTTCCTGTATGTTTGTGTATGTATTGCTGTCTCTACATTTATCTGCTTGTATTATCTTTTCTTGTTGCATTTTTGTAAAGTGTCCTTGAGCTCTGGAAAGGCGCTATATAAATAAAAATTACTATTATTATTACAACAATGAGCAAGGAAATGCAAGCTAGCGTTCTTCCATGACGGCTTCCTTATAAATGGGGAATTCCACATCTGATTGGGCATGGATGATGACGTCATTGAAGTAGTAACAATGACTGACATCTACATCAACCAATAGGGAGCTGAAACTGGGCGGGCCTAAGTAATGACAGCTATGGTTCGTTTCCACTGAGTGGTACAGTACGGTACGGTACGGGTCACCTTTATCAGACTTGCGTTTCCACTACAAAGGGTACCCATTTGGTGGGCGTGGTGTATGACAGAAAGTTTAAGTTGACGTCATTCTCGCTCGAATAAATGTCTACAGTAAAGCTGTACAGGTCGTTGACATTATATGGGAAGCATTTCTCACAAAATAGATGCTTAAAACATATTAATAATTGTGTATAAATGTTCATTACTAACTTTTCTATGAACATGATTTGATTATAACTGCAAATCAATGACGGTGCGAAATACCCTACTGTAACGTCTGCAATCATATAAAATAAATAAATGTAACATATATAAACACACACAGCCCATTACTGTCTCCGATATGTTACCACTTACAGAAAAACTACACACAGCATACATTTAGACCTTATTTGAGTTCAAAAACAACACGCAACATAGCCCACAGTCAGAGCAAACCTCTCATCTGTGTCTGTAGTCTTTAGCAGCACATGTAGCCTCTGTTAGAGAGTAATTCTGTCATTCCGAGTTCATAATAGTCCAAAGGCGATGATAAACATGGCAGTTTGTTCATGATTCAGGTTGCTGAAACAATTTGCTCCTGTGTTTTGTTGGGCTTCTCCTTTTTTCACGCTTCACTTTCGCGTTTGTCCTTTTCTTTCTAAATGGATCAGACGTGGAAAACACTTTAATAATCCCACAGACGTTATTATCATCAGCTCAAGAAGTTCATTATATCAAATATAGATGCAATCGCGAGCTCCCTGGAGAAAGCAAAAACCGCTCGCACTTTTAGACGGCCTCGTAAAGAAACAACAGGACACGGCAGATTCTTGGCTTTGTGGCTGATCATCAAGACAACGACAAGGTTTGTTTTGAGCCCGGGTCATCCAAAGATCATTATTATGAGCATATAGTTGTCTCGGCTGTGTATTTAAACTACATGGCGGTTCCTTTTGTTTTCATTCTGGCTAGCTCCACGAGATCGTGACATATCTCTGTAAACTAATTAGCGTTCAGCTGCGCGTGTAGCTCCACCTTTTGGTACCCTTTCTCGTCTTTGGTACCCTTTCGAAAGGGTGCCAAAAAAGTGGTACGGTACGGTCAGGTTCGGTACGCTTTTGACAGTGGAAACGGCCATAAAAGCGTACCGAACCGTACCATACCACTCAGTAGAAACGGGCCACTAGAGAAAGAGAAAACAAAAACAAAACAGGCACAGACACTGGGCCGTAACAATTAGGAATAAAGTTTTTGAAAAACCTTGTTATGATGCGATGAATCTGGCAATTCATGGAAAATAGCCATGTCATGGTAAAAGCTGCTCTAAAAAAACTGACAGCATAAATTTGTCATGGAAACTTGTCTATTATGTTTTAATATATGATTGTATTACATACACATACACTGCAGTATATAAGCTACAATACACACTTTTATCCAATATGCAGAATGGGCTAGTGGTCAATTTTCATTAATTTTAAATGAACAAATTATCCTTTAGTAGTCAGAAGTGGCCGTTCATGCTTTTCTTCAGCTCTAAAACTTTATGTAAAGATATTTTGCATTTAAAAATTATTTTGAATAACATTCTAGCGCCTCTACTGAGTTCAACGTGTGTAATTCATTCAAAAAACACACTTTTGAGCAAAAATGCACTTTTCAACAGAATCAGAAAATCCTAACTTGGACAGAAAAAACTCATTGTTTATCAAAGCGATTGTTCTAGAAAGAGAAAAAAAATGTTATACATTAAATCAGAGTGGGCGGTAGATGGGTTGGTCTGCCTGATCCAGACACTGTATAAATGAAAGGACAGAAAGGAGAGCAGAACAAACTCCTAACAGGAGGAGACTCACTCATGGCCTACGAGACAGAGGATCAGGAGACTCAATACTGCTTTCCTAACATCAACTCTTCATGCGTCAAAGGGAAACGCTATAGACATGGATATATCACATATTTGTTTGTGTCATTGCTGTCAGCATGGACTGTGTTTCTGAATCTGCTGGTGATCATCTCCATCTCTCACTTCAAGAAGCTTCACACTCCAACCAACACGATTATTCTCTCTCTGGCTGTAAATGATTTGTTTATTGGACTCATCATGCCTGTAGAGGCCATCAGACTGATTGAGACGTGTTGGTATTTTGGAGACACTTTCTGTGCAATATATATATTATTCATTTCATTTCTGGTCTCTGCTTCTCTTAGTAATTTAGCTTTAATTTCTATTGATCGTTATATGGCTGTGTGTCACCCTTTACAGTACCCACAGAAAATAACCATCACTAAAACACTGATGAGTATCTGTCTGAACTGGGTTTGCTTCTCAGCTTATATCACTGCCTTTGTAATTAATAATGGATATTTTGACACTTCACACAGAACAGATGTGTGTTATGGAAGGTGTTCAGTCATGATGAGTTTTAGTTGGATAGTCACTGATCTGTTTGTCTCTTTTATTTTTCCCTGTGTCCTGATCATCACTTTATATTTGAGGATTTTCTATGTAGTTCATCAGCAAGTGAAGGTTATAAACTCTCTGATGAAGGGTGGTAAATGTGTAACGGAGGGTTCAATGAAGAGGAAATCTGAGAGTAAAGCTGCTCTGACTTTAGGAATCATTGTGACAGTGTATATGCTTTGCTGGATTCCATACTGTATCTGTTCTCTAACTGTAATCTCTTCCACAACCATAAATGTTTTGTTATTACTTGTGTATGCTAACTCAGGTCTGAACCCTCTGGTTTATGCTTTATTTTACCCCTGGTTTAAAAGGACAGCTAAACTCATTTTAACTCTGAAAATATTCACTCAGCGTCCTCTCTGATCAATATTTTTTCCAGAACATTATTTATAATTACTTGCAAAGCTTTAACTAATAAAGGTAGATATTTTAATCTTTGATTTCTATTTGTATTTTTCAGTATGTTGCCTGAAGCTCATTCAAATATATATAATTGACATTTAAATAGCATACATACTGCTGTTAATACAAAGTAAAGATGTAACTTAAGTAACCAGTCAAATCATTGCATGTCAAATTTGCTAAACATTCATTTTAAATTAGGTATTTTATGGGGGGGTTATATGGCCCACCTTGCTTTGTGCTTAATATTTCTATATGTCATTACAGTAATATTCATAGTATCTATATCTGCCACAAAATCAATGTGTTTGTAAGTGCGAGGATTATTGACATACAAACACTGCAAATATAAATCCCCTGACATAATTGTCTTTGTTTGCTGATCATAACTTTATATTTGAGGATTTTCTATGTAGTTCATCAGCAAGTGAAGGTTATAAACTCTCTGATAAAGGGTGGTAAATGTGTAATGAAGGGTTCAGTGAAGAGGAAAAGCTGAGAGTAAAGCTGCTCTGACTTTAGGAATCATTGTGTCAGTTTATCTGCTTTGCTATATTCCATATTATAGCTGTTTTCTGACTGTAAACTCTTCGAAATCTATGAATGGTTTACTATTTGCTGTGCATACTAACTCAGGTCTGAATCCTCTGGTTTATGCTTTATTTTACCCCTGGTTTAAAAAGACAGCTAAACTTATCTTAACTATGAAAATATTTCAGCCAGCATCCTCTTTGATCATTTTTACACAACATTAATTAGAATTACTTGCAAAGCTTTAACTAATAAAGGTAGATATGTTAATCTTTGATTTCAATTTGTATTTTTCAGTATGTTGCCTGAAGCTAATTTAATATGTTTAACTTTTAAATAGCATACATATTGCTATTAATACAAAGTAAAGATGTAACTTAAAATATATCTAGTTAGTTAAGTATTTGTAAGGAGTGTTGTATGTCAGAGAGTGATGTGAGCAGAATGAGGTCAGTGGTGTGAGTAATAATAAGAATCACCTGTGCAGCACACCTGTCTCCAGCCCAACAGAAGAGCTCCATAAGGAAAATAAAGCAGAGCTGATGACGGTGAAGGACGAGAGGACCAGGGGCCTTTACTATGATGATGTAATATTTTTTTTTAAATTTCTCCCTGATTGGAAAAAAATAAGTTTTGATATTGCTGGTGCATAAATGTAAATTATCTGTAATGTCGGAGATCACTAAAAGTAATGTTAAAGAGGTGTGTGATCTTCCAAAGATGATGTCAGACATCATAATATGTTCTGGTCCCCTGCCTACTTATCGTGGTGACGAGTTCCACAGCCGACTCTCATCACTCAATGGCTAGATATCAAAGTGATGTCCACTAAATAACATAGGATTTGTAGACAATTGGCCAAGTTTTTGGGTGTAGACCTGACCTGTTGACGAGAGATGGTCTTCAATTCACCCGGGCTAGGACAGTTCTCCTCTCTAGTAATCTGGCATATAGTCTTGGTGTTGGCACTTGACTAACTGGGCCTCAGGTGAGGGAGCAGACAGATTGGTTTAACCAACCGTCTGCTAGCCTTCACAGTTTACCTAACTCAGATAATTTGCAGCAAATAGAGCTACTTAGACATAAGAACATTAAGACTGTGTCTGTTCCCCGAACCTCTAAACATAAAAAATTCCAAAACCCACTCAAAGGTAACAATCTAATTGATGTTCATTAAATAAAAATAAGGCTAATCAAAAGCTAAAACTCGAATTATAAAAACATTAGATCACTCTCCTTCAAAACTCTGTTAATGATTTGATAATTGATCTAAAGCTAGATGCACTTTGTCTAACAGTAACCTGGCTAAAACCAGATGATTACATGCCCCTAAATGAGTCTTCGATCAACAAACAATCACTGCTAGCACTAAAGCTCACTTTGTCAGTAACCTACCTGATATTTCTAATTTCCATAGCATTCCAGGCAACCTAGAATAGCTCGACACTGCAACTAACACTATTGATTCTGTCCTTTCTAACACATTAGACATAGTTGCTCCATTACACTTAAAAAAGATTAGGGAAAAAAATCTGACGCCATGGCATGACCTCCTTCTGTCGTCCGATCGTGGTTGCATTTGTCTCTTAGTGTTATTGGACCTCAGTGCTGCATTTGATACAAATGATCATAATATTCTCCTTTATAGGCTCGAAAATTATGTTGGTATTACAGGAACTGCATTGGCCTGGTTCAGGTCTTATCTATCTGAACATTATCAATTTGTATCAGTTAATAAAGAGGCATCATACAGATCAAAAGTACACTGGGATACCACAAGGCTCAGTTCTTGGTCCTTTACTTTTCACACTATATATGCTACCGCTAGGCGATATCATTAAAAAACGTGGAGTTATGTTATGCTGATGATACACAACTTTATATCTCCTCTCAACCTGATAATTTGTATAAATTTACGAAATTAACAGATTGTATAGCTGATATTAAAAATTAGATGACTAATAACTTCTTATTACTAAATACAGAATATCAAAATCAGCTGTAGGCGGTAAACCTTTCTCATATCTGGCACCTAAACTCAGGAACAATCTTCCTAGCACAGTTCAGGAAGCAGACATACTCTGTCAGTTTATAACTAGATTAAAGATACATCTCTTTGCATTAGTATAGACATATGCTTTCGAAATCCAAATTCTCTAAAGGATTGTTAGTCTACATTAGTTAGGGCAACTGGAGCCGGGAACACTTCCGAAAAGACATTATAGTTTGAACAGCATCTGCGCTTAGGTTAGTCTTTTTTTTTTATTATTCCTGAGGTTTCCATAATCCTGGACCAGACCGTATCCTGAGCAGCCGCTGTGGTGGTCATAGAGGAGTGGAGAGCATGAGACTGATTTTTTTCCTGCCTCCCTCCCTTAAACCACAAAAGAAATCAATGTTGTTATTATTGTGAAAAGTGCTATATAAATAAATTAAAATTAGTGGTTTTAAAAACAAAACTTTGTTGGATGATTTGTAGGACTGCTGAAATTTGTCCATACAACAAACTGAGTCAACATTCATAAGTTAGTCATTCATTTACCTTCGGCTTAGTCTCTGATTTATCAGGGGTCGCCACAACCCAGTACTGGGAAAAATCTCTTATAATGATTGACGCTCATATTATTACACAGCTCTCTGGGATACTCAATTCTGATTTGTCAGTCACAACATCACATTGTATGTTATTCCCAAATAACCATTGAATAACACGGGCTCATCCTGGAACCTTAAATAAACTTGACTGTAAGTGAATACCTTCATATCCATATACTTACAAACACATTCATATGTATCTGCTTGTTTGTCACACTGCTATTTGATTATATAGAGCCATCTTGTGACTGAATAATGAGCAGGTTATTGTATACTCCAACAGCTTCAGCCAGTGAGCTTTGTTTATGTCAGCTTTGCATTTAATTAATAAACTATTACAGATCACAAAAATGTTTTGTGTATAATTTTTATGTTTTGTGTGTAATAAGCAAGATACATCCAGGATTTTTTCAGGCTTATAAGACTCACGATCAGGGTAACTTCTGGGTCAAAAACATCAGACTGGCATTGACTTGAAAAAGAAATAATAACTGGGTGTACAATTTCAGTTATCCTCTTTGCCCTAGCAATGAACATGGTGTTTAAGTTAGCTGAGGAGGAATGTAGAGGCCCTCTAACCAGTTCTGGTGTGCGGCAGCCCCCAATAAGAGCATTCATAAATGACCTAACAACAACATCGGTCCTAGGAGGGAAGTGGATGCAAGCTCTTGAGAAATTGATCACTTGGGCAAGGATGAGCTTCAAACCAACCAAATTAAGATCCATTGTGTTAAACAAAGGGGACAGCGGTTGACAAATTTCACTTTTCGTTGGCTGGAACTGCCATTGCCTCCATCACTGAGCAGCCAGTGAAGAGTTTGGGAAAGTTGTTTAACGCATGTCTGAAAGACACCACCATCATCCAGCAAAGAGTTAGAAAGTTGTCTGACCAAGGTCGACAAGTCAGGACTGTCAGGCAGATTTAAAGCCTGGATCTACCAGCACTCCATCTAATCCATCTTGATTATTCAGTCCCTATGTCAACAGTAAAGTCCCTGGAAAGAAAGATCACAAGCTTTCTGTGCAGACGGCTAGGCCTGCCCCGCAGTCTCAGCAGTGCAGCCCTATATGGGACGAGGAACATCTAAAAGCTGCCTTTCAATGCACTCACTGAAGAATTTAAGGTGGCACGCACAAGAGAAGCCAGCAGTACAGACTCCTGGGATCAGTAAGTGTCAGAAGCTGGCATTGTGGTGAGAACAGGGAGGAAGTTGAGGTGGCGGGGCCTCGCCTCAGGCAGAAGGAATTGGTTGGCACACTGGCAACAGGGAGAGCTGGCTTGGGATTTTTCCCAAAGATCCTAGTGGGCAAGGCCAGAGGAAAGTAGAGACACCAGCTAGTCCAGGAAGAAGTTCAGGCTGGCATGGAGGAAGAGCGAGTGAGCAGCGCAGTGGGGCGGAGGCAGCGGGGGCATGGACAGAGTAGGAGGGTAGCCTACAACGTAAGATCACATGGAAAAAACATAATGCAGGCAGACTTTCAGCACATCCGATTCCTCATTCAGGCTGATTACAATACACTACCTAGTCCAGCCAACCTTCAACATGTGGGAGCAAAATTGAGACTCCAGCATGCCAGTTATTCCCTTGTAGGGGATCATTACAACACCTATTCAGCAGCTGTCCAAAGGCCCTGTCGAAGGGGCACTACAGTTGGTGGCATGACCAAGTACTGAAGGCGGTGGCAAAAAGCATATGCAATGCCATCATCTCTGGCAGGTACCATCTTGCCCTGAAAAGGAGCACTGACATTGTGAAAGCTGGGGAGGAATCCTGCCAGCTGCAAAGGACAAGGTCAGGCCTCCTTCACTCAGCCCCTGACTGGAAGTTGCAAGTCAACCTGGGGAAGCATTAAAAGTTCCCACAGCACGTAGTTACAACATCGCTCTGACAAGACATAATTACCATTTCTCAGGCAGCAAGAAAGTTGGTTTTAGTTTTAACTCACAGTGCCATGGGAAGAGTGCCTGAAAAAGGCAAATGAAAGGAAACGCTCAAAATACCAGGAGCTAGTAGAGAAGTGCCAGGAGGGGGTCTGGAAGACCCACAGTGAGCCAATAGAGGTAGGCTACAGAGGGTTTGCAGGGCGTTCACTCTGTAAAGTCTTCAACCAACTAGGACTAGCAGTAGCAGCTAGGAAGAGGGCAATTAAGTCTGTTTGTGAAGCTGCAGAGAAAGCCACAACATGGCTATGGATATAGAGGGCTGATCCACTGGGACGCAAGCTGGGGTCTGATCAACCGCAGCTGGTTCACCTGAGCGAGGATGTCTGATGTTGAAAGACCTGGAACATCCAATGACCCCAGGACACATCACTGACGATGTGTCCCAGTGCATCTAAATGATGTATCTTGCAAACAATGGCTTTATTCTGCGTGAACAACCTCTTGGATGTACTTTATCCTAAATTCTGTCCACAAAACAGGATTTGTAAAGAATCTTGGTATAAAATGTCCAACTGTTTGTAAGCCAGCTGCACCTTAGGAAGTAAAACAGTGTGTTAGCAGGATTGCTATGTAATTCACAATCGCAATTATCACCACAGATTAGAGCTGCACGATTCTGGCTAAAATGAAAATCGCGATTTTTTTGCTTAAAATAAAGATCACGATTTTCTCACGATTCTGTAGATGTAAAATAAAGGTTAATATGAGTCTACTATACGAGTATACTATATAATAATAATATTATTATTGTTAATTCAGAATACAACTATTCATAATTCTGATGTTGAATTATTATGTTTGAGACATATGCTTGCAATCTGTCATTGACAGCATTGTTAGACCGTTTGTTTCTACTGGTAAAATTAGACATTTGTTATTATCAGATTCCCTCTTGCATTATATTCAACATTATATAGGCTAGAGTACTTATACTGACACAGTAAACATTTATTCTCGCGCACAACACTTTGTGTTCGCTATGAAAGAAAAACATATTAAATGCTTGTCGTAATCATAACTCTAAAATGCGATATGATTATTTAAATGATGTGCGTCACGTGCTTTCGGTTTCATTTCTAAGTTCATACATCGCGCGTGGCTCCCAAACGATCACTCTGTGCCACAAACTGAATGTTATTTACAACTTTATTAGCTGTTAATCATAGCCTATGCAGGTTCTGTTCACTAAAGTAGACTTCATGCACAGGCGCGCGCCCGCCCTCTCTGTGGTAGCAGCTCAGTCAGCTCACGTCATGTGTGTTTTTGCGGCCGTGAATACATCATTACATGAAAACAGAAATGACATTTTTGGTTGGATTATACCTTATGAAGAGTATGTGACTCTTTCAACACCATTTATAGGTGTCTACGTTGCTGAACATTTTATGTAAAACAACGAGAAGACTTGTGCGGCCACCTTTGCTTCTCTCCTGAACTTGAATATATGATTGGCAGAATCGTATAAATGCTGGATTAAGATCGTCTAGGGCAGGGATGTCCAAACTCGGTCCTGAAGGGCCGGTGTCCTGAAAAGTTTAGCTCCCCAACCCTAATCAAACACACCTGAACCAGCTAATCAAGCTCTTACTAGATATACTAGAAACTTGCAGGCAGGTGTGTTAAAGCAAGTTGGAGCTAAACTCTCCAGGACAATGGCCCTCCAGGACCGAGTTTGGACACCCCTGGTCTAGGGGGTCGAATCGAGATCGCAATCTTTTTACGATTAATTGTGCAGCTCTACCACAGATGCAGTGTCAATACACAGCTATAAATGAGGACGCTTTAAACACAACAGGAGTCCCAGTAATAACATTTTTGGTGTGACTCATCCTTGTGTTGTTTTCAAACTGTTGCTTCTGCTAGCCTGCAGATAGAATATATATTCTAACAAACTGTATACCAAATTTGGCATTTATGTAAAATTTTTATTAATGCACTATTCCAAGTTTAAACCACATAAGTAAAAATAGAAAACAGTGACACAAAACAAAGCACACTTTTGAGCTGACTTGCACTTTTCAACAGAATCAGAAAATTCTAACCTGGACAGAAAAAAAGTATTGTTTTTCAAACCTTATGTTCAAGAAAGGGAGAGAGAAAGAGAAAATCATTCTTTTGTTAAGAGATTACATCAGAGTGGGTGGTACTGTAGATAGGCTAGTCACTATGATCCAGACACTGTATAAATGATAGGACAGAAAGGAGAGCAGAACAAACTCCTAACGGGAGGCGACTCACCCATGGCCTATGAGACAGAGGATCAGGAGACTCAATACTGCTTTCCTGATATCAACTCATCATGTGTCAAGGAGAAACACTCCAGATATGGATATATCACCACATATTTGTTTGTGTCATTGCTGTCAGCATGGACTGTGTTTCTGAACGTGCTGGTGATCATCTCCATCTCTCACTTCAAGAAGCTTCACACTCCAACCAACATGATTATTCTTTCTCTGGCTGTAACTGATCTGCTTGTTGGACTCGTCATACCTGTGGAGGCCATCAGAGTGATTGAGACGTGTTGGTATTTTGGAGACACTTTCTGCGGACTCTATTTATTATTTGTTGCATTGCTTCTCTCAACATCTCTTAGTAATTTAGTTTTAATTGCTGTTGATCGTTATGTGGCTGTGTGTCACCCTTTACTCTACACACAGAAAATAACCATCACTAAAACATTAATGAGTATCTGTCTGAGCTGGGTTTGTTTATCAGCTTATATCACTGCCCTTATTATTAATAATGGACATTTTGACACTACACACAGAACAGATGTGTGTTATGGACAGTGTTTAGTCATGATGAGTTTTAGTTGGACAATCATTGATCTGTTCATGTCTTTTATTTTTCCCTGTGTCCTGATCATCACTTTATATTTGAGGATTTTCTATGTAGTTCATCAGCAGGTGAAGGTTATAAACTCTCTGATGAAGGGTGGTAAATGTGTAACGGAGGGTTCAGTGAAGAGGAAATCTGAGAGTAAAGCTGCTCTGACTTTAGGAATCATTGTGTCAGTTTATCTGTTTTGCTGGATTCCATTGTGTATCTGTTCTCTAACTGTAAACTATTCTACAACCATAAATGTTTTGTTATTACTTGTGTATTCTAATTCAGGTCTGAATCCTCTGGTTTATGCTTTATTTTACCCCTGGTTTAAAAAGACAGCTAAACTCATTTTAACTCTGAAAATATTTCAGCCGGCATCCTCACTGATCAATTTTTTCACACAACATTAATTATAATGGTTACCCATATTTAAATGTGTATGTTTAACATTTACAAACATACATACTACTGTTAATACAAAGTAAAGATGTAACTAAAGTAACCTGTCAAGCAATTACACATCACATTTATTATGTGCCTAAATTGGGTTTGGAAGATTATATGGCCCACCTTGCTTTGTGCTTAATATTTCAATATATCATGCTCATGATTGAAAAAAATAATAAATAATAAAGCTTTAAATTGCAATGCATAACTGTACATTTGTACAATGAAACCAGAAAAAAATGCTAATTAAACTAAAACTGTGAATATAATTATTTAATAAATCTAAAATAATTATAATATTTCATAATAATTAATTCCATTAAAAGTAGATGATTTTAACTTTAGATTTTTTTTTTAAATAGTCACCTTTAATTTGGAGCAAGTTAAATCACTGGTGGTGTATGTTTTTATTCCATCAGAGACGAGTCACTTTGCTCGCTGATGATTAGCCATGCAGTGTAAGATACCACTGGCAACAAAGGGTGATCAAAGAAAACTAAAACCCTGGATTGCTGCAAATAAACTGAAACCTAACTTGGTAATCAGGGTACAGCCTCAGGCACTTTGTGTGTTGCCATTCTGGTTATATTTATTCTGTCCATCAAGGGCTGCCACTTGCTTTCATTATATTCTAATTATTTATTTATTTTATTTAAAACATTTTGTTTATGCTTTAATTTGGGGTTTCTTTCCCCTTATTTACTAAAACATGTACTTTGTTACAGTAATTCAAGTATGCCTGCTCCAATATGTTAATGGATAAAGGACTTTAGACATGAATTCACTGTAATTATCATCCAGAATCCAGGAATGCTAATAAACTTCCACAATGATTTTGTCACAGAGAAAGAGAGAATGAAGTTCGGTTTAAAGATTCAATTCAATTTGTTTACTTGTATAGCGCTTTTTACAGTAATTATCGTTCCAAAGCGGCTTAATAAAAGGTGCACATTACTACATTACAGTCAAAATCAGAACATACATATATTAATATATTTAATAACTACAAGAGTTTCTGTGAAAAATGCTCATATCACATGATAAAATGAATAAAGCAAATAATACAAATTAAGACTGCTCCTTTTTCACTGTAGTATTCATTTAGCATTACTGTAACAAATTTGTGTTAATATACAACAGAGAAAAAAAAAATCTATATTATTATGAACTATAGTTAACAACATTATTATTATTGTGAAAAGTGCTATATTGCTAAATTAGTTGTTCCAAAAACAAAAATTTGGATGATATGTAGTACTTAAATTGTACATTGTGTATGTGTGTAAACAAGAGCATGTGGGGGTTTCTTAGTGATGGGTTGCAGCTGGAAGGGCATCCGCTGTGTAAAACGTACTGGATAAGTTGGCGGTTTATTCTGCTGTGGCGACCCCTGAATAATTAATGGACTGAGCCAAAAAGTAAATGAATGAATATGTAGGGCTGTCACAATTTGTCGATGGAACCACCTGAGTCAACATTTATAAGTAATCGTTCGTTCATTCATTCATTTCCCTTTGGCTTAGTCTCTGATTTATCAGGGGTCTCCACGGCGGAATAAACCGCCAAAGTATTTTAGCAGATGTTTTACACAGCAGATGCCCTTTCAGATGCACCCCAGTAGAAATAAGCAGTCATTAGATTGGTATGAAAACAAAGTCTATTATTTATTTCATAGAATTAAATCAGGATCCAAACCCCAGGGATTTTGAGGTCAACGACACTGTGACGTAGCAGTGCATTTTTCTCCGCCTAACGATAATGATTGACAGGCACATATTGTCATGTCTTAGTATTAATGCAAATTATTACTAGGGATGGCTACCGTTAAGGTTTTAACGGTATTACTACTTTTATCGATACCCCTTATCGGTTTGGTACTTTAACGGTTCTCTTATCGGTACTTTTTGTAGTGTTTTTTTTTTTTTATAACAAAACAAACGAATTAAACGGAATTAACAACACTTAATTTTATTATTGCGTTTTTAATATAAAATAAAAACAAAACCAATAATTGTGAAACAAATAAATCATTTTTTTTTCCTGTAAAAGAATGTACAATGTTTTGAAGGAAAATGACTCTCAGTTTTTAACCATTCTTCTAGAGAAAAATCAACATGTTTGCCTTTTCTGGCAGAAGTCGGGATCTTTCTTGGTTTATTGTGCTGCCTGCAGATGAAAATACCCTCTTTGAGTTACAAAATGCAGTTAAATAAGATAATGTTTATGATTTTTCATTAACACATTCACATAAATGAGTTAACAGTGTTTTGGGAGTTGACTGGGTTTTTAATAACAGTTTTGGAGCATCTTGCAATGTAAAAATAAGCTTTCTTATTAAGCATAGTTTATTATTAGGCTATTCATGTGCTATATTTGTAAATACAGCTGATGTAAAAGTATTTTTAATGTTTAAGATTTATTTAGGCTACTGCAGAAAAAAATGCTGTTTTCATTTTAACCGAATGTGTGTGTTTATTTAACTATTAATATTATACTAATTTAGGTGATTGACTGCTGACATAACAATGTGGATGATGTTATGTTACCGTTAGTAGCTAGGCAGTCAAAAACTTTTCATTTGTCTTTCTGCAGTTAATGCACTTTTGAAAGATACTTTCAGTTAGCTTGCGTTTCCGTTTATACAAGAAAACAACTGGTTGCGTTTGTTTCAACGGTCGAGTCTGTGTCGCGAGCTATATGTGCACTTAGCACGAGCCTCGGCTTCGCTGAGTGTGTGCACACATCCCGAAAACTGTGAAGGCTTTTATACTTGAAGCGCTCTCCGGAAACATGAGCATTTCTCATGTGAGATTGCCAACTGTGCAGAAGAATATCAAATATGGCAAATTAGAAAAGGTTGGTCAGATAAATTAGTAATGTTTATTCAGCAATACATCTCCAGTACCAATAGCAGAACCGTTAACGTCAGAGCTTATCGATACTTCTGTGTTTTATAATGTAGCACCGATACCGCTAAAGTACCAAGTTTTGGTACCCATCCCTAATTATTACACAGCTGTCTGGGATACTCAATTCTGATTAGTCAGTCACAACATTCCAATGGATAACAACCCAGATAATTATATTCCCAGATAACGACCGTCGAATAACACAGACTCATCCTGGAACCTTAAAGGTTAAAAAAACTAGAGTACTTTTTTTAAGGTTTTAACAGATTTGTGTGTTGACAATATTGACAAATTTAAGACAACGTTGGCACCTGTTAGATTTAATTGTCAATTGTCATCAAAATCGGTTATCGATATCTGCCTGTCCAGTCATGACACGTCGGTTTCTCAATATTATTCACTGAGTTTTCTTATCCTATGAAAAGAGCCTGCTTCTTAATTATTCATGACAACACATGCTTTTTGACAGACCTGCCAAGCTGTAAGATGGCACATGGCACGCAGTATTTCGGTGGTTGTGAAGGGTTGTATGTGTTTGTTTTCATGATCCATGGGATTTGTTGCATGGTTTCCTGGCGATGCTGTCAGGGCTGATAAAGCCGAGCTGTTTGTGTCATTTTTGTCAGAAGAGCTGTACGAGAATCAGAGAATGGCAGACTTTGTCTTTTGTCAGTTCGTTACCATTCAGACACGCCGCTTATACCCGTGCTACTGTGTTGACACCTGTTTTAATAGATAGGGAGAGAGACCTGCTGTACTGCTATCCAATGTGCCTGCATTCAGACCCAGGGATTCAGGAGGAGGGAAGTCCTCCACAGTCATTGTTTTTATATACCAAGTTATGGTCATGTATTATATGAAATTACAAATAGCCTATTGTATATGTAACAGGACATTAAATTACTTACTGTTTATTTCTAACTGTTCATTTTAACTCTTTAAACTATAAAATCAAGCGTCTCCATGTTTTGTGCCATTTTTTTTGTCTTGAGTTGGTAAGCCAACTGACAGTTGTTCGTCTCCGTCTTTTTCCCCTGCTCTGCCGGCCACATCCACTCCTCCCTCTGCTCACAGTGCTTCACGCCCATCATGGAGCATTTTTTATAAAAAGTCTGAGGTACCCTTAAACTGAAAGCGGGGGATTTCATAACCCTTTGAATAAACTTGACTGTAAGTGTATATATTCACACCCATTTACTTACAAACACACTCATATGTATCTGCTTGTCTGTCATGCTGCTATTTTTGACTATATGGAGCCATCTTGTGTAGAGTTATCGCAGTACTGGAATTAGGTACCATTTGGTACTGAGATTTAAAAAAAACGTCAATGGCAAAAACAAGACAGTGGCACAAAAAACAAAGCACACTTTTGAGCTGACCTGCACTTCTGAACAGAATCAGAAAATTCTGACCTGGACAGAAAAAAGAAGATTGTATTTCAAACCTTATGTTTAAGAAAGAGAGAAAAAAAAAAATCATAGTTTTGTTAATAGATTTCATCAGAGTGGGCGGTAGATGGGTTGTTCAGTCTGATCCAGACACTGTATAAATGAAAGGACAGAAAGGAGAGCAGAACAAACTCCTAACATTAGGAGACTCACTCATGGCCTATGAGACAGAGGATCAGGAGACTCAATACTGCTTTCCTGACATCAACTCATCATGTGTCAAAGGGAGATGCTCCGGTCATGGATATATCATCACATATTTGTTTATCTCATTGCTGTCAGCATGGACTGTGTTTCTGAACCTGCTGGTGATCATCTCCATCTCTCACTTCAAGAAGCTTCACACTCCAACCAACATGATTATTCTCTCTCTGGCTGTAAATGATCTGCTTGTTGGACTCGTCATGCCTGTAGAGGCTATCAGAGTGATTGAGACATGTTGGTATTTTGGAGACACTTTCTGTGGACTACATTTATTCTTTGTTGGAATACTTCTTGCAGCATCTCTTAGTAATTTAGTTTTAGTTGCTGTTGATCGTTATGTGGCTGTGTGTCACCCTTTACTGTACCCACAGAAAATAACCATCACTAAAACATTAATGAGTATCTGCCTGAGCTGGGTTTGCTTCTTGACTTATATCATTGCCCTTCTGATTAATAATGGATATTTTGACACTTCACACAGAACAGATGTGTGTAATGGAGAGTGTTTATTCGTGATAAGTTATAGTTGGATAGTCACTGATCTGATCATGTCTTTTATTTTTCCTTGCACTCTGATTATAATGTTATATTTGAGGATTTTCTATGTAGTTCATCAGCAAGTGAAGGTTATAAACTCTCTGATGATGGATGGTAAATGTGTAACAGAGGGTTCAGTGAAGAGGAAATCTGAGAGTAAAGCTGCTCTGACTTTAGGAATCATTGTGTCAGTGTATCTGCTTTGCTGGATTCCATACTGCATCTGTTCTCTAACTGTAAACTCTGCCACAACTATAAATGGTTTAATATTTGTTCTACATGCTAGCTCAGGACTGAATCCTCTGGTTTATGCTTTATTTTACCCCTGGTTTAAAAAGACTGCTAAACTTATCCTAACTCTGAAAATATTTCATTCTGCATCCTCTCTAATAAATATTTTTACACAACATTAATTATTTTTACTATGGCTGAGGAGATGCCACCTGTCAGTCTCATTTTTAGCTCCTCTTTAAACATGTCCAGCTGTTTTGTGTTTTTAGCACTCCTACACATACATTTATCAACGGGATAAAATACAGAGAAAAGACTCTGTTGAGTACTGACTAACAATACTTGACCACTAACATTACTGTGCTTCTAACCTGTTCTGACAGACTCACCATGGGGAGACGTGTTTCACATTAAGACTGTTTACACTGCTTTTCATTTTAAAACGCATATATTTGCAGTGGTTATATGTGGCACCATCGTGAGCTTTGACTACACTTGAAAACAGAAAGCTCTGTCCTGTATCAATATACTGAGATGTTGGAGAGCGGTAGATGGGGTGCTGTGATGGGAACCTTGTTTCGCTATGAAGGTTTTAAGGTTTAGTTTCAGTAATCACTACAAATTTAGCCATGTCAATAAAAATGTTTTTGTTATTTTACAGATGGTATTTTCTAATCCAATTGTTTATTATACACCACATATTTGCACTTCACAACAATAATTTGTATGCTAAAATGATCATATTGTATGATAAAGTGAATAAAAAAACAAACAAATTAAATTGTAACACAATTAACCATTCCCCCTTGATCATTATTTCATGTAAAGCACCTCACACAACAACACTTGCTTCAATTCAATTCATCTTTATTTCTATAGCACTTTTACAATGTAGATTGTGTCAAAGCAGCTTAACAAACAAGCTCTAGTAAATTGAAACTGTGTCAGTCCAGTTAAAGGCACAACACAATAAGGAAGAATCTCTTCAGGTTGTCACATGTATTGTATTCAGTTATAAAATGTTGACCATGTAAAAAGCTTACAGACATGTAACATGTAGAAGCTTACAAAACAAAGATAATATGTACATACGAAGCTAAATCAAGAAAAACCCATATCTACTGAGAGTGTCAAAATTTATTTTGTTTCCACTTTAAAGAAAAAGTTGATTCCCAGTCATACACGAGCAATCTACATGAATAAATATTTAATAAAACAAACAAAACCAATAGATAAAATAACATATTACTATATTATTGAGATGCTGTTACCAAAAGAAAGATATGTGGCCATGCATGGTGTACCATACTCTGAATTTACCAAACCATACAGTACCCCATCTACAATCACTGCCGGAATCAAGACTTGAAGTTGCGACCTTTGGGTCACAAGTACAACTCATTGAAGGGTTTGAGTGCCTGAGTAATGTTGTCGGGGGCTAATGCCCCTGGTAGGGTCTCCCAAGGCAAAAAGATCTTAGGTGACAGGTCAGACAAAGTGCGATTAAAAAACCCCTTATGAGCACAACAACATCAAGGATCTTGACGTTGCCCAGTATGGCGTAGCCGGGGCCCCACCCTGGAACCAAGCCTGGGGTTGGGGCTCGTATGTGAGCACCTGGTGGCTGGGTTTTATCCCCCGGAACCTGGACAGGCTCAGCCCGAAGGAGCGACGTGGGGGCATCCTCCTGCAGGCCCACCACCTGCAGGGGGAGCCGTAAGGGGCTGGTGCATTGTGAAACGGGTGGTGGTCGAAGGTTAGGACCATAACAACTCGATCCTCGGGCGCAGAAACTAGCTTTTGGGACATGGAATGTCACCTCACTGGGAGGGAAGGAGCCCGAGCTTGTGCGGGAGGTGGAATGGTACCAACTAGAGATATACAGGTGATACCTGGAGAGGCGTGATTGGGAGCAATGGCCTCCCTGATCTGAATCCAAGTAGTGTTCTGTTATTGGACTTCTCTGCTAATCACAGTTTGTCCATAACAAACACCATGCTCAAGCATAAGGGTGTCCATCACTGCACATGGCACCAGGACATCCTAGGGCGGAGGTGGATGACCGACTTTGTGGTTGTATCATTGACCATATGTCTTGGACACTCAGGTAAAGAGAGGGGCAGAGCTGTCAACTGATCACCACCTGGTCGTGAGTTGGATCTGCTGGCAGGGGGGAAAGCTGGACAGACCTGGCAGACCCAAATGAATTGTGAGGGTCCTCTGGGACCGTCTGGCTGAACCTCAAGTCAGAGGGATTTTCAACTCTCACCTCCGAAAGAGCTTTGACCAGATCCTGAGGGAGACTGGAGACATTGAGACCGGGTGGTCCATGTTCGCTGACTCCATTGTTGATGTGGCTGTGAGGAGCTGTGGCCGTAAGGCCTGTGGCACCTGTTAAGGTGGCAATCCACGAACCTGGTGGTGGACACCGGAAGTAAGGTATGCCGTCAAGCTGAAGAAGTCATCCTACAGGGCTTGGTTGACTTGCAGGACTCCCGAGGCAGCTGATGGGTACTGACAGGCCAAGCAGCCTATGATGACAGGCCTGCATCCTGGGCGGTTGCGGAAGCAAAAACTCTGGCCTGGGAAGAGTTCAGGTAGACCACGGAGGAAGACTACCGGTTGGCCCCAAAGAGAGTCTAGCAAACTGTCCGGCGCCTCATGGGAGTATGTCCAACCAGTCCACATGTGTTTTGTGGACTTGGAGAAGGTATTCTACCGTGTCCCTCATGGCATTTTGGGGAAGGTGCTCTGGGAGTATGGGGTCAGAGTCACTCTGTTAAAGGCTGTCTCGTCCCTGCATGAACAGAGTAGGAGTTTGCTGGCAATAAGTCAAACTTGTTTTCAGTGCATGTTGTAGTCCAGCAGGGCTGCCCTTTGTCACCAATTCTGTTCATAATTTTTATGGACAGAATTTCAAAGTGCAGCCTTGGGCTGGACGGGGTCCGGTTCGGCGACCACAGGATTTCATCTCTTTTATTCACAGATGATGTTGTTCTGCTGGCTTCATCGAACATGGACCTTCAGCATGCACTGGGGCGGTTTGCTGCTGAGTGTGACACAGATGGGATGAGAATCAGCACCTCCAAGTCAGAGGCCATGGTGCTCCAACGGAAAAAGGTGGTTTGCCATCTTCAGGTTGGAGGAAATTCAGGTTGGAGGAAAGTCCTTACCCCAAGTGGAGGAGTATCTTGGGGTTTTGTTCACGAGTGAGGGAAAGATGAGCGTGAGATTGACAGGCGGATTGGTGCAATGGCAGTAGTAATGCGGTCGATGTATCAGTCCGTTGTGGTAAAGAAGGAGCTGAGCCAAAAGGCTAAGCTCTGGATTTACTGGTCAATATATGTTCCTACTCTAACCTATGGTCATGAGCATTGGGTCGTGACCAAAGGAAAAGATCTTGGATACAAGTGGTTGAAATGAGTTTCCTTCGCAGGGTGGCAGGGCGCACCCTTATAGATAGGGTAAGGAGTTCTGTCACCCGGGAGGAGCTCGGAGTAGAGTCAGCTGAGGTGGCTCGGGCATCTGTTTCGGATGCCTCCTGGACCTAGAGAGGTGTTCCAGGCATGTCCAACCAGGAGGAAACCTCGGGGAAGACCCAGAACACGCTGGAGGGACTATGTCTCTCGGCTGGCCTAGGAACACCTCAGGACCCCCCTGGAGGAGCTGGAGAAAGTGTCTGGGGAGAGGAAAGTCTGGGGTTCTTTCCTAAGACTGCTCTCCTCAACCCGGCCCCGGAAAAGCGGATAAAAATGAATGAATTTTAAGATGGTCATAAAGTGTTTTAAAATAGTATTAAAGAGTATTGATCCAAAGCCCTGCTAACTGTGTGATTTTAGCCACGATTTGGTCATCTGAGACTAATTTAAGAAATCCTAAAAGATTCCTACAATCCTAGGCTAAAATCTGTGGTATTTGATCATTGACTTGACATGTTCACTGACAGCTGTTTAATGGCCGTTCTAATCTTCCCCTGATTGAATTTTAGCAGTGTCAGAAGATTTCAGACACTTTTCTGCAGTGTGACTTAAGCTACAAAGAGTGACAAACCAAGAATAGGAGTGTAGAATCTAATGATGTTTCCTAACTTGCTCCTTTAAAACACTCCAAAGTGGCACAACAATATTTTGATTTGGTGACTGTGCAGGCCATGGGAGATGTTCAACTTCACTTCATGTACATTAGGGGTGTAACGGTACATGTATTCTTCCTAAAATGCCATGACGAATAGAGTCAGTTCAGATGTGCAGCAGTGACTGTGTTGTGTTGGCAGGTATGTGTGTCTGTCTCTCTCTCTCTCTCCCTCGCTTTACATCTGCAGGCCCCGCCCTAGTTACGCAGACGACGTGCCCTGGGATTGGCTGGAGTGACCCAGGGCGTCCTTTAAAAAGGGAAAACGGGTGTGGGGCGAAAGAGCAAGTTTTGTTGGCGTGTGATTTTGTGCTTGGTGTGCTATAAAAACTATTTTTTGTTGCTAAGTGTTATTGTTGATTGTGTTTCCCGTGTTGGTGTGTAAATTTTGACTCTTTGTGGTATATCCATCCATGTTTCCCCCTCCTATTATTTTGTTTTTGGTTTGTTTATTGATATTGTAAATATTGAATTCTGTACACGGTAAGACGCAGTAGGGGTTGGATGCCACACTTTTATGTAAATATTTTCTCCTGTTTTTGTACATAGTCAGGGAGGTAGGAGTAGATTTTATATTTTTATTTCTGTTATTTTGTTAAGTGTAGTTAGTTTCATTCGGGTGTTTAGTTAGAGTACTTTTTGTTTATTATTTTTCTGTGGGTCTACTCCGAGGTATTTGGCTTCACGTTTTTGGGTGATAAAAAAAGAAAAAGAAATAAAAAAAAAAATAAACGGACCCGACTTCAAAGGGATTTTTTATTTGTCTGGTGTTCTTTTGTGTTGCGGCCTTGTTCCTAGACCAGGGTCGTAACAAAGTGGGGGCTCGTCATTTGATTTTGTACATCAAAAACGTATATTTTGAACCCTTCTTGTGGATGCGCAGTGGGTAAGTCATTTCAATTTATTCTTTGTTTAGCTGCTTTCTTTTTGGTGTGGGAAGGAGTAGCGAATAGTGTTGACATGGATTTTGACTTGATTGCCTTTGCACTTTCTCCAAACACGGAACAGTTTGATCGCTGCCGTAAGGATGACTTATTTACAATTGCAGAATTCTTAAAAATTGTGGTGCCGAATAAGCCTTCAAAAAAAGAATTAAAAGATGTGCTTTATAAAGAATTGGTTTTCGACAGAAAAGACCATAGCAGTGCCACAACTGAGGAGCCATTCACAAAAAAAATTGTTTTTACATATGAAACTGCGATACAGCATCGCTTAGTAGGGATTCCGCCATTTTGCAGTTGTCATGCCAACTTACTACCCTGTAAACAGAAGTGCACAACACTATTCCTACATCAGAGTTCTTCTGATTGGTCTATTGCTCTGAAATTGACACTATGTATGACAAATGAGTGCTGCTGCTGTGGGTGAAAGTTGAAATTGTCTTCAAATGGGTTCTAAAAATGTGGTGCTGCAAAAAACTTGTGTATAACAGTCACACAAGTCTGTAAATCCATGATATTGCATCACAAACCATCACTGATCCACCCCCATGCTTTACTCTAGGCATGCAACAGTCTGGCTGGTACTCTTCTTTGGTACTTCTTCTCCACACAGTAACTCTCCCGGATGTGGGAAAGAGAAGGTGAAGGTGACTGATTAGAGAAAGATACTGTACATGTACTACATGATACATGAACTAAGAGTACAATTCAGGCTTTATGCAGATGCGTCTTGTCTATGAAGCAAATATCTATGGAGATTTTCCAGTCAGGTTGACAGAGAACACAAAAATACTTGTTTTGTAGCAATTATTAAAATATACAAAAAAATTAATCTTTTACAGTTTTCATAGCTGTGTTTGTCTTATCAATACAATTAAGAATTTTTTTTATTGGTGATTACATCAGAGTGGGCGGTAGATGGGTTGGTCAGTCTGATCCAGACACTATAAATGAAAGCACAGAAAGGAGAGCAGAACAAACTCCTAACAGGAGGAGACTCACTCATGGCCTATGAGACAGAGGATCAGGAGACTCAATACTGCTTTCCTGACATCAACTCTTCGTGCGTCAAAGGGAGACGCTCCAGTCATGGATATATCATCACATATTTGTTTGTGTCATTGCTGTCAGCATGGACTGTGTTTCTGAACCTGCTGGTGATCATCTCCATCTCTCACTTCAAGAAGCTTCACACTCCAACCAACATGATTATTCTCTCTCTGGCTGTAACTGATCTGCTTGTTGGACTCGTCATGCCTATAGAGGCCATCAGACAGATTGAGACGTGTTGGTATTTTGGGGACATTTTCTGTGGACTTTATTTATTATTTATTTCTTTACTTCTCTCAGCATCTCTTAGTAATTTAGTTTTAGTTGCTGTTGATCGTTATGTGGCTGTGTGTCACCCTTTACTGTACCCACAGAAAATAACCATCACTAAAACACTAACGAGTATCTCTCTGAGCTGGGTTTGGCTTTCATCTTATAGCACAGCCCTTCTGATTAATAATGGATATTTTGACACTTCACACAGATCTGATGAGTGCTATGGAGACTGTTTAGCCATGATGAGTTTTAGTTGGTCAGTC
>LR812528.1:47056563-47134063 GCA_903798195.1 Danio kyathit | reverse complement strand
TTGGTGATAGTTTTAAATTTCAGAGAGAACTTTGATTCTCTGTTTTGGAGCAAAGTCAGTCAATTTTCTGTCTTGCATGGGGGCTGGAAAACCCCATTTCCTGAGGTCAAACACAAGCTCTTTGTTAAGAAAATTGTGTTCTCGTGATCAGTTACCCGTTCGTCTTGAGTTAACTTCATCAGAATAGTGGGTCCGATGACACTTAACTGATGATGATGAACCAGTCATGGGTCCATAGCCTCAAGGCATCCGCTTCCTGCTCTGTACTGCACCAATGTGGCCTGACCTTCTGATTTTGGTCAGAGACAAAAAAAAGAATGGCTCTCGATCAAGGTGATTCTGATCACAGGTGTCGACTCAGTTATAGGTGTCTGCATTGAGTCCCCACAATACACACACACACATTTACGCTACCAGTCAAAAGTTTGGGGTCAGGGTCATGGTTTTTTTTTTTTAAGGAAAATTATTCAGTTCATCAAGGCGGCATTTAGTAAATGTTAAAAAAAATGTTAAATTATTAAATATTTATTAAAATCTTTACTAACTGCTTTATTATTGTATGTAGTTTCAAATAAAATTACATACATAGTTGTCAATAATTAATATTAGAGTGATTTCTGAAGGATCATGTGACTCTGAAGACTGGAGTAATGAAGCTGAAAATTCATCTTTAAAATCACTGGAATAAATAATTCAATTAAATGATAAGCTACTTTTGAACAGTTATGTTATAGTGCAATAACATTTTACAATTTTACAATGTGTGCTGTATTTATGATGAAATAAATGCAGCCTTGGTAAGCAGGAGAAGCTTATTTTAAAATATTTAACAATCATACTGACCCCAAACTTTTGAGCAGTTGTGTATATATTTTATAAGCGAAAATGTGCACTTTAATTTTGACACCCACAGACATAAATACAAATCAGAGAGGTCAGACTTTCTCATACAGAGCCTCATTTCAGTTGTCAAGTTTTGTAAAAATCTATTGAATTAATCTATTAAAGAAACGTTGGCTAAATTACATTATAGTATATTAAATTACATTATAGGCTTAAATTACATAGAGAAATAACAGATGAACCGATCATCAGATCATGAAGCAGATCATGAAGCAGATCAATGTTCATCTTTCTTTCGAGCTGTCAGTGCAGAAATGAACAAAAACAGGCCTAATACAACATACTATAAGATTAAAATATGGAAAAATCATCAGATGGTAACTTCGGTCAATCTTCCTTACTGATAAACAGCTCTCTGTGATATTTCAGCATGCTTTCACTTTCGTATTAGACATGAAACGCACATTTACCGGTAGGAATGACATCTCGCCCTGCTCATCATTCCCTCTTCGTATAGCCGTATATATGGCTATTACAAAATCATAATACACTGTGATATAGCCTGGGTCCTTAGTTCGTTGGATTGTTTTGTTTTCTCACTACAATCGATCCGCTCAATCAAGCAGAGACCACCATATTCAGGCGATCTCGGACCGATTGATTTTGAGCGCGATTCCTGGACTTGCATATGCCAAACGAACCGCGCTAACGAGGGAAAGAGACAGATTCCGAAACAAACGTCTATGTGTGAAAGCACCCTAAGATTGTATTTGCACGCAATTGACAGACAGTCGCCGCCAAACTTTTGTGACAAGGCAGCACTGGCCCAATCGGCAAGTGACCATTCTGTACACTAGCCCGAGCGTCTCCCATGCTGGCCCCGGGCCATCGGGCAGTCCTTATTGTCGAGCCCTGATATCTGTTCTCTAACTGTAATCTCTTCCATAGCTTTGAATGTTTAGTATGGGCTGTACATGCTAACTCAGCTTTATTTTACTCCTAGTTTAAAAAGACAGCTACACTTATTTTAACTCTGAAAATATTTCACCCAGCATCCTCTCTGATCAATATTTTTACACAACATTAATTATAATTACAAATCAGTGCACATTTTTTTCAGTTGAAACAGCCCAGTTGCCAATACAAATGTGTTTTTTTAAATAATGTTTTAAAAATGTAAACAATTTTTGTTACAAAAACGTATTGAGGCGATTCACAAGACATGCATTAACCACCTGGCCATATATGAATTTTTTGACAACTGAGAGGAAACGAGGATGCACAAATAAAAATTGAGAAGCACCCATTGTGTCAGTTCATCTGCCTTGCTGGATTCCTTGCCATATCTTTTCTTTGTGTGTATAGTCCTTCACAACTGTATAGTCAAAACACAACAAGTGTTTTGCTTGCTAGCCTGAATCCTCTGCATTATTTTACCCCTGGCTTAACAAATACACATCTCAACTGAATATATTTCAGCCGGCATCCTCTCAGATCTTTATTTTTACATAACATGAATTGTAATTAAACTGGTAAAGCTGTCTTTCATAATGTAAGTTATATATTACCTGTGATGCTATACATTCTATTACTTAAACATATATAACATTTATACACTTTTAAGGATAAAAATAATAAAATTGGTAGTGATAACATCGTTCCAAATTTATTACACTATGTTCATGCAAAGTGTTGGAGGTAGTGAATGAATGCATTATAGGCCACTCATTCAATTTTTAAAAAGCCACCGTGTTTAATTTTCCAATCCACAGGTCAAACAGGAAAGCTGAACTCACTGCATCTGAGGCACTATTGCATCATTCCAGTGCTGTGTGTGTGTTCATGGTAGTTCACACCTTTAATGAACATTTCAGTGGAGGATCATCTCTAACAATATCAATAACACACAGAGATTAAATCAAAACAATTATAATTGGTCCTCAGAGTTGTTACATCATTGATGTTTTCACTGATCAGTAAGAGTAAACAAAGACAGACCAACACATGAGACTGCCTGGAGAGAGGCCTACTGTACCAACACTGCCATTTTACAAGCCCACAGATCAGCATTACAATAAATTATATCTATTTTCTAATTTAAGATTAACACTGAAAATAAAACAAGTGTCACCCTGTACTGTACCCACAGAAAATAACCATCACTAAAACCTTAATGAGTATCTGTCTGAGCTGGGTTTGCTGTAATTAACAATGGATATTTTGACACTGTTATGGACAGTGTTTAGTCATGAGGAACTTTAGTTGGACGGTCACTGATCTGTTTATGTCTTTTATTTTACCCTGCATCATAATGATAACTATATATATATAACTAGTATTATCTACGTAGTTCATTGGCAAGGTTATAAACTCTCTGATGAAGGCAGGTAAATGTGTAAGGAAAATAAACGGAAGATGTTAAACTTTGTATACTTTTGATAGACTTAAATGTGCAGTAGGTGATTGTCTTCAGAATAGTACTGATTAAAGTAAATCATCTAAATGTATTTTTATATTCTGGGTAAAGCATAAGACAAAAAATGTTCATCCAACTAAAATAGTGTCGGGCTGACATCTCCCATAATTCTGATAAGTAGCTCAAACAATGCAGTCAGCAAATGCAGATTTGAGCTACTGTGCACCTGCTTGTACGCAGCATACACGTGCTGCACGTTCACGAGAGTGAGAGAGAGCGATCGCGAGAGTGAGCGTTAAAAACATGCTAAATCGAAACTTTTTAAAATCCTGAATCAATATTGGAGTTACTTTTGCCTGCTGGAGGAAGGACGACACCATGGCTGAAGTATTTCTCTTAGACAGGGAATGTTCTGTTTTTAAAACTATTTTGTCACGCAGAGCTGATGTAGATTGTGTTGTTAGGAATGGGTTATATGCACAGAAGTGTTGTTCAGCCACTGAAAACTTCCGGTGAAAGATTGATGTGACTATTTACAGTTTCATAAGGGCCTTAACAGCATCGATAATGTAGATTTTTATTTAGTTTAACAACAAAATATCAGTAAATAGCGCTATTCCGCCTAGCCTGTTTGCTGAGTTGAAGATGGTTTTATATTCACATTGGTTCATTTTTGAACAATGACAGCCTGTGACACGCTCCCTATATTGTTTACCGCTACTCTGAATATTCGGTCAGAAATAGCATGTAAGTATGGCTTAGAAATGAGTGTAATAATGAGTGTAATTCCTGTACTCCGGCGGCCAAGCTTTAGCTCAACACATGAGAGAGGGTTCTGCTGTCATCTTTAAGGTACACACGCTCGTGTTTTCAGGAGGCGTGGCTTTGGACGGCAGGGGAAAGACAGTTTTTCAGAGATTTATGCTAACAGGCTAGCATTGTGGCAGATCACCTACTGCACCTTTAATTTTGCAAATGAAAGGACATTGTGCAAAAAACTGTAACCTTGTCATCACACCTAAGGGGAGCTCTAATCTGCTGATTGGTCAGTTTGAATGACTCAGATGTGGGCTTCGGTCATATGGTGAAGGAAGTATAAAAGAGCATTCTTTTAGTGGTGGAAGAAAATAATTGATTCACTTCACTTTTGTGATACTTTTCATGATGATTTCCAAGTTAAGTTCTGTTTTTTAAAATAGATATATTCATTCATTCATTCATTTATTTTCAGCTTTGTCCCTTTATTAATCAGGGGTCACTACAGCGGAATCAACCGCCAACTTATCCAGTATATGTTTTACGCAGCGGATGCCCTTCCAGCTGCAACCCATCACTGAGAAACACCCATACACACTCATTCACACACATACACTACAGACAATTTAGCTTACCCAATGCCCCTATAGCGCATGTCTTCAGACTTGTGGGGTAAACCGGAGCACCCGGAGGAAACCCATGCGAACACGGGTAGAATATGCAAACTCCACACAGAAATGCACAGTGACCCAGCCGAGGCTTGAACCAGCGACCTTCTTGCTGTGAGGGGATCGTGCTACTCACTGCGCCACTGTGACGCAAAATCTATATATATATAATTATTTTATTTTTCCTTAGACTTGGAGGTGAGATGTTACCGCTTTTATTCCACCAGAGCGCAGCATGTATTGAACTATACAAGGGAAACTCAAGGCCGCCACAGGATTTTATGTGGCCCATAAGAGCCCATGATTCACAAGCAAATGCAAATTAAAGTTTTCAAGCAAGTAGATTACACAGACAGTCAATGCAGCCAGGGGGATGTCAATGATGCAGAATGTGTGATGAATTCTTTCGCACAAGTTCAAGATGTTCAACTGGAGCAGAAAATTTACATGAGCCATAAAGCATCTTGGGAGTAAACTTTTAACAGATGTAACACTGTATAAGCATATACTGTATAAGATGCATATGCTACAGTATAGCTACAGTATATGAGGCTACATATCCATGCTCTGATTCTTTATTATTTTATTCTACATTTAATGGCCCGTCTGGTGTAAAGAAGTAATATAGAACAAAGCAGCTCAGTTTTACAGTCGACGTATTCTGGGATGCGACATGACAGCTATGGGGGACAAAAGGGGACAAAAGGCTATGCGTTGTCATTTTATGTGCCGCCGTGCACTGCACATGCTCAGAGTGGCCTGCCAGCTGGTGTTTTTGTGAGGGGATAAAAAAAAAAGACTGTAGGGGAATATAATGAAATGCTTTAAAGACTTGTGAATATTAAAAAAAAACTTTTTTTGAATGTGTGAAAATTAGTTTTGTTACACAAATCAGTGTTTCCGCCAGGATTTTTTTTTTCTAGCTGTGGCGGCAGGCCTATTGATCTACCAACTACCTTTGGCGTTATTTCAATGACAAAAGTGACGCAGTACTAAAAGTGACGCAGTACTAGAGATCGGATTTGTGTAATGCGATGCGATGCAGATCTTTATGCTTGCGCTAGGATTTCCTCTGTTCGTGCACAAAACTTCTTGCACGCCCTCAAATATACGCTGCTCAAGTGCAATTTAGCGCGTTTACGTAGTGAATTTGTCTCCAACCTTTATTAGATTTGCTAGGAATATTTATGAACGTCTCCAATAGACCTACAGAGCGGCATTAATGCGTACTGAGGTAAAGTGAAGCGGCTATAAACTCCAGCAAGATAAAGTCTTTGTTTGTTGTATGCAGAGCCATAGACCTTTATCTATAAATAAAGTATAATTATAGAAACTGTGTTCATCATAACTGAAAGCTATACGTCGTGTTTGCTGGCCTCACGCATCTTGCACCTGTCAGTCAGTAAGCCAGTCAGTCAGCATGTCACCTTAAAGGGTTAAACAAATAACGCACAGCACTACTACAGTTACAGAAAAGTTTTCACTGTTATAATTCACTTACCTTTTAATACGTTTTGGGGCGATTATAACCCGCTATTTAAAAAAAACAACAATGTTTTAAATGAGAAGCTGTAATGTAGCCGTGGCGGGATGAATTTTGGCATGGCGCCCCGCCATGGTAGAATGAATTTAGCGGAAACCATGGAAATGCAGTGTACATAAGTGTACAATAGTTACCCGAAAAAAATGTTTTATGAATATACATTCATTCATTCATTTTCTTTTTCGGCTTAGTCCTTTTATTAATCTGGGGTCGCCATAGCGGAATGAACCGCCAACTTATCCAGCATATGTTTTACGCAGAGGATGCCCTTCTAGCTGCAACCCATCACTGGGAAACATCCATACACACTCATTCACACACATACACCATGGACAATTTAGCCCAAATTCACCTATACCGCCTGTCGTTGAACTTGTAGGGGAAACCGGAGCAGCCGGAGGAAACCCACGCGAACACGGGGAGAACATGCAAACTCCACACAGAAATGCCAACTGACCCAGCCGAGGCTCGAACCAGCAACCTTTTTGCTGTGAGGCGAACGTGCTACCCACTGCGCCACCGTGCAGCCCTATGAAAATACAATACTTGACAAAAGTCTTGTCGCCTATCCAAGTTTTAGGAACAACAAATAATAACTCGACTTCTAGTTGATCATTTGGTATCAGAAGTGGCTTATATGAAAGGCAAAGGCCTCTAGATTACGCTTATTTTACCAAAATAAAATATGATCATACCTTGATCATTAATGATTTAATTAGGACAGTAAGGTCTGACTTTATACAAAAGTATTGTCACTTAACAGAAATGATGTTCAGTATAGAATATAAAGTCATGCTGCAGTGGAAACAGAATGAATATTGTGTCTGACTCCATCATGAGCTTGGAGGACTGCATCCATACATCTCTGCAATGACTCAAATCACTTATTAATAAAGTCATCTGGAATGGCAGAGAAAGCGTTCTTGCAGGACTCCAAGAGTTCATAAAGATTGTTTGGATTCATCTTCAATGCCTCCTCCTCCATCTTACCCCAGACATGCTCAATAATGTTCATGTCTGGTGACTGGGCTGGCCAATCCTGGAGCACCTTGACCTTCTTTGCTTTCAGGAACTTTAATGTGAGGCTGAAGTATGAGGAGGAGCGCTATCCTGCTGAAGAATTTGGTTTGTAATGTAATGGGCTGCACAAATGTCTTGATATCTCAGGCTGTTGATGTTGCCATCCACTTTGCAGATCTCTCGCACGCCCCCATACTGAACGTAACCCCAAACCATGATTTTTCCTTCACCAAACTTGACTGATTTCTGTTAGAATCTTGGGTCCATGTGGGTTCCAGTAGGTCTTCTGCAGTATGTGTGATGATTGGGATGCAGTTCAACAGATGATTCATCAGAAAATCCCCCTTCTGCCACTTTTGCAAATGATCAACTAATAGTCAAGTTATTATTTGATGCTTTTACAACTGGGATCGACGACAAGGCTTTTGTCAGGTAGTTTACTTATCTGATAACTCTGAGATGGTTTTATCCAGACTGGGCAGAGTTTCGCTGATATAAAAGGGCAGCTCGAGCTTAGTTCCATAGAGGTTGGTTAATTGTGGAGATTCAAAAAAAGCAACTACACTACTTTGAATATATTTATTTTGTTTACATATTATTTTTGGATTTTGGCTGCACTGTAAATAAAGACGCCTTGAAAATTTTTCACGCATAAACAAATGTCTCTACAACAATATTGGGATAGTTTATTTATTTTTTTGACAACATTGCATAACCCTACCATGAACTTAAATGAACACAAGCAGCGCCAAGCTATAACATTGTTAGAAGTTGTCTAATAAACCAAAAATACAAGTAATCATGTCATGAGATTAGTCTGGCCAATCATGAAATAGCCATGTTGTCATCAAAGCTCACACAGCTGCTCAACCAGTGGCAGCATACATTTTTAATGGAAACTCACCTATTATGACTTCATTTGAGCTACTACTAAATGCACATTCCATTAGGGATGTCCCGATACAACATTTTAACTTCCAATATGATACCGATATTGCAGCCTTCAGTACTAACCGATACCGATACAAATCCGATATAATAATCAGCACAAATCATGAATACTTTACTTTTACCTATTTCGTTGAGAGTAATGTATGAACGGCTAGATTATACATTAGATTTTTTTAAGAAGATAAGCATTTCCAGGGCTTGATGCTAACTTTTTTCAGGAGGAGTACATGCGCTCCTAAGTGGAAAAATGTAGGAGCACATTAAAGAATTTTAGGAGCACAGTGAAAATGTATAAAATAAATAGTGTTTTTGCCTAATAAATGTACAAGAGGAGATCTGTAAACAAAGCAGTGTCATTCATTTGAAAACGATAAGTACACTAGGTTTTATTTTACTGCAACAACAGCTTAAATAGTGTTTAATAATTATAATTTAATCTGTATGGAGTTTAGCTAGCAGTCCACAGCAGGTCTGGGATCATATTGCTCTAATGAAGGCCTCTCTAAACTGATCTGAATCAAGTCTTCAGTTGTGGACATGCCTAGGCAGCTTCTTGATGAATTTTTCAATCCAGTTTCGAGCTGAAAAATCTCTTTCACACTGGCCAGCAGAAATAAGGAGTTATTGTTATAAGTTATTAAGTTAATAAAAATGTGCAGTATGGTTAGTGCAAACATTCACATGATCAGATCTATTTAATCTGTGTTTGTATCATAAGATGAGTATGACTGTATCAATGCTCCCAAACAAAACTATTTACCGTATTTTCTGGACTATAGAGCGCACCTGTATATAAGCCGCATCTGCGCTATTTTTAAAAAAACGAAGAAAAAAAGATATACAAGCCGCACCGGGCTAAAAGCCGCAGATACCCATGTTGAAAAATTAGAAATTTACTGCATGTACAGAACGATTTTGTACTGAAACTGTACATGTATGTACCTGAACAGATTCTTTCCGAACAGTGCCTTTTAATACGGCAGCAACTTTGGTGATTAAAACGAATAACCGGTATTTATTCACCTTCATTTCTCCTGTGTTTGAAACCACAAGTCACTTTAATCATCTTCGCTGAAACCCATGAAGTCGTCTTCTTCAGTGTCGGAGTTGAACAGCCTCAGAAGCGCTTCATCACACCTGTCTCCATCAGTCTCGATCTCCGTGTCACTGTCACCCTCCGGTGAAGTTACCTCTGAAGGTGCGCCGCTCTCTTCACGTAGCAATCCAGCCTATCGGAACCCGTTGGTGATGGTGGATTCTTTCACAGCACTCCACGCTGTTAGGATCCACTGACAGACATCAGAAAAGGATGCTTTTCGCATGCGGCCAGTTTTTGTGAAAGACTTCTCACCACTTGTCATCCAAGTCTCCCACTCAACCCGGAGTGCAGCTTTAAATGCCCGATTCACACTGATGTCAAGTGGCTGCAAATACTTTGTTGTACCTCCAGGAATCACAGCTGGAATGGAGTTTGATTTCTTGATCGCTGCTTTCACAGAATCTGTTATGTGGGCCCTCATGCTATCCAAAACAAGCAGTGCTTTTTTCCGGCGAAAAAATCCTCCCGGGCGCTTACCGTAGCACTCCGTTAACCATTCCTTCATTAGGCCTTCCACCATCCAACCTTTGGCGTTAACTTTGACCACTATGCCTTTCGGGAGTTGTTCTTTCAGCATTGTTATGCGCTTAAAAATCACCATTGGTGGAACTTTTTGTCCGGATGCCGTGCATGCCAGAACGCAGGTGAAGTGCGTTCTCTCGTGGCCTGTTGTTTTCAACAACACGGATGATGCACCTGTCTTGTTAACAGTCCTGGTCAGAGGCAGATCAAACGTCAAAGGTACTTCATCCATATTTATGATGTCGTCTGGTCCGATGGAGTTTTCTTGTATCTTTGTTTCAACAAATTTGTGGAAGTTTTCAACTTTTTCCTGATAGTCAGAAGGGAGTTGCTGACAGAGAGTGGTCCGTGCCCTAATGGACAGGTTTTTACGTCTCATAAATCTGAAACACCACGACGGCCCAGCTTTGAAATCTTCAATATTCATTTGGAGGGCGATTGTTTTGGCTTTCAGTCGGATCTGTACAGTGGATACACCTCGGCCACCTGCTCTCTGTGTGTTCACCCAATCCTCCAGGATATTTTCAAGTTCAGGCCAACTGCTTTTATGTCCTCTGAAAGCTTTTCTCGACTTTTGGCATTGCATGAGCTCTTCCCGCTGCAGCCTCCAACGTCTCAACATAGATTCGTTGACGCTAAGCTTGCGTGCAGCAGCGCGGTTTCCTTCCTGGGTAGCAAGCTCGATGGCCTTCAACTTAAAACTTGCATCATATGAATTTCTTCGTGTTGTTTCCATGATGAAGGGGCGAGGATTTGAAAATAATTTCCAGTTAGTAATTTGTCGTGCGTGTTCTATCTGCTAAAGAAAAAGTAGCGTAGTCTATTTTTCTTTGCATTGATTTTTCGTTTATCTTATTTTTATTCTACCGGTAATTCCGGTCAGAGCGTCCCTAGCGGTGAAAGAAAAATCCACAGAATAGCCGCACCTTTGTATAAGCCGCATGGTTCAAAACCTAGGAAAAAAGTAGCGGCTTATAGTCCAGAAAATACGGTATTTTATAATAATATATATATTATCTTTAACATAGATATACTTTTCTCCACATCACATAAAATAATGTGACTTTTAAAATTTATTTTATTTGCATAATATATTGCACAGATTCCACCCTACTTCCCACATGGGAAAAGTATGACAATGTAAAGAAAGACAGAACTGCAAACTCATGTGCAAAGCTGACACTGTTTATCTGAGCACTTTATCTTTCTGGGCTTTTAAAAGAAGAGTTAAATATGGGAATACCATACTTTCTTTTAAACTGTAATGGCCCTCAGCAACAGAATGATTTCTTATTCTTATTTAACAGACAATTAAAAACAAAAATGTTTATCATTTAACACCTTTTACATGACACTGTTTCTTTTCAGTGAGTTCAAGTAAAAAATAAAATAATAAAAATAAAGAAATCCACTATTTGACTCCTACTATCCATGTGCACCACTGACAGGTCAAATCTGCTCTCTCTCTCTCATTTCAGGTGCTTTATTGGCATGACAAATAACTGTACTCTCTCTCTCTCTCTCTCTCTCTCTCTCTCTCTCTCTCTCTCTCTCTCTCTCTCTCGCGCATATAAAGTCATGCAAAAACGCAGCTATAGAAAGCGAAAGCACTGTATATAATGAGCTGGATCAGTCTATTTAGTTAAAGGTTTTGTGAACAGGTCGCGTCTCTGTGGGTCTGCAGCAGCAGAACATGCGAGTCTGTGGCGGTGTTCGTTTTTCACGCACACAGAACCGGGCCGCTGAGGTAAAGTCTTTTGTGTGGGAAGCGCAGGTGTTGAATTGGGTATCGATCACACTGGATGCACCATGATATGCCATGACCGAATTGTAAACGTTTTCTAAGAGGCTCGCACGATGTGCGATACGCCGCCATACGGTGCCTTGCGTTGCTTAGCAGCGTATACAAAACAATGTAAAGATCGCTTGACGTGAAGTAAATAAACCAGTATAGATGTGCCGATGTTGAGAGCATTAGGGTGTGCTACCATCACAATAGATTTCTATCGTAATACACCATATCTTAGCGTGAAGAGCATGCTAAATCTTTAAGGGACTTTGCCAGCAAGCAGTTTTGTGATCACGTGGGCTTTGCACGCTGGCTCTGGACGCTGCTGGATAAAATAGCTGTAACGGAGTTTAGAGTGGAACAGACTGCTTATATCGGAGATTTTTAACGCAGTCCGATAAATTTATTTGGACTGATATCGGACCGATTTCCGATATCAATATCGGATCGGGACATCCCTACATTCCATAAAGTTTATTTATAAGTTACAACACACATATTTACCTAACATGGGGTAGAGAGCTAGCTGTTAGCATTCAACAAGTTACATTTAATCTAAATTAGCCAGATCATGTACTACTGTATCTTTCTTCTGTATCTACTGTTCTTATGCTTTCTTAAAAACATATTTTGTGGGTTCAACTGAAACTAAATCAATCTTTAATTGATTTTTCTACTGTATTAGTAGAGTGTGTTTCTGTGGACGCGCACAAACTTGAGCTGAAAAAAACACACACTTTAAAACAGCATCAGAAAATCCTAATACATCAGAGTGGGCGGTAGATGGGTTTGTCAGTCTGATCCAGACACAGTATAAATGAAAGGACAGAAAGGAGAGCAGAACAAACTCCTAACAGGAGGAGACTCACTCATGGCCTATGAGACAGAGGATCAGGAGACTCAATACTGCTTTCCTGACATCAACTCATCATGTGTCAAGGAGAAACGCTCAAGTCATGAATATATCACATATTTGTTTGTGTCATTGCTGTCAGCATGGACTGTGTTTCTGAACCTGCTGGTGATCATCTCCATCTCTCACTTCAAGAAGCTTCACACTCCAACCAACATGATTATTCTCTCTCTGGCTGTAACTGATCTGCTTATTGGACTCATCATACCTATAGAGGCCATCAGACTGATTGAGACGTGTTGGTATTTTGGAGACACTTTCTGTGGACTACATTTATTCTTTGTTGGATTACTTCTTGCAACATCTCTTAGTAATTTAGTTTTAATTGCTGTTGATCGTTATGTGGCTGTGTGTCACCCTTTACTGTACCCACAGAAAATAACCATCACTAAAACATTAATGAGTATCTGTCTGTGCTGGATTTGCTTTTCAACTTATATCTTTGCCATTGTGATTAATAATGGATATTTTGACACTTCACATAAAAGAGATGAGTGTTACGGACAGTGTTTAATCATGATGAGTTTTAGCTGGTTAGCAACTGATCTGTTCATGTGTTTTATCATTCCTTGTATGCTGATCTTCACTTTATATTTGAGGATTTTCTATGCTGTTCATCAGCAAGTGAAGGTTATAAACTCTCTGATGAAGGGTGGTAAATGTGTAACGGAGGGTTCAGTTAAGAGGAAATCTGAGAGTAAAGCTGCTCTGACATTAGGAATCATTGTGTCAGTTTATCTGCTTTGCTATATTCCTTACTATATCTGCTCTCTAACTGTAAACTCTTCCACAGCTTTGAATGTATTAATATGGGTTGTATATGCTAACTCAGGTCTGAATCCTCTGGTTTATGCTTTATTTTACTCCTGGTTTAAAAAGACAGCTAAACTCATTGTAACTCTGAAAATATTTCAGCCGGCGTCATCTCTGATCAATATTTTCACACAGCATTAATCATACTTACTTGCAAAGTTGTCACTAATAAAGATAGACACGATAATATTTAATTTCTATTTGCAATTTTCAAATAAGTAAGAAGAGCTCCAGAGAGAAAAAAGCAGAGCTGACGACAGTAAAAGACGAGAGGAGCAGGCCTCAGACACTTCATGTTGCAGTTATTCTTGTTATATGTATGCAGCAGTTGTTCATGAAGGGCTGCAGCTTGAATTTATTTTGCTGTTTGTACTTTTTTTTTTACATGTTCAATTAAGTTTAGTTTGTGTATATCACTTGGTGGTTTGCCAACTGAAACTTTTACAAAATAAATCATGTGTTATGATCGATAAAACTGTCAAGACATGATGCTTTCCCAATATATTATTAATGAAGATGCATTAACTTTTACAGTAATGCAGCTATTTCTCCTTGTTTTTCACTAAAATTCACAAAGCTCATTTCAGTGTTTGATTTAAGTCATGGTTTCCGCTACATTCATTCTTCCATGGCAGGCCGCCACACCAAAGTTCATCCCGCCACGGCTATATTACAGCTTCCCATTCAAAGCATTTAGTCATTGTTGTTGTTTTTTTAATAGCGGGTTATAATCACACCAAAACGTATTAAAAGGTAAGGGAATTCTAACAGCGCAAACTTTTCTTTAACCGTAGTAGTGCTGTGCGTTATTTGTTTAACCCTTTATGGTGACATGGTGACTGACTGACAGGTGCGTGAGTCGTGAGATCAGCAAACCCGGCGTATATTTCAGTTAAGATGAACACAGTTTCCATAATTATATTTTATAGATAAAGGTCTATGATTCTGCATACAATGACTTGCTGGAGTTTATAGCGGTTTCACTTTACTTCAGGACGCATTAATGCCGCTCTGTAGGTCTATCAGAGACATTCATAAATATTCCTAGCAAGTCTAATAAATGTTGGAGATGCACATAAACGCACTAAATCGCACTTGAGCAGCGTATATTTCAGGGTGTAAAGTTGTGCACGAACAGAGGAAATCAGCGCGCAAGCAGAGATTCGCATGCTCGTAATACATAAATGCGATCTCGACGTGTAACACTGCGCTCACAACATGCGTCATTGAAATAACACCCATAGGTAGTTGGTACATCTGTGTAAAAGTCCTGCCGTCACAGCTGGAAAAAATCCTAGAGGAAACACTGTGTCTTCTGATTTGATGTCAATACAATACCAATAAAGTAATTTTACTCTGTGCCTAATATTTATATATGCCATATGGAAATATTCAGAATATCTATGTCTGCCACAAAAGCTGTGTGTTTGCGAGCACTGGGATGTGGTGTACAAGCACTGCTACCAAAACCACTTGCTCATTCATAATGAAATTGATACGTGCTTTTTCTGCATCCCAAAAAATACCACCAGCTTAAAGGCCAGCCCACACTGCGATTATTAATAATCCTAAACGATTGTAGCATATCAGACTGCACGAACATGGCTCCCATGTCACACTGTAAGATCTCAGCTGTCATAAAGTCAGACTGAACGACAATGAAGGTGCGTCAAACACGGAAGAAAACTTCACTATCCTCCGTTCTGAAATGATTCCTCACAGCAAATGTAAACAATCTGTAGCAGCAATTTTGCACACAGCGTGTCTCAATAATAAAACCAGGAGGATAAAAAACTGTATTGACATTTCCTCACAGTCATTGGAATTGTGGCATGGATTGCGTCATCAGATTCTGCGCTCCTATTGGTTCTTGGATTGACGCTCATAACAGCTGTTGTCACACTGCAGGAAAGTGTCTTAAATCTTCTAACATTGCCAGAACTTCATTGGAGGAAATCTGAAACCAAAGATCACAGATTTTAGGCCATGATTTCAGGAATCTTTTAGGATTTCAGATGACAAAATCATGGCTGAAATCAGTATGAGCATGGCTTAATTTGGACGTGTATGTCTATGGTAATAAGCACTACCTGTAGAGCAGCACACATGCCTCTAGTCCAACAGAAGAGCTCCAGAAGAAGAAAAAAAAGGAGCTGACGACAGTGAAGGATGAGAGGACCAGGCCTCAAGACCCTTTATGATGCTGTTCTGCTTATATTTATGCTGCAGACCATTCCTTCCACAATTGAAGGCCTATATTTTAACTGATTTGCATTGACAAACAAATGTTTGATAAAATAAACAAAACCAATAAATATAGAATAACACATTTAACATGATTTATCAATATTGGTTAAGATGTTGTTGCCAAATGAATGTCATGATATGTGACCAAGCATGGTGTACCATACCATACCCCAACTACAAAACCCTGCTGTTATCAAGACTAGACTCTGTAACCTTCACTCCCTGACCCATTAGGCCAGAATGGCTCTGTATAATATTGTACATATATATATATATATATATATATATATATATATATATATATATATATATATATATATATATACACTCACCGGCCCCTTTATTAGGTACACCTGTCCAACTGCTTATTAACGCAAATTTCTAATCAGCCAATCACATGGTAGATTGCATTTAGGCATGTAGACATGGTCAAGACGATCTGCTGCAGTTCAAACTGAGCATCAGAATGGGGAAGAAAGGTGAGTCTTTGAACGTGGCATGGTTGTTGATGCCATACGGGCTGGTCTGAGTATTTCAGAAACTGCTGATCTACTGGGATTTTCACGCACAACCATCTCTAGGGTTTAGAGAGAATGGTCCGAAAAAGAGAAAATATCCAGTAAGCGGCAGTTCTGTGGGTGCAAATGCATTGTTGATGCCAGAGATCAGAGGAGAGTGGCCAGACTGGTTCCAGCTGATAGAAAGGCAACAGTAACTCAAATAACCACTCGTTACAACCGAGGTCTGAAGAAGAGCATCTCTGAACACACAACACATCCAACCTTGAGGCAGATGGGCTACAGCAGCAGAAGACCACACCGGGTGCCACTCCTGTCAGCTAAGAACAGGAAACTGAGGCAACAATTCCATAGAAGATTGAAAAAACGTTGCCTGGTCTTATGAGTCTCAATTTCTGCTGCGACATTTGGATGGTAGGGTCAGAATATGGCATCAACAACATGAAAGTATGGATCCATCCTGCCTTGTATCAACGGTTCAGGCTGGTGGTGGTGGTGTAATGTTGTGGGGGATATTTTCTTGGCACACTTTGGGCTCATTAGTACCAATTGAGCATTGTGTCAACGCCACTGCTTACCCAAGTATTGCTGCTGACCATGACCATCCCTTTATGACCACAGTGTACCCATCTTCTAATGGCTACTTCCAGCAAGATAATGCGCCATGTCATAAAGTGCGATTCATCTTAGACTGGTTTCTTGAACATGACAATGAGTTCACTGTACTCAAATGGCCTCCACAGTCACCATATCTCAATCCAATAGAGCACCTTTGGAATGTGATGAAGGGGGAGATTCGCATCATGGATGTGCAGCCGACAAATCTGCAGCAACTGTGTGATGCTATCATGTCAATATGGACCAAAATCTCTGAGGAATATTTCCTGTTCCTTGTTGAATCTATGCCACGAAGGATTAAGGCAGTTCTGAAGGCAAAAGGAAATCCAACCCGGTACTAGTAAGGTGTACCTAATAAAGTGGCCGAATAAAGTGGCCGGTGAGTGTACACACACATCATACCACATCGTTTCCAAAGACACATATTGGAAAGTTGGCAAGTTTATTTATACAGCAGATTTCATACACAATGGTAATGCAAAGTACAAACACATAAACAGGAATAAAATAAATAAAAACAACAAAAAATAAAATAAAAACAACTACAATCAAAAACGGATAAAAAATTAAAATGCGTTCATTTATCATTTATCGATTCCGGTTTTGCAGCTTTTAGTTTTGACCTTGATTTATTATAATCTTTTGTTTGTTGAAGCAGAATTGTTTTTCTGTTGTTAAACTTGACAAGGAAATTAAAACAATTGTGTAAAAGTATGTTTTATAATGCAATGTTTGTTTTAACCTTTTTCATAATGTAACCGTTGAATTATTGTAGCAGAAAACACATATGGCAACACACTTAGGGCTGCAAGAGGAAGAGAAATTAAATTTATTATTATCATCATCATTTATTATTGGACATTCATCCTCATCCTCATCCCAATTTCCTATTCAGTTGGTCAGGTGAATGGTTCTGTTGTTATTTAAGAATGCAAACCATGAGTTTTTGCCTTATGTGCCTGCAGGGTAAACACAATTTAAATCCAATCCACATCAAAAGGATTCACTTCAATGAGCTTCAGCGCTACTCTGGATTTGAAAGGATAAAGGATTTACAGCAGCTGATTAAAGCAACTAAACTGATTTTTGAGCTGAACTTTACTTTTGGACAGCAGCAGAAACCTCAACCTAGACAGAAGAAATGGATTTAATCTTAAAGATAATGTGCAAAAAAAGAAAGTCTTTATTTTATTATTATTATTTTGATAGATTACATCAGAGTGGGCGGTAGATGGGTTGGTCAGTCTGATACAGACACTGTATAAATGAAAGGACAGAGAGGAGAGCAGAACAAACTCCTAACAGGAGGAGACTCACTCATGGCCTATGAGACAGAGGATCAAGAGACTCAATACTGCTTTCCTGACATCAACTCTTCATGCGTCAAGAGACAACACTCAAGTCATGGATATATCATATATTTATTTATGTCATTGCTGTCAGCATGGACTGTGTTTCTGAACCTGCTGGTGATCATCTCCATCTCTCACTTCAAGAAGCTTCACACTCCAACCAACATGATTATTCTTTCTCTGGCTGTGGCTGATCTGCTTATTGGACTCGTCATGCCTGTAGAGGCCATCAGACTGATTGAGATGTGTTGGTATTTTGGCGACACTTTCTGTGGACTCTATTTGGTATCTGTTGAATTATTCCTCTCAGCATCTCTTGGCAATTTAGTTTTAATTGCTGTTGATCGTTATGTGGCTTTATGTCACCCTTTACTGTACCCACAGAAAATAACCATCACTAAAACGTTATTGAGTATCTGTCTGAGCTGGGCTTGGCTTTCAACATATATCATTGCCCTTGTTTTTAATAGTAGATATTTTGACACGTCACACAGAACAGATGAGTGTTATGGAGAGTGTTCAGTCATGATAAGTTTTAGTTGGTCAGTCACTGATCTCTTCATGTCTTTCATTTTTCCTTGCACTCTGATCATCACTTTATATCTGAGGATTTTCTATGTAGTTCGTCAGCAAGTGAAGGTTATAAACTCTCTGATGAAGGGTGGTAAATGTGTAATGAAGAGTTCAGTGAAGAGGAAATCTGAGAGTAAAGCTGCTCTGACTTTAGGAATCATTGTGTCAGTTTATCTGCTCTGCTGGATTCCTTACTATATCTGTTCTCTAACTGTAATCTCCTCTTCTACAGCTATGAATGTTATAGTATGGTTTTTGTTTGCTAACTCTGGTGTGAATCCTCTGGTTTATGCTTTATTTTACCCCTGGTTTAAAAAGACAGCTAAACTCATTTTAACTCTGAAAATATTTTACCCAGCATCCTCTCTGATTAATATTTTTACAGAACATGAATTATAATTACTAGCAAATTTGTCACTATACATATAATTATATTTGATTTCTCTTAGTAATTTTCACTACTCATGTTATACATTATTACACAGCTTATTTCAACCTTTAAGTTTGATTTTTAAGTAATTATGATGTACTGCTGTGAAAACTAAAAGATGTGACAGTGTAACTGTGTGAATTAGCTATGGGCGAGGCCGCTTGTGACTCTTCTTGCTTTATGCTTAATCTCATCCAATAATATTAATAATATTTACAACTGCCTTTAAAATTGTGTTTGCAAGCAACAAAAAGTGACCAAAATCACCTGTTTATTGATAATTAAATTTATACCTGCTTTTTCTGAATCCACAAAAATGAATGTTAAGTGTTGTGTGTCTGAGAATGGTGCGAGCAGAACGAGGTCAGTGGTGTGAGTGATAATAAGACTCACCTGTGCAGCACACCTGTCTCCAGCTCAACAGAAGAGCTCCATAAGGAAAAATTTATATGAAAACTAAATTACAAGCTATCTATGCCTGGTTTCACAGACGTGCTTTAATAAACCGTGATTAGGCCATTGTTCAATTAAAACATTTAAGCGTTTTTGCTTAATTTTTTTTTTGTATAAATATGACTTAGAAAAACACTGCTTGACTGAAAACAACCATCACTACACGTTTCTTACAGTTAAAACAGTTTAGATTTACATTTTTGTCTGGGATTAGGCTGAAGCCTGGTTTGCGAAACTAGGACCTATAGTGTGATTACACTGCAATTACTATGTTTACTATATATATATATATATATATATATATATATATATATAGAGAGAGAGAGAGAGAGAGAGAGAGAGAGAGAAAGAGAGAATAATAATAATAAGAAGAATAATAATATGAATAATAATAATATGATATATTAAATATTAATGTGATATATTGAATAATATGATGTATTGTTGATATTTTATTTAATTATTATGTATAAATATCTTTTTTTCTTTTTTTTTTACTCTTACTACTACTACTACTACTACTATTTACTGTTTTGTTTTTATTATTATATATGCATGTTACTTTTTATGTAAACTGTAGAACTGCTTTGGCAATACAATTGTAACATTTGTCATGCCAATAAAGCAACTATTGAATTGAATTGAATTGAATTGAATTGAATTGAATTGAGAGAGAGAGAGAGAGAGAGAGAGGGAGAGAGAGAGAGAGAGAGAGAGAGAGAGAGAGAGAGAGAGAGAGAGAGAGAGAGAGAGAGAGAGAGAGAGAGAGAGAGAGAGAGAGAGAGAGTGTTGAAATCAGAATTATTAGCCCCCCTTTGAATTTTTTTTTCTTTTTCAAATATTTCCCAAATGATGTTTAACAGAGCAAGGAAATTTTCACAGTATGTCTGATAATATTTTGTTTTCTGGAGAAAGTCTTATTTGTTTTATTTTGGCTAGAATAAAAGCAGTTTTTAATTTTTTAAAAATCATTTTAAGGTCATAATTATTAGCCTCTTTAAGCTATATATTTTTTTTCGATAGTCTACAGAACAAACCATCGTTATACAATAACTTGCCTAATTACCCTAACCTGCCTAATTAACCTAATTAACCTAGTTAAGCCTTTAAATGTCACTTTAAGCTGTATAGAAGTGTCTTAAAAAATATCTAGTAAAATATTATTTACTGTCATCATGACAAAGATAAAATAAATCAGTTATTAGAGATGAGTTATTAAAACTATTATGTTTAGAAATGTGTTGAAAATATCATCTCTGCAATAAACAGAAATTGGGGGAAAAAAATAAACAGGGGGGCTAATAAATCAGGGGGTTTAATAATTCTGACTTCAACTGTATATTAACACATTGACAAGCAAATATTATTTTTGGAAAAAGCAGAGTAGGAGTTTGAAGGGAAGTTTGTCTCATATTCATTCAGAATATACAATGAAATTATTTCATGTAAAAAAAATAAATAAAAAGAACTATGACTTTAGGTGGGTTTTCAGAAAGAGGGTCACATATTTACAAAGTCAACAAATAAAAAATACAAATAAATAAAAACTACATAAACACCACTTTGCTCCATTTGTATTGTTTTATCAGCCTAGAAATATCAAGAGCTATCAGATAATCAAAAATACATGAAAAGTTGTTACTTTATTGCTGTCTTATTGCTTTCTGGACAAAAGCTTGATTGCTTGGTCATATTTCAGCATCCTTACTAAAATAGTTACAGATTTCTGGACAAGAAAACCAACAGATCCATGAAAATCTTTCAGCATGTGTAAAAAAAACAAACCTGCACAGCAATAATAATAATAATAATAATTATAATAATTCCATACATTGATATAGCACTTTTTTGGATACTCAAAGCGCTTTACACCATGGGTCTCAAAATCAATTCCTGGAGGGCCGCAGCTCTGCACAATTTTGCTTCAACCCTAATCAAACACAGCTGATCCAAATAATCAAGTTTTTTTTTTTTTAAAGAGTCTTGTTTAGTTGCACCAGCTGTGTTTGATTAGGGTTATAGCAAAACTGTGCAGAGCTGCAGCCCTCCAGAAATTGACTTTGACAGCCATGGCTTTACATATTGTTGGGGGGGAATCTCCTCATCCACCACTAGTGTGCAGCATCCACCTGGATGACATGACCGCAGCCATATTGTGCCAGACCGCACACCAGCTGATTGGTGGAGAGGAGAGAGAGTGATGAAGCAAACGTATGATATAGAGATGGTTAGGAGGCCATGATGGACAGAGGCCAGTGGGCAAATTTGGCCAGGATATTAAGGTAAAACCCCTACTTTTTTCAAAGGACATCCAGGGATTTTTAACGACCACGGAAAGTCAGGACCTCAGTTTAATATCTCATCTGAAAGACGGCTCTCACTGAGCAGTATAGAGACCCCATCAATATACTGAGGCATTTGGAAGAAATGTGTCATATTTTAAAGCTAAAGTTCGAGAGAGTTTTCTTTTTTTTTTTTTTTTCATGGATTACATCAGAGTGGGCGGTAGATGGGTTTGTCAGTCTGATCCAGACACTGTATAAATGAAAGAACAGAAAGGAGAGCAGAACAAACTCCTAACAGGAGGAGACTCACTCATGGCCTACGAGACAGAGGATCAGGAGACTCAATACTGCTTTCCTGACATCAACTCATCATGTGTCAAGAGACAACACTCAAGTCATGGATATATCATATATTTGCTTGTGTCTTTGCTGTCAGCATGGACTGTGTTTCTGAACCTGCTGGTGATCATCTCTATCTCTCACTTCAAGAAGCTTCACTCTCCAACCAACATGATTATTCTCTCTCTGGCTGTAACTGATCTGCTTATTGGACTTATCATGCCTGTAGAGGCCATCAGACTGATTGAGACGTGTTGGTATTTTGGAGACACTTTCTGTGGGCTCTATTTATTATTTGTTGCATTACTTCTCTCAGCGTCTCTTGGTAATTTACTTTTAATTGCCATTGATCGTTATGTGGCTTTATGTCACCCTTTACTGTACCCACAGAAAATAACCATGGCTAAAACTTTAATGAGTATCTGTCTGTGCTGGATTTGCATATCAGTTTATAACACTGCCCTTGTAATTAATAATGGGAATTTGGACACTTCACTCAGAAAAGACGAGTGTTATGGAGAATGTTTACTCATGGTAAGGTTTAGTTGGATAGTCATTGATCTGTGCATTTCATTATTTTTTCCTTGCACTCTGATCATAATATTATATTCCAGGATTTTCTGTGTTGTACATCGGCAAGTGAAGGTTATAAACTCTCTGATGAAGGGTGGTAAATGTGTAATGAAAAGTTCAGTGAAGAGGAAATCGGAGAGTAAAGCTGCTCTGACTTTAGGAATAATCGTGTCAGTTTATATGCTTTGTTATATCCCATATTGTATCTGTTCTCTAACAGTCAACTCTTTGACAGTAATGAATGTCTTAATATGGCTTCTGTATACTAGCTCAGGTCTGAATCCTCTGGTTTATGCTTTATTTTACCCCTGGTTTAAAAAGACAGCTAAACTCATTTTAACTCTGAAAATATTTCAGCCAGCATCCTCTCTGATCAATATTTTTACAGAACATTAATTAGAATCACTAGCAAAGCTGTGACTAATATAGGGATATGATTATTTGTATTTGTAATTTTCACTAAAGTACATGAAGCTCATTTAAAAGTGGATGTTTGATTTAAGTAACTTCTGTCCTGTTTAAATACTAAGCAAATATATATGACTGATAACTGAATTAACCAGTCTAGTAATTATTAACACACATTTATTATGTGAGTAAATTAGCCATAGGTTATAAGAGCTTATGTGGGTCACCTTGCTTTGTGCTTCAAGCCTTAGTTATTATAATAATGTTTTCATAATAATTACTTAATATTTAATGCCACAGAGTGTGTATTTTTACATAACTGGTATGTTGGCCTTGTCCCCCTGCTCATAGAGCAGGGATCACCAAACTTGTTCCTGGAGGTCCAGTGTCCTGCAGATTTTAGCTCCAACCCTAATCAAACACACCTGATCAAGCTAACCAAGATCTTACTAGGTATACTTGAAACACCCAGGCAGGTGTGTCGAGGCACGTTGGAGCTAAACCCTGCAGGGCACCGGCCCTCCAGGAACGAGATTGGTGACCCCTGTCATAGAGAATGAACTTGACATTTGCTGTTTCTCATATGAAGACACAATGTTGAAGTGTTGAAATGCTACAGCCAACTTAATTTATGGACATAATTGTCTTTATGGCCACACAAGACCTGCTTATTAGTGCTTTTGTTTTTATATCACTTCAAATAAGTATTAATGATAAGTGTTGTATTGTGGTGATAATGAGCATCACCTCTAGCCCAACAGAAGAGCTTGAGAAGGGGGAAAAAGGGAGAGCTGATAACAGTGAAGGACGAGAGGAGCAGGCCTCAGACACTTTATGATGCTGTTCTGTTTTTATTAATGCAGCAGCTCTCTATAAAGCCCTGTCACTTGCTTTTTGGTATTTGCATTTTATTGTTTATTTGTTTTAGGATTAATTTAAGTTGTATTTATTGTTTGCTAGTTCCTGAACTATTGACTATTGTGACAGCATTGTAACATTAGCTATCACAATGGAGGAAATATATCTATATAATGACATAAACTACAATGTGTTTGTTTCTGCTAGTCTAACAATTAAAACTCATACAACCCAAATCAAGAGTAATAATGATCATGATCAGAGAGGATAGTGATAATTAAGACATATTTTACAATTCAAGTTTATTTGGACAGCACTTACTTCACAAAAATTATTTTCAAACAGCTTTACAAAATACATAATTAAGTAATAACTAAACATTTACCTGTTAAAATTATTATATATAAACGTTGTTAACCTACAGTTCAGGGGCATTGCTAGGGTCGAAAGGGATAAGGGGCTTAGCCCCAAAGAAGTTGACCCCCCCCCCCCCCCCCCTCCCCAAAAAAGTTATAATTAACCCCGCTAAAATACTCCCACTTTCAAATAGGATTATAAATTGTTTAATAATAAATAAAGGGTGTTTGAGTCTTTTAACAATAAATTGTGAAGCTTTGTGACTTGTAACACCAAAAAGGAAAAAACATTGAGAAATGAACCCACTTCTCATTTACTAGTCTGTTATGAGCCATATCATACCTCTTGAGCCTCCTATCTCCTCCTGATTTGCAGTTTCTGTTTGTTTTTAAAAAAAGTAATTTTCAGCATGTCTTCAAATCTGAAAATGATTTATTTTATAGTGCGAGTTGTTATCCAATGTGATACAAACAAACATGTTCATTTGGACGGAGTGATTAACTGAGGTGTAGTGTTGTCAAGATACTGGAATTTCTAAATTCAATACCTTGCAAAATATTGATATTCAGGATACTATTTTTTATATAATAATAAGTGTATCAAAAATAGTACAAATAAAAATAAAGATCTATATGCTAGAAATAGGTTTACTTCAAATTTCTTTAAAGAGACATTTTTTTCAGCTTTCCTCAATATAGGTTGATGTGGGCATTGTAGCACTTTAAATGCATGTAAGCAGAGCATAAATTCCACATTTGCCTCACAAAAGTAGTTGAACATTCCAGGAAATCCCTAATATGGATGAAGGCATCCAGCTATTGCTGTAGTTGAATGAAAATAAGATCTGAATAAACACACAAAGGCTTTAACTGCGACAATAAATGGTTTATATCTGTTCTTCCAACCATCTTAGGTATTTTCAAAAGAAAGTCGATTTATAATTCGATGCTAACTGACAAAGCATGTTACAGTAGAATATAACTATAAAATAATATGCTAGATGCATGAACTCACTGTGATTTAACTATTACAGAAACAGATGTGACTTGCTATATCATATCTAGATATCTATATCATATCTAGAAAAGTTAGTACAATTAAAGTTTTTCTGACTAATTAGCATGTATTTACATTTATATGATGCACATTTTATTGATTACAGTTATTTTATTTCACCAAAACTACACACATTTTATACTGTGAAAACAAATATTAAGCTTCATTAGTAGTTAGAACTATTCAGTTGTATTATTACCTCATTAGCTTCAGCTCCTCAAAATAATGAATGAATGATTACAATGCAGTGGCGGGATATTTTTAGCACCATGTGACAACACCGCCACTCCCACCTGCCGGTAGAAACAGGTACTGCTGAACAGCTGACTGTTTAATTATCCGACACAAACGCTGCTTTAAGTGGAATGCGCGTAATGTATGTGATCGTTTTAAGTACTTAAATAAAAATAGGCTGTATAACATTTATTTTGTTATCTAAGTGCAACATATTCCAAAAGATCAGGGGCTTTTGACAATACATCAGGGGCTTGAGCCCAGACACAATACGTTTTTTAATTTAATTTCCCAGGCCATTTCCTGAAATAATTAACAAAAATCCACATTGCACTCTGTATATAAGAAAGAAAAAAAAAATATATTTTTTAACCCTCTGGGGTCTAAGTTGATTTTGGGGGCCCTAAGATGTTTTGACATGCCCTGACATTTGTGCTTATTTCAGCTACTTATTACATAGTACTGGCCAACATGTACTTTTTCGTTTTCAGCCCAAACTTTGCTACAAGAATGTGTAAAATATTGATGTCCATGATTGCATTAAAAAAAAAAAAAAAAAAAAAAAAAAAAAGAGTTGCGTGGTTAGTAGGTTTTTGAAAAAAATGAAGCTGATAGGTCCAATAAACCACACTGAATGGGCCTGAACAAGACTTTTGAGTGACTAGTCTTGTAGGCTAAAATATTTATTCACAATTATGTAAAAATTATTCTGTTCTCTCATTCAAAAAAAACATTACAATGATTTACATTTTGCAAAGTCAGTGTCTGGGTCAGAATACTGTATGCCTGGGAGTGACAATGGTCATGAATAATTCACACCAGGAAAAACAAAACACTCCCCCACTGGCTAATGTTCACGCATCAAGGGAATTGTAAAGCAATGTCCAGCTGCAAAAGCTAGCCCAAACTAAATGCTTGTTGTATTACTTGCTGTATTATGACCATGTAAACACGAAGTAAACAATGTATGTGCACTTATACAGCATGCACAAAAATATATATTTGAAATGGTATAAAACGTGTTTGCAAAACTGTTGTAATAAAAACTTTCCTGTGCATTAATCCAGCATTTGATAATAATTTCTGAATGACTCTAAGACACTGAAGTAGCATAATGACAAAAGCTTTAAAGGTAAGAATGAATAATATTTTAACCATGAAAAACAATTACTTTAAATCAAATTAATATTTTAATATCTTTTATATTTACTTTGCCCAAATAAATGCAGCCTTAGTTAACTCTTTCCAAACTTTGACTGGTTCAACTACGGTAAAAGAACTAAAATAAATCACACGTATAACGTGCGTACATGTATATCTCACATGTATTCGTGGAGATTCCGTTTTTTTCTGACCAAAGTTTAGAACAGGACGATTGTAATAACAAAACCCTGTGCATGTGGTCACATTAAAAATAATGAGCTCAGACTGAGAAACTAGACACAGTGTTGGTTTAATACTTATTACTTTATAAAACAATATTTGTTTTCAACATGCACGCTGCATTTAAAAATAGACACTTCAAGCTTTTTATAGATATATGTCTCATGTCTGTGTGTTTTGAGTTTCAGCGCATTTTATGGGCGTATTTCTAAAAACAGTTCGCAAAAGAGTCAAAAGAAAGTCAAAAGAATACACACACTGTTTATTTTCCTTATTTTGCAAAAGCACACACTTTTGTTGTTGTTGTGAGTGTACACAAAAAAAGTAGACACCTAACAGATTCTATTGATGTATTGCTCTGATCTGTATTGTCAAAACTGAAAATGTAATTTAAGTTTTTTCGGGGTTATCAGAAGACGCCTCAAATGCGGTTGTTGACCCCCGAGGGTTAAATGCTATTGTTATTTATTCATGTTCTTATTCTTCTATTTATGTCTGCCCTATGATTGTACTTTTTATACTCCCTATAATGGAAGATCCTTTGACTAAGACTATAAGATAAACTAAGTTTTAGGTCAGGGGTGCCCAAACTCGGTCCTGGAAGGCCAGTGTCCTGCATAGTTTAGCTCTAATTACCTTCAACACACCTGCCTGGAATTTTGTGGTATAGATAGAAAGAGCTTGATTAGCTGGCTCAGGTGTGTCTAGTTGGGGTTGGAACTAAAATCTGCAGGACAATGGCCCTCCAGGACAGGGTTTTGAGCACTCCTGCTTTAGGTCATCACCTGGAGAGACTTTAGAATAGAACTGGCCTTGAACAACATAAGCAGATGTATTCTGAGCATCTTGTTTCCTACAAGGCTGCAGTAGGAAGAGCAAAATCAACATTCTGATCACTACTGGACATTCTAAGACAAGGAGCTTGTGCTGTACTGTTAGCGAACTGTTGAAACCACATGATTCAGAACTGTCAAGAGCATCTGCGCCTCACGCCTTCAAACGCCACCACGTGTTCATTGCGTGTCGGCATCGTCTTCTGAGATGCAAGTCATTTATTAAATAGAAAAATGATTGTTGCAGCTTCTCCTACCGCAGCAAATTCTGTTTTTACTGGTGATATTTGGCGCCAGTTAATCAGGAAGTGACGATTTTGTTCTCTTTGACTCGTTGTATGGAAACGCTGCTTTATTCATACGTCTTTTATGCGATAATACAGTTTTCCGTGTAAATTTAATTTTAATGAATGCACTTAAATTACCTGGATGATGCACTCATTCAACCGGTAAGATGAAGTGAGGAATAATGGACACGTCACACACTCAACGACTGCAGCTTTGCTCACGTAGAGGAAGGGGCGGAGCTATCATATACACATGTTAGATAACTTTATTTATTTTGTGAAAGCAAAATTCTCCTACAAGTGTGAGTATACCACCTCCCGATGGTGAATGCGGTTATACTCATGGCAGGTATTATTTGGTAGTTCAATTATTCAATTATTTTGCTTATTTTGCTTATTGTTCAATTATTTTGCTTATTTGGCAACCGTCAAGCGTCATCTGGGAAACGGTTTGAATTTCTACTTGGTAAAAAAAACATTTGTGTTCCATTTGGTACGACACTACATACATACACTATGCTTTTGAGTGTGTAAGTGCATAACTACATAGTGCATTATTGTGCCATTTGGGATGCAGCTTAATACCTCTAGCTGCTCACTTGATCCCCTACTTACTTTTTTAGTTAAATCCTGCATTAACTCACTCTCTTCTTTTATTACAACTATAGTGTGTTCTTCACCATCAACTGCTACTGTTCCTTCATCTTTAAAAATGGCTTCTATCACTCCAATCCTCAAAATGTTCAATGCTGATTCTAATAACCTAAACCATTATAAAACAATTGCCAATATTCCAACTGTTTCCAAAATACTCGAAAGAACAGTACAAGCTACACTTCATTCACGTCTTCAAAGTAACGACATCTATGAGCACTTTCAGTCTGGCTTTTGTCCCAAATATTTTACAGAAACTGCCCTTACTAAGGGTGTAAACTGTAAACGATCTTCTCTTAGTTGCTGATTCTGATCTTCTGTCAATACTTTTCTTTTAGATGTTAGTGCTGCTTTTGATACAATTAATCATGCAGTATTATTGTAATGACTGGCTTGTATAGGAGTGGCTGTTAATGTGCTTCACTGGTTCTCGTCTTATTGAAGGGACAGAACATTCTAAAACAGATTTGTGCAGATAAAGAGTAGATGCTATGATCCTGTCTCATTTATTAATGGTGTTCCCCAAGGGTCAGTATTGGGTCCACTTGTTTATAACTAATAAATAACTAAATCTAAATTATATATCAATTTTGTCCTGTAGATACTACATAAGGGATAGGAAAATCCCTGCTGGTATCAAGATTCAAATCTGTAACCTTTGGCTCACAAATCTATCTCCATTAGGCCACCAATGCCCCTGACAGACCAACAACAGCTGATTGAATATTAATTCAATCCACACCAAATGGATTCATTTAAATGAACTCCAGAGCCACTCTGGATTTACAAGGATAAAGGATTTACAGCAGCGGATTAAAAAAAACTAAACACGTTCTTGAGAAAAGCTTTACATTTAAACAGCGGAAGAAAACCCCAAGTATTAATGTATTAAAAATCCAATGTTCAACAAAGAAAAGGAAAGGTGTTTTTTTTTTTTTGATAGATTACATCACAGTGGGCGGTAGATGGGTTTGTCAGTCTGATCCAGACACTGTATAAATGAAAGAACAGAAAGGAGAGCAGAACAAACTCCTAACAGGAGGAGACTCACTCATGGCCTATGAGACAGAGGATCAGGAGACTCAATACTGCTTTCCTGACATCAACTCATCATGTGTCAGAGGAAAACACTCCAGTCATGGATATAACACATATTTGTTTGCATCACTGCTGTCAGCATGGACTGTGTTTCTGAACCTGCTGGTGATCATCTCCATCTCTCACTTCAAGAAGCTTCACACACCAACCAACATGATTATTCTCTCTCTGGCTGTAACTGATCTGTTTATTGGACTTGTCATGCCTGTAGAGGCCATCAGACTGATTGAGACGTGTTGGTATTTTGGAGACACTTTCTGTGGACTCTATTTGGTATTAGTTGAATTACTCCTTTCAGCATCTCTTGGTAATTTAGTTTTAATTGCTGTTGATCGTTATGTGGCTGTGTGTCACCCTTTACTGTACCCACAGAAAATAACCATCACTAAAACATTAATGAGTATCTGTCTGTGCTGGGCTTGGCTCTCAGCTTATATCATTGCCCCTGTAATTAATAGTAGACATTTTGACACTTCACACAGAAGAGATGTGTGTTATGGAGAGTGTTTAGTCTTGATCGGTTTTAGTTGGACACTCACTGATCTGTTCATGTCTTTTATTTTTCCTTGCACTCTGATCATCACCTTATATCTAAGGATTTTCTATGTAGTTCATGAGCAAGTGAAGGTTATAAACTCTCTGATGAAGGGTGGTAAATGTGTAACGGAGGGTTCAGTGAAGAGGAAATCTGAGAGTAAAGCTGCTCTGACTTTAGGAATCATTGTGTCAGTTTATCTGCTTTGCTGGATTCCATATTATATCTGTTCTCTAACTATAACCTCTTCTACAATTATAAATGTTTTAATATGGTTTTTGTACGTTAACTCGGGTCTGAATCCTCTGGTTTATGCTTTATTTTACCCCTGGTTTAAAAAGACAGCTCAACTCATTTTAACTCTGAAAATATTTCAGCCGACATCCTCTCTGATCAATATTTTTACAGAACATTAAGTATAATTACTAGCAAACTGTCACTAATATAGAAATAATGTTTGATTTCTCTTTGTAATTGTCAATACTTGTGTCATACATTATAACACATAGCTTATTTTAACCTGCAAGTTTGATGTTTAAGTAACTTATGATGTACTACTGTGAAAATGCAATAAAGATGTGTGACAGCAGTATCCATTATTAACTGTGTGAATCAGGTATGGAGGAGGCTGGTTGTGACCCATTGGTTGTGACTCCTCTTGCTATATGCTTAATCCCATATAATAATATTTATAACTGTCAGGAAAACTGTGTTTGCAAGCAACAAACATTGTTACCAAAATCACCTGTAAACTTTATACCTGCTTTTTCTGAATCGGAAAAACAGATGTTGAGTGTTGTGTTACAGTGTGGTGTGACAATAATGAAGTCAGTGGTGTAAGTGATGATAGAAATCACCTGTGCAGCACACCTGTCTCCAGCCCAACAGAAGAAAATTTTACATGCAAACTAAATGAAGAGTTAAAAGCAATCTATGCCTGGTTTCATAGACATGGGCTTTGACTAAACCAGGATTAGGCCATAGTTCAAGAACATGTAAGCGTGATATTCTTATAAAATGCCTTGGAAAAAAAAATACTGGTGGCCATGTGGAGACAAAACAACCGTCAGTGCACATTTCTTACAGCTAAGATTTACATTTTTGTCTGGAATTAGGCTTCAGCCTCGTCTGTAAAACTAGAAAGTATACTGTGTTTACATTACGATTACTACAGTTAAGAACATCAGTAATCCAATTATTAACCTTAATCTGATTTAGATAATATGATTAAGGTATTTAATATGAGTTAATATGAGGTGTTTAATATGCATACACAAATATGCATATATACACATACATATAATGACAAGCAAGAAGTCCTGTTGGAAAGGAAAGTTTTTTTTTAGCTAAATGTAAGATTTGAGAAATCTCAGATACTTATGCATCCACATGAACAATGCAAACATCTTCATCCACACCCCTGTGGAGTGAGAATGTGGAAAAAGCTCTCTCCCACAGTTCCTTCCCTTTCCACTCATCCAACTCACAGAAAGGTCATCTTAACTCGCAGAATGATCATCTCAAAGTATGAATGTTCTGTATCAATGCAAGTGACTTTTTGCATCATGTTTGATATCATTTGAAATGTCTCAGTACAACAGGTACAACTGTCTCATTCTCATAGAAATAGGCATAATAAATACTAGGGGTGTGACACGATCTCATACGACGAGATCTCTTGAGATTAAATCGCGGCGAGATTTCTCGTCGAGGTGAAAAGTTGTCTGGTGAGTTGTGATGTTATGATGGAGCATGAGGGTGAAATTAGCATTAAAGATTGGAGGCACGATTGGATTTGATCTGCAAATAAAGTGCTTTGCACACACCTGGCAACCCAAGCTGGCCTCATAGTTGCGCTTGTCACTCGGTTGGGTGGGCGGGTGTGACGTAACCGCTTTTTTCATCGGTGTTCAGCAGGTGTCGCATCCAACAAAGGCTACAACTACAGCCTCACACATTATGGTTCGTATCCATGCAATGGAATAGCACTTCAGATATGCTGAAAGGCATAATCATCGTAAACACAACTTGACTTAAGACGTGGAGTATTCCTATTTTAGTCGCATTATTGAAGTGCAGATATGTAAACGCCGTAATCAAACTATTAACACCGTGAAAGACTTTTAGCCGCATTTTGCGACAGGACCTACACACCTAGAGAGTCAGTAAAGCACCACAGATGCACACATCTCTAAGCGCGCGCAAACAAACACACTCACTGAATGAACTCCTAGAGACTCATCGTCACGTCATCATCACGGAACACACGTTTATGCTGTCCGGGAAAAGCTGAATTTTTTTTTTTATTCTGCGTGCGGTATCAAACTCCATTAAAACAACTCTCCTATCAGTCCTTCATATTCGCATGATCCCATCCGGTAGCTCAGAGTGAGTCACGGGGCCTGAATAAAATCTTGCTAAATGAAAGTGAAACTCATTTATTAAATTAAAAATGAAATACAAAAAATTACATATATTTGTTTCAGTGTGTGGAAATAAGTTCGATATATCATGTGAAATTGTACAGGGGAGAAGCCAGTCGGTAGAGTTTATAGCTAAATATTTAGCAGTGTTTGAATGTCCTTTATGACAGAATTCATTTAAATAGAAATAAAATACCATTCATTACAATGTTTTTAAAAAGCACCTAAACTGTTTTGTATTTTTGGACTTTCTTTTTTCTAGTTAAATAAAAATCTATTTTCCATTCATATATTAGCAAAAATTTTGCTGATATTTAAAATTATATATAAAAAGATTATTTTCCATTCTCATAGGTTATTAGCTAAATATTTAGCAGTGTTTGCATGTCCATTACTGCGTATAATTCATTAAAATAGAAGTAAAATAACATTCATTACAAGTTGATTTAAAGAAAGCACCTAAGTAGTTTTGTGATTTGTTTTTTTTTCCCAGTTGAATAAAAGACTATTTTCCATTCATATATTTTATCATTGAGGATTTCTTAAAAATAGTGTAAAAATCCTGTCTCGTCTCGTTCTCGTGAACCCAATCTCGTATCTCGTCTCGTCTCGTGGAGTAGGCATCTCGTCACACCCCTAATAAATACATATTTGAAACTTTAGGTATCTTTAAACCACTGCAGAAGGGGTGTCATTTGTCAGGGTCCTCTCTCCAAATTACCTCCTGATTCCCACAGAAGGTGGTTTCCCATTGTTGTTTCAGATACCCCACTTGGAGAATGTTTTAGTATGGGTTGACTATTTAAGGAAAAGCGTCAAGAAGCTCAGGACGATTCTGCATCTAGATCAGCTCGTAGTATAGAGCTCTCATGTTCTACTGTATACCATGTATATTTTGAAGTCAGGTATGCATCTTTTGATCTTAGATCTATTTTTGAGAACTTGATGTCTTGTATTGATTGTTTATGAATTGACTAAATAATTGGCATAATACATATTTACCTGACTATTGAATTATGTTTGAACGCATTCTGCTTACTCTGTAATTATTCATTTTAGTGGATTACGCTGTATTCTTGTTTCCGCACTTCCTGTGTCAGGTCAGTAGACGGACTAAAGTTCAGTTGAGATGGAGCACACTAACTATATTTTAGACATCCAATGGACTCTTGACAGTGATTCAAGTGTACTTAGTTGTAAAAGGAGTTATTTTCATCTAGGGCAGGGGTTCTCAACCATTTGCAAGCTGGGCCCCCCCAAAGCTGGTCCATTGCAGTTGGGGCCCCAGTGCGCAAGTATAGGCCTATTATCATTACTAGGCTATTGCTATAATTGGGAATTGGCACCAGACCTCTGATATTAATTTATGCTTTATTATTGTTATTACTAGGCCTAGTAGTAGGCATCATCTGCATCTTTTACAGAAGCTTGCAGATAGGTGATGTTAGACCTGAGGCTGCTTTGCCTTGCAAAGATCCTCAATTCTTGGCTCAATGTTTGATAAACATAGCCTTAAAAATCATCCTCGATTTGTGTACGATTGCAGTATTTCGTTCTGAGTGCAGTCATTTTTGAGAATCCTGCCTCACACAAATATGTCGATGCGAAAGGAAGGAGAATCTTAAAGGCGACGTTGCAGAGTTCAGGATATTCCTGCATCAATGCTGTTAGTGTGCAGAAGCAGCTGTTCATGCCTTGACCCCATCTCCTAGCAGAGGACCCCAAACAAGCGAGTGTTTAGCGGCCATGATTTGATGAGATTTATAATTTTCACGGATTGGTTCAGCACGAAGTCAAAAAGAATCTGCATTTTTTTTAGCGGCTACTAAGAGACTGACCGCCTATGAGTGCTTTTGGATGGGAGAGGGGCTCACTGCAGCAGCCGCTGCTCGTTGAGCACAGTAGGCCTAACTGCAGAGTGATGCGTGCTTTCGAGTCTCCAAACACCACAAAAGTCTCCAAAAACACCAGTAAAAGTCACTGGATTTGTCGCCTTTGACAAAAAAAAAGTCGCCAGGAGGATGATTTGTTTGTGTTATAATCAGTGCATGAAGTGGGGGAAAAGGTGGCGGTACTATTTTTGCATTGGCAAGTCATTACATTATTACAGTGAAAAACTAAACTTGGAGGTATTGCTGTTAAAACAATTTATTGTTATTTATTTATTAACAACATAAATGTATTTAAACATGTTTGTGTGTGCGTGGCTGCGTGCATGCAAATCTCTGCTTGCGCGCTGATTTCCTGTTCGTGCACAACTTCACACCCTTAAATATACGCTGCTCAAGAGCAATTTAGTGCGTTTATGTGATGAGTACATCTCCAACATTTATTAGATTTGCTAGGAATATGTATGAATGTCTCCGATAGACCTACAGAGTGGCATTAATGCGTCCTGAAGTACAGTGAAACAGCTGAAGGAGCTGGACAGTCCTGAAGTAAAGTGAAACCGCTATAAACTCCAGCCAGATAAAGTCGTATGCAGAACCATAGACCTTTATCTATAAAGTATAATTATGGAAACTGTGTTCATCTTAACTGAAAGCTATACGTCGTGTTTGCTGGTCTCACGTCTCACGCACCTGTCAGTCAGCCAGCATTTCACGGTAAGGGGTTAAACAAATAAAGCACAGCACTACTACGGTTAAAGAAAGGTTTGCGCTGTTATAATTCACTTACCTTTTAATACGTTTTGGTGCGATTATAACCTGCTATTAAAAAAACAACAACAATGACTGAATGTTTTGAATGGGAAGCTGTAATATAGCTGTGGCGGGATGAATTTTGGTGTGGCGGCCCGCCATGGAAGAATGAATGTAGCGGAAACCATGTATATATATATATATATATATATATATATATATATATATATATATATATATATATATATAAACTAAATACAACCTCACGTTTTATACGTTTGCAGCCTCTGCAAATTCCGTCCTTTATAAAAATTAATTCGGATGGTTAGATTTTCTACATTTTTCGCATCCGTAGCAAATATATTGAGAAGTGTTTTTGACAATTGAGAGCCACCAAATGACGAATATGAAAAAACGAATACGACAGTTTCGGACTCAGTCAGGGTGCAAGGACCTTAATGTTTTGGGGCTTGTGCAGCTTCTCAAAGAGAAATCAAACAAATGAGCGCCGTTTTCTTAAGACTATGAGCGCAGCACACACAAATAAATTAACTGACATACTGCAGTTACATTTCAAAATGTGGTGTTTTTATATTTATAACATTTGAATACAGTTCAGCAACATGCATCACACGACATGACGATCGAGAGAGCTGACAATCAATCATCACTTAATTTACCATCACCTCACGATTGAAAATCTCTTATTTATTTAGATTTTTTTTTTGTTTGATTACATTAAATAACAGGTGTCACTTTAATTGTGGAGTTTAGATGTCTACCAGTCTGTTCCTGGTTGTCACTGGTGCTCCCAGAGTTTTCAGTTACAGAAACATCCTCTAATTACAGTATCACAACAGAAAAAAAAAATCTAAATTAAAGTTGTGCGATATGAAGATTTTTATTCAGATTAATGGTTCACTGTAAAACAACGTCAGGCCAAAGAAGTTGCTTACGGGAACAGGGCCTTGTATAAGCAAAGTGATTGAAAGAGCAAATCTCACAGTTACAGGTAAACTATTGCAAAGTTTGGGAGTTAAAAAAGCTCGACCACCCTTAGTTTTATGTGGGACTGTAGTGCTGTGTTCACACCAGATGCGAAGCGCGCGGATAAATCTCGCTATTCGCGCGTAAATAGACGCATGAACATTTGAGTTTATTCACGAATCAAATCCGCTTCATTCGCGAATCAAATCCGCTTCATTCTCGTGTCAAATTAGCTTCAGAACAGACGTGGATTTGCGTGATGGGGGCTTCTGTCTGCCCGGTGACTGTAGCTTCGTTACTAAATGGCTAACATGGATTTTATTGAGAAAATAACTGTGTTTATGTGCTTTTATGAAGACTGAAAAACAGCGTTGATTTGTTTTGAGCATTGTCTGAGTCCACTAGATACTTTCAGTGGTGCACCCAGCTCTGTGAGCTCATAAACTCCTCCAGAAACAACCTGGATGACTGAGGGTTTTAAAGGTGCTTCTGACTGAGCTGAGCCCAGTTTGATGAACTGTTGTTGGTATCGGCTGGAGGATTTCCCCCGGGACACCAACAACAGGTGCAACGTCACAATCACACCCCCACAAGAACAAGCTCCTGATTGGTTAACGCAGCAGAAGTTCAGATTTTTGAACTAGAGCAATTTGCGCGCAAAATGCTTAATTTCGCGTCGCACATATTGCGCCGCAGGATGTCTATTCGCGCATTTGCATTAACTTAACATGTAAATCACTTGTGCTTGGCACTTCCTCCGCGTCTGGGGTGAACACAGCATAAGACACTGATTAATATTGCTCTTATCCTAAAATTGATATTATCCTGATATTTTAGCCTTAAGTACAGTCTGTTATGTACATGCAGTTAGGTAGACTGGTGATGTTATTTGACTAAAGAAATTTGACTTAGCTGAGAAACAGACCAACCAAAACAGCTCAGTGGTAGCACTGTTGCCTCACAGCAAGGTCGCTGGTTTGAGTTCTAGTTCTGGTTCTAGCCTGTCCCCTCCCCAAGCACATGCTATACTTCACTTCCCCAACACTAACCTTCTCAACAGCGCTGACTTCTGCAGGAGTTTACCCCGAGCTCCGACTCCTGCAGGAGTCACGCTAAGCCCATTTCCGGCCACCCCATCACAGTCACCCCTCCAGCAAGAGTCCCCTCCCTTTTCTTGCTGGATCCCACCCCCTTTATTCGCCCCTTCTATTACTTCTTTCTTGCATTGTGCTTCTGCTACTTTTTTCTCCCTTTTCCAACCCCTCATTTTCCCTATATCTTCTTTCCTCTTACCACTAGAACCTTCCCCCCTCTCAATTTCAGCATCAAGTTCCTCTGCTTTTTTCTTCTTTCCGTGCCAAGTATCTCCTTTACACCATCTTCCTTCCAGCATCAAGTTACTCCACTATTGTTTCTCTTTTTCACATAGGCTATCAATCCCCAGCTCTATCTCCTGCAGGAGTGACTAAAACGAGCTTCAACTCATGCAGGAGTCTCGCCCCGGCCAAAGAAGTTTTCACCACTCCCTTCCTTTCCCAGACTCCTGCAGGAGAATGCCCCCACAGCTCTGACTCCCACAGGAATGTTACCCTGAGCTTCGACTCCTGCATGAGTCAATCACGGCCCCTCTCCTCTTCAGCATCGAATTGTCCACTACTCTTTCTTCCTGCCGCATAGGCCTTCACTCCCAAAAGCTCTGACTCCCACAGAAGTTCACACCCCCCTAGCCCATCTCACCCCATCTCTTGCAGGGGTCTTCACCACCCAAAACCTTCTCCTGACTCTAACAGGAGCCCGCCCACCTTGGCTCCTGCAGGTTTCCCTGAGCTTCGCTTTCCGATAAAGTCAATCCCAGCCCCTCCCATGCTCCCTGCCTAGACTCCCGTAGGAGCCTCTCTTCTCCCTAATCTTTCTCAATATTATATCCAGCAGCAGGATATAGCATTGATCTTTCTGCATTTTGGGGGGGTTTGAGGCTGCCGTCCCAAGCTAAAAAAGGCATTTTGGGGAGTTATCGAGATTTACCGGAGCTCAGACGCCACCCTCTCCCACATGTTTAAGTCCTTACCAGGCCAGTCGACATTTCTGTGTGGAGTTTAGATGTTCTCCATGTGCTCGCGTGGGGTTCCCCGGTTTCCTCCCACCATCCAAAGACATGCAACATAAGTAAATATACTAAACCAAAATTTGTACCACAGATGAGCTCTTAGTCAGCAGTATATCTCTTCATAACAATCCCTAATTTGTCTTTAGCCATAAACAGCAGGGGAGTTCTCGAGACCTACCTGAACTCAAACTTCTCTCTCACCCGGCAAATGTGAGGGAGCCCCAGCTCAAGGATCTTATGAGCTCAGGGATCTCTTCCAGGACAGCATTGCACATATACTTTATACATCAATCATCAGCTAAGTGTGAACTCTCGAAATAATATTTGTTGTATTTTCTGCAATGAAATACACGTCAAAGTAAATTTAGAAATCACTACTTTTTTATTTGCATTTTCCATGCTATGCAAACTTTTTTTATTTGGGGTTGTAGTATTTTATTTACATACGTGGTATTATTTACTTCAGTCATTGTTTTAAAACAAGGAAAACATGTCTTTGACTAAGAATTTCCTGAATATTGTACACAAGACAATACCGGGTTATAAAAGGTATATTGTGAAAATATACTGGTATATGAATTTTGGTCAATAACTTGGTCACTGAGGTAACAATGGTGTCTGAGGCTTACGGTATGGTCCTTTCCATGTACTCTTATTAATTGAATATCCAGTATTGTACAGTATGTAAGATGGACAATTTTTTGAACAATAACAGAAAACAGAATATGAGAGAGAGAGAGAGAGAGAGAGAGAGAGAGAGAGAGAGAGAGAGAGAGAGAGAGAGAGAGAGAGAGAGAGAGAGAGAGAGAGAGAGAGAGAGAGAACTTTTGGTATGACAAAAGTTGAACCTGCCACAAGCTACACATACCTCGGGTTGAAAATAAGTGCTAATGGAAAACTAAATTTGGCTGTGAATGAACTAAAAGAGAAAGTGAGAAGGGCCTTTTACGCCATTAATAAATCAACACAAATAGAAATTCCAGTTCGAATCTGGCTCAAAATTTTCCAGTCAGCGATTGAACCTATAGTGCTATATGGGAGTGAAGTGTGGGGTCCTCTCCTCAGTCATGAGTTTGATAAATGGGATAAGAATCCAATTGAAAGCCTACATGCAGAGTTCTGTAGGAGCATCCTCAGGGTACAGAGGAACACACTCAGCAATGCATGCAGGGCAGAATTAGGCCAGTATCCTCTACTCTTGTGTATTGAGAAACGAGCCGTCAAATTTTGGAAACACATAAAAATGAGTGACCCCAACTCTTACCATTACAAAGCCCTCAAAAACCAAGAAATGGACATTGAAAAAAGCCCCCTGATTCAGATGGTCCTGAAGCTGCAAACACAAAGCAACACAACGAATATGACTAACAGCAGGCAGCATCAGGACACGGACATGCTCATCCACAGAATTAAGCCCAATCAAATAATAAATGCACGAAGAGTATCTGACTTACTGGAATGAAGCAGCCGGAAAACAAAGTAAACTTCAATGTTATTTAGACCTAAATAGAGATTATACCACAGAAACATATCTGAGCGCAGTAAAGGACAGTAAATTAAAAACAACAATGACCTAATACAGGCTGAGTGCTCACAGTCTGACTGTAGAGACGGGCCGATACAGACAGAACTGGCAACCCAGAGAGAGCCGCATCTGCCCACACTGTGCCCAGGCAGAGGTGGAGACGGAGGAACACTTCCTCACCCGCTGCACAAACTATCAGCACATCAGAGAAACTTTCTACCCCAAACTACAGAGCATTTACCCACAATTCACTGAGCTAGACAATAAAACACAGCTTCAATATTTACAGAAACCTGGCTATCTGCGGAGGTACCAGACAGAGCTGCTGAACTTTCGGGGTTCTCCGTGCACCACGCGGATAGAACGAAGGAACTCACAGGGAAAAGTAAAGGATGAGGTGTTTGTTTCTTTATTAACAACTTATGGTGTGATGAGAGAAACATACACTCAGTTAGATCATTTTGTTCTTCTGATCTGGAATACCTTATGCTTCGGTGTCGACCATACTGGCTACCAAGGGAATTCACATCGGTGATTATTACGGCTGTCTACATACAACTCTGCATTTTAGTTATTTTATTCAACTGACATTTTTACCAAAACAATATTTTACTTCAGCAGCATTACAACAGATGTGGATCAAAAAGTTTTTTTTTTTTTTTGTAAAAGGTTTGCAAAAATAAAGTTTTACCAAAACTTAACCAAACGACTGATAAGTAGCGATCTGCGGGCGCTGTGGATAATCCGCGGGTTGGGTAATAAAAAATACATTATTATTAATTGCGGGTGGGTCGTGGGTCATAACAGTTGACCAGCAAAAAACAGAGAGTGGACTTCGCAGAATGTGAAGATGAGACGCCCAAGCACAGTGTAAAGAAAAAGGCCAAGTAAACATAACATATATGCTATAGCTGATGTTTAGGCTGAAGTGACACCGTTTTTGTTCTCTTTTTCCTGTATATGTAAAAGCTGAATCTGCTGTTGATAACGAACGATCCACAGTGACCTATCATCATGCTTAAAACAAAGAATTTGAATTATTAAAGTGTCGATCGGGTGCGGGCTCTGGTGCAGATATATATATCCAAATATATCATAAAATAATATGTGCGGGCGGTTGGTGAGTGGATGATTAGAATGAAGGAGCGGATTCGGGTGACATTTCAGCTGATCCGCGCATCTCTAGCACATAGCCTAACTAAAATTAGAAGCTAGCATAATTTGGCTGCGTAAACTTAAAATAAAAATAGACTGAATATTTTTTACCACAGCTATAAAACTTAAAGATTAGGTCAAATAACATTTCTTTCAAATCGATCAGTCGGTGGAGGTAAATAAAATAAAGCCGGCCTAATTGAACTATGCTGCTTAAACTTAAAACAAAAACAGGCTGAATATTTTACCATGCATGGTTAATAAAACTTAACACAAGGAAGGACTACATGTTTTTATTCAAAAAGATCAGTCTGTACACATGCTCCGATGAAAGCCGAGTGTGAAGATTATTTTCAATTAGACGGCGGTGGAAAAAAGGCGCTCAGCAGCCACAGAAGTTGCAGGAACAGCCAGGTACCACTGGGCAAGGGTGCTTAGCCTACTATTCAAATGGCGCTCTGTGGTGCGGCAGAAATATGAAGTGTCCTGAGTCGTGGCTGGGCACCGCTGTGTACCCTGAAACCGTTTAGAATTCTGAAATGCGCTGCGTGGCGCGGCGCTGTGCTTCTGGTATGTGACCCCCTATACTTCATCTGCGCTTAGGTCTCCCTGGACCACAACTCCCCGCAGCCATAACCAATCAAATATCAAACTACCGCCCAAATACCAGCATAACCAATCAGAAAGATTTAAAGTAATTTAATTTTAGAGCCAATCGATCATCGTTTTCATGCTCTATCGTCGCTGATGCGTTCGATTAATCGAATAATTGTGTACATCCCTTGCATTAACCACCTAGCTATATACACATTTTTTTGATAACAGAGGAAACGAGGATGCACAAATAAAAATTGAGAAGCACCCATTGTGTCAGTTTATCTGCTTTGCTGGATTCCTTGCCATATCATTTCTTTGTGTGTATAGTCCTTCACAACTAAGTGTTTTGACATGGGTTTTGTTTGCTAGCTTAGGCCTGAATCCTCTGCTTTATTTTACCCCTGGCTTAAAAAATACACATGTCAACTGAATATATTTCAGCCGGCATCCTCTCAGATCTTTATTTTTACAGAACATGAATTGTAATTAAACTGGTGAAGCTGTCTTTCATAATGTAAGTTATATATTATGTTTGATGCTATACATTCTATTACTTAAACATATATAACATTTATACACTTTTAAGAATAAAAAAACTAAATTGGTAGTGATAACATCATTCCAAATTCATTACACTATGTTCATGCAAAGCATTGGAGCTAGTGAATGAATGCATTATAGGTAGGGCCAGACGGAATCTACGGACGTTTTTTTGCAATTTCTGCGGAAAGGTTGGTAAAAATCTGCGGATTTCTGCGGAATTATTTTGGGAGTCTCATAACTAAAACCTTAATATGTGAAATATGTGTAAGTATTCAAGTAAATAAACAGAATTAATGAAGGGCTAAAAATCTGCGGAATTCTGGCTACGCAAATTCCGTGTGGGCCTAATTATAGGCCATTCATTCAATTTTTAAAAAGCCACCGTGTTTAATTTTCCAATGCACAGGTCAAACAGGAAAGCTGAACTCACTGTATCTGAGGCACTATTGCATCATTCCAGTGCTGTGTGTGTGTGTGTGTTCATGGTAGTTCACACCTTTAATGAACATTTCAGTGGAGGATCACCTCTAACAATATCACAGAGAATAAATCAAAACAATTATAATTGGTCCTCAGAGTTGTTACATCATTGATGTTTTCACTGATCAGTAAGATTAAACAAAAACAGACCAACCCATGTGACTGCCTGGAGAGAGGCCTACTGTTCCAACACTGCCATATTACAAGCCCACAGTACAGTATTGCACAAAATTATATCTATTTTCTAATTTAAGTTTAATACTCAAAATAGAACAAGTGTCACCCTGTACTGTTCCCACAAAAAAATAACCATCACTAAAACCTTAATGAGTATCTGTGTTTGCTGTAATTAACAATGGATATTTTGACAATTAACACAGAACTGATGTGTGTTATAGACAGCGTTTAGTCATGAGGAACTTTAGATGGACTGTCACTGATCTGTTCATGTCTTTTATTTTACCCTGTGTCATAATGATAAATTTATATCTGAGGATTTTCTACATAGTTTATCAGCAAGTAAAGGTTATAAACTCTCTGATGAAGGGTGGTTAATGTGTAAGGAAAATAAACGGAAGATGTTAGACTTTGGATACTTTTGATAGACTTAATTTTGCCAATGAAAGGACATTGTGCAACAAACTGTAACTTTGCCATCCCACCTAAGGGGAGCTCTAACCTGCTGATTGGTCAGTTTGAATGACTCAGATGTGGGCTTCGGTCATATGGTGAAGGAAGTATAAAAGAGCATTCTTTTAGAGGTGGAAAAAAATAATTGAAATCACTTTTGTGATACTTTTCATGATGATTTCAAAGTTGAGTTGTGTTTTTTAAAATAGATACATTCATTCGTTCTTTCATTTATTTTATTTTTAACTCCGTCCCTTTATTAACCCTCAGGGGTCTAAGGTGATTTTGAGGCCCCTGAGATGTTTTGACATGCCCTGACATTTGTGCTAATTTCAGCTACTTATTACAAGGTATTGGCCAACATGTATTTTATTTGTATTTAGCACAAACTGTGCTACAACAATATGTTACAATTATTGATGTACATACTTGTGTTTTTTAGAAAAAAAATATTATGCGTGGTTAGTAGGATTTGGAGAATTTTTTTTAGCTGAAATAAGGTCCAAAAAAAACACTCTAAATGTGCTTGACCAAGGCTTTTGAGTAACCAGTCTGGTAGGCTAGAATATTTACTTCACAATTATGTAAAAATTATTTTTTTCTCTCATTCAAAGGAAACATTACAAAGATTTACATTTTGTTAAGTTTGTTTGGCTCGTCTCAGGTCTATGCGTGAGTGACAATGGTCATGAATAATTCACACCTGGAGAGACAAAAGACACTCCCCCACTCATCCATCAAGAGCGTTGTAAAGCAATGTCCATCTGCAAAAGCTATCCCAAACTAAATGCTTGTTACATTTAGTTAAAATTTTGTAGGTTGTAATTTTTTTTCAATATTTTGATTGAATTTTATTGTATTCTTTCAATTTCTGAATATATTTGGTGACTAAAATATTATTTTAATAAATATATCTGTTTAATAAATCTGTTTAGTTTAAATGCATCAAAATACATTGCCTATATTCACTGAGAAATGGAGGGAAATATTTGAAATGGTATAAAACGTGTTTGCAAAACTGTTGTAATAAAAACTTTCTTGTGCATTAATCCAGCATTTAATAATCATTTCTGAATGACTCTGGCATAATGACAAAACACAAGAATAATCAAAATAATATTTGAAGACCTTTTATATATATTTTGCCCAAATAGTTGCAGCCTTAGTTAACTTTTTCCAAACTTTAACAGGCTGAACTACGGTAAAATAAATAAAAATTAAATGAATAACACGTATAACATGCGTCACGTTCTAGCCAGCGCGCTGTGGCCGTGTGGTCAGCCTACATCATTGTTTGTATTAATGGCGGAAGTGGGAAGAGGCGGCGTGATGCGCGCTCTGCCGGGAGAATTGTATGGATTACCTAGCGAGACAACATTTGCTTTCAAAATGAGTTGGAAAGTTCACCCTCCAAGCTTTATGCAGGTATGTCTGTCATGTGTATGTCTCATGTATTCGTGGAGATTCCGCTGTGTTTTCTGACCTCAGTTTACATGTCGCACGAGTCTCACGTGGACGATTGTAATAACAAAGCCTCGTGGGCGTGGTCGCATTAAAAATAATGAGGCTCTACAGAGAAGCTAGACATCGCGTTGGTTTCATACTGATCACTTTGTCAAGCAGTATTTGTTTTCAACATGCACCGCTGCACTTAAAAGTAGACACTTCAAGCTTTCTATAGATACCTATGTCATGTCTGTGTGTTTAGTTTTCGCGGAGTTTCAGTGCATTTTACGGACGAGTTTGTAAAAACTGTTCACGGAGAGAGAAAAGAGAAAGTGCCTTCACTGTCTATTTTCCTTATTTTGCAAAAGCACACACTTTTGTTGTTATTGTGAGTGTACCCAAAAAAAACTAGACACCTAACAGATTTGATTGATGTATTGCTCATATCTGTACGATCAAAACTGAAAGTGTCATTTAAGTTTTTTTCTGCGGTTTCATGTGAAAACACGTCAAAACGCGTATCTGCGGGCTTCGACCCCAGGGGGTTAATCAGGGGTCACCACAGCGGAATCAACCGCCAACTTATCCAGTATATGTTTTACGCAGCGGATGCCCTTCCAGCTGCAACCCATCACTGGGAAACACCCATGGACTCTCATTAACACACATACACTACGGACAATTTAGCTTGCCCAATTCACCTATAGCGCATGTCTTCGGACTTGAGGGGGAAACCAGAGCACCCGGACGAAACCCGAACACAGGTGGAACATGCAAACTCCACACAGAAATGCCAACTAACCCAGCCGAGGCTCAAACCAGCGACCTTCTTGCTGTGAGGGGATCGTGCTATACTCACTGCGCCACTGTGACGCAAAATCTATATATATATATATATAATTATTTTATTTTTCCTTAGACTTGGAAGTGAGATGTTACCACTTTTATTCCACCAGAGCGCAGCATGTATTTAACTATACAAGGGAAACTCAAGGCCGCCACAGGATTTTATGTGGCCCATAAGAGCCTATGATTCACAAGCAAAAGCAAATTGAAGTTTTCAAGCAAGTAGATTACAGACAGCAACCAGGAGGACGTCAATGATGCAGAATGTGTGATGAATTCACAGTTTTAGCTTTCAATCACATCTTTTGCACAAGTTCAAGATGTTCAACTGGAGCAGAAAATTTACATGAGCCAAAAAGCATCTTGGGAGAAAACTTTTAACAGATGTAACACTGTATAAGGATATACTGCATAAGATGCATATACTATAGTATACAGTATATGAGGCTACAGATCCATGCTCTGATTCTTTATTATTTTATTCTACATTTAATGGCCCGTCTAGTATAAAGGGGTAATGTAGAACAAAGCAGCTCAGTTTTACAGTCAACGTGTTCTGGGATGCGACATGACAGCTATGGAAAGCAAAGGGGGACAAAAAGCTATGCATTGTCATTTTAAAGACTTGTGAATATTAAAAATAACTTTTTTTGAATGTGTGAAAATTTATGAATATACACTACCTGACAAAAGTCTCGTCACCTATCCAAGTTTTAGGAACAGCAAATAATAACCTGACTTCTAGTTGATCATTTGGTATCAGAAGTGGCTTATATGAACGGCAAAGGCCTCTATATTACGCTCATTTTACCAAAATAAAATATGATCATGCCTTTATCTTTAATTCTTTAATTAGGACAGTAAGGTCTGACTTTGCTTAGACAAAAGTCTTAAACAGAAATAATGTCCAGTGTAGAATATAAAGTCATGCTGCAGTGGAAACAGAATGAATATTGTGTCTGACTCCATCATGAGCATGGAGGACTGCATCCATACATCTTTGCAATGACTCAAATCACTTATTAATAAAGTCATCTGGAATGGCAAAGAATCAAGACTCTTTGGATTCACCTTCAGTGCCTCCTCCATCTTACCCCAGGCATGCTCAATAATGTTCATCTCTGGTGACTGGGCTGGCCAATCCTGGAGCAGCTTGACCTTCTTTGCTTTCAGGAACTTTGATGTGAGGCTGAAGTATGAGAAGGAGCGCTATCCTGCTGAAGAATTTGCCCTCTCCTGTGGTTTGTAATGTAATGGGGAGCACAAATGTCTTGATATCTCAGGCTGTTGATGTTGCCGTCCACTCTCCAGATCTCTCGCACGCCCCCATACTGAATGTAACCCCAAACCATGATTTTTCCTTCACCAAACTTGACTGATTTCTGTGAGAATTGTGGGTCCATGTAGGTTCCAGTAGGTTTTCTGCAGTATTTGTGATGATTGGGATGCAGTTCAACAGAGGATTCATCAGAAAGATCGAACTTCTGCCACTTTTCCAAATGATCAACTAGAGATCAAGTTATTACTTGTTGCTCTTACAACTGGGATCGACGACAAGACTTTTGTCAGGTAGTGTACTTATCTGATAACTCTGAGATGGTTTTATCCAGACTGGGCAGAGTTTCGCTGATATAAAAGGGCAGCTCAAGCTTAGTTCCATAGAGGTTGGTTAATTGTGGAGATTCAAAAAAGCAACTACTTTGAATATATTTATTTTGTTTACATATTATTTTTGGATTTTGGCTGCACTGTAAATAAAGACGCCTTGCAAGTTTTTCACCCATAAACAATTGTCTCTAAAACAATATTGTGATAGTTTTTTTTTTTTTTTTTACCACATTGCATAACCCTACCATGAACTTAAATGAACACAAGCAGTGCCAAGCTACAGTTGCAATCAGAATTATTCAACCCCCTGATTTATTAGCCCCCCTGTTTATTTTTTTCCCCAATTTCTGTTTAACAGAGAGCAAATTTTTTCAACACATTTCTAAACATAATAGTTTTAATAACTCATTTCTAATAACTGATTTATTTTATCTTTGCCATGATGACAGTGAATAATATTTGACTAGATATTTTTCAAGACACTTCTATACAGCTTAAAGTGACATTTAAAGGCTTAACTAGGTTAATTAGGTTAACTAGGCAGGTTAGGGTAGTTAGGCAAGTTATTGTATAATAATGGTTTGTTCTGTAGACTATTGAAAAAATATATAGCTTAAAGGGGCTAATACTTTTTACCTTAAAATGGGTTTTAAAAAATTAAAAACTGCTTTTATTCTAGCCGAAATAAAACAAATAAGACTTTCTCCGGAAGAAAAAATATTATCAGACATACTGTGAAAATTTCTTTGTTCTGTTAAACATCATTTGGGAAATATTTAGAAAAGAAAAGAAATTCAAAGGGGGTTCAATAATTCTGATTGCAACTGTATAACATTGTTAGAAGTTGTCTAATAAACCCAAAATACAAGTAATCATGTCATGAGATTAGTCTGGCTAATCATGAAATAGCCATGTTGTCATCAAAGCTCACACAGCTCCTCAACCAGTGGCAGCATACATTTTTAATGGAAACTCACCTATTATGACTTCATTTAAGCTACTACTAAATGCACATTCCATATAGTTTATTTATAAGTAACAACACATATTTACCTAACATTGGGAAGAGAGCTAGCTGTCAACATTCAACAAGTTACATTTCATCTAAATTAGCAAGATCATGTACTACTGTGTGAGGACTTAACGATGCAGACACCAATAACTGAGTCGACACCTGTGATCAGAATCACCTTGATCGAGAGCCATTTTTGTCTCTGACCAAAATCAGAAGGTCAGGCCACATTGGTGCAGTACAGAGCAGGAAGTGCATGCCTTGAGGCTATCGGCCTCATGATGGTTCATCATCAGCTAAGTGTCATCGGACCCACTATACTGATCAAGTTAACTCAAGACGAACGGGTAACTGGTCACGAGAACAATATTTTTAACAAAGAGCTTGTGTTTGACCTCAGGAAATGGGGTTTTCTAGCCCCCACGCAAGACAGAAAAGTGACTGACTTTGCTCCAAAACAGAGAATCAAAATCCTCTCTGAAATTTAAAACTCTAACCAAACATTAAAGTTCATCAGATCATCCTCAAAACGATGAGAGCGGACTTTTAATGAAATGTAATGTTATTGCTCTTGTATGACACCTGAATCCTGTATATGTTAAGAATGCATTAATCATGGGTAACCATTATGCTTTGAGTTATCACAACGTACCATTATGTGCATGTTATGTGAGATGAATGAGTGAAACCCTTTCCCTTTCTTTCATTCCCTTTTAATTATAGATATGTAAATTGTATCATGTTCATATTATATGTATGCTTAATACTATATGTCTAAGCACCATGGCTCATGTGAGTGAGTCACGCCAAAGTGCATGTGCTGACATGGGACTGCCACGCAGATTCACAGACAATGCCTTATTGATCCAGCTCTGTTAGGGGCCAGAAACATTTGTGGATAAAACCCATCACCCCAAAACACTCTTTAGAAAAAAGGCAAGCAGGCGGCAGCAGCAAGCGGAGCGAGCAGAGTCAGAGCAGAGTACAGTCGTCCAGTCCAACAGAGTTGCACCAGCAGCAGCTGTTGAGAAGTGGAGATGCTCCACTTCCAGGACAACTCTTCTCCAGGTCAACACGACAACCCGTCAACACGACAACAGTTTGGCCGTCTCCAACTTAAACTACCGGACTTCACTTCAACGACCAGCCAACCACCAGCGAACTCACATGGGAATCCAGCTACAGAGGGACTTTCCCACATCACTACGGAACGCAAGTACATCTCCAGATCCATTGCTGAACTGGTGTATGATCTGCTAGTCATGTTAAATGATAGATAACCCTGTCTAAGACACAGTAAAGGTTGAATTGATCATTTGGTTCGCTTGGTTAGGTTTTACATCTTGAGGTTTTACATCACATCTCTCCTAAACTCTTCTTTCCTTCTATTCCTTGTCTGCAACCAGTATGAATGCGTGTGTGTATGTGTGTTTTTGTTAGTTTTGTTTGTAGTCAATAAAGTCTCTTTTGTATTGAAAGGAAAGTGGCCTGTGTATACTTATAAATCTAATGCCTTATACCTAGATCTTGTTACCCTGCTTAAATATTAAAGTGTTTTACTTTAGTTCGAATAGTAATATTCATTTTTGAGTCAACAGCCCTGTCTGTTCAAACGAGCGCTGGACGAGTCGTTTGTTCAGTTCAAGAGAGTTGATTCTTTTGGAGCCGCTTTAAGTTCTGTTAAATTCCCTTTGAGCTATTTTAAAGTTAACGCACTACATAATTGTTTATTACGTGTGCGAGGCCCTACAGCTGTATCTTTCTTCTGTATCTACTGTTCTTATGCTTTCTTAAAAACATATTTTGTGGGTTCAACTGAAAACAAGTCAATCTTTAATTGATTTTTTTCTACTGTATTAGTAGAGTGTGTTTCTGTGGACACGCACAAACTTGAGCTGAAAAAAACACACACTTTTAAACAGCATCAGAAAATCCTAATACATCAGAGTGGGCGGTAGATGGGTTTGTCAGTCTGATCCAGACACAGTATAAATGAAAGGACAGAAAGGAGAGCAGAACAAACTCCTAACAGGAGGAGACTCACTCATGGCCTATGAGACAGAGGATCAGGAGACTCAATACTGCTTTCCTGACATCAACTCATCATGTGTCAAGGAAAAACACTCTACACATGGATATATCACCATATATTTGTTTGTATCATTGCTGTCAGCATGGACTGTGTTTCTGAACTGAATTTAGAAATAGTTTTGAAACAAATCTTTGCGCTTAAACTAAATTAATTATGTATAGGCTAATGGATGTCTGTGCGTACAACACCTTTTTATCCTTAAAAAGTGAAAGTAAAGAATGAGGAGGCTCATTCTCGCGCTGTAGATGGTCTGTTTAACTGTTTTCTCGCTAGTGAAGCGTTCAGTTTTTTCACTTACAATGTCCGACATGTAAATAGCAAATGCGCCATGGAGCAACGGAACTGACTCTTAAAAGGAATGGGAGATGAGACTCTGATTGGTTTATTCTCAAAACCTATAACTCATTAAAAGAATAAGCTCAACCCTGTTAGACCATGCGCGTGGCGCAATAAATAAATAAAGGCAATAAATCCATCGAGTAATCTTTAGCATCCCTAGTTTAATCAATTGTAAAAGTAATTGCAATGTTATTAAAAGGCACACACAATTTATCAATTAATCTATCCAGTACAGGGCTAATCAAACCGCATATTCTTTTGTAAAATTAATACTCGGCCTATGCCTAAATCCAAAAAGCACTAAATAATTTATATATTTATAAATTACATAATTAAACTAAATAACTATATATTACGCTAAATAACTAAAATATGCTATATAATCTTATTCTCTGATTAAAGCAAAACTGATTTAGCAATGCCGCACCACTGACATCTGAAACCGCAGTGAGCACTATGAAGTTTTGCCTTTTTTTTTTACTCTTAATTTTTTACTCTTACTCTGTCTTTCAGCCAAAAAGTCTATCAGTAGGATATTCTGTAAAAACGCAATCAGAGCCAATGTTATGTTGCCTAAACGGCTATTAAATTTCTAATAAAATTAAAACCAAAATACAATTAATTGCATTTTTCGTTTGATAAAAATATACAGAAATGAAATCAAATCAAAAGGTGGCTAGTTTGTAATTTGTTTTAATATTAATAAAAAAACATGCTTAGACTATAAGCTTAACGGCTATACGCTGCCAATAGGCCTTTAATAAATATTATTTTACTGTGTACTGGGTTATAATGTATATTTTACAATAAAAAACTAAATATAGCATGTCTCGCTGTCATTTAAAACATGTAATTCAAAACACATCAGAACTAGACCTGCAGTGTGTAAACTGTACAGGGGGTGTTTGTCAATAGCCTACAGCACATAACGCTATTGAACTAATATCTCAGAGGGAGATTATGTTAGCCTAATTTCAGAGATTTAAAAAATAAAAGACATTTTTATAAAAGGAAGGCGTGTTTCAGCACTTGCCGCTGGATTAAGTAGACGGGGCTGGCTGTGTGTAGCGCCTTTAAGCGGCGTCTGTCAATCAACTATTGCTGGTGAGCGGGAGCGCGTGTAAGAGCGCAGAGCCGGTATAGATAAAACCAAAAGCAAGTTCATATTATAAATATTTCATTAACAATACTTATCGAAAATTCATTTAATTTTACCCCTCGAGTACAATTTTTTTAGTTGCATCATTAAAAAATCAGGGCACTCTAGAGCCCTGCAATACTTTGTAATAAAATAAAGTTATTAAAAAATTGTTTTCTAGAAAACCGTTTTTGGAATGTTTTGTTTAATAAGGAACGCCAGAACAGAAACGAAAAAAAAATATCAATTCTTCTCGGAGGGAACCTAATAGATTTTTTTCACGTTTTTAAGCCCTATATGGTGATATAACGATTTTTCTGAAAAAGTGGATCGTGCAGTAATTATGATCGTCCACGATCAAATATCGTGTTAATCGCACAGCCCTAGAAGAAACAGAGGTCTTTCGAAGGTTTTTGTGAAGGGGAAAAGGCCCAGTGAAAGACCTGCAAACTGCCAAAGGTAAGGTATTTTGACCTTGATTTATTATATTATATTGTGTGTTGAAGCAGAATTGTTTTTCTGTTCTTAAACTGACAAGGGAATTAAAACAATTGTGCAAAAGTATGTTTTATAATGCAATGTTTGTTTTAATATGCACCTTTTTCATAATGTAACAGTTGAATTATTGTAGCAGAAAACACATATGGCAACACACTTAGGGCTGCAAGAGGAAGAGAAATGAAATGTATTATTATCATCATCATTTATTATTGGACATTCATCCTCATCCTCATCCCAATTTCCTATTTAGTTGGTCAGGTGAATGGTTCTTTTGTCATTTAAGAATGCAAACCATGAGTTTTTGCCTCATGTGCCTGCAGGGTAAACACAATGTTAATCCAATCCACATAAAAAGGATTCACTTAAATGAGCTTCAGTGCTACTCTGGATTTAAAAGGATAAAGGATTTACAGCAGCTGATTAAAGCAAATAAACAAAGTTTTGAGCTAAACTTTACATTTGAACAGCAACCGAAACCTCAACCTAGACAGAAGAAATGGATTTAATCTTAAAGATAATGTGCAAAAAAAGAAAGAATTTATTTTATTATTATTATTTTGATAGATTACATCAGAGTGGGCGGTAGATGGGTTGGTTGGTCTGATCCAGACACTGTATAAATGAAAGGACAGAAAGGAGAGCAGAACAAACTCCTAACAGGAGGAGACTCACTCATGGCCTATGAGACAGAGGATCAGGAGACTCAATACTGCTTTCCTGACATCAACTCATCATGTGTTAAAGGAAAACGCTCCAGTCATGGATATATTATCTTACATTTGTTTGTGTCATTGCTGTCAGCATGGACTGTGTTTCTGAACCTGCTGGTGATCATCTCCATCTCTCACTTCAAGAAGCTTCACACTCCAACCAACATGATTATTCTCTCTCTGGCTGTAACTGATCTGTTTATTGGACTCATCATGCCTTTAGAGGCCATCAGACTGATTGAGATGTGTTGGTACTTTGGAGACACTTTCTGTGAACTTTATTTATTATTTGTTGATTTACTTCTCTCAACATCTCTTGGTAATTTAGTTTTAGTTGCTGTTGATCGTTACATGGCTGTGTGTCACCCTTTACTGTACCCACAGAAAATAACCATTGCTAAAACATTAATGAGTATCTGTCTGAGCTGGGCTTGTTTATCAGCTTATATCATTGCTATTGTAATTAATAATGGATATTTTGACACTTCACACAGAACAGATGTGTGTTATGGAGAGTGTTTAGCCATGATAAGTTTTAGTTGGACAGTCACTGATTTGTTCATGTCTTTTATTTTTCCTTGTTTTGTGATCATGATGTTATATTTGAGGATTTTCTATGTAGTTCATCAGCAGGTGAAGGTTATAAACTCTCTGATGAAGGGTGGTAAATGTGTAACGGAGGGTTCAGTGAAGAGGAAATCTGAGAGTAAAGCTGCTCTGACTTTAGGAATCATTGTGTCAGTTTATCTGCTTTGCTGGATTCCTTACTATATCTGCTCTTTAACTGTAATGACGTCCACAGCTCTAAATGCTTTATTATGGGTTGTGTATGCTAGCTCAGGTCTGAATCCTCTGATTTATGCTTTATTTTACCCCTGGTTTAAAAAGACAGCTAAACTCATTTTAACTATGAAAATATTTCAGCCAGCATCCTCTCTGATCAATATTTTTACACAATATTAATTACAATTACTTGCAAAGCTGTTTCTAATATAGATATAATAATATTTGACTTCTCTTTGTAATGTTCACCACTCAAGTTACACAGCATTGCACGTAGCTTATTTCTGTAAGTTTGATGTTTAAGAAACTTCTGGTGTACTGCAAAGAAAATAAGATAAAGATGTGACAATAGTACCCAATATTAACTATGTGAATTAGGCATGCTGTGAGGGTTGTGTGCTTCACCTTGCTTTTTGCTTAATCCCATTTAATAATAATATTATTCATAACTGCCATAAAAACGATGTTTACAAGCAACAAACATGTTTACCAAATTCACATTTTTATTGATAATGAACTTGCATTCTCCACATCTGAAAACTTGATATTGATTGTTGTATTCTGAAGCCAGAGTCACACTGCACGTTTTGCTCTAAGACCTTCATTCATATGTATGCAAATGCAGCAGACCGGAAACGCAAGCTTGTGTGACAAGTTTTCCATGTCATTGCGTTCCTAAGTTCAAGCTTTGTGAATTATGATCTGCGAAATCACATCACATGGATACGTGAAACCAATAAAAGATCAAAACTTGACCTCTCTGTACAGATATATGTACATATTTTTAAAAGTAAAATATAGAGTAATTGATGTCCAATCATCTTGTTTTATCCCACCTTATTTTGCAAAGCCGTACCACACCTGATTCAGAACACTTATACATGTCTGCTCTTCAGTCAGCCAAAAGTAGGGATGCACCGATACCATTTTTTTGGACACAATCCGATCTCGATAGAAAATTCTGAGTATTGACTGACACAGATCCAATCCCGATACTGTGCCTTTTTTTTTTTTTTTTAAGCATTACACAGTTTCTATAGTTCTGGTGATAAACTCAAGTAATATAAATATAATATAAATAATCTTCTTAAGTATTTTTAGTATTAAAAAATAACAGACTTTTAGGCCTACTATGCATGACAGATGACACAATCTAACTAAAAACATGGTGCTTGCTGTTGATCTGTTGTGGTCCAGCTTATGTTTCCTTTTTTAATATTAAGATTTTTCTTTGAAATCTGCAATAGGCTGCCACTATTGACACAAATTGTTGGTAAAATAACCAGACTTTTAGCAAAGCCTGATATTTTCCTGCAGGTTTGACACAGACTAAACTAAACCGTCTGAGGTGAGTTTTACTTAATAATCTAAATATAAGTAAGACCACCTAGTTTTTCATGATTTAAATAAATGAATCATGATATAATTAATAAATAAATAATTAAGATAAATATGACTTTTGTGGTGGTAATTCCTAGAAATGTAAAAATATATATATAAATATAAAAATATGTCTTATTTACCATATTAGGTAGCCTACTATGTTAGATGTACAATCTGACACAATGACAATGACACAAATCATAAAAATAAAGCTTCTTTATTTTGGTCTCTTGTCAAGACAAGATCTAAAACGGTAGGGATTAAGCCAAAGAACGGTTAAATAGCTCTTATTTTTATGCACGAACGTACTTTTTCTCTCTCTTACATTTCACTCCTCGGAGCATCTGACATGTACCTCACACATAGGACATGAATTAGGGCTTCCCCCACTTTAATACACCTAAAACAGATTGCCACAAAACTTGTCGCAGGGAAGTGTTTTCTCTCGTTAACTGCAGGGATAGAGTTGCAAAATCATTGATTGATTTCATGAACATCATAATACCAGCCATACATGTAAAGCACAAATAATGTCTTTCAATTCAGTCACGTCTTGTGTCTGTCATCCTTAAAACAATCTACATCATTGTAAGCTGCTTGCTTCTCTGTCTGTTCCATTGCTCCGTTTGCTCACACTTTTTTTTGCAGTGTGAAGCACGTCAAATGCACAAAACGCCCAATTGTGCCACAGGATGTCCACAGGATAATTGCATCTTTGCCTTCGCATGTAAATCACTTGTGCTTCATCCGTGTCTGCTTACTGCACATGCTGCAAAACTTGTAGGTATTTACAGTGATATTTAATTAATATTTGAAATAACTAAAACCATGTCCACAGGTAGTTTTTCCCACCTTCATTAAAAAAAAAAAAAATGAAATAAATTTTAAGTAATGGAACATTATGTAAAAAATCTAAAGACTACAGGCTAAATAAAAGCATCTAGTGAGAGTTTAAACATCACTGCGTGCGTGTCAGTTTACAGTAAAGATCAAACAGCCTATACAGATCACACAATCTCAATAAACACAAAAGTAAATGTATAAATATTTTGATAACTGTTGGTAATGGAATATTTATATCGATATGATCTTGCTTTTGGTTAAATCAGAGAGAGAGAGAAAGAGAAAGAGAGGGAGAGAGAGAGAGTTTTTTTTTTAATTACTTCACAGTGGGTGGTAGATGGGCGGGTCAGTCTGATCCAGACACTGTATAAATGAAAGGACAGAAAGGAGAGCAGAACAAACTCCTAAAAGGAGGACACTCACTCAGGCCTATGAGCAGGGCCAGACGGAATCTGCGGATGTTTTTTGCTATTTCTGCTGAGAATTTTGGTAAAAATCTGCAGATTTCTGCAGAATTAATTTGGGAGTATTATATCTAAAACCTTAATATGTGAAATAAAAAATAATGTCTTTTTAACTTTTATTTAATGTTTAAAATGCAAATCCAATTAGATTCACTTTATTTGGTAGACAAAGCAAGTCTCTCATATAATATATCTACTAAAATACAGAAACTATTACTGTACAAACTGCATTGTACATAAATCAGATGAACATTTTTATATTAGTCAATAATATTATTGTAATTAATTTAAAAACTGAATAAATATAGATTTACACCCATTTACTCAACTAAATAAACAGAATTAATGATGGGCTAAAAATCTGCGGAAAACCTGCGAAATTCTGCGCGCGCAGATTCCGTGTGGGCCTACCTACACTCTTAGAAATAAAGGTACAGGAGCTGTCACTGGGGCAGTAACCTTTTCAAAAGGTACATATTTGTACCCAAAGAGTCCACAATGGTACCTCAAAGGTGCATATTCGTACCCAAATGTACCTAAAAACTACCTTGAGGTACCATTATGGACCCTTCAGGTACAAATATGTACCTTTTGAAAATGTACTGCCCCAGTGACAGCTCCTGTACCTTTATTTCTGAGAGTGTATGAGACACTAGAAGGGAATGGGAGATGAGACTCTGATTGGTTTAATGCATGTTATGCTCAAAACACACCCATAATTCATTAAGAGCATAAGCACAACCCTGTTAGACCATGCACCGCAGCGCAGAGCGTATTTTTCTGTCCTTAAAATAGCAGAAGTGGATTTGGACATGCCCTTAATGCTCTTGCACCATGGGCTTTAGACTTTGTGCCTAGACCGTTAAAACGGATCCCTTAATGTTGTTGTTTTGCTTATATTTATGCAGCAGCTGTCTATATAGCCCTGCTGCTTGCTTTGGTTATTTTTGATGTTGTTATTTTTTTATTAGTTTTTTTTAATAAAAGTTACGTTCCATTTATTACTCAATAGTTCTTGGCTCTTCTTTCTGAACTATTAACTTTGTTAAATTAATGTTACATTATTTATAGTATCACAACAGAAAATCTATATTAAAGTTGTGCGATATGAAGATTTTTATTCAGATTGATGATTCACTGTAAAACTTAGACAGCAACATCAGACCAAAGAAGTTGCTTACGGGAACAGGGCCTTGTATAAGCAAAGTGATTGAAAGAGCAAATCTCACAGTTACAGGTAAACTATTGCAAAGTTTGGGAGTAAAAAAACCCGACCACCCTTAGTTTTATGTGGGACTGTAATGCTGTGTTCACACTAGACGTGGAACGCGCGGATAAATTGCACTATTCGCGCGTCAATAGACGCGTGAACATTTGAGTTTACTCGCTTCATTCGCGCGTCAAATTCCGCTTCATTCGCGCGTCAAATTCGCTTCACAACAGACACGAATTCGCGTGATGGGCAGGGCTTCTGTCTGCCACAAATGGCTAACATGGATTTTATTGAGTAAATAACTGTGTTTATGTGCTTTTATGAAGGCTGAAAAACAGCGTTGATACCTTTGGAGCAGTGTCTGAGTCCACTAGATACTTTCAGAGGTGCACCCAGCTCTGTGAGCTCAAACTCCTCCAGAAACCACTTGGATGACTGGGGCTTTCAGCGGTGCTTCTGACTGAGCCGAGCCCAGATTGATGAACTGTTGTCGATGTCGGCTGGAGAATTTCCCCTGGGACACCAACAACAGGTGCTACGTCACAATCACACCCCCACAAGAGCAAGCTCCTGATTAGTTAACACGGCGCGAATGTCCACATAAGTTCAGATTTTTGAACGAGAGCGATTCGCGCGTCAAATGATCAAAACACTCAATTTGCGCATATCGCACCGCAGGATGTCTATTCACGCCTTTGCATTGACTTAACATGTAAACCACTCATGCTTGACGCTTCGTCCGCATCTGGTGTGAACACAGCACAAGACACTGATTACAAGGCCCAAGTAATCTTTGAGATGTGCAGAGAATCAGAATGTCACTAATGTATTTTGGTCCAGATAATGCCTTGTAAACAATTATATATATATATATATATATATATATATATATATATATATATATATATATATATATATATATATATATATATATATATTCAACAAATTGTAGCAAAATTTTCTCATAAGGAATTATAAATGATCAATTGTAACTGGTTATGATTAATTATGCATATTGGATCAGTTATCTGTAATAGCTTGATACAACAGAATTAATTTTACATTTGAAACTAGTTTGTCCTGATTGTATTAATTCTCAAAATGTTATTTTTAGTGGACCCATAAAAATACCTATTCTTAATCACATGCCTAAGCTCAGAGCATGAAGCAATTATCATCATAGACTCAATACTTGTGTGTCATGTGCACAATTGTTTTAATAGACTAAGGGGACAAACAATAACCAAACAAACAAATACACGCAATCAAGCATACATACCCACACAAAAAAGGGCAAAAGATGTGAGAAAATGGATAAGTGAAACCAAAACATCTTTTGAAAGATATACTCTACCATACGCATGAACTATCCATGTAAATTAAGGTTCATTACAATTAACAAAATTAATAAATACCTAATTCTAAATGTAATATATCAATTTACCTTGAGATTAGTAATGGGCGATATAAACGATATGCGATATAAACGATACAAAATTGGCCTACGATAGAGATTCTAATTCTATTGCACTATCGCGATAATGCATGTTTGATGACGCAATCTACCCGCGAAATTAAGAGCAACGAGCTGCAGCCGGCTGCAACGCATCATCTTGAATAAACGACAAAAAATAATAAGCTCGATTGATAACTTAATTCAGTCGGCCACTGTAAAACAACATGCTCTTCACACTAACTTATGGTGTATTACGTTGGAAATCTATTGTGACTGTAGCACATGCTGAGCTCTCAACAACAGCACTAAGCAACGCATGGCACCGAATGGCGACGTGTCGCACAACTTGCGAGACTCATGCATGGCATGTCGTGGCTTGTCACACAGATTCCCACACAGCGCTTCCCACACAGATTTTACCTGGGCGGCCGATATATTATTGGGGCGGCCCGGTTCTGTGTTCGCGAGAAACTGAGAACACTCTGCCACAGACTCGCATGCTCTGCATGCAGACCCACAGAGACGCGCTGGATACAGAAGAGCGCGAAGACTAAATAGACTGATCCAGCTCATTACAATACATTTTCCCCGGACATGTCCATGAATCTGCTTTCGCTTTCGATATTAATTGTTTTCATTTTTGCATTACTTTATAAGCAAACTTTATCTGGTGCGTCTCAATCTCTCTGCAGCACCAACACAGCAGACAGAGAGAGTGAGGGAGAGAGAGAGAAAGAGCAGATCAAGACACCAGTTTTAATTTCATTAGGAGAACAAAATGTTTAAAATCAAATGTGTTACCTTAGGCTGCAGGTTAGAAATATGTTTTTATTTAAAGTATCTGCAATACACAATTTTATTTGACTAATTTATTACTGGAAGTAATTTCAGTACAGTGTAAGTTCCTTAACTAAACACCAGTTTTTTTGTTCTCTGCAACTTGGCATTTAGGAACTAAGGACTTAAAAGAAAAGTCTTTCTTTCTAAAAGCCACTACATTTAGTTTATTTATCTGCAACATTGTGTTGTTTAATTACAGTTTTGCTTTTGCACAATAAATGTTCTCAAAATGACATGCAACGTTTCTTTATTTCCTAAATAAAATAGCAGTTTGGCTTTCCTAAGGGTCTCTGTAACCTGTTCTGAAATGGTTCTATTATAATTTATTAATCGCAATATATATCGTTATCGCAAGAGGCTGCAATGTATATCGCAATATGGATTTTAGGCCATATCGCCCATCCCTACTTGAGATGTTGTTACCAAAGGAAAGGAAAGTCGTGACTAGTATGAATTGACCACAACACCTCACCTTCAAACCCTCTGGAATCAAGACACAAACCTTCGACCTTTGTGCCACAAATCTACTGCCAGGGACCATTAAGCCACAACTGCCCCATGACAGAAGTCGATCAAACAAAAACGTATTGAATGAGTTTAAGAGCAACTCTGGATTTAAAAGGATAAAGGATGTACAGTAGCTGATCAATGCAACTAAACTCATTCTCGAGGTTAACTTTAGTTTTGACTTATCTGATGTTTAAGAAAAAGAAAGAATTATTATTTTGATAGCTTACATCAGAGTGGGCGGTAGATGGGTTGTTCAGTCTGATCCAGACACTGTATAAATGAAAGGACAGAAAGGAGAGCAGAACAAACTCCTAACAGGAGGAGACTCACTCATGGCCTATGAGACAGAGGATCAGGAGACTCAATACTGCTTTCCTGACATCAACTCATCATGTGTTAAGGAAAATCACTCCAGACATGGATATATCATCACATATTTGCTCGTGTCATTTCTGTCAGCATGGACTGTGTTTCTGAATCTGCTGGTGATCATCTCCATCTCTCACTTCAAGAAGCTTCACACTCCAACCAACATGATTATTCTCTCTCTGGCTGTAACTGATCTGTTTATTGGACTTGTCATGCCTATAGATGCCATCAGAGTGATTGAGGCTTGTTGGTACTTTGGAGACACTTTCTGTGGACTCTATTTATTATTTATTGATTTACTTCTCTCAGCATCTCTTAGTAATTTAGTTTTAATTGCTGTTGATCGTTATGTGGCTGTGTGTCACCCTTTACTGTACCCACAGAAAATAACCATCACTAACACTTTAAAGAGCATCTGTCTGAGCTGGGTTTGTTTATCAGCATATAACACAACCATTATAATTAATAATGGATATTTTGACCTTTCACACAAAACAAACGTGTGTTATGGAGAGTGTTCAGTCATGATAAGTTTTAGTTGGAGGGTCACTGATCTGTTCATGTCTTTCATTTTTCCTTGTACGCTGATCATCACTTTATATTTGAGGATTTTCTATGTAGTTCATCTCCAAGTGAAGGTTATAAACTCTCTGATGAAGGGTGGTAAATGCGTAACGGAGGGTTCAGTGAAGAGGAAATCTGAGAGTAAAGCTGCTCTGACTTTAGGAGTCATTGTGTCAGTTTATCTGCTTTGCTATATCCCGTATTGTATCTGTTCTCTAACTGGAATCTCTTCTTCAACTATAAATGTTTTAATGTGGATTTTGTATACTAGCTCAGGTCTGAATCCTCTGGTTTATGCTTTATTTTACCCCTGGTTTAAAAAGACAGTTAAACTCATTGTAACTCTTAAAATATTTCAGCCGGTGTCCTCTCTCATCAATATTTTTACAGAACATTAATTATAATTACTTGCAAAGCTGTCACTCTAAATGTAGATATGTTATGATAGATGATTCTATTTGCAATTTTCACTAGCATTAAAGTTATTTCTGTGCTGCCATAAATACAAAATAAGGATGCATGACTGATAACTGAAGTCAAGTCATTATGTTTTTATAGTGCACTTTTATAATGTAGATTGTATTAAAATAGCTTAATATACATATGCAGAGAAGAGAATAAAAAGTCATAACAATATTTCAGATTGTAAAACATTCCAGCAAGTCAGGGAGGCATGAATGCTGGTAAATGCTTGTTTAGCAATTATGTAACACACATTTATTATGTATGCAAATTAGGCTGGGGGAAGAAATTATGCTTCTCATTTTGCTTTTTGCTTAATGTTTCTATATTCCATAGTAATGTCTGTAACTGCCACAAAATTGGTTTGCAAGAGCTGGGACTATTGATGAACAAACACTGCTACTAAATCCACCTGCTCGAAAAAACTTCCGGTTATGGCGGCAGGGTGAGCGGACGCGTTTTCTCGTGCTCAATTGCTTTTCAATAAATCCTGCATAATAATCCAGAAAGAGATTATATAGAGAGACAAAACTGTAAGCATACAAATAAATCACTTCAAACATGCCAAAAAAAGCGGCTAAGGAGAAGAAAACGATGGAGAACTGCGAGGAGGTAGGCCAGAAGCTAACTGAAGAGGACCCATGCTCACCGGAGCAGACACATACTGACGTGTTCGCGGACACTGAACAAGTCATAAACATGGAAAATCCGACAACAAAGGACCTCATGCTTGCCATATCATCTTTCAAACAAAACTTTAACACAAAAATCGATGGTGTATTGACGGAAATAAGAATTGTCCAAACAGACGTGAAAGACTGTAGTGGGCGTATCATGGAGGCCGAAAGGCGAATATCTACGGCAGAAGACGAGATACAAACGCTGAAAGAAACAATCGAAAAACTTGAGAACAAGTCAAAAAACCTCAGTAATAAAGTGGAAGACTTAGAAGGGAGAAGTAGACGTAATAACCTGCGTGTACTGGGCATACCCGAGAAAGTAGAGGGCAACGATACCTGCTCCTTTATGGAAAAATGGATAGCGGATACTCTGAATATAATACCGCCGGTTTTGGAGAGAGCACACCGAACAACAACAAGCCAAAGTTCTACCACATACCCGAGAACTATCATCATAAAGTGCTTAAACTACAAGGACAGAGAAAACATCCTAAAAGCTGCGCGGATACAGAAAGAGGTGATGTACCAAAACAACAAAATAAGATTTCTTCCTGACCTGCCAACGGAGGTGTATAAGCGACAGAGGAGTTACGACGGCGTGAGGAAGCGGTTACGGGAACTCGGTCTGGACAAGCACCGGGTAATATACCCCGCACGGCTCCTGTTGACTAATGATGACCGCACAGTCGTCTTTAATACACCAACGGACGTGAATAAGTATATCAAGAAACTGGAGTCGGCGACAGAACATAACTAAATTAAATGTGACTTGATGAGAACTTTTATTGAACCTAAAATCTCGTTAGTTGTGGCTGCTGGAAGAGGTATGTAGAGCCTAAACTTGCAGGAAACGTGACAGTATTCTACTTACAGACAAGATTCTCTTAAAATACTAATATAAAGTTTTCAAAAGCCCTGTTTAAAGATATATCTTATTTAGTTTTCTCTTTTGATTTTTTCCTAAAGTGAAACTAGGCGTTACTTACGTGAGTGTTGAAAAATACGTGCATGTATGACACATATTTTACTTTCAGTTGATATATAAACTATCCTTTCTGGATTAGTTTTTTTTTTTTACATAGACAAGTAATTGAGCTGAGTATTGGTTTACAGGAGAATAGTTCCTCAGTATAGTGTGGACCTATTGCTGATAATGGAGGGAAGTTATTTAGGGGTTTGGGGGAGCCTGTATGTTCTAGTCAGGCTTGGGTTCTGGGTGGGTTGCTCTCTTCCTTTTCGTTTTGGGTTCTGTTTCATATGGTACCTTTTATAGGCCTTTATTGTTATTCTTACACTAAGGTAAAATACATTTCTTTTTGTTAAATATGACATTATAAAAAATGACAGACGTTTTGGTTGAATGTGTATCTTGGAATTGTAGAGGCCTACGTAAACTAACTAAAATAAAACAAGTAATGGGTAGAATAAAACAGATAAGAGCCAAGATTGTGTTCCTGCAGGAAACACACATGTTAGATCATGAGATAATCAAAATTAAGCGTAGATGGCCAGGTCAGGTACTATCTTCAGCTTACTATTCTAATTCCAGAGGAGTTATAACTATGATACATAAATCTATTCCTTTGCGCATTGATAAAATAATTAAAGACCCCAAAGGTAGATTTTTGATTGTACAGGGAAATATTCTATCAACGCGGATTAATCTGATTAATGTATATGGACCAAACGATGATAATGTAGATTTCTATAATGATTTATTTTTGAGAATCTCCACATTGCCTGGAAAACACATTATGGCAGGTGATTTCAATTGCGTCTTGGAGCCCAGTAAGGACCGGTCATCTGGTATTGATAACACCCATGTAAGGTCTAGAAAAGCTTTACACTATTTTATAAGGGAACTTAATTTGGTGGATATATGGAGGGCTCAAAACCCAATAAAAAGGGAATATTCATGTTGGTCGAGTACTTCTAAAGGATACTCAAGAATAGATTACTTTCTGATTTCAGCTGAACTAATTTCATGTATCAGAAATTGTCAATATAGTAGTATTCTTATTTCAGACCATGCCCTGGTATCTTTGACATATATCGAGCCAAAGCTTTCTCATAATCGTACTAAATGGAGATTTCAAATACACTGGATGCAAAACAAACGATTTCTAGAATACTTAGGGGAACAAATTGAATATTATTTTGAATATAACACTACCCAAACATCAGCTATAATCAGATGGGAAGCCTTTAAGGCCTTTATACGAGGACAAATTATAAGCTATACGAGCAGGAAGACAAAAGAGAAACATGAGAAATATAAAACACTTGAAACAAAAATTCGATTACTCGAGGAAAAAAGTTTACAAACAGACCAAAATACTGATAATGTTTTAAAAGAACTGCTATTGTTAAGAACCCAATACAATGAAAAAACGCATGAAAAAGCAGCAGCCAATCTATTAAGATTAAAGCAACAATTTTACGATCAAGGAGAAAAACCAGGCAGACTTCTTGCTTGGCGTATAAAAAAACAAGAATTAGAAAGAACAATTACTAGTATTGAAGTTGAAAATGGAAGTATAACTGTAGATCCGTTGGAAATCAATAAAACTTTTAGAAACTTCTACGAAAAACTATATTGCTCCGAATGTAAGGCCACAACTGATGCCCACTCTGCATTTCTTAATAATCTTAACATTCCTAAAATATCTGAAGAACTTAAAATTAAATTAGATGGTGAGATCACGACAAATGAAATTATGGAGGCTATAAAGACGTTAAAAGGTGGTAAAACAGCAGGACTTGATGGCCTGCCCATCGACTTATATAAATATTTTGGTGATAAACTCGTTAAGCCACTTTATGATATGTATATAGAATGTTATAATAGTGGTTGTCTCCCTAACTCTATGAGAGAGGCCTTGATCATTCTTTTACCAAAACCAGGAAAACCGAATACAAAGTGCTGAAATATGAGACCTATTAGTCTGATAAACACAGATACAAAAATAATATGTAAAATCTTGGCAAAAAGGCTAGAGAATGTACTTCCGGGCATTGTGGGTGATGATCAAAATGGGTTCATTAAGAATAGGCAGGGATTTCACAACGTAAGACGTGTTTTAAATATTTTGCATAGCCAAAAAGAGGAAAAGGATACTGCTCTTCTCTCGCTCGACGCAGAGAAAGCTTTCGATAGGATCGAATGGGCTTATCTTTTTGACGTTCTCATAAAATTCGGATTTGGAAAATCCTTTTTACATTGGATCAAACTATTACATTCCAACCCAATGGCTGAAGTTTTAACCAATGAGATAATTTCTGAGCCATTTAATATTACAAGAGGTTGCCCTCAAGGCTCACCATTGTCCCCACTTTTATTCATTTTGGCCATAGAACCACTAGCAATAGCCGTAAGAGCCAACAACCACATACAAGGAATTACAATGGGTGGCAAGGAACATAAAATAGCTTTATTCGCTGACGATGTAGTGTTATTCCTAAAACAATTAAACACCTCTCTTCCAGCACTCTTAGATCTGATTAAACACTTCGGAAGCATATCGGGGTATAAAGTGAACACATCAAAATCATCGTTATTGCTGCTTAATAAAGATAGCTGTCCAAATACATCACATTTATTTACCTTGAAAATATCACCCAGCTTTACATATTTAGGTATCAAAATTGTCCCCCAATTAGAAAATATAGTTTCTACAAATTATAACGGTATAATGGAATCAACATCTAATGATCTGGAGAGATGGTTATCTTTACCAATTTCATTGATAGGAAGGATAAATATATTGAAAATGAATATTTTGCCTAAATTCATGTATTTATTCCAAAATATACCCTTGGCGCCACCAGATGGAGTGTTCTCAAAGATTAATTCATTACTCAGGAAATTTATTTGGAACAAAAAACGCCCCCGAGTTCGTCTCTCTCTTCTTTATCTTCCATTTGACACAGGAGGGTTAAAATGTCCAAACCTGTACTGGTACTATCTAGCTGCACAATTAAGAACAATAATGTTTTATTTTTCCTCTGGAAATAAACCACCCTGGGTGGATATGGAGTCATGTGGTTTTGCGTTACCCCTAAATTTGTATATATATTCAGATACATTTAAACAATTGAAAAAAGTCACTACGCACCCTATAGTTTGTAATATGATTGGAATATGGCATGAAGTTAGAGAGTACATGAAAACAGCTGACTCTTTATCCCAATATAGCCCCATTTGGGGCAACACATTATTCAAACCAGGTACGAAGGACCTAGGATTCCGGTTGTGGGTTGAAAAGGGATTAAGCAAAATTAGTGATCTTTTTGAGGAGGGAACGTTGATGTCGTTTGAGCAATTATCTACTAAGTACAATATTCCAAGAAAACATTTCTTTAAATACTTACAGATTAGGAGTTTTATTCTCTCTAGGCAGAACCAATCATTAAACTTGCCAGTACTCTCTCCTTTGGAGAAATTAATTACTAAGAAATGTAATAATAAAGGATTAATATCAGTTTTTTACAACTGGTTAGTATCAGGGTCTACTGAATCCTCAACATCGAAACTTGAATTATGGAAGATGGGATTGAACGAGGATATATCTGAGAATGAATGGAGACAAGTATGTAAAAATTCTCAGAAACAGTTAGGGAGCGTTAACTTAAAACTACTTCAATATAATTGGTTGATGCAGACTTACATAACCCCTGTCAAATTAAATAGGTTTAATAAAAACATTCCTGATACATGCTTTAAATGCAGAGAGGCTCAGGGTTCATTTGTACACTGTGTTTGGGAATGCAACATTATTAGAGACTTTTGGGTGGAAGTGATTAATATTACAAAGATAATTATACCCTTGAATATTTCACTAGATGCAAAAATGATTTTGCTACATTTATATCCAAAGAACCTTAAATTAAATCTTCAGCAGCGCAAATTCATAGATTATGCTATATTACAAGCTAAAAGAATGATAGCTCTTAGTTGGAAAAGGCCTGACCCACCAGTTATTGGTACTTGGATTAATGCCATGGCACAATGTATGGCCATGGAAAAAGTAACATATTTTATTAATAACAAAATGGATGTATATGAAGAAATATGGAAACCATTTAATTACTACATTAACAACAATAATATTGGTCATTTACTACAAGAAATGTAACTAAGTAGAAGGAATTGCCTGTTTTTTTTTTATTTTTTATTTTAATTATTTTTTTTATTCTTATTTATTTATTTTTATTTTTTATGTGTGTTCTGTTGGTCTGGATAATGTAACTTTATGTGTAAAGTACAGTAATGTCATACTTGGTTTTTGGGTACCTAGCAATATTTGTTTTGTATTTAAACTGTCTCTTGTAAGAGAATTCTTGTAATTATATAGGAGAGAAGAGAGTGATGTTCTTTAGTTGGGGTGGGAAATAATTGTGACAAAATGGAATTGTGTTTTTCTGTTATCTATCTTGCATAATCAAAAACAATAAACACATTGTTCAAAAAAAAAAAAAAAAATCCACCTGCTCATTGACGACAAACTTGCTCTTTCTGCATCCTAAAAGTAAACGTTGAAGTGTTGAGTTGATTTCACCCACTTAATGTATAAGTGTAATTCTCCTCATGGCCACTCCAGACCTGTTTATCAGTACTTTGTCTTAAAAAAAATACATATTGTTTTATTGATCATGTAAGTCAGGGGTGTCCAAACTCGGTGCAGGAGGGCCGGTGTCCTGGAGAGTTTAGCTCCAACTTGCTTCAACACACCTGCCAGGAAGTTTCTAGTATATCTAGTAAGAGCTTGATTAGCTGCTTCAGGTGTGTTTGATTAGGGTTGGAGCTAAACTCTCCAGGACACCGGCCCTCCAGGAACGAGTTTGGACATCCCTGATGTAAGTAATTGTTTTAGGGGGGTTGTGTGTCAGAGTGGTGTGAGCAGAATGAGGTCAGTGATGTGAGTGTTAATGAGTAGAACCTGTGCAGCACACCTGTCTCCAGAAGGGAAAAAAAGCAGAGCTGATGACAGTGAAGGACGAGAGGACCAGGCTTCAGACACTTTGTTGAAATTTTGATCATATAAATGAAGTAGCTGTCCATGAAATACTTGCTTTCATTATGTTCTTTGTATTTCTATTTGTTGTTGTATTTGTTAATTTAGGACATTTAAATTCCATTTATTATCCTGTGGTTCCTGTCTTCTTTACTAAAATATGAACTTTGTTGCAGCAATTCCAATTAAATGTCTTAATATTATCACAACAGAGGAAATAAATAAATTAATAAATATATATATATATTTTGGAATATATGATTTTATTTTACATATTTGAAAAAAAAATGGGTCCCTCTCAGGACCTCTGTGGATTTAAGTGGGGTACCGTGATAGGTTTAACTCTTTAACTCTTAGTGGTATTATAACAAGTGGAAACAGTTAGAAACTCAGTAACTCAGCCAAAAAGGTGCTAGGCCATGTAAATAAATAAATAAATAAAAAATTACACAGCAGGGTCAGCACATGCCAAAGGGTACTAGCTACAGTAATAGCTTCCTCCCATCTCCCCGACAGCCTGCACTCACACTGCATTTGGCCTTCAGAACCTGAGCATGCTTAAGTCATCGATGATGTGACAGTTCAGTTTAACAGGAGGAGAAGCTCTCTCGCTTAGCACAGTGGACATTGCTTTAGTTTTATATTTTGGTATTATTTTAGCCACTTGGAATGCAGTGGCACACAGTCAAATATTTTGCTAAACAGATCCTCAACGTTTGACCTTCATAAATTATAAAAAGTCATCGTGCTGCAAGTATTAGGAGGTTTGCTGAAGGTCTGCTGACGTGCAGTGAGGGGTTTGCATCTTTAATAAATTATGAGCTGTGTTAAATTTTACATATAGCTGCCGCTTGCACGGCTGACAGCATTGTGAGGATTAAATGAAGGATTATACAGTACCTCTCAAGCTTAAAATGTGTAGATTCAGTGGCAAATGCTGTTACCTGTAAACCCCGCCCCACAGACTTTACAGTGAATGGCTTTAGTTATTTTCATAGCGGACTTGAAGCCACTGAAAGTCTTTTATCCACTCTTGGAAAAGTGTAAATGGTGGATTAACATTCAGCACATGATCACTAATAAGATGTGCCATTATTAGTAACTTTAGGTGTTTTCTAAATCTAAATCTGTCAGTGTTATTGTCATTCTCTCATCTTCAGCGCTTCACATTAGCTCCTGTCATCAGAAGGCATTGACTGAGTGATTGACAGCTGATACTAACCAATCCATTCACGTTCAGTTCTAGAGCAGTGGGCCAATAAGAAGAGCACAAAGGCTGGGCAAGCATTGCAGGCTTTTTTTTTTACTTCAGGAGGTTCACATAACAACTGTTTTAATCTGTTCCTGAGCACTGCGTTTGGCGTTTTTAGGTGCAAAGATGCATTCTGCAGAAATGTCTCCTAAATCCGCACACACGGTGAGGATTTTGCAGTGAAAACAGGTCGCAACAATTTATGCACTAGCACAAATGCTTCCAAATATATTTTTAGGTCACATAAAATTCCGGGCGCATATGCGACCAAAACAGTCAAAATGCGACCTAGCATCTTTACTTGATATTATTTTCTCATAATAATAATAATAAAATAAGGAAGTTATCATCAATCACAATACAAATTACAGTGAACTCCAAACTAACTCTCATCTCCTCCACCAGCTGTGGGGAAAAAGCCATTATAATGACACAGATCACTGTGCCTATTCATGCCAGAGTCCCATGGAAAAAAAGGATTGACAGGTGGTAATTTGTGTGTAACTTTATTTATTTATGGTTTGGTTATGGGTAAAGCAAAGACCATGTGGGTCAGGTAGTGAAAACGGTAGGCTACAATTAATTAATTCATTATGCATGAATTGATATTTAACAACAACCACCCTCAACTACGACGACGGTGCCATCGTCCATCGCGATGTTTCATATTAGACATCGTACGATGCCAAATTGGTCAACATCGCCCAACCGTAGTTCGAATAGCATAGTGTGAGTGCACCCAAGGACACAGTTGAGTTTCTTGGCACTGTTGCCTTGCTTGCTTGGCTGGTACTGGTGCAGCTTTGCATCGGTGGAGTTGCTCTTCAGTGGACTGGCCTTCAGCAGTGACATTTGCATTACACTGATCTGAACTAAACTGAACTTCAACAGTGACATTTATACTAAACTGAACTACACTAACATTCCACACTACTCTCCTGGTGGCCTAATTGCTTGAATGTTGCACAATTTGATTACAGGTTTACTGTTTTTTTCTTCATCCATGTTAATTTGCTTTGACACAATCTACATATTCGAAATATAGAATTGAATATTTTCAGTTCTCTTGAAGGCTAGAAAAGTAATTTCTTTAAGACTTAAGTACTGTTTTAGTGCATTTGCTGATAATAATGACAAACCTAATTTCCTATTTAGGTGGTCAGGTAAAGGGTTCTTCTGTTATTTGGGAATTCATCTGTCCTCAAACTTAAACAAGCTAGGGCCAGGGATCCCACTCTAAACCAAATTCCCTTTTCCCAGAATTTTGCAGACTAAAAAGCTGAATTGTCAAGTCATATGATGAAAATCAGGACATTGTTGTGCTGTGTAGCCACTCCGAGAACAACAATAGTATTTTAATAGTAGTTTTCAAACTATACGTCTAGTGTCAACTTTTAAAACCATATCTTTGAAGTGGTCGTTTTTGAAAACAAAGCTCCTAAAATTAATATTATCCTGATATTTTAGCCTTAAGTACAGTCTGTTATGTACATACAGTTAGGTAGACTGGTGATGTTATTTGACTAAAGAAATTTGACTAAGCTGAGAAACAGACCAATCAAAACAGCTCAGTGGTAGCACTGTTGCGTCACAGCAAGGTCGCTGGTTTGAGTTCTAGTTCTGGTTCTAGCCTGTCCCCTCCCCAAGCCCATGCTATACTTCACTTCCCCAACACTAACCTTCTCAACAGTGCTGACTTCTGCAGGAGTTTACCCTGAGCTCCGACTCCTGCAGGAGTCACGCTAAGCCCATTTCCGGCCACCCCATCACAGTCACCCCACCAGCAAGTGTCCCCTCCTTTTTCTTGCTGGATCCCACCCCCTTTATTCGCCTCTTCTATTACTTCTTTCTTGCATTGTGCTTCTGCTACTTTTTTCTCCCTTTTCCAACCCCTCATTTTCCCTATATCTTCTTTCCTCTTACCGCTAGAACCTTCCCCCCCTCTCAATTTCAGCATCAAGTTCCTCTGCTTTTTTCTTCTTTTCTTGCCAAGTATCTCCTTTACACCATCTTCCTTCCAGCATCAAGTTACTCCACTACTCTTTCTCTTTTTCACATAGGCGATCAATCCCCAGCTCTATCTCCTGCAGGAGTGACTAAACAAGCTTCAACTTATGCAGGAGTCTCGCCCCGGCCACAGAAGTTTTCACCACTCCCTTCCTTTCCCAGACTCCTGCAGGAGAAATGCCCCCACAGCTCTGACTCCCACAGGAGTGTTACCCTGAGCTTTGACTCCCGCAGGAGTCAATCACCGCCAATCTTCAGCATCGAATTGTCCACTATTCTTTCTTCCTGCTGCATAGGCCTTCACTCCCCAAAGCTCTGACTCCCACAGGAGTTCACATTCCCCTAGCCCATCTCACCCCCTCTCATGCAGGGGTCTTCACCACCCTTCTCCTGACTCCCACAGGAGCCCGCCCACATTGGCTCCTGCAGGTTACCCTGAGCTTCGCTTTCCGCTAGAGTCAATCCCAGTCCCTCCCATGCTCCCTGCCTAGACTCCCGTAGGAGCCTCTCTTCTCCCTAATCTTTCTCAATATTATATCCAGCAGCAGGATATAGCATTGATCTTTCTGCTTTTTTTTTTCTTAATACGAGGCTGCTGTCCCAAGCTAAAAAAGGTATTTTGGGGAGTTATCGAGATTTACAGGAGCTCAGACTCCAGCCTCTCCCCTCTAGCACTGTTGCCTCACAGCAAGAATGTCACATGATTAAGTCCTTACCAGGCCAGTCAACATTTCTGTGTGGAGTTTAGATGTTCTCCATGTGCTCACATGGGGTTCCCTGGTTTCTTCCCACCATCCAAAGACATGCGACATAAGTAAATATACTAAACCAAAATTTGTACCACAGATGAGCTCTTAGTCAGCAGTAAATCTCTTCATAACAATCCCTAATTTGTCTTTAGCCATAAACAGCAGGGGAGTTCTCGAGATCTACCTGAACTCAAACTTCTTTCTCACCCTGCAAATGTGAGGGAGCCCCAGCTCAAGGATCTTATGAGCTCAGGGCTTTCTTCCAGGACAGCATTGCACATATACTTTATACATCAATCATTAGCTAAGTGTGAACTCTCGAAACAATATTTGTTGTATTTTCTGCAATGAAATACACGTCAAAGTAAATTCAGAAATCACTACTTTTTTTATTTGCATTTTCCATGCTATGCCAACTTTTTTTTTATTTGGGGTTGTAGTATTTTATTTACATACGTGATATTATTTACTTCAGGCATTGTTTTAAAACAAGGAAAACATTTCTTTGACTAAGAATTTCCTGAATATTGTACACAAGACAATACCGGGTTATAAAAGGTATATTGTGGCACAGTGAAAATATACTGGGATATGAATTTTGGTCAATAACTTGGTCATTGAGGTAACAATAGTGTCTGAGGCTCACGGTATGGTCCTTTCCATGTACTCTTATTAATTGACTATCCAGTATTGTACAGTATGTAAGATGGACACCCAACTAAGTTCATTCTTGAGCTAAACTGTATTTTTGAACAATAACAGAAAACAGAATATGAGAGGGGGGGGGGGGGGGTGATAAATTACATCAGAGTGGGCGGTAGATGGGTTGGTCAGTCTGATCCAGACACAGTATAAATGAAAGGACAGAAAGGAGAGCAGAACAAACTCCTAACAGGAGGAGACTCACACACACATGGCCTATGAGACAGAGGATCAGGAGACTCAATACTGCTTTCCTGACATCAACTCATCATGTGTCAAGGAGCGACGCTTAAGTCATGGATATATCATATATTTATTTGTATCATTGCTGTCAGCATGGACTGTGTTTCTGAACCTGCTGGTGATCATCTCCATCTCTCACTTCAAGAAGCTTCACACTCCAAACAACATGATTATTCTCTCTCTGGCGGTAACTGATCTGCTTATTGGACTTTTCATGCCCATAGGTGCCATCAGACTGATTGAGACGTGTTGGTATTTTGGAGACACTTTCTGCGGACTCTATTTTTTATTCATTTCATTACTTTTCTCAATATCTATTGGCAGTTTAGTTTTAATTGCTGTTGATCGTTATGTGGCTGTGTGTCACCCTTTACTGTACCCACAAATAATAACCATCACTAAAACACTAATGAGTATCTGTCTGAACTGGGTTTGTTTATCAGCTTATTGCACTGCCCTTTTAATAAATAATGGACATTTTGACAGTTCACACAGAACAGATGAGTGTTATGGAGAGTGTTTATTCATAATAAGTATTAGTTGGTCAGTCACTGATCTGTTTGTGTCTTTTATTTTTCCCTGTAGCCTGATCATGATGTTATATTTGAGGATTTTCTATGTAGTTCATCAGCAAGTGAAGGTTATAAACTCTCTGATGAAGGGTGGTAAATGTGTAATGAAGGGTTCAGTGAAGAGGAAATCTGAGAGTAAAGCTGCTCTGACATTAGGAGTAATTGTGACAGTTTATCTGCTCTGCTGGATTCCTTACTATATCTGCTCTCTAATAGTAATCTCTTCCACAGCCATGAATGTTTTATTATGGATTGTGTATGCTAACTCAGGTCTGAATCCTCTGGTTTATGCTTTATTTTACCCCTGGTTTAAAAAGACAGCTAAACTCATTTTAACTCTGAAAATATTTCAGCCAGCATCCTCACTCATCAATATTTTTACAGAACATTAATAATAAGTGCTTGCAAAGAAGTCACTAATAAAGGTAGATATTATATGATATTATTGACATCTTATTTGTAATTTTCATTAAATTGCTTAAAGTTCATTTCAAACTGTATGTTTGCCATTTAACTAACTTACGTACTGTAAGCAAAAAGGAAAGATATGTGACTGATAACTAAAGTAACCAGTCATGCAATTATTTTGCACATATTTATTATCTGTGTGGGGGTGAGGGGAAATTATGTGGCTCACCTCTGTGCCTAATATATATATATGTGTGTGTGTGTGTGTGCGTGCGTGCGTGCGTGCGTGCGTGCGTGCGTGCGTGCGTGCGTGCGTGCGTGCGTGCGTGCGTGCGTGCGCCTTATAGCAACATTAATATGATCTGCAACTGCAGCAAAAAAAAAAAAAAAAAAATACGTTGCAAGCGTTGGGATTTTTGATGTACAAACACTGACATCCAAACTTAGCATTGATAATGAACCTGACACTTACTCTGTCTGCATCCCAAAAGTCAATGTTGAATTGTTGAGATGCTGAGATGCAATCTCCAGTGTAATTCATAAATGTGTTTCTTCTCCTGACCACTCCAGACCAGCTTATTAGTGTTTTATGTCTCATCAAAAATGTATAGCTTTTTTTAATCAAGTGCTTGTGATAAATCTTGCGGGTCTGAGAGTGGTGTGAGGAGAATGATGTCAGTGGTGTGAGTGATAATGTGCAGCACACCTGTTTCCAGCCCAACAGAAGAGCTCCAGGAGGAAAAACCGAGAGCTGATAACAGTAAAGGACAAGAGCACCTGTACCATGAAGCTTGATTAGCCATTTAAGTTTCGGGTTACATGAAGGCAGCTCAACATTAATAGCTCTGTGTTGCTATTGTATTACGAAGCACGAAGCAGCTGAGCTACCTTCATGTTACCTAAAACCCACTATTGGTGCAAGCTAATCTGAATGCTAACTGTCTAGCCAGCCAATCTGGCGTCATGGTACAGACCTCAGGCCTCAGACACTTTATGTTGTCGTTCTGCTTATATTTATGCAGCTTTAGTTAGGCTGGCTTGTCAAAGCCAACCTACTGTTATGCTATTTAAACTTATTATTTTTATTATTAGGCTGGCTTGTCAAAGCCAACCTACTGTTATCCTATTTAAACTTATTATTAGGCTGGCTTGTCAAAGCCAACCTACTGTTATGCTATTTAAACTTATTATTATTTTCTTTATTAGGCTGGCTTGTCAAAGCCAACCTACTGTTATGCTATTTAAACTTATTATTATTATCTTTATTATTATTTTTATTAATATTATTATTCTTCTTCTGACTGAAAAAACTAAACTCTATCTCCTCCTTGAGCTTTCGAGCTATGACCACCAAACTCACACCAGACCTCCAAACTATTCTGACTCGGGTTGCTATATCTTTTTGGACTGATCCGACTTTCGGTTTTCCGAAAAACGTCCCGGGACCGTCGGAAAAATCCCATAGACTTAACATTGGATCAAACTTTGTGACCTCATAACTCTGCGTCAGACTGTCGCACAGACTTCTAACTGGGCTCATTTAACTCAGACTATCAAACTGCCAATAACTGATCACCTTTAAACTTTCTAGCCACGCCCTAGCAACCACTTTTGGACCCTAGAAACCGTCCCATAGACTTCCATTCAAAAAACTCTCATTGACTTTACATTGGATCAAACTGTGTGAGCTCCTAACTTTGCATCAGACTGTCACACACTATATCTATCCTTTCAAACTGCTTCTATCTATCTATCTATCTATCTATCTATCTATCTATCTATCTATCTATCTATCTATCTATCTATCTATCTATCTATCTATCTATCTATCTATCTATCTATCTATCAACTGTTTTAAACTATCTATCTATCTATCTATCTATCTATCTATCTATCTATCTATCTATCTATCTATCTATCTATCTATCTATCTATCTATCTATCTATCTATCTATCTATCTATCTATCTACAAACTGTTTTAAACTATCTATCTATCTATCTATCTATCTATCTATCTATCTATCTATCTATCTATCTATCTATCTATCTATCTATCTATCTATCTACAAACTGTTTTAAACTATCTATCTATCTATCTATCTATCTATCTATCTATCTATCTATCTATCTATCTATCTATCTATCTATCTATCTATCTATCTATCTATCTATCTATCTATCTATCTACAAACTGTTTTAAACTATCTATCTATCTATCTATCTATCTATCTATCTATCTATCTATCTATCTATCTATCTATCTATCTATCTATCTATCTATCTATCTATCTATCTATCTACAAACTGTTTTAAACTATCTATCTATCTATCTATCTATCTATCTATCTATCTATCTATCTATCTATCTATCTATCTATCTACAAACTGTTTTAAACTATCTATCTATCTATCTATCTATCTATCTATCTATCTATCTATCTATCTATCTATCTATCTATCTATCTATCTATCTATCTATCTATCTATCTATCTATCTATCTATCTACAAACTGTTTTAAACTATCTATCTATCTATCTATCTATCTATCTATCTATCTATCTATCTATCTATCTATCTATCTATCTATCTACCTATTTATCTTTAAACTGTTTTAATCTATCTATCTATCTATCTATCTATCTATCTATCTATCTATCTATCTATCTATCTATCTATCTATCTATCTATCTATCTATCTATCTATCTATCTACCTATTTATCTTTAAACTGTTTTAATCTATCTATCTATCTATCTATCTATCTATCTATCTATCTATCT